>CM033623.1:9020722-9620722 GCA_019453435.1 Rhinogobius similis | reverse complement strand
CTGAAATATGACATGCAATTAAGCAGTGAAATCTATTTTTCATTCCAAAGTCTGTAATGCAACACATTGCTACAGTCTCTATTAATAACAGCACCTTTTGACCTGGGAGCTTTAATGAACTCCTTTATTACAACACTACACTATGTAATGAGACAGCGTGGTCCTCAGTAATGAGGTGAGGAGGGAGAGATGTTTTAATGTGGATTGATTTTTGCATTGAAGGTTTTTTACTTCAATTATACTGATTCCATTGGGAAATAATATTTCATGCAATTTATGTGGATTTTGGTCACAGCGGATTAATTTGGATTCAAGGATAAAATCCTTACATGATGCTCAAAATCTCATTATTCATCCAGCGCCAAACACAATTACACCAAAGCATTCATAGGCAGGGAAGTATTTTGCTCAGTGATACAATAGGTTTGTTTACACTGGTACTCTTTGCAGCAGATTGGAACAGTGAAAGTCTCAACTGTCTTAAAAGACACATGTTCTTTTTTTTTTTTTTTTTTTTTTTTTAGCTTTTAACCATGTTCTTACAATGTTCCATCATCAAAAACTTACCTGGAGTTTCATTCAGCTGCATTCACTCTGTTTTGAGGAATGTTGATTGAAAAAACACTTCCTGCTAAACTCTCTCGATCAATGACGATTTTCAGATTTCATACATCACTTATCCAAGAATCTTCTGCTGTTTTACATCCTTAAATCGTCGTTCTGAGCATTTCTGCTGCCTAAACACAATAACTGCTACTGGCTGGATGCACTCAGTAAGTGTCATTGCACGTAGCAGAGAAATCCTTTCATTTAGTCCATAATTTATTTTTGTTTCAAAACATAAGATAGCAAATTTAAGGTACTCAAGAGCATGTTTAAAGGCTAATATGAAAAATTCATAATATTGTTCCTTTAAGTGGACCTTATGGGCTACTAGCTTCCAAAGGGGTCTGACTTGCTTTGATTCCCAGAATGCTTTAGCACGAGAGGTTGACACAAGAGAACATATAGACTTATGGATATTTATCAGATATTGTGAGGCATCATGCAGCTTTTATCTTGTTCATATAATGTATCATATGAGACACAATACTTTGTAACTGTGTGGTTCCTCATTATCTGGCACAAATAATCTTAATGATGATATCATGCTGTTTCAGCATAAACAAATAACAGCTACCTAATGCACAGCTATGTATTTTCTCATTGTCTTTAGAACTTGTACAAATAATCTTAAAAGTGCTAACGTTATTCCATTACATTAGACCCATGTAACAGCTATTTAAACCACAGTCAAACTGTGGCATGACGAAGCTCAGAATCAAGACCCCCAGCACAACAGGCTGTACTGTTTTGCCTGTTCTCCCTTGTGCACCGAATAAAGACCTTGAGACTATCCTCGCCGCCTCTGTGCAGCCTTTTGTAGCTAAAACTTCGACAGATAACTTAACAGACTCAGGTGACTGAAAAAAGCAGTTATAAAGAAAAAATATATATAATTAAAACATATTTCCACTGATGCTTACTTTATATGTTGAACCAACAGACTTAGCTAATCAAAGCTAGCATACATTAGTATCTGCCATTTCCTATTTATTGATGCACCGCACTCATGTACAGATATTTTTTTATTTTTTTAAATATATTTTAGTGCATAATGTAACTCTAACTCTATCCAAACCCAATGCATTACATAAAGAATCATTAATACACAATGTAGAGGCACAGGGAAGTGAAATAAATGCAGAAACTGGAACTGGAGTTTCTTTAGTCGAGTTTTTAGTCGAGCTTTAGTCGAGCTTTAGCCACGTCTCACAGCTCTTTGAGAATTGCCAAAATCGGTCTTGCCTCTGGACCTGGAGCCGTTCCCTGAGGACAGAAATGCAGTCCGCCATTAAAGAATTGTGCCAAAATGCTCCTTGGTGAACCGGTCAAGGGAATCAGGGCCAGTCGAAATGTGGCTCATGAATAAATTTAGCAGGATTTAAACTACAATCTTTAGATTATAGATTCGTCTACCTCTTGAGCCATTTACTACTGCTACTTTACTATGCTTCTTGTTTTGGAGTATTCCAAAACTACACCAATCATTTGTTTATTGTACATACACTGGGACCTGCCCATTCAGTCTTGATATGACCTTTTTCTTACAGGACAAACATGTTTTACAGTACAATATTCAGTTATCATGTGCTCAGAGGGACACCGCTGGAGAAAAGAGCTAAATTTGGTCGCCAGTGTCCCCGCTGCCAAAATACCAAAGACTGAAAAATAAATTTGTTGAAGGAAAATGTCAGGTGGGGTGCTGCGAGAGGGTCTGAAGACACAATTACAGCGCGGCGCCCCCCTGTGGAGCGGGGTGTGTGGTTTTCATGTCTGCAGAGAGGGCCGGAGCAGCGGAGGAGACAGACGTTTGAGGCGGTGACAGTGGGGAGAATGTCAAGGCTCCCCATGTACACAGGGAATCATAGACCTGTGCAAGTATAAGAACTTAAATCTCATAACGTGTCCTTCCTGTTGCAGTCGTCTACGTTAATAGACAGTTGCTGGCAATGTGGGTTATCTTTTATTTGATTGTTTTTTATTGTTGCCATATTATTGGGATTGAAAAAAACCTGCCAACCTTTGGGTTAGACTTCAGAGAGTGGCATCTCTAAGTACTGCCCTGGTAGATTAAACATACCTTTTTCTTCACAATATATTTTTTTTTTTCCTCAGTTTACTTTCACAACATGTAATATTTCAGCTGGGGGAGAAAAAAAGTTCAATCTGCACCCATAGATGTTGTATTACTTTTTGAAATTCAATTTACATATGTACCTATAAATTGGACTTTATAACCTCAAAGGTCATTTTCTCAAAATGCATTTTCTCCATGGTAAAGCATAACAAGGAAAACAAAGATCAGCCCTTAAAGTAGCACCTACAAACGCCAAACTTTCCAATCTTGTACATAGAGCGTAGCAGATTTGATGATAATCACATCCAAGCCTGATTTATTCCTGTTTTAACCCCCAAAAACTAGACTTAATTTGAATTTTTATGTTTATTAAGTTTTCACTTAAATAGGTAAAATGTCAGCAATTTTTAACTCATAAAATGCCTTTTATACATATGAAAACATTCCATGATGAAAGACATATTTCTTTCATTTATGTAAGTATACCTCTGAAAAGCTGATGTTTCTAACTGTAAGACTTTTTCCGATTCGCCTCACCTTATGCCGGGTGTACGCCGACTCCAGCGCTGGTGCGGCTCAGGACCCATCTGGGTCACTACCAGATTGCCTGCCACACGAACTCCGCTGCACTGTGGTCGTTTTGAAAGTGTTTTCTAAACCATCTGACAAGACAAGCTCATAAACAAGAATAGACAAAACAAACAACATGACATTACGACACACCGCACTGATTAGAGTGGGGTTTGAGCCGCCAACCTCTGAACTGATGGATGAGCATTTTAACTTCCAAGCCATTGTCACCTCAAGCTGGATCTTCCTCTGAGGACTTAAAAAGAAAAAAAAAAAAGCAATTTCCCTGTGAAGAGTGGAGACTACACTCCTCACATCAACTGTAAATTAAGTTGTTTTCAGTGTATACGCACTTATCTGAAATGCTAACGTAGGGGTGGGCAACACTGACAAAAAATAATGTCACCTTTTGCATTATCTCAAGAACAATGTTTCAGACAATGTTTAACAACGCATCAGGAATGTGGATATTTTTTTCTGTAAATGTCTTGGTTGAGGTTCAAGTGTTGCCCGAACCATGAATGAAGCAAATAATTAACCACAAAAGTAATGAAAAATCTCATAGTAATAACCTTACATTACACTGGAAATGTCAATTGCAATATTATCCATAAACTGTACTAGTCTTTTGTGGGACAATTCATCCACATTTTTGAACATATTCCTTTAACAAAGATGAAACCTTTCCCAAAAAAACTGTAACTTCCAGAAACGTCGATGACAATCCGATTCTGTGTTCAATAATAAATAAGGCCATGATGATGAGGCTCTGCAGTAACATAAACGTAACTCTACAACATGAAAGTCAAGTCTTGCAGATATTACACTCCTGCTTTAGCCTGCACCATATATCCTCACTTATACAGAGCAACTCTCAGCTAATAATCTTTCCAATTATTCATACCCTGAAGACAGCCTGATAAATTGCCAGTGGTAATTAATATGATTAAGTGAGATGTGCAAAATGGTAATTTATCCTGATCTGACAGAGTTAAGTAAACCTGCTTATAAAACCTGCCTAATTAGCTGTCATAAAAATAGAGCAGAGTGGTAATCCTGCGAACAAGTGCTCACACACATTCAGGCCTGGATTCTGCATCTTCACAGATCCGATCTCCTCCAGCTCCACTGTTTTAACATGCTTAGATAAAAGTAGTTTGTTTCTATTGCAGGTTAAGCAATGTTTTAACCTGTAATATCAATGCAAATCTGGGAAGAGGAGTATAGGCAGAGAGGACCAGGTATAATGCAAACTGAATCATGGATTTGTTCTTGAAAATGCTTGAATTTTACCATTTTGTTTTCAAGGTGCGCTGAATTTTGGAAAAAGTGCTTGATAATTCTTGGACTTTAAACTTGCCAATTTGCATCCTGTGCATTTGAAAGTAAAAAGCACTAATAATCTTTCGTTATGTTGTTCTGAAGTATGCTAAAACTGCAGATATTGATTCTAGCTAGTGTTATAACGTCACGACCATTCAAAATTATTTCTGCCATTTGGTATGAGTTTGCCTCGAATTGATGACTTGAATGGGAGCCGAGCTTTTACTCAGAACACCAGTTGATGATGGCGCTAGAAAGTCGGAGTTGACTTCGATCATGGGAACGACCTGTGAACGAGCCATGAATGCGATCACGTTTTCATGCATTAATGAGTTATGTGCTAATTTATGCAACTTTCTTAATTCTTAATGCCCTAAAACACAAGGAAATTACTTCTTATTTGCCCCAAATTTCTAGTAATCCTTTTTTTAAATTTTTGATCATATTGTCAAAGTGCATTTTGGGAAAGAAACATTAGGACCCGAAACTACTGAAGCTGAAATAGATGGTATATGCAAAATCAACACAGAAAAACCCAAAACACTTAGGGATGTTATGATGAGACCTAAATGTAAAGTACTTTTATCTGGCTGTTTATATCATGTTGTCACATACACAGTGAGAACGAAAAGTGAATTAAGGGTTTCATACTTCTTTCCTCATGGTGTCGTGTATGATCGTAATGAAGAAGTTTAACATTTCTTCTTACTATAATTACGTGATGAAGCCATAATAAAAATGTAATAAATCTGCATTTTGTAATAATTTGATGCATTACTATACACAATTATTACATATTGAGAAGGTTATAACAAAATGTGGGAGAAAATGACATGTTCTCTTCTCTTGGATAACATTATAGAAATTGTACAATAACATAAACAAGAAATGCATTTAAAGGCCTTTTTGCATATTATTCCCCAGAAAACACACCAATCATTCATTCAAATCTTCAAACTGGGTTATGGTTAGAGCTAGGGTTAAGATTGATCAAATCACATGAACATAACCTTGACCATAAGTGGAGTGGGAAGTGTTTCTTGTAATTACCACGTAATTTTAATGCAATTCAATATACTTGATTTATCCCCGAGGGGCAATTTAAAAGGCACACTGATCACACACCACGCAGACACTGCCGATCACAGATCGAAAATACTCACAATAAACATCATTCTTTTCTTTTTTTTTGTATCCTGCCATTTCCATCCTAACTTGCCATTACTGTATTACTTGAAGAAACTCAATTACACATTTATAAATCGTTGCTGGTCAAACTCAAGCTCTAAACCTCTAAATTGTGGGCACGGTTTCTACCACTAAGCCACTGGGTTAGTTGTTCCATATTATTACATTTTATAAAATATGAAAAAAATATATCTTATTTTGTAACTTAATTTGTCTCAAATTAAAAATGACTTCAATCACTCAATGCAAATACATTGTTACATGAAGCAAACATTCTACAACATTTTGGATTTGTATTATATATGCAGCATATTATTACATAATACATCTGCACAAACCTCAGACCTCCTTGCTTTGCTTTGAGTGCCCTTTTCAACACATTTAATAAAATGTGTCGCTCCCAAATCCCTTTTTTGTATTTACGTCTTGATAAGTTACAATAATGCATCTGGCTTCTCATCACCTTTATAAATCCTGTTGGCTTCAAACATAAAAGTCTAACGCAGTTCACCAACCTGAACAGAACATGTTTCTCCTCATCGTTCTATAAAGACGCAGACTAACCTTTACCAACGCTGACCATCTCCACTGCAGCCCATCACGGCCTCCATAGCATTGCATGTGACACTGCTTCTACTCCCTTTTCTCCTAAATATGATTTGAGATGATTGAAAGCTTTTTGATTTCAAAGTGTATTCTCTTTAAGCTAAGTGCTCTCACAGACCATCAAGGAAATTTAATTGCCTCACTCAAAAGAAGAAAAAAAAGACGGTTTTCTGACCCAAATAATAGTATCAGATCTTAACATCTCAATAGAAAGCCATGGAATTGGATGGTCAACTGGGCGCCTAATGTCATTTGGAAATGCAATTTTCTGATGGCATTTCCGGAGTCTGTCTCACTGAACACACAAAGATTGATCAAAATCGTAATGAGCCATTTTGAGAAGTGGATTTTTGCTTTGTGCAGGATTATGGGGCCAAACAAGAGGGAGCGATGACCTTATAAAAAGCGCAGATCCTCCATTTGAGAAGCGCTCTGACATGGATGGAAAAGTACAGACAAGACCGGGGGTTTGCGAGCAGTGGTTTGGGTCATGGTATGGTCATTTATGTCTAATACAATAGGATCTGTGACGCCGGACAAAGATCGGACGTTTGTCATTGTCCAGTAGCAGTTGGATGGACAATGATAAGCTAAAATGACAGACATCTCGGTTTGAAATGTGCACGTCCAGGTTCCAAACTAAACTACAAATACTGAAACACTGATAATGAACTGCATTTCATGACAGGTTAAATGTAAGTGAAATACAGGATGAGATCTTCAAAATTCACAAATTCTACTTTAAAGCAGAACTAAGTAAAATCTTTACCTTATTAATCGTCTTTGGTCCATGGTGGTTGCAAATGTATTTTCGGGCAGTTGGAATGCTCCCGTTGTCGCCCCCTGCTGTCTCTTCTGTTGAAAACCAGCCTTGCAACATTTGCCGACATCGACCTGAAGACAACTCTGCTGAGAAACCTGAAATATTTGGCAACATGAAATGTTTTTGTGATTGTAATTCCCTGTTTCAAGAAAAAAACAAAAGGAAGCTTTAGCGTTTTTCCCCTAGCAGTGTATTTTAATAAGTGAGCTGCAGGGGGTGCTTTTAAACCTCCTCTAATTTTTTGATCCCCCCCTTTTTGTTTGCAGTCTGACAAAAGAACTGTCAAGCTGCTGGGCATAGCAAAACAAATCTATAGCATCTTAGTTTCAGACAAATCAACAATTAATCAGAATCAGTGTGCACTCCAAACCCACAAAAAAAAAAGCCTATTATTCATTATAATTGTAATTATTGCATTTCATAGCATTCTGCCAGGGCTTTTTTTTTTTTTACACTTAAAGGTGTTGTACCTGACTTTTTGTTATGCGTGAATTTAGTTTTTTTCCACCAAAGAGTAACCTGTAAAAGCAGCATGTTGTGACTAAATGACCACTGTGCACTGTCTGCAGCTAATAATAAAGTTTTTTTTCTTCTTTTCAATCTGGAAGTAAGAGCCGAAAACTGTGCTCTGATTGGCTGTGTTTGGGTGGTCCACCCCAGGTCCACTTAACTGTTCTTAACAAATTGTTGTAGAGCTGTATGTGCGCATGAAAATGAATGAACATGAAAGCAAAGGGTTTCAGAGAGCTATGGATGAGTTTGATTTAAATACCTACTTTCTTCTTTCACGGTTTGAAAATCAGATACTCCAGCTTTAATTACATGTTGCTAAATCTAAATTATGAATGCTATGCTTCGAAATTGGAATTGTCTAGACCCAACAAATGCCCAAACTACACTCCACACTCCCACAAGCTTTACTCCACTTAGACTTGTCCTTGATTAAAATAAATAAATATATAGTTATTATTCACAATATCCTAACTAACTAACTAGCTAACTAAATTTACTGATAAAAAACGTTTTGAAATCTGATTTTCCTCTGGGCAAAGCTTGTTCCAACTTAGACTTGGAAGAGACCAAAACTACAGAGTGTCAGCTTCTCAAAGAGCTCAGCCATTTGTTTGTACTTCAAACGGTTCAGAAACAACATCAGTTTGATTTGGGGCTCCTTTTAGTCAGAGGTTTTGGAAAGAAATCAGCCCCCAGCTTAAATTAAAAAGAACTGAAGAAACTACTTTGATGAGTGGCGAAATGTATTCACGCTTAAAAACCTTTGTCCAGTTGACAGGAGTTCAATTTTCCTTGCAATGAAATCTAGTTTAAGAATAACACAATATAAAGTACAACAGTAACACGTTCACCTTTTGTAGACCCACTTGTAGACGTTAGCACAAAGATGACAACCTAGCAAAACAGACACTTAAAAGTAACATTCTGTAACATGTTCCAGTCTGTACCTCTGCTCTGAGTGTGTTTTCATAAAGCCATACATTCAGCGTGTTTGGATTCCACTCGAGAGCGAAGAATCTGCCTCTTTCCAAAAAAGCTCTCAACACTCTCGACACCATTAACGCATTTGGATGTTGGCCCGGCTCCAGTTCACAGGCAGAAACAGTCGTGTGCGAGTGACGCTAATGCTATCATCAGACATGTTATAGACTGCTCCTTTTACAAAGACTGCACTCACTGACTGTGTCCTCTTCAGAAGTTTAAAAACAGCTGCAGTTGCTCTAGTCATCTACAGGAATTTAATGGGAAGTTCGCATTTCTCAGTTATTTCTACTTAAAATGTTGTACTGCAATCCTATGTTGAGCAGTAATGTAATCTTATTTCAAGCAAAAGGTGGTCTTTGTACAAGGTAATGCTTATGAATTCAGTTAGAATACACAAGAAATGAGCAACGGCAAAAGACAAAAATGTTAGATTAGAGGCAAAACACAGACGTTTTGATGCCAACCTAATAAAGGCCCTGGACTAAAAAAGTCAAATTTTTAGAGACTTTTAATAACGACAGAAATGTTGTTGTTCTATTGGCAGATATTTTTCACAAGTGGTGTGAATTTATGAATCAGTGCATAATTTCATAGAAACAGAAAGTTTAAAAAATACTGAACATTGTCCATAGATAGGTTTTATGCCATATTGTAGGAACAATATTTCCATGAATACAAATGGGAGGAGGCACCCCCGGGCCAAGTATGAGTCACGTTTGTGGAGATACAAGTCCTCTCACAGTACGGACAAACATTTTTTTATATTTTAGTGTAATACAACCATTCAAAATGAAATGCTTTTATTCTATGAAGAGTATTATTTTGCTATAAGTTATTAGGACTTTGAATATTAAAACATGTTTTAAGATGGCCAGTTTTTTTCTTGAGTGCAATTTTATATTACATATTTATGCTGTTATGACATCTGTCCGATGTTACAGGAGTCCAACTTTAATGGGAATAATTTTTCACCATGTTGTAATAGTTTTCCTTCATTAGTTTTCCTTCATTCCCTCACTCTGGGTTGAATTTGAATGATTCATGGATGTTTGAGTCATCCTCTATTGCACTGCTTAAGTGTTCAGAAAGTGTTTGTATCGTTTCCATTGAGAATCTTTACTCTGGGTCATACACATGGGTTAAAAAACGTGCCATTTAGCCATGTATCCATTATTGAACAATAAAAACGCACTTGGTGAAATTCCACTATGAAGAGACCAACATTGTGGTTTACAATGGAAAAAAAGTAACATACTGGCCTAAATATCGTCCCGTTCGAATGATCAAAATCGAGTTATTCATACTGTATACTCTTACTCACACTTAGGTAACCAATTTAAACACTAGCAGCACCTTTTAGCATTCTTTAAACTGTATCACAACTGACAGCGCTTGAACTACTTGAACTACTTTAACCAGCCTGGATTTCTTTAGCCTTTTCTATACTTATTACAAATCAATGTAATCCCTCATTTGTCCCGGAGTGATCCATTGTAAAAAACGTTTTTTTATACTTTTGAAACTTAACTACAGCTGCAGATTTTTTTTAAAACCACTGACTATGAGAGATTTTTACATGACATTTTTCAAAACAGTCCGATTACGTTCATTATGCCTTGAGGTTTGAGTCGTTTTTGGATTTCTTATCGTCAGACCTGCATTTTCGTCTCGTACCTTGGCATGTTTTGGCTACACTCTGCCGCTTTCCTCTCTGATGTTACTGTGACGTGTCCGCTCCACTGATTTAAACAGATTTTGGTGCAGTCTTCGTCATCATGCAGTTCGACTTCTTCAGAAATGTATCCCAGGTCATTCCAATTGACAGTTTGTACGTTTCTGGATCTCAATGGCCTCCCTGATCCAACTTTACCTGTTGCTCTCCCTGCTTACGACTTCAGCACTGTTCCAATCCATGAGTTAGTTCTCTTGTTTGCACTGGTCGAAAACGGCGGACTTAAGCTGTTTTTCTTGTTTTTATGGCATTTTTCCACCGTCGCAACATCGCCCTTCTCCGCCTCTCCCTCTCACAACCTACCGCTGAAATTCTCACCCGCAACCTTCATCACTTCCCGACTCGATAACCTTCTGTACGGTCTCTCTTTCACCCAGCTCCAAAATCAGCAATACATCCAGAACTCCGCAGCCTGCCTCCTCACCCACGCCCGCCCCAGAGACCACATCACCCTCGTCTTCAAAAGCAACTCCACCGCATCCAGCACAAAGCTTCTCCTCCTCATATACAAATAGCTCCATAACCTGGCCCCTCCTTATCTCACTGACCTCCTCCATCAGCCGACACCAACCTCCTCATTCCCATCATCAAGACGAAGCACCGGACCTTGGGGGACCGAGGCTTCGCTGCAGCCGCCCCCACTCAATGGAACTCACTCGCACGACCCATCAGGAACTCGGACTCATTACAGAACGTCAAATAATGGCTTAAAACTTAGTTGTTCAATCTTGCTTTTTCTTAACACTGTTGTTCAATGTCATGCTTGGGTTTTCTGTGCATGTAAAGCGTCTTTGATTGTCCAAAAAAGCGCTACTAAAGTCTGATGAATTATTATTATGACGATGATTGTGTGCATGAGTTGGTGGTCTCTCCTTCCTGTATCGGACGCTCTTCCTGGTTCTCTTACGTTTTGTTACACGACAAACAGGGGATTTTCTATATGACATTACATTTGTGTTCTTCAACTAATCTGTTTAAATCAGTTGCCCAGACAAGTCATGGTAATATCAGCGACACTTTTGATGAAGGAAGCAGAGTGCAGCTGAAAAAAGTCAAGGTACGACACGAAAATAAAGGTCTGACAGCAAGAAATCCAAAAAGCGGTTGTATAAAATGTTTTCTTATTTCGGAGATTTGCTGCTTGACCATTTTTTGCTGTTGTCTAGTGCAGTGTTTCCAAACCAGTGGTACGGGGACCCCAAGGGGTACTTGAGGAATTACCAGGGGGTACTTAGAAAGGTTTTAGGTTTTAAATGAAGGTGAAATTTACTTTTATCTGTAAAAATGTGTGATTAGTTGTAAATTTAGCATCTCTTTGGAGTATCTTGGACCATAAATATAATTAAAACAATACATATAATTGTAATAACTGACTATATTCAACTAGTAAACCCATTTATTTGCCTGAAACTCAAATTAAGGGGTACTCGGAGTGTGAAACAAAACGTAGGGGATACTCAAGACAAAAAAGGTTGGGAACCACTGGTCTAGTGCAGTGTTTTTCAACCATTTTTGAGTCGCGGCACACTTTGTTCACAAGATAGCAAGGTACACAACATACTAAAACAATACCAAATCAGACCTTTTAGTATCTACTATCTGGTTCTTTAAAGTTGGCAATGGTGATTGTTTTGATTTCTTTTTTTGTATAGAAGTGCGTACAAGACCCTTAGAAATTGCAAATTGTTCAATTAAATCAATTTCTGAATCCAAATTGGACGTTTTTTCAATACCTCAAGGTGCACAAGTCTTCCCCTGCACACTGGTTGAAAATCAAGGGTCTAATGGCTACGATTCGAACAAATTGATGTCTGAAAAACCAACATCTCAACTTCTATACAATCAAACACACAAACCAATTAAAATAAAATTATTGAATACCACAACAAACCCATGGTATTAACTCTACAACAATGCTTTTCTTATCTTTTCTTATCCTGTGGTTGATTGTGAACATATGGTTTCGAAACAGCGGCCTAATATTCAAAATGGATTGGTCATAACCTCCACGAGACTCTTATTTATTGTGTGCCAAACAATAATTGCATCAGTGCATTACGCTGCGGAGTGAAGCAGGCAGACGGCCATCACACAGAGCTCATCACACACTGTCCTTGAGGCTTTGAAACAAGATCCATTTAGATTGTATTAGATTGTATGGCACCGGAAAGGAATATGGCCTAATATCTGCAAGGCCTTTGGAGATAATCATCAAATGAAGAGGCCTTACAAAATAGCTTGAACCCAAATGCAGATCACAATCCAATTATAGCAAGGAAAACGTGAAATTAATTTAATGCTTTATACAACAGGGCATTTGTGTTGTTTAGCTGCAAGTAAAACGTGTATGTATGTAAAGTCGGTGCTAAGAAAAACAGCTACACTACCAAGAAAGAATCCTTTTGGAAAACATGCGTCATGATAAAAAAGGTGTGAATATTTATTTTCCTCCCATGCAGGCTTATTCTTTTATTTTTTGTATTGCTCTGTTTATTTCAGTCACAGGTACAGACAGGATGTGACCTGTTAACGAACATTCAGACTTGGGCACAGTTTAGTCATGATGCAGACTTTCTGTTGGTCCTGTTTAGATCAGAGTTTAGTCCCAGTTTACTCCCAGTCCTAATATTAATATGGTGTGTGAATGCACCCTAAATTATCAAGTTGTTATAGGTAATGCAACCAAAAATATTTTTTTTACCTTGTTTTTGAAAAGAAAAAGTAGTGCTCGTCGGTGGTGCAGTGCTGAAGGGTGTTGCACATGAGTGGTTGCTGCCGCTGTTGTTGGATCGATTCTGGCCCTCAATCATTTGTCAAATATCATTAGTCTATATCCACTCTCCCCAATTCACGTTAGTAAGGTCCTGTCCAATAAAGATTTTGGGCCAGAAAAACATTAAAGAACAATTTAAAAAAGAGGAAAATAAATTTGGTTTCATCTACTCTAAAACAGGGGTACCCAAAGTGGGGGCCCTCCAGGGGGTCTAATTTGGGGTGCTGAGATTTATTAGGGGTATCTATTTGATTACATTTTGTGCTTGAAAGACAGTCAGCAGTTGCAAAAGAGACCAATGAAACATAATGAAAACTTAATCATTATATCTTTGCAAATAAGCATATTAAATGCAACGCAAAATTAGGGCTGGCCCTACACTAATACATTTTGGCCCGCCAAGGAAAAAAATTTACAAATTTTGGCCCACTGCGGAAAAATGTTTAGGCACCCCTCCTTTAAAACAATAAATAGTAGCTCACAACAATACATTAAATAAAAATGTAAAAGATGAATGAATGAATGAATGAATGAATGAAAGACAGCAGACAACCACACAACCCATGCGGCGTTAAAACCCAGTTTCATTCTCTGGCTCTTAAGACAAGACTATTTTACTTTTTACTTTTTTTTTTTACTATTTGTTTTTTTGTTTGTTTGTTTGTTTATTTAATTTATCCCCAAAAAGCTGGTGCTATACTTTGGACACTCAATTAGAAAAGCAATATAATAACTAACAATCTTCCATATAGCACAGAAAAACGTTGGAGATGTAACTTAGCTGGCAATCGGTACGTAGCTAATATCCATTGTCCAGAGCGTACCGAACCTAAGGCCCAAAGTAGCAGCTCCATACTTCACTCCATGCACCATGTGACTTTGTTCATTACATACAAGCGTGATTCTCTCGAACGATAACACAATAACAATAAAACTCATTGCTACCTGATGACTGACAAATCAATTCTCCATATTTTGCAGCAGAAACCGAATGCATTGAACAAACCTCCAATAACCAAAGGCAAACAGAGATGACAGGGCTCAGATTGAGACCAGAGAAATGGGGCAGCGCGTTCCTCGGAGGTGTCCCGGGACGCCGAGGACCTCTACGGCGTTTGTTTGTGTTTTGTAATGAACTGGCTCTGTTCAGTCCCATCCACAGTGTGACACGGGGCTCACAGCTGTGTTCACAATCACATCGCAAAGTGTCCGACAGTGTAACAGGGCTTACGCTGGCATTTTCTTCAAATCAAGAAGTCACATGGCACAGATCTGGAACGTCGCAGGTTATGTCTGTTGGTGCCGCGGTTTAATCTTTTCACCAGATAGCACGAAAAACAGAAAATTGCGAAGTAAGTCGGTCAATATTTAATGAAATAAATGGATTTTGATGGATTATAGCGACATAAATTCAGCTTGTAACAGGAACACTAACAATTGATTCCTTTAAGCACATACAAAATCACTGGGTTTCAACACTATTCGGAGACATTAACATTGACTTGTTTCCTCGAGACTGATCCTAACCTTAACCATAGTCACTGTTGCCTAAACTTGACCTGAACCCTAACCTATTTTAAACCCCAACTTGACTTTAAACCAAAACCCAACAAAATAACAGATAATAACAGATATTATTTACTATACACAGAGTTTCCATGGGGCACTGAAAAGCATCAAAAGTCATCAAATGGGTTTTGGCAATAAAGAAATGCTTTAAAATGCATTAAAAAGCACTTTAATCTCCACCAGCATTAAAAATAAAATAAAAAAATGGACAAAAAAGATTTATCCATCAGAACAAATAATTATCACAGTCTGTGTCTCTCCAAAGCAACTGCATCAGCTAATCTTAAGTATGAGTTTAATTCCACAAACGTAATAAAATGTAACATAATAAACCCTTACACGTACTAATTTCCCACAGCAACTTCCTACCACAAACGTAATAATCAAATTTGATTATTTGAGGGGCTTACACATGTCCATGACAGTAGTTTTTGCACTGAATTCATTTGATTCAAAATATATTTTGAATCCCTGGTGTGTACTGGATTTATTGTATCTAGATGTTAATAGCTTAGGTTTAAATTTAATGTAAATTAGCTTTTTGAATATTGTAAAGTAGTTTATTATATTCTTGTCATTTTGCTGTCCAACGGAATTGTTACAACCAGTAGTTTTAACATGATAAAAGCGCACAATTTTTGTTTTGATGTTGATTATGGCATTAAAAATGGAATGTATCATTAAAAAGCATTGCAATCAATCTGCTGAAACCTGCATAAACCCTGTTTATGAAACAGTATAAGAGTCACTAAAAACAGGTGCACTTGTCAGAGACTACATGTTTTAAGGATGGCTTGAAGTATTGAAAGTATAGGCAACATAATGATCAATCTCAATTTTTTTGGTGCAACTTTCTTTTGTCTTATTAGAAACAAATTAAAATTCCTTTCAATTCAAATGGAATTAGGAGTGATCCAGAGAGGTGCAGACTATGCAAGGTGGGTGTTGTTTAAAATATAACAAGGTAATGTGTGGTTTTACTAACAATAGTGAATCTGTAAACGAAATGATACTAAAGCAAAGATGTGTTTTTCCAGGTTTACTAAACAGGAAAGTGTGGTATGAAATTGATGCACCTCTTGCTTCAAATTGTAAGAACTACGCTGGGCCTGGCACTGGGCCAAGCATGTGTTCTGCGACAAATCCCACCGAATTTCTAGTGAATGGAAACAAAGCTCTACTTGAGTCCATATGTCAGATTTCACATGTCAATCAACGTGACAACCCCAAGCCAAGACAAACGGAACAATCTACACCGCAAAGGGCATCCGAGCGTAAAAAAATCAACACCAAAACTGCAAATCACCGCACCCAAGGAGGTCTATGATTCTCAGTGGCGACTCCAGATGGGACGAGCCAAAGCGGAGGAAACCAGCAAACCATAATAACAAAAAGGGGCCCAGTTTTGGCTACTAGCGTGAAATGGCGTCCAGGCAATTAGGCTCGCCGCGGCAACTCGGGCAATCACTGGAAATCAAATTAGTTTCATTAACCTGCCAAGATGGCCGACGGCATCCCAACCCGCCCGCCCTCGCACCGCAAGATGAATGACAAACCGAAAGAGATGCAGCGTGCGGATGTCCCCCTTGGATGCTGTTGTCCTTAAACCAAAATTTTGTAATGCATTCAAGCTCATGCGAAGCCATTTGCACGGCCCGCGACACCTATGTTTTAATGTCGCGAAATGAAATGCATGGCCGGAGAACAATATCGCGCGGCGAGGGATAATTAGGCTTCCCCCGTTTGACAAATGGGCCAATACCTATGTGCACGCATGCTTTGAGGGCCGTATGTTGGTTTCATGAATAGGCATTGAGAGGCGTTCCCCGTTTGAGCGCGTGTATTTCTTGTTGTGATATTAATGACGGAACATTGGCTGCGCGGGAGACGATATACAGCTAAATTATAACGTAGTGAGGATCAGTGAGTAGGAAATATAGTAAGTTATATAAAATGTGGTTAAGGTTGGGTCGATTGGGGTGTTGGGCTGCAATTAAATCGAAATCGAAAGTACAATTTTGAAGTAACACAACACACTTTCCTCCACAAATACAATGTCCTGTCTTATTCTGCCTAAAAAATGCTAACCCTATAGTTTAGATTGGTGCAAACATCGGAAATACACAGTTTGTCAGTTCATATTTCAGTCTTTTTGTCAGTTCTCCTGGACTTGTTTAAAATGTGAGCTTGGAACAGAGTTATAACTATTTATTAAAACACAAATCGAATCTTAATTCTTGTCACAAAAACTGAAAATGAATCATTCGACGCTATTGCTTACAAGCACAGCAGGGAAACTGAATAAATGCCTGACACCAATTTTAACTGAATTTACAAAATACACTTCAATTGCGGTTGTTAGGGTTAACTTATGGAATAACTTGCACGAGGAATTAAAAGACTGTAGAACACTTAAATGCTTTACAAGCTTGTGTAAAAGGAAAACTAGGTATGGACATAATGGACACTGTATGTTTATGCTTAAGATGTTAGCAGCTTTTTATGTTAACTGTAAATGTACAAAGGCAATGTTTAAAATGTTTATGTTTAGTGCAAATGTACAAGGGGTAGGCAAAATAAGCTCAGGCTTCAGCTTATTCCTTTTCAGACTTGGTTTACATTATTTTTTACTTTATTTAGCCTTGGGGGAATGTCTGAATAAAACAAATAAACTGAACTTTAACTGCACTGGGGAAATGACAGCCAGGATAGTATGTATACTCACTCATCTTAGACTGAGAGATTGTGTTATGGTCAGCTGTGGACTAGCCCATGTTGTTTCATCTTTTGGTTAAAACTACAGGAGCTTTGGCCATGTGTTTCTTGTGAGTATTTCTTAACTTGTCTAAAATACCTGCTCAGGCTAATTCAACTGACACTTATTATGATTATTATGTATATGTATGTTACCATCTTAATCAGCAATTATAGTATGATAGCTAGTGCCAAGGCTAAATGTCCCTGAATGTCTCTCAGTTCCTCGCTCACACCTCTTTGACTTTGTGTGGTCTGATCGGCTCTTTGTAGAAATAGTACGAGGGGATTAAACATGCATGAATCTAGTGTCTTAGTCCTGGATTAAATACTTTGGTTTTGAAAATCCTGATACCCACCAATTACACAAATATAATCCCTAGGTCCATGGTAAGAAAGGTTTCAAAGGTGTCATTTGGACAATGTTTTTGAAATCAAGACGACTTTAATCCAAGTCATTTTCATACTGATGAATTGGAAATCAAATAACTAAAAAACATTATCAAAATGACTACTTTTGAAACATAACAATAACAGGATTATAAAAGAAAGAATGTAAAGGTTTTATTTTATTTATCAGTTACTGCATTGAACTGAAGGGCAAACATTATTCAGTAAACAGAATGCTCAGAAGTGTATTCCTTGTGTAAGTGACATGCCATATCTTCAATTGTTAGCCCCATTGTCACTTTTAACCATGTCCTTGTCACAAACATTTCCTATTCTGATTTCTTCAGGTCAAAATCTACTCTTCATCGTATTGTTTGGACAGCAAGGACATGATGCTTCATCTGCTATTGTGAATATAATGCTATATCAACATGTTCAGAGCTTACAAAAATACAATATTTTCAATTAAGTTTCAATAATGCACTGTGCACTGAAAACCTTCACCTTTGGGCACCCAGTTTTCATAAGAGTGAATTATCCATGACTTAACATACTTGAATATAAATGAGTGAAACAAATTAAAGATTGTTATGCTTTTGGAGATGCAAAAAAAAAAAAAAAGACAAAAAGCATACATAAGAGTTAACAAATATTTTAAGGAAAGAACAGTTTAAAAGGGCACTGTGTAACTTCTCCACTTAGGCACGATATGCATCTTTCTAGAGGTGAAATGTCAACTGCATTATTCCATGGAAATAGAAAGTTCTTGTGTGCATTCTTCATGGGGATAGGGTTGTGCCAAAATATCGATTTATCTTAATACAGTATGGATATCACGAGCTGCTGTATCGATACATCTACAATTTTAAAAAGAGTTTACGCAAAACATCTGACATATTTCCTGTTTTGGTGATTAAAATGGGTGTATTTTATTTTAAGTTTGTGCAGGTCGTGGTAAATAAAGAAAAATGTTAAATGTATTGGGTTGCTTACAAAAAAAGAGTGATAAATTGTAGAAAATCACGAGCAATGTATTGATTATCGCATGTATAGCAATGTTGAGATATTACTGTATCTTATCGTGAGGGGTGCTGTGATTACCCTACATGGAGTTAGACAGGAATATTACAGCTAAAGGAACAGCATTTCCGTGGAAACAAGCAGGAAGCCGGAACAAGTCAGGTTTGTGACGATGCAAGCCCGCTCAGAGTAAGGACACGTCTCTTTTGTTGTTTTGGCTAAAACTTTGCGTACTATGCTTTTAATTTTACTCAGAAATACCTAGGATTAAAACTGTTTGTGTTGTTGCCTCTGACCTGTTCATTTAACTGGTGGCATCTACTGCTTCTCCATAGAGATAGACAGGTTTAATGCCATATTGTGAACCATTCAAGGCTTATTAAAAAACATTTCCATTGAGGCCAGCTTAAATCTAAAAATAAATCTAAAAAATGCTGATTAGGTTTGGTCCGGAGTGAGGATCGGCCTATAGTGCATGCTTTTGTTTAGGTCATCTTGTCTCTATACGCAAACCTTCTTGACTGAACAATATATTAGTCTTTTTTCCATGCCAGACCCTTCCTCCATCCAGGCTTGTGACCATCTACAAAAAATATATGTGCATGGATTCAACGGTATGTATTTATTCATTTATGCCACATTGATCAGCGTGTGCAGCAGAATAAATAGAGACATTGAATCATGTTGTAATCATTTGTCCCGTCGCCAACAGACGGGTGAAAAAAAAGAAAGAAAAAACTAGATTTTTCAGCCCAGATTCTGTCCACACCTCTTTTTCCCCTCGACGTGTCAAACCGTATTGAACTTACATTTCCGATGGGGCACAAAATCTCTCTTCCCCCCGCGCCGCCGCTCCCTCCTGGCGGAAAAAAAAATGCATCAAGTTAACAACAAAATGCAATCCTGTCTGGCGTAATCATTTGGCCTTATGTAAAAATTGCCTTCCGCTGCCATGACATTGGGAGAAGCGATATTTGCGGTGACTGCGGCTATCACAGCCTGCATCAGAGGTAAGTGATTCTATTTAGATAGATAATAAATATGCGGTCATGGGGAACCTATATCCCAAAGCCTTGTAATGACTTTCTGCCGCGGTTGGAGGAGGTTAGCGATCCGTCTTGTACAATATTTACAGCAATTTGCCGGCGTTCACTCTTCCTCGCTGCTAATTCTATTTCCTCTTCATTACCGACACCATATTTTTAATGAGAGGGGGCCTTTTACAGTCTAAATGTCGGCTTGATTCGTGGGTTTTATCAATCACGGCGGAGCTTTTAGGGCTGCAGGATGGAAGGGAGAGTCCACTTAGCCGCAGCTCTGAATGATTGGAGGATTAGGCTGAGTGCTGTTTTGAGTGATAGTCATATAACAGGCTGGAGATGGCAGTAAAACAAAGGAGTGATGTGGATGTAAGCTAAAGGGCCACACTAGGAAGAGTACGACAACACAGACCAGACCGGGAAAGGATGCAGCATGACGAGATGCGAAAGTCACTGACAAAACAGAAGTTGCATTTATTGACGGTGAAGTCTTCAAAGCTAAATTTCATGGAGGTGTGTGGAGTCTGTAAGCCTGTAATTGTCGCTGTTGCTTCGTCAAAAACCAATCTGGAGTTGTTACATTTTATTCATGCAAATTTATATCTTTCTGTCTCTGCTTGACTTGAAATGTTTCACAGTATGACATTAAACTTATCTCTCTCCATCGAAACAAGCAAGCAATGTTTGACCAAGTTTGAGGTCAACTGTAAGATGAATTTATTGAAATATAAAAAGCTCCCATCAAAACTGACATGCGAAATGTATATATCGGTAATCAAGATAATGATAATAAGCTAACTGCTCTGAAATGGATATTCTTCTTATGTCTGCTATCTACCATATCAAGGTCACTACAAAGCTTGCCTTGGATCCAGAATACACACACTCCAATACTTAAGAAGCCAAACTCTGACTGAGGCGTGTAATCAAATTTGTTTTGTTTTATTTATTTTATTGTTGATAAATATGAAACCTATTAGCTCATTGGTCAGTTATTATTTATAACAAAATTAAACTTCTATCACCTTCGCTCGGTTAAGCAGCTGTATTTGTTTTGATACAGACCCTGCTTGTCCCTGATTGGCTAATCCATATGTCAATCAGATCCACCTGAACTCGGGGAAAATGAAAATGGAGACAAGACTGATATTGATCCTAAAAATACTGACATTGCTCATTCTGGACCTTTAAGGCAAGTACAAAGCAAAGATGCTAGAACTCGCCTCAATAAGGTCCTGAGTTCAAACGACGTGCATGTGAATATGTTTTCATCCACTTAAGGTAAAAATGTTACTTAGTTCTACTTTATTAAACATCTTTGTAAGTCAGTGTGGTGGTTGTAAATGTATTTTCGGAGCATTTGAAGCCCCTGTTGTTGCCCCCTGCTGTCTCGAAAAAACACGAAAAAACCAGCCTTGCCACTTTCCTGACGCTGACCCGAAGACAACTCTCCTGAGAAACCTTGGCTCTCTTTTTATGTTTGGCGACATGAAATGTTTTTGTATGTGATTGATTCATTAAAAAGGAAGGAGGGGAAAAAAGGAAAAAAGAAAAGCTTTTGGTGTCTTTTTATTGGTAGTGTACTTTCACAAGAGACCTGCAGGGGGAGCTTACGTAGTTCTGCTTTAAACATAAAATAGAGTAAGTTCATATTTAACTAATGCAAAATTCTGGCTTAGATCTGGGGATGGGTACCCAGGGGCTGCACTGCGTAGGTCACTGCTCCAGACAGGTTGTCCAGAGGAACATTTTACTGGTTGGGTCAAATGCAGCAGACAATTTCCTTAAAGATAAAGATTTGCATACTTTGGTGAAACATAAAAGTCTGGATAATAAGAAGTATTCATCAAGTCGTTATTTCAAAACTCCACTCTATAACCCAGGCCAATAATACAAAATAGGAGAAAAACATGGTAGATAAGGAATCAAAAGTACTTTGTATCTGGTTTTCGACTTTGGACCGAAAGTCATTTTTTTATCTGATTTAAATGGTTTGAGCAACAGCATTTATACTCTCTTGTGCTAAAATTTATCCTGCAATGAGTTCTTAACACCTCTTCTTCAACGTAATCGAGTACTCGTACTCTTAGCATTTGACTGTATTGACTTCTGCCAAGATATCAAGAGAGTATTGTAGACTGAAGGAAGATTATATTTTAGAAGCCCAATACAATTTAAAGAGGATTTTTCTTCAGGGGTAAAAGATAGTTACACTTCTTAATGCTGTGCCCATTGCAGTTAAAAAAGTGCACATCTGAATAAGCAGCCCGCTTTTTCCCGCTAACATTTAACACGCTGAATAGGAGTCAAGGGTCAAACCGATGCTTGATAAAAGTACAGCAGCTGGGAGTAAAATAAATACAAGACTTGAATGAAATGCAAACAGAACTGATAGAAAAGAGTGAATGGCAAATTGCAGACAGCTTAGATCTTTTAAGTAAACATTACGCTGTATTAAGTGACACGAGGAAGACGCAGAGATAAGGTAAGTGTCCCTGTTTCAACTTGAATCAGGAGTGCACGTTTCCTTGAGACGCTGAGATGTATTGACGGCTTAAATGTATCGCAAGACTACATTGAAAGACGTTGCTCTTTTCAGTGTACGTTCAGACCACGTGGAGCCCTTTGGTTATCAATCCTGGAGAGTTGTCTCGATGGCATTCCAGCATTAAGCAGAGCAATTGTTCCACAAGCATGAAAATGTACGTTTGACTTTTTTATACACCATTTCATCAAGTTTGCATAAGTTTAAGTGGGTGTTGTGTGGAAGAGAAAGTGCAAAGTCTGGGAGTCTGGGCCCCGGATCAGCGGAAGAAGACGAAGATGAAGAAAGTGCAAAGTAATGGGTGAAAGGTGCATGTGATTTTTCAATTTTCTGGTGGGACATTCCAGGAAAAAGCAATAACATCGCATTGGAGACAACTGAACAAACAAATGACACAGTGCATCTTTAAAGAATTACGGAATCTTAGAGGAACCAGATTGTCGCATTAGTTTGACTGTCCTGACTAAAAGAACAGAAAAATACATAGATTAGTGTTCCTGCCGAAGGTTTTAGGGTTAAGGCATTGTTTAGATGTGGTTGTGGGTTCAATCTTTTGCTGAATGTCAATAGCCTTTTTCCCCGATACAGCTGTCCTCTCTAATAAAGCCTTCAGACTGGAAAAAAATAGATATATACAAAAATTTGAGCCCAGTTCAGTCCTGTTATAAACTTGTTTTGGTCCTGTTCTAGTTCTGGTTTAGTCCTGGCCTTGCCCATGTTTTTGTCAGGTTTGGTCCCAATTTAGCCCCAATTTTAAAGTGAATTTATAAGGTTTATGAATTTCGTTCACTGATAATGAATAACAATGAAACGTTTCCCAATTCTGAACAGAATACGTTTTGATAAATGTTGGTCTAAGTGGGACACAATTTATTGGACAATATATGGCAGGCATTTTGTAGCTGCTTCTTTTTTGTTATTAGTTTCTCTGTCTCTCTCTCTGTTTCTGTTTTTTATATTTTGTAGGACAAAGGTACAGTCATATTGTATGCTGTTTGACACAACATACAGGGGCCAGACCTATAGAATGCAGCATGTTCACTTACATTCTTACAAAAGTGCATTACTAACTACAACTATGTCAACCACCAACAACTGTCAGCACATTGTTGTCCAGACCGCTTTCAGGCTGTATATGTGCCTGGTCTTTTGTTCATTAAACCAAGCACTCTGATATTACCATCACATCTCATTTGACTCTTCAAATTAGCCTCTTTACAATCTCCACGCTGCTCCGATTAAACCAAAGGAATCCGGCCGCGCTGTGTCATTGATTGACTTTTAATAGGTTACGGTAAATCACTCCTTTTTTTACCCCCATCAATTACTCTCATTTATTTAGTGGACCATAACTCTATTTGTGAATGAAAATCTTATTGGGGAGACAAGAAAAAAAATTAGCCCGCTACTGGCTGACTCGCTGGACTGTTATAGAAGGGGGAAAAAAGAGGAAGAAAATGAGGTGTCTAACCCAAAGTGACATTTACAAATTACCTGTTAATTTGGACTGGGGTGAGGGATGATGGCGCTGGATTGCAGTGACAGGAGGCTAACCGGGTAATGAAATCCAAGCCTGAAGTGGTCCAAAGAAGTAACCGGCACTTAGAGGCACGGCAGCTTTATACACTTGGAGCACCTGGACTGTTTCCCCGCAAGACCAGTTAATAATGGGGGTCTGAAATGAAGAAGTGCAAGTAACATTCAGAAAGAAAGCGTAACAACCAGGCATATTCTATGTACAAATGCAGATGCAAATGGTTTGATACAGTTGTGGAAAGGTTGTAGAGGTTACACACGGCCATCATTTAAATTGAAAAATGCTCCTCAACATTCAGACTGAGTGGCAAAACTATGAGCAGAACAATTGAGAAAATGGATTTCTTTGCTTTTTTGTCTCATTTTTCTCTGACGAGCTTTTGTTTCGATCAAGTTTATATGCCAACATTTTGTTCTTCCGTCGACGTCTCCTACTTTGCAAGGCTTAGACAGTTTGTTTGGTAACTGTAGGGGGAGTTAAAGAATGCTTAAACTCATCCAAATTAACTTTCTCAACACTTGGGCACAGGAACATCTTATAACATCTTATTTAAGGAAAGAACGGTCATGAGTTCAACTGTGTTTGATCCCAAAGTCTGTATCAGTGATAAACGTGAGCGTAGCTGCAGTGTTCCCATTGTTTATCTGTTTTTCTATTACTGTTAACTTGATTTTCTTCTTTTAAATTCCAGGTACAAACTAAATATTTCACAGAATTGTAGACTTCTGTTATTAGACTGTAGCAGCTCACCAATACAATTTTGCCACTAAAATTCCATTGTGATGTTAACCAAAATTAGAAAATCTGATTGGAATTTGGAATTTCTGTCTACAAACTTAAATATGCCTTAAATACGATTAATAATTTTCAAATGGAGGCTCTAGGGCTTTAATACTTTAGTCGATTAATCGGTCGATGGCGTCTTAGTCGACTAACATTTCCATTAGTCAAGTAATTCTTTTATTTCGATTAAAAGCATTTATGAAACAACAGCAAAACGAAGACGACATGGATTAACTAAAGATTTTGGAGTTAATCATGAGTTTAATCTAATTTATACACCTTCAACATATATAAGTATAAAGAATTTTTTGTTGAACTTCTGAGCAGTCTTTTGGGTAAAGTTTGGGTCAGATACACTGAGATACTTCATACAGTAGTTTTGATATAGTTGATTAATTGGTCAATAGGACATGTCTTTAGTCGACTACAGCCCTACTCTGCTAACACCTGGGCTTTTCTCCACATGGACCATTTAATAATAGACACTAGGGCTGTCCCGATTGGCTCCGGCTGTAGTGCGTCCACGCCCCCCTCCGCGCCCCTTGTCCTCCAATCTTCCTGCGGTCCAATTAAGCCAGGCGGGATGATGAATAGTTACAATCAGCCTTGTTTTAGCGGGACATGCACATGAGAATACCGGACCAAAGCGCGCTGGAGGACTCGCGCGGTGTCAAAGTGCAAGGTTGAAGCGCCGAGGCCTAACAATGGTGTCACCTTGTCTGCGGTTAGCTAATGTGCTGCTAAAAAGTTGCCCTCCCCGAAGCTAACATTAGCAGAAGACAAAACAAGTGACGTTTCGAATGGAGCACCTCAATAATGGATGTAACCTCCATTTAGCTGGCAGAGAGACACGGATCCCTGAGGTCAATGGAAGCAGGGGATTCTGGGTAATGATGCCTGCAGAACTTGGAATGCGTTGGAGGCAGGAGTGAGAAAAGCGTCCGGGAGGTATAATCATCAAAATAGGCAGGAGTGTTTACTGAGAATCGGCATTAAAGTGGACATATTATGCATTCTTGTGGATTAAGTTGTTTTTTAAAACATGCTTTTGGTCACTTCGGGCTAAGTATGTCACCTATTCTAACTTAAAATAATGTCCACAGTTAGAAAACACAAACTACACCTACGTTTCCAGTGAGTATTTAGGCCTTGGAGTGCCCTCTGCTGTCTGCAATGGGAATGAACAATAAAATAAATAAGTAAATGAAGCCCTTAGGCAACATGAACGCTTTATGCTAATTAAACCATAAACACAATTTGACTGCATTACGAGTCCGGTGATAGTTTATGAGGCTTAAAATTGCACAAAAGAAGTCTGGATTTGTAACTGTAATGCAACAATCTGGGAAAACTGAAACAGAGTAATTTATGAGCCACGTAAACAGAATGAATGAAACAAGCATGATTGGTGAGGGATGCATTTTGAAACATTTACAGAACGGAGAGCCATAGCTGTCAAGAAGATGACGGTCAAGGTCTGCACAAGTTCAATACCACAAGACAGGAATAGACCATTTAATTCTGAAAAAACACAATGTATGAAAAGATCATTCAGCATTCTCTATTTGACACACTTTTACAGGGTTGTACCTGATTTTTACTGTTTTTAAACGTGAAAACCGAATTAGATGATGTATCTGCTTTTTTGCAAGTAAAATCTGTTACCCTGGCACAGATATATTCTATAATCTATTTTAGGTCTATATAACTTCAAAAATATTGTTATTTAGGTTATGATTGCAGGAAAAAAAAAACACACACACACAAATTTTGGTTATTTGGGACAATTTAGCAGGAAGCCTGAGGGCCAGCATGATGAGGGGATGGCAATATTACATGGTTAAAAGCTCAAAAACTTTTTGCATAATATGTGTCCTGTAAATAAAGTGGTTAGTACAAAAGCATTAGTTTAATATGGCACTTTTTGGACACTAAAGGCACTTTATATATAAGAGATATATAAGAGCTGCCCTGCCCTGCATGAGACTGACAGCTAATGCCAATCTGAGCCAATGACCTCTTTGACCAACCACTCACACGTCACATTTATAGACGTGACATCTTGGCCAAGGCCACAAGAACAGCGCAAAAACCATAAGAATTTTGTATTATTCAACAAACTATATGACACAATGAGTTTGGTTGTTGAGTTTAAGAGATCTAAAACATAATTGATGTATAACACAAATGTGTGGCAGCAGTGGCTTGGAGGTTAGTGCACTCGTTTACCAACATGAAGTTCAGAAGATCAATTCACACTCGAACCAGTGCCTGCTGTCACTGTCCTTGGGCAAGACACTTCAGGCCAGGTGTGACCACAGTAGGAGCTTACCGTCAACGTGTTGAGTGAATGCCGCAACGTACTCCTTAATAAATTAAATACATAGTTAGTACAGAAACTTTTATTATTTTGCTAATAGCTTAGTCTTGCGATTATTTTTCCAATTAATCAATTTGTTGAGACCGCAAAATGCCCATGAACCTGAGATTTTTACTAAAGTGAAGTCAGAAACTAAAGTCATGCTGCTAGAGGACAATTAAATTGAATTAAATTTACAGACAAAAAAGGTTTTTCATCAAAATCACTAAATGTACACATTTTCATGCAATTACTGCTCAAGCTGAGTCATAAAACCTATTTTTATAGGTGTGTGGCAGGTTTTGGAGCCTGCATATAGAATCGTTAATAATTAATCGATTACCACTACCAACCACTTAACTTGTTGCAGACCTATATATGATAAAGATTTTGGGTACGTTGATTTTCCTGTGCTTTACAGAGTCTTGTCCAGTGGTTATCAAACTTTTCACACCAAGTGCCTACTTAGCTTTCTGAGAACCACCAGATCTAAATCCAGACTTTATCAGCCCTAAATTAGGGCTAAACATGGGTCTAAAATCAGACTAAAACATGTATACAGTCAATCTAAGTAATCGTAGAAAGGGTTTCAGAGGTTGTCATCCGGATGCCGTTTAAAGATCGAGACGTTTCGACTTTTATCCAAAGGTCATTGTCAATCAGAGAGCTGGTATGGGATTGACAATGACTTTTGGATAAAAGTCGAAACGTCTCGATCTTTAAACGGCGTCCGGATGACAACCTCTGAAACCCTTTCTACGATGGACCACACCTGGACGAATGAGGGTTTACATCGACGAATCTAAGTAATGATTAACCTGAATAAATCAAACTGATGAGTGCACGTTGCCACCAGCAGCACCAAGTCAATTAAAGGACAAATATTATGCATTACTTGTACTGTTATTGGCCTTAAACAAACTCTTGAGAATCTTTACTTTGACATCTCATGTTTTAGAACTAAAAATAAAATGTTTTTTCAAAGATGTCATATAAACTTAGCTGTAGCTGCATCTACAAGCTGCAGACGCAATTGGACAAATCTGTATGTACATAATGCTTTGTCATGGGAGCAGTACTGAGCTATGATGCAGTTGTAATAATCGTGATTAGATGGTAGAAATGCTTAGAATGAGTCTGACGATGATTTATGGACTTAAAAACAGAGCAGTAGATCACTGTTTCTCAACCAGGGGTACGGGGACCCCCAGGGGTACTACCAGGGAGTACTTACAATTGTTTCAGGTTTTAAAAGAAGATGAAATGTAATTTTATCTGAATAAAAAAGTGTTATTAGTTGTAAATTTAGCATCTTTTGCGAGTAAATTGGACCATAAATATTATTAAAACTACAATACAATAGTAATAATTGATAATATGTGACTAGTAAACCCATTTAGCCACGTGAAACTCAAGTTAACGGGTGTGAGACAAAGCTTAGGGGGTACCCAAGACAAAAAAAGTTGGGAACCACTGCAGTAGATGCTCGGAGCCACGTCACACATCAAAAAACGTCACACAAAGGAATTCAGAACGGTGTGTTTTTGACTGAGTGAAGAAGATTTTCTAATATGTAACCAGGATTCATCAAACTAGCATGAATGAGCTAAATGCAACTCCACGTATGCTTTTGATGATGGAACAATGTTGGAACATGGCTAAAAGCTCAACAAAAGTCAATTTTGCATAATATCTGTCCTTTAAACAGATCATCAAACTACAGAGTGCTCATACCAGTTTGAGAGGAACACTTGCTTAGTCATTTAACTTTATTTTAGTTTTAGTTTGCAAAGTATCACAAGAGCAGTCACCTCAAGCTTTCACAACACTGGATATTAAAAAAAGAACATATAATTCGCTTTAGGAGTCATTTTTGAGCCATCATTACTTTGATTTGCAAAACTAGTCATTATTTCCTATACATTTTTCTCCCCAAAACTATTTAAACTGCAGCCACACTGTCCTCTCGCACGGCAGCATCTCTTCCTCCTCTCTCATTGCTGCGGCGTAAAAGAAGCGAAGTGATAAGGTCAATTAGGAGCGTGCGCTGATTTGGCTTAAAAAGGTCAGAGCAATGTCATCCTATAGGCAGGATCCGGCTAAGTGTACATCCGCAAAACTCCTTAACAATCTCCACAGCGAGCGGACGTACCCTGCTCCTGCTGCCTCCACCCTGACCCAGCTTCCCTCTCCACTCTCCCCTGACAAGCTAATGAGCGAAAGCACTGGCTAAAACCTAATAGGGCTTAGTATAGTATTCCAGCTCCGGGCTAAAGAACGAACGTTTAACTGCAGCGCTGGTAATTGAAAAAATGACAAGTGGTACATACAGGGAGCCGATGACCCACACAAAACACAAGCAAATTATTCTGATTATTTGCTACCTCCGGATTACTGCTACCAACCGGTCAGGGCATCAGAGGACGCGGCGAAGAGCGGGAGAAGCTAGTGGAAGTTGTATCAATTAGAAGGAGCGGGTTTGCCGAGCAGAGAGAGGAGAGAGTATAGGAGTAGCGTGGATGGGAGGGAGAAGTGTAAGTGATTCTATGTGTGCTGCTGTGTCAGGAGAAGAGCAGCGAAAGCGAAGGGGAAAAAAGAAATTTACACAAAACCGATGCCGCGGTGATGCTTAAAGTTTGCTCACAGCTCCACCTGCTTGCGGGTTATTGACACTGACAAGAGGTTTCAAAGTTTTGTTGTTTTGTTGTGTTGTTGACGTGCGGGGCGTGTCGGTGCAGTGTGGGACGGCGGGGAGAATGGGAATTGTGTGTGCTGATGTTGTGTTTGGAACATAGTAAGTTGATGTCAAGGATGATTAATAATAACAAAATAATAATCATTTTTCACTGACATTTGATAGTAGAGGACAAACAGACAACACTCACAATGGTTCAAAGAAGAATAAACAATAAAAGTAACAATAATTCAGCTTAAAATAAACAAGTTCGTTTTAATCTTGAGGTCCTGGTTTGAGAAGTCAAGCATTTATGAGTGATTTTGAATAGCTTCTCACACAGCCTGGCACTTTTGTAAACATTCTATCCCGTTCATTTTAATAAGGCAAAAAAATCTATCAATATATAATAATATTTTCTTGTCAAACTGTTGTGGCCCACCCACTATGTTTTTGGTGTATTATTGTCCAGAATAAGGGAATTTTTAAGAAATGTTTATTAAAAGGTTGTCATAACTTAAGATTAAGGTATATTTATTGTCCCCTTATTGTCCTCTCATTTGACACATCCTTCAATGCTGCTGGAGCGTTGGTCGCTGCTCTGGGCTTGGTCTGGGCTACTGTAGCTGGAGGATTTACCTATTGTGCATGGTTTTGGGTTGATAGGAAAAATATTGTGCATGGTTTTGGGTTGACAGGAAAAAAAACGAAACACCTGGGAAAAAACCCACCCAGACACAGAAAGGCCCGCCAGCCCAAGAGTCAAACCTGCAACCTACTTGCTGTGAGGCAAGAGTGCTAGCCACTCTGCCACCGTGCCACAACTCCTCCCTTAGAGCAGGAGTAATGGAAATGACTTCCGATTTGAAGCTGAAAATCTCAAAAGCATTGTCCAGAAACCTTTCTTAGAGCCACTTGTGGACGATTGAGGGATTGCACTGAATAAGCATCATACTTCATAACGTTATTGACAAATTAAGGATGAGCGATATGGCTATAAAAATTGAACACAAACACTTCCCCATCTACTCCTCCGGTTGGTCAGCCTTCATGAGGCTCTGAGTGTGTGACACATGGATTTCATCAATCACTGTGAATTGGTTTTAAATTTCCTCTCAAACTCAAATCTAAATCGAGAGAAAATATAAATAGTAATCTGGCTCTAAAAACATGTATGAATTATTTGGTATATCTCCTACTCCTACAACAAATAAAATATACACATACAAAAAAAAATATGTTATAGTATTAGATAGCAAAACCCACTTAAAAACAAAAAACAAAATATGATTTGTTCTTGTATTCCATATTACAACTAACAGCCTATATAATTTGAAGGCAATAAACTTCAAATTACATAGGCTGTTGGGTCAAGTAAGTTAAGATCATTTAAAAGAAATAAAGTACAGTATTTTACAGTTAGACTTTTCACACTGGCCTCACACAGCACTATCCATGGCAGGACAGGCGGTGAGGAAGAACTAAAACTTCCTCTAGACTTCGAAAAGTTTGATCAATTCCTTTCCGCTCGATTCCTTCAGAGAACCAAGGTTACAATTTAACACAACATTAGCTCCAACGGCTGTGGAATAAGTTCTCTGTCAGACTGAGGCCACGATACTGCAACAACCACTGTCCGACATTCATTTGATGTCAGGCCAAACCTTTAGGAACACTACTTTTAGAGCCTAATCATATTTTAGAAAAAGTGGCGTTGTTCAAACATTAACCAGATTGAACACAAGCCTGGAGGCCTTATCCATCATCATAGTTGAGCATTATCTTAAACGTCCAATGGCCATTCCATTTAGCAGTGTTATGTCTGATGGATGAGGGCAATTAACAAAATTTAATCTCCAAAGAGTTCCCTGAAATCTCCCCCACCCCGCACCAGGCGCTCCCCCGAGGATTAGAAACAAGTGTAATGCCTTGTTGGCTGGTCGTTGTTAAGCATGTTCACCATACAATGTCAATGGTGTACGAGAAAGCTTGAAATGTCTCTTCGGATACTGTTTAGACATGAACTGGCGGGAGTTCACCAATGAAAATCCACCAATTTATCTGTATCAGGGTTAGTAATGTAACAATTAACTTGTTTTTGAAATACTGGAAACCCCCTTACACATTTCCACACAAGGAATTGAAATACCAAGGAAAAAACAGCCTTTTCAAGTGACATAAAATGCATTGACATAATAGTCAATTGATGTATTTCAGAATGATGGAAAATGTGGACCGATTCCATAGAAATCAACATTTATAACAATTCTCAAAATGCATCAAAACTGTGAATCCCAATCTCCTACTCGGTTATTCCAGAAGTTACATGGACCTATTATAGGCTCTGGCACTGGATAGAACACAACAAGAACTTTGACAAATTTTAAATGCTCAATTTATGCTTTGCGCTCAAGCTGCACTCTCTATACTCTAGCACAGTGGTTCTTAAACTAGGGGTCAGGACCCCAATGGGGGTCGTGAAATGATTTCCGGGGGTCCCCAGATGATGGGAAAAACTGATACAATAGTCTTAAACAAGGCTTGACCCCCTTCAAATGCAGTGGTAAATGTAGATTCCTATTTGTTGGCCTATCAAAGTCATTTTTCTAGGTCTATATTCTCAAAATAAAACCAAACATTAGATATAAGGCTAATTTATCACTTTGCGTGTCGCCTATTTTTTGTGTTTGGGGGTCGCAAATGTGAACTATTATTATTTTGGGGGTTGCGACTGAAAAAGTTTGAGAACCACTGCTCTAGCTCATCTCTCCCGCTCACACCCACCCAATTTTTCCGGCATCGTGCTAATTTGTGGGCTGATCATATGGTGCATGTCTCTGTTGACACATGGTGGAAAGTGCTAGCCCATATTCAGGAAATAAAGCGGAATAAAAAAAAAACTATAATATCGATATTATAATACTAAATAAATCATGCACCGGTGAGTACTGGCCATTGTAAACAACACGCCGCCATCTTGGATTCCCCTTCCAGATCATATTATACCTTCATGGGAAGTTGCCGTGAGCGTTTTCTGGTTGTATTAGTTTACACGGGGCAGAAGAGCTCAACACCAAACACTGACTACAAAGCCGTTTTCAGGCCACCCGGAAAATCTGTGCATTTTAGACTTGCTGTTGCATGTGCACGCTGAACATTTTGCACTCATCCCTCAGCTTTATTATTTTTGCAACAAGACATTTCCCCCACCATTTGCATGAACACAGCTCCTGCCAAACCGGAAATGTGAATATGTTGCAAAAAGAGGCAAAAGTGGGTGGGACGTAATGAGGTGAATACCATTTCATTATTAAAAACCTGTTTGTACAACATTTTGAATACAGAATTATAATGGTTTCTTTAATTTGACTAACGTTTACACTTTGATCAGTATTAAATGTTATCTTACAGTATATATTAACCCAATAGTAACATTAGAAAAAGAAGTGTTGTCCATTTCGCCCATTCGTCCATCTCCTAGTAAGCAGAAATAAGCCTAAAATGCATATTAAGTGAAGGTTATAAAATCTTGGGTGAGCGGCAAAACATCTGCAGACATTAGTGAAAAAAACTAAGGCTAGTTTTTCTATTCATCCAAGCTTCTTCCGTTCCTCTGACAGGGATTCAGTATATCAGTCTGAAGGGAGGAGCTAATTACACTGAATCAAACACACCCTATTGTTCCCTAGAGAAAAGAGTAGCTGTTATTGAGTCTGTTGATCTACAATAAGGTGTGAACAACCTGGGTGTGTTAGCTTCAATGTAGTCTGCTCACATTTCCCGTGTCTTCAGACAGACATTTAAAGGACAGATATAATGCATTTTTTGTATTGTTACTGGCCTTTAAACATGCTGGTGAGTATCTTTATTACTGCCTTGGGAGATGCCATATTAACTTACATGTGCTCCCTCTACTGGATGCAGATATGTGTGCATCGGCAATGGTTTGATATGCTGTCGGTATGCTAGGCTATCATACAGTTACAGTCATCGCGTTTAGATGGAAGATATGCCCAGAGAGTCTGACAATCAGAAAAATCTCCATTGATTGAAGGAGCGCATTTGGAGGTAACACTTCCTTCTGAACTCCCTCGATCGATGAGGTTTTTTCCGAGGGGAGAGGATTTTCTAACCAGCATTCCACAAACTAGCGTGAATGAGGCTACTAAAGTATGTTACTGACGATGGTTCTAAAAAGCTCATAGCTCCTTTAAGGGTGTGACTTTCAGAACTGATGAAGCTACTTGGATGAGTGGCAAACATACTCCCGCTTAAAAAAAAAAAAAAAAAAAATACAACCTTTGTCTGACAGAATCTACCTGGATGACAGAGGAATTACACAGACATCTGCAGGCATAAATTGTAAAGCAGTTGCGTTCATTTCACTGATAAAGTTCAGTTCAAATGAAATGACATCATTTCTAACCTTACATGCGAATAACTGAAACTCAAGGCTGTTATTTTAATGAGTGACTGGTTATATCATCAGTATTAACTGAGTCATTTGCATCATTGCTTTTTCTATTAAATGTCATTTGAATGCGTGTGTTTATTGAAAATATGATGCGCTATTAGTATATCCTTGGACTGATGACCCTTAACGTGCAAGTGGCTCTAAATGAATTTAATGTTTGCTATAATTACTCTCTCGTGTTTTGCAGTAGAGCTGGATTTGAAAATAAACACTACAACATTCAATTTTCGTCATACCTGGATTTATATTGTGACTTTTGGTCGGATATTCAGTGACACAAGCTACAACTAAAGCCACAGTTGCCATAGGGCAGACTGGCAGAGGGGTGGCAGACATTATTACAAATCGCATCCTCACACAGCGATTCAAACCTCAGGAAGGCGGGTGAAGGGCTTTGGCAAGATGGGATGGAACCATCAACTTTTAGATTAGAGGGTGAGCAATCGGCAGTTTGAATGCACAACGATGGGTCGACAATATCAAATAGATTAAGCATATTCACCTTGACTTGTTTAGTAGAATAGTTTTGTTGTTTATTTTATGTCAGAAACAAATATAAATGTATTTATATGTATTACCCTTTATTTAACCAGTTAAGAGTCCATTGAGATCGAGGCCTCTTTTTCAAACGGTGACCTGGGGCAAAGTGAAAAATAGTAAAAAGAAATTTAAACCTGGTCCTGTCCATTTTTAAGGTTTAAACGTCTCAAATATGTGCAGTTTTTCCATATAAATTGCCTTATTTCTACATGAAAACATTACATGATGAAAAACATGTTGTACATTTTTTTCATACATTAATGTGAGTAAACTACAAGAGAAGTGTAATGTTTTTTTCCTATTCACCTGCAGCATGGCACGTTCAAAAAAATGAGGCAAAATTTGAATTTTTAGGCCATTTTTCAGTCAGATCTAGTTTACTCAAAAACTGAATAAAAAAATAAAAAATCCCCTTTGTACACCGTTTCGTAATTGTGCAAAAAATGAATCAAGAAATTTAAACCTGTACCTTTTCTGTCCAATTTTTCAGATTTAAATGTCCCAAATATCTGATATTTTGTCTTTTTTAGGGGGTGTAAAATGCCTTATATCTATATAAAAACATTACATGATGAAAAACTTGCAATACATTTTTTTCTTACATTGATGCTTGTAATCCGCAGGAGAATTTTCTTTGAATTCATTTAGTTTTTCCTACTCAAAGTGCAGAGTCTCGCCTGAAAGAAGCAAATCACAAAGTTCCATTATTACTTTGCCATAAACATTTAATTGTGCTGTTTTCCTCTCCTTTACCCTGAACACTGTATCATTATTTTAAAGACACATTTTCATTAACAGTCCTGACATTATCCCTCTTCTGACCTTCTTCCCAAACACGGGGCCTGTTTTCCTCTCCACCCACTGCACAGGAGCGCTCCCTGGGCCTCCGAGACTCTTATTACCTCGGCATATCGATGCTGCGGCTGCCCCGACCGCTGCCTGTAATGAGCGGGGCCGCGCCGTGCACACCAGTTCAGCGCTCCCAAGCAGAATTAGCGCAAAGGTTAGAATATTTCCAATGCAACGCAACGATATGGAGCGGCCAGGGGTCAAGTGAGTCGCTCATGAACTCGCGGTAATGATTTGGGAGAAGTACGTAGCACCGCCTTATGTCAGAGGCTTAAAGCAACGGTGCCTGAAATGTGGTTCTGTCTTGGGTAAAAGCAAAGAAAAGACTGTTACCTTTGTAGCTTTATAAATGAGCGATATACTGCGGGGCATTGAAAGTCATTAAAAGAATTTTGGCAAGAATAAGGCCTTATAATGCAGTAAAAAGCATTCAATTCAAAACCCACAGGTATTAAATCTAAAAACCATTTCGATTTATCCATCAGAACAATAAGACCAAATGATTATCGCAGTCCGTGTCAACAGTGCTTTTCCATGGCATTCAAATCATTATTATTATTTGAATCCCAGATGTACTGCATTTATTGACGCTGGATGTTCAAAGCTTAGATCAGGGGTCCCCAAAGTGGGGCCCGCGAGCCAACCTTGGCCCTCCTGGGGTGTAATTAAATCTTATCATAACTTGATAACTTGGCTGAATGTATGGAAAGATTTGTGTCTAATCCTAAGTCTGATTTATTCAAGTTTTAAGGCAAAAAATGTAGGCGAAATTTGAATTTTTAGGCCAATTTTCAGTCAGATTTAGTTTACTCAAAAACTACGTAAGAAATCCAAAATCCCATTTGTTCATTTTGTCGACATATTAGTTACAAAACAATGTACCAAGAAATTTAAACCTGGTTATGTCCATTTTTCCAGATTTAAAGGTCTCAAATATGTGCAATTTCTGCTGTTTTTGCACATAAAATGACTTATTTCTACATGAAAACATTACATAATGAAAAAAGTGTACATTTATGTGGGTAAACTACAGGAGAAGTTTCAAATTGATATCTTTAAATTTAATATTTTTTCCTATTCACCTGCAGTGTCTCACTTAAAAAAAGAGGCGGAATTTGAATTTTTAGGCCAATTTTCTGTCAGAATTTGGTCCGCAAAGGGGTGCTGAGATATGTTAAGAGTATCCATTTGATCAAATTTTGTGGTAAAAAGACTGTCAGCAGGTGCAAAAGAAACCAAATCAAGTCTATTGCCTAAAACATGTTAATTAAAGACAATGTAATCATCAGATCTTTGCAAATAAACATATTCAATTCAACACAAAATTACGGTTGGCCCTCGGCACGCCAATACATTACATTTTGGCCGGCTGAAGAATAAAGTTTGGGCACCCCTGGCTAAGATCAAATCATCTAAAAAGTAAAAGCAAGGGTTCAGAAGATGTAAATTAGCTTTTTGAATATTGTAAAGTAGTATATTTTACTGTCGCCATTCTGCTGCCAAATGGAATGGTTACAAGCCAATAGTTTCAACATGATAAAAGCATAAAACGGTACAAACATTAAAAAAAAAAAAATTAACAAAAAATAGGGTTTGATCAATTACGTGGTCGACACATGCACCTGCAAAACTATTTCGCCTGATTTGCCTCTTCGCAGGTTTGGAGAAACATGGCCCAAGAAGCAAATCTCGTAATGGATTATTAATCGTGGCACTTACTGCAGGGGCGTAACACCAAATTCGGGGGCCCAGATTCCAATAGATATTTTTTAATAGGAATCATTTATCCCACTTTTTTATTTTTGTAATCTCTTCAGTACTTCATATACTATTGAAATGAACATATGCGCTATGGTTTCTACATACACTTAACAATAACTCGCTAATTTACTGACATTCTGTGTAGCTACCGTCTTATATTCTGATACAGCACTGTTTTGTATTTAGAACAATTTTACAAGCATCTCGAAATATATTATTACTACTACAAATTAAAAAAATACACTAACTGCAAATTACAATTACTAGTTCATTATATAAATTTATGTGAGCAATGATTTTCTTCTTTTTGAAAGGGGGCGTTCTCTCAGATCGCATGCATAGTTATATTTAGTCGCTTAAGGACTTTACTCAACCACAAGGCAACTTATTACAACAAAATAGATTTAAGTGTAGAAAAATGGAACTGATATTGTAAGCTTTTGAGGGCCCTTCCCTGTTCTGGGCCCCGGGGAAACCAGTCCTCTTCGCCCCCCCCAGTCCTACGCCCCTGGTGGCACTCTTCATGTCTGTGGGGTCAGTGCAATTCTGTTACTACCATTTGCTGAGTCGCGAAACCTCAAATCATAAGGTTCGCAAGCGTAAACCCATCGCCATCGCTGGTACTGCAGCGGAGAAACTTCTTGTGTTCGCCTGAAAGGAACATTAAGTTTTAACAAAGGTTGGATTTTGTCTTTTAAACAACATTTTAAGAAGCGATGGGCCCACAGATGTTTTCATTTATTTATTTTTATGCACAATATGATAAAAAGGAACTATCAAGCTCCTGGGCAATTTAAACATAAAAGGAAAGCCAATGTCATGTCAAATCAACCATTCTGGGATGAAAAAAATATATATATCCTTAAAATTCACAAAAATTGAATAGGCCTCTTATTTGGATTCTGTCTGGTGTTTTTCTAAATCAGAGTTACTTTCATTCATCCTCAAGGGGATATTCTTTATTACAAGTCCCTAATCTAATTTTGCCTGTACTGTTAAACGACAGAAAGAGCTGTGAACACCAGCTCGGTGTTGGTGCAAACTTTTTCATTGATCCTCAGCACTAAAATGACAGTAACGCGCTCCTCCAGCTCACACAGCATCACTGCACCGCTCACATGGGCCTTTACGAGCAGGATTCAATCCAAAATGGGTTTCTTCTTTTTGTTCCACTTTTGGTGTAAAAAGTGCACTCGGAAAGGCAGCTAAAGCCCCTTGCCAGCTCCGGTATACTCACGTGTTTGTTTTCATTCACCCCGTTCGATCGTGTGACACTTTATTGTGCTTCACTTGTAACAAATATTTACTGAAAACGGCAATCGTGTGGGGCTGCTGTCCTTCATGAGGCTAATAACTGTTGCAAAACGTCCTCATGCTGTGGTCTGCACTCTTTGTCCTAAAACCAGATTTTAAAAGCAGCCAGCCTTAGTCTACGAAAATTCTGATTAATTAATTGTTTTTTAGGGATTAGAAAGGATTTTTATGGACCACAGCAGAAAGGAGAAGTCATGGAGTGAGGGAGCTGGAGATGTGGGGGAGAATTGTGAATTTAACTCAAGTTTTAAATATGAAGACAAAATTCCACAGTACGGCGCAGAACTTAACTATCTCCGTGGAGATAAACAGGTGACAGCAGCAGGTGAAGTTACAGGTCATATCTATGGAGAGGTGAGCCTGCTCGCAGTAACAATGAATGTTTTGCAAAGTATTGACCTTATTCTGCCCCGCCCACTTTTGCCGTTTTTTGCACTTTTGTTGTAAACGCACTTCCGTTTGACGAGAACTCCGTTAAAGCTAATGACGAACTGGAAAAAGTCTTGCCGCTAAAATGTTACAGAAAGTAGATTGATTTGTGTAAAATGTTTAATGAACACGAGCAACAAGTCAACAACGCACCGATTTCCTGGTCAGTCTGAAAACGGCTTTTTAGTCCGTGTAGAACTTATTTTCTGTAGAGCTCGTCTGCTCCATGTAAACTAATACAACGGAAACAAGACAGCGGCGCGTACGGCAACTTCCAGAATAAGGTGAATACTGAACAAGAAAAACACCTGTTATTGAATAAACTACAATACTTTTACTGTGGAAGGCAGGTCCAAACCGCTCACTAGAAAAGTTCATTATTGCACCTTTAAAACCCAAATATCAATATCCGTATCGCAAAATCAGTACAAATGCATCTCCAATTACCCCTGTGCTGTTTAGGGATGGGTCAAATACAGACAATTCCATTTGGAGACCGCCGTAAAATTGAACTACTGGAGAAAAAAAAACATATTGAAGCATAAACTGTTAGTGCTGAACATTTCATCCGTTAATAAAGCGTGGATATTGGCTCAACTCAGATGACTACAATATGTTATTAAGTGATAAAACATGTTTCCCTCCGATGCAAAATCACACACTTTCCATTTAAAGAACTACATGGACCTCATTCATAACTGTCGTGGAGCTACTCATGTGTGCCGCTGGCTTATTTGCCTGAAAATCACACGTTAAATGTATTTCCAACACATCGGGGGAAGAAGGGGTTAATCTTAATGCTTTTGACACTCGCCTGTAATGATTTTTTGGAAAAAGGGGGGAAAGACGTGTCGGGATAATCCGCAGACGGATATGAGCCTGTCCCACTATGAGGCTGGCACGTGAGGAGCGGGAGACGCAAGTCGACTTTCAGACGTACCCTCCAGCTTTGGGTTGGGGGCGGGGTGAGGAGGAGGGGAGGGGGTAACCATGAGGCAGAAGACACTAACAAGATCATGCAATATTAATGAGGTGTGGAGATGTGGGACATGCAAGGCAAATCGGCCACTGCATCCACCAAATGATGGCGAATAACATGCAAACTCCAACCTGTGATAGGCAAAATAAGTCATTAATGGTGGGTTTGAAAGGGTAAACATTTGTTTATAGTCACGGTATTATCATTTTTTAAAGAATTGGTAGCTTGGCCCCCTGTAATAGGTGACAGACTGATGAGGTAACAGCATTCGGGACAAATGCAAAGCAATGAGGCCAAGCTATTTCTCAAAATAAAATATTCGGGTATCATGCAGGGGAAAAACAAAGGCGATTGGAATGACAAAGTTGAGCTTTTACAGTTATTGTGTGATTATGAAAAAATTGCTACATGTGTGATAACATTTGTTAAAACCTACTGACAGTCTTAATGTCTGATAAAATTTGGATTAGTCATGTTCATTTGTTTTTGGCTTTTTAGAATACCTTGTTACCAAAATAAATCTGACAAGATAAACGCAAAATAGGGACTAAACAAAAACTAAACTTGAACTATGAAAAAAAAAGAATAAATGAATGACTAAATAAATAAATAAAGGATAAAATAATAAAAATAATAAATAAAATATCTTAATAAATAATCATAATAATCGAAATAACTGTAATTATATTTAATAAAATTTGATCAAATTAATAAAATAAATAAGACAAAGTAGAAACAACCAGGAATAATCTGGAACCATGTCCAAATCAGATCTAAGCACAAATTATAAAATAAACCAGAACAGGACAAAATTAAATAAATCCTTTTTCTTTTTTCCCCCATAAAAGAGATTTTAAGTCGTTGTTGTTTTTTTCCCTGTTACATCTTTTTCATAATTGGTGTAATATTGAGCTATACTGAACATAAAATGAATTTTTAATATTTTGTCTTTGTATTTTGGACCTGCCTGTGTGCCTACATTTTTGCATGCAGTAGTGCCATTTTTAAGTACTGAGTTATGTTATACACTTACAATTACACATAAAACACTATGATTGTATTAAAGGGGAAATATCATGAAAATTAAATTTTAATGAGCTTCAAACCTTGTTACTACGGCATTTCCTCGCCATTAGACTGCTCAAAGTTGTATTTTGATTAGCTCACGCATGTTTAAGTAATCCGGCATTGTCCTGCAACTGAAGATCGATCGCTCAGAACATTTCTGTTTCTACCATCCCCCTATCCCCACCCACTTCTCTGCATAGACACAGAAATAAGCAGATGCGGCGTTTGATGCTCATGCTATCAACCATTTAGCAACATAGCTACATAATATCAAACTTTTAATGTTGCCATTTTTTTTTAAGCGTAAATTGGCCCATTTGCCCATTATTATGCGAGAATTGCTTATTACTGTGCTTTTTATACATACAATTACAACATTTGCCGTTGTGTTCAAATGATTTGCGACATCAAATTCACCGAACCAACATGGCAGCGCGCTGTCTGTATCGCAGCAACTGGAGAGAGCCAGCAATTTCGCGTCTATGAATACCTAGGCTTCTCTGTACTTCGTTGCGATGAATTATTAGAAAACAAATAAGCGAGTAGCGTCCTAAACTGTAACACAGCAACTTTTCAAAAATTAAAAACTAGTAAATGACAAATCTGCTGCTAGTTACAGTGAAATGACACTATGGAGAGGCGGTTTTGAACAGAAAGTCTATGGCTCTTTCTATTACCGAGCGGTTTTAGATTAATATTGTGATTTATAATGAATGAAATGACGATCTACTTATGTTACAGTTAACTACTAACAACTTGAAAATAATTTTTTAAAAACTGATACGTCTCCTTTAAAACCATGACAAGATGACTCATTCAAATGACTAACATTACCAATAAATCAGACAATTCCAGACACATTTAGGACAGCACTTCTGTCCCTTCTATGGATCTATATATTAGCGAGTATTAGAGACATGCTCATGAGCTAGTGCAGTGGTCCCAGTGGGAGGAGGGAGACCATCTGGCCCTGTGCAGGTGATGTCCCCGGACACAGGACGGTGTTAAGCTGAGGCAGCGAAAGAGCAGCGGTTGAACTGTCCCGCTATGAGGAGTCCATTCTGGCACCTCGCAGCTGCGCTAAGCCAAACCCAGGGTGTTTTAGGGCCGGAGCAGTGATGAATGTGGAGCTGACCACTGGAGCTGCACAGAAAGCTCCCCAGGGCTTAACGCAGGTGTGTTATATAGTCTAAAGACCCAAAATCTACTGGGTTTAAAGTTCCCATATTAGTCTGAGCTTTTGGGCACTTGAGCAATGGTGTTTTTAGGATTTAAATTCATGTGTAGTCAAGGAAAACGTCACAGGAGTTCAGTCTTGATTACAGTTAATATAGGAAGTGATGGTAACAGTCGGGAGTTTGATGCAGTTTAAAGGAGACATGTTATGCTAAAATCAACCAATTTTATGAACTTTTAATCAGTTGATCAATTATAATAGTGTTTCCTCTTCGTTATCTCCTCAAAAGCTGTGTTTTCATGGATTCCGGCCTGTTTGAGTAATCCTATATTGTGCTGCAAGCGAAAATTCCTGTTTTCACCCAACCCCTATACCCGCCCACATCCATGTATTTAGTTGTAATTATTTGAAAAATTAAGAATCCGAGTGATACATACATACTTAGACATTTAAAAAAATATAAATAAATCTGCAGCTTGTTGTCATCATGAAGAGGCTCTGCAGTTCTGAACAGGAAGTCAGTGGACATTTTTCTATTAGTAATGCAAGTCGTTTAGTTCAATATTGGGATTGACAATGAGCAAAATGTAAAATGATTATCCACATGTTAGTTTAATACTAAATAGACACAATACAATACAATACAATACAATACAATACCAAAAAAGCATGATCTACCCCCTTTAAATTAGGGTTGCTCCATTGTGATAATGGTATTGGCAAAAACTCTGATACTGCACTCTTTTAGGTATTGTATCAGCAAGTACTTGGACCAATTCAAGGATCCAATACCACACTGTTGGTGGATGCGTAGTTGAGAGTCGCAGATGTTTACCGATCGTGTTAGTACTACAGCTAACACCCAGAGCAGATCTAAACACTGTCAGACATCAGCTCAACATAGACTATGCGCCGCCCTCAGGGTTTTTTTTTTTTTTTTAACAAGCATCGTTGTGTTTTTTTTTATCCACCCCAATGCTGTATTTGACTCGATATCGGCAACTGGGCACCTATCGGAACAACCGTTTAAATAAGGCTAACAGCTGCAATCATTGAAACATTGGTTATTAGCATGAAATGTACTGCAAGGAAATATCTTAATAGGGCACACATTATGCTACAGTGACTTTTTTTTTTTTTTGACTTTTTTTGAGCTTTTAACCATGTGCTAACAATGCACAGTCATCAAAAACATACCTGGAGTTGTATTTAGCTGCATTCACGCTATTTTGAGGAATGTTGATTAGAAAATCCTCTCCTTCTGACCATCAAAAGCACTCCCTGCTGAACTCCCTCAATCAAGACGTTTTTTTTCCGATTTTGGACATCACTTATCTGAGAATTTTTGGCTGTTTTAAAACAAACCTAAGCAACAGAGCTCCCCCTGCAGCTCTCGTGAAAATACACTGTCAGTAAAAAGACGCATTGAAATACAGAAGTACAATCAAACACAAAAACATTTCATGTTGCCAAATATAAAAAATAGAGCAATGGTTTCTCAGGGGAATAGTCTTTGAGTTGGCGTCAGAAAATGTTGCAAGGCTGTTTTTTTGCCCAGAAACCGCAGGGGAACAAGACAGGAGCTTCAAACACCCCCAAAGAACATTTACCACCACCACACAAATTTACAAAGATGTTTAATAAGGTAAAAATGTTACTTTTTTTCTCGCCAGACTTGCTCTGAGCATTTCTGCCGTCTAAACACAATTACTGCTACTGCTAGACGGATAATCGCGTGTCACACAGTCTCTTAAAATGATAACATAACTAAACTGTGTAAGCACTTGGCGCCATCTGCTGGCTGCATTAACTCAGTAAGTGCCAGAGCAGACAGTGTTTTTTTTAACCATGAGATAGCAAATTTAAGGTATGCAAGAGCATGTTTAAAGGCTAATAATACAAAAAAAAAAAAAAAACATAACCAAAGTCTGGTTGGTGAATCGACTTTAAAACACACAGAAACAGTGGTCCCCAAGGATTTCCTTTCAGGACCCCCTAAATACTACTGTATAATAACACTATACAACCAACTCTAGTACTCCTATTGTACAATTAAATGGATGCAAATTTAAAGTAGTAGAATATATCTGATAAAGGTCAATTGAAGGAAAAAAAATGTGCCATGCAACCCATCCTGATCCCATTTGGGAACCATCATCCTCAGAGCAACAGCATCTCAACTCTCGAATATGACCTGTTTTTTATACCTTATATTCCAATTGCAAACATCATTTCAGGAGTTCAAAACTGGGGTAGAGTTATGGAACCACTTAGTTTCACATGCATTAGTCCTGCTACTTTGGGGCTTAATTTGAAGACCTCAGTTTTTGTTTAGTCCTGCTTGTATCGGTTCGTACAATATCGAAAGCTCCAATTCCCACATTGCAAAGAAAGAGTTTTGCATGCGTCTTTAGTGACAGCAGTGGATCATTCATGCACCGCTGAACACTTTATTAGGGACAGTTGTGGCGACAAATGGTTCATGTTTCTACCTCATTGCACTGTTCTGAGACATTTGCTGACCATCAGTATATACGACAAATGTGAGTGGTCTCTGTGTGTGTGGATGGGGGGTGTACTGTGAATATTTAAACATGTCTGACACCTTGTAGGCTTTGAGAGGCCTCGGCTTGGAGCATTGGTGGGAAGGAATCAATATGTTTGGGTAGGTGTGGAATAAGCTGTTGAAACAAGTTTCCAATTTTCTTTACTTTCTTTCTGATTTAATTTATTTAGTTTGTGCACCAGTCCAGTAGAGCTTTAAGCTACTTAGTCTTTCAGTTTTTGTGGAAAGAGTATTTGTACCTTAACTAGGCAACTGATGTGTGTTCAAAACTTAAAGAACATTAGCAATTGCCAGTTCATTTTTTGCATTTTTATAGCCATGACCATGCGATATATCGAGGCAGATATGGAATTTTGAGTATTGTGATATAATTGCATGTACACTGCAGTTGATTTTCTTCTCTAGAGAGATATTGCTGCTAAGTGTAAGAGTAAGTACACCTTGAGCCACATAAACAGGACTGGAGGCCTTGGCCTGGAGCATAGCTTGGAGCTCTAGACATGAATCATGTTTTAAGTTTTCTTTTTTCCCCAATTTCTTTTAGGCTGCCTCAGGGCAGCTGTGGCTACAATTGTAGCTTACCACCATTGAGTGTGGAGTGAATGTCTCAAGAAAGTTGCGTGAAAGATAAGTTTCACGCATTATTATTGTTATTGTCATTTTTAATATGATCTAAAATGGATGTCAACAGTGACCGTCCACGTCTTCCAAAAGTAAATTTTACGTTAAATTTTGTCATTGGAATTCCGAAAAAATGAAATGTTTGAAAGCTGGCTCGGGGCTTATTAGGTGGTAAGTAATGAAGACCAATAATTTTATTTAAAATCTCTATCTGAAACATAAATTGCTAAGTTCAATTCAAACATTCTACGAAATTTTAAGTTTCACGTGGTGTTTTTGGAACTGAAAAAAACATTATGGAGTAGTATGGACTGGATTAGTTACCACATAGTCATGCCTTTTAACTCTCATTTGGCTTCTTCTAAATTTCTATGGAAAAAATTAATGCGAAATTTACTTCCAGAACCACAGCGAACGTCATAGTGAGCCAACAGCACACTGAAGTCTCATTTTGACCCTAAGAGGGGCTAAACTGTTTTAATCAACTACATGGGGTAGAAAAAAAAAATCAGGTAATGTCACTTCAAGTATTTTGTCTATCATTAGTTGTATTGTCAAGTATATAACATTTTAGGCCTATATGTTTTCTTCACCATTTTATACAAACACAGAAAAGGTTGTGAAAATGTGAGCGGAGTACCCAACATTTCCCAGCATAACCTGAAAACAGAAGGATTTGAACCACCAACCTTTTACCTTACACCCTACAAAAGTTTCGTTGTCTTATAAACCTATGTGTTTCCTAAGTCTTCACTGGCAGCCACGCCCCTCCGCACTCGGCTTGACAAAACAGCGCCGTGCCGCACATTGTTCATTATGCAAATTCGCTGCCTAAGGGTAATGCACACGCAAACAGCCAGAGCAAATTAGACAACAGCATTCCGCAGAGCAAGACACCGCAATTAACTTCTCACTTAACGGTCCTGCTGTACTGTGGATCAAAGCGGGGGGACTCCAGATAACCTTGTTTTGCTTTTATGTTTAGCTATGCCGGTTACAGGAGCGGAGCGTGCCATTTGCCGCGAGGTGAAGTCCCATACCTTTCATTCATCTATTGGCAGAGTGCGGGTGATAAGGAGACTTAAGTGATTGGACATGCTTCTGTTCTTTTATCGGTGATGTAAAGTAGGACAAACCTGGCCAAGAGTGTGATGCATCAACTTTTGCGGAGCATATAATAAAGATGTATTTTAACTTCCATTCTATTAATAAAGTTTAGGCCGGTATCAAACTTTGGTTACCGGTTTACGCTTTGACTTTATAGTTGATTCATAGACTAATCTCTCCCCATCTTAGATCCTGCTTAGATTAGTTTAGTACTAGTATTGGCCTGTTTTTGTTTCTTGCTTGGTTTAAGCCTTGATGACACCACATCTTCAAATAAACATTGATTTGATGTATTTTGAGTATTTCTGTTTTGGCGTTTCATTGTTTTACAATGCTAAACCATGTATCTACTGAAAGCATGCATTACTTTGCACCTGTGAGGTGTTTTGTCATCAGGAATTGTGTTAGAACTCCATCTTCTGGCAGCAGAGGGAATTACCAGGGGGAAACAAATGAAAGCTAGCTCGCTACCGACATACAAATGTGAGAACACAAAAAGAGTCTGACGATGCTTTATGGACTTAAAAACAATGCAGAAGATCTCATAGCTTTCTATGACATCACAAAACGGAATTGAAACAGAGTGTTTTCTGAGATTCAGAGGACCTACTAGATTCATCAAACTATTGTGTGAATGAAGCCAAATACAACTCCAGGTTTTGTTTTGTTTTTTGATGGGAAAACAATGTTGAAACATTTAAAAGTTCAAAAAAGTACATTTAGCATAATGTGTGTCATTTAATGGTTATATTGCCATTAATATGTTTAAGGTGCACTAGGTTTTCTAGTTCAGGGTCTGTCACCCGATTCTCTCATAAAATATTTTTGCTTTTGGAAGGTTCCACAATATAACATGAACTAATTTATCCAGTTAAAGAAGTTTTTATTCCCCCAAAAGTACTTGGTTTGCCGCTTGTCTCCGGGAGATTGCTTGGTTTTATTCCATCTCCAGGAGAATAGAATACATACCCTCCACCAGTAAACTACATAAAGTGTTGCCATTCTTTTTTCTCATTTTCCATAATGTGGGGCAGCACAGCTTTGTGGTGGTTAGCGCTCTTGTCTCACAGCAAAAAGGCCCAGGCCAGATTCCTCACACCAAATGGAGTGCTTGTGTTACCCTTTGTAGCATTGTAGATTAAATGCTCAGAAATGTGCCATATAAAGAGAGAATGATGTTCAATATTTGTTTTAACTCACTGCTCCTTCCATTATCAGCTATGACACATCAACACTTGCATTACACTAATATTATAGTGTTTAAAACGTCCTTCGACATGTCTGCCACTAACAACACATTCATCAAAACAGAAATCATGTGATAATGCGCTGATTGCATCATAATGGTAAAAGGCGCCGAGCATGTATTTAGCAAATGGAACAAAACAGCTAAATGCATATGAGCCATTGATGGAAACATCTGTGGATCATTATGCAAACTTGGGCTAATTCTTTGGACTTGCATTCATTACGAAGTATTGTTGGTTTCAGTGGCTGCGCGCGCCCTTATTATCATGCATTTAGGAAATGAGGCAAATAGAAAAGGCATAAGAGTCCAATCAATAGGTCTTTTCATTTCGCCGTAATGGCCCTCTCTTCCCCGCTGGACTCAAAAGAACACAGGGGAGATCAGCACACAAGCACAAAACACATATTAATGCCTGATATCCTCTTTCTGCATATTCCTATAATATTCTGCAAAATTGAGTATGGATTTAACATCAAAGGTTACATGAATTTTTCAAATGAGATATTAAAGTCAATATTTCAGAGGGAGGATGTTTTAATATGGCGCGGGCTGAGTGCTGAGATGAGCTGGCTGCAGGCACGATAACGCCACGGCACCAGATGAAGATGTCAAGAAAATCTCACATGGAAATTTGATTTATCTGAAATAATAAAATACGGAGGGAAAGCTGCAAAATGTAGACTTGTGAATTACACGTCTGATAATAAATCCTGCTGACAACCAAATAAAAATGTCCTTGATTTTTATGTCAATGTATCTAAAAAATAAGTGTTATTATTAATATGCGGCGCCAGACACAACAAACTCATCATTAGGGCAGCAACTATTTGTGACTATAGTTGGTGATATAAAATAAATGCAATCATATTTTGATAATTGTAATCGTTATCTGGACTCGGAAAAAAAGACCTTTCAGAGCAAAGACATCGGCAACATTAAATCAAAATGTAAGAAACTATTTCTTACTCTCGTAAATATTCTCAATTTAGATGTCTTCAGTCATTATGTTTAAACCTTTATTTGGTTAAATTGTATTTTTATAGTCTCAATGTACAATAGAAACAGTTGATTAGTCGATCGATAAAAAACATTTGACTAATAAAACAATCTTTAGTGGCAGCCCTACCATTCATTTTGTTGGCATTACAGCTGCTATGCCCAACATCTTTTTCCTCCTAAAGTGTACTGTAAAGTAGTCCTTTGTTTTACAATTAGATGTGGACAGAACGTATCGTCACAATTGATCAATATATTATTTTTTTTTTTATAAAACTGTGAATGTGCCCTAAATATCCATGAATGTAAATACTTGTCAGAGGGTTTGTGTAAGCTACCAACCAGTTAGACAGATTTAAAGATCTACTTCCTCCTTTCACAGTTGAAAAATCAGGTACCTCAGTTTTGAAGTCTTCGCTGCATTCTTCCGATACCTGTTGCCGGTTCATTCCTACAACTTTTGATACATAGCCTTTGCAGACCAGGAACACCCCACCGGAGCTGCAGCTATAAAGATGCTCTGAACCAGTTGTCTACCCATCACAATTTTGACCTCGAACTCCTTTCTCACCCCTTCGAACAATATAAGACTTAAAGAGGCTATACCAAATGCTTCCATGAAGTTGAGCAACATTTACTTTGCCCCTGAACAAGAATACTCCAAAATCAGTCCTTAGTGGTCCAAATGATACCACTGAGTGCATTCTACACTGTTGGCAAGTAGTTGTTAGCTTTACAGTGACTTGCCTTGGCCTCAGAGAGTTAAAGCACACATAAACTCATAGAAAAAATATAGGATGGCCATCTGCAAACAGTTTAATAGGAATTGATGTCACATTTTAGACAGTCAAAATCAGGTACAGAACCTTTAAGGTAGGGTATGTCACATTTTCATTTCAAATTTCACAAACAACCTCTCTTTGTATTCAGATAACACATACACATGTTCAAATGCAATAATGCTTTAAGTGATAATTGTAAAGTTGACTTAATCTTAATTCCAGAAACTTTGGACATAACAGTCAAGTTGTTGATGTTAAAATTTGATGTTGTTAGTTCCAACGATTAAACCCAGTTGGTCTCTCTGATATGAATGGCCACTACCTAAAGTCCAGCATCTGTACCACACATGTATCAGTACTAGTGCAGTCTCTGGAGTGTTGGATCCGAAAGTCTGCTACAATATTCAGTGTTATGAAGTTTAGGGTAATGAATAATAGGGTCAACGGTTAAGATTAGGAATAGGGTTAAGGTAAAGAGGAAGGTAAGGGTTAGGGGAAGGTTAGGTTAGGGTTTAAGTTAGGAAAATTGGTCAACATGTGAGCAGCAATGACTTCACCAAAAAAGATTTTGTCTATTCTAAGCCTTCTCTCATCTTATGCTGTAAAAAAAAACATCCCAGTCAAAAATGCAACCGTTTAGGCCACAGAAACGATAACTCATTACCATGACAACCAGATCACTTCTGTCCCTACAGACCCGGCCACCTAGCACTAACCATTCTGGAGGTTCTGAGCTGAATTTAAGACATATAGGGACATATAGGTCAATAATGGGGGGCAAGACTGTGTGAAGGATGTAGAAAACCTATGTAACATTCAAGAACATAATAGACTGTAAGGTTACCATTCCCATCGTTGCACATTGTCATCATGTCCTTGGGAAAGACTCTTCAAAAATACCGTCCCTATTGACAGTACTGCGGACAATATTGCATGAAAGCAGGACATGTTTGAATGTGAGATTGGTCCGTTGATGCTAAGTGCTTTCAGTTCTTTTGGAGGTTGAAAAAACTCTTTACAGCCAATTACAACACAAAGAAATGTTAGCCAACCGATCTACTGACGCAGGTGCACCAACAACTCTGCCAAAGTTCAACCCGGATATATATTATGTTGGACGTTTAAATAAAGCCATTTTAGAATGTGATGAATGAAGAAATGGACATGTCCTTATAGTGTGTCCAGATCACTGCGCAAAATTGTCCCATTTTGTAATACAACTACATGAACACAATAGGTTTTATTATAGAAAAGTTCTGCATTATCCGACTCATTAAAAGCGCTTGTTAAAGATTGGCCCACTATTGTCAGGAGGGACACGAAATTAATCTTGTCTCCATTCTCCTCGACTAACAGCTGTATTTCCAATATGCTTTCAACTGGCTAATTAAGAAATAGGCGCTGACTCTAGCAAGAACTAATTCAGAAGAAAGTTTGCTCTCCTTGGCGTTGCTGCCTGTGGGGTGGAGAGGGGGGGGTCTCTTGTGGGATGGGGGTCGCGGGCTGCCCCTCTCTCCAAAAACGCTCCACGCCTCATCCTTCATGTGGCTCCGCTCGTCATGTCCCGTCAGAGGCACAGTTACACCTGAACACTCCGCTGCTGCCAAACACCTGGCTCTGGCTCCCACTGTCCAAATGAAAAATAAGCATAATCTGCCGTTCGGAGGATCCAGCAAATGAGGGATTTCATGACAAATTGGGTGGAGGTTTATTATGCAAAAGGGGACCGAGAGCGTGCAGGCAGCCAGGGCCTCCAGTAAAGAGGAGCATGTAGTTAGGCATGACATAAATTGTTGTAATGATTCAGTTTGGTTGGTCTGGTTAGGCCGCTGTTTGTGAGTAAACCGCAAAACCAACAATGGGCTGCCGAGGCAATAATGTTATGCACACGGCATGGCTGGCCTGGTGAAGCATGTATCATTAGCACCACACCACGGTGTTGGCTAGTGGTGTCAGAACAGACAGCCCAGGCAAAGATGCATCTCCAAGTCTTCTTACGTGGTCAGCTGTGCCTCTCTGCAAGACCCCAAAGCTGCTGAGAGGATCACTGGACACTTTGTTCTGCTTTGGACCACACTGAAAAGCAATGGCAAAAAATCTTAATAACGCCCTACACTTTACTAGTAGTCTGCAAACAACAAAATGGATGTTATTATTCTGCTGCCTTATTAAAATGAATGTGATAGAACATTCATGTCGTAACCAGGCAGTGTGCACAGCTATTCTGAACATGTCTCTCCCTACGTTTATATGCAGGCCAGGAAAACCGGATAACTTGCCTAATCCAATTTAAATAAATTTTTCGAAATGTATCTAAACCGGGGAGCTACCATTGAGGGGTCCTGATTTGAATCTCAAACATCCCAATAACACATCTACAAAAGTCCGTATCAAGTCAATCTACTTTACATAATATTTTAGCGGCGAGACTTTTCCCTCGTTGGCCATTAGCGTGTACGGGGTTCACGTCAAAGCGAAAGTGCCTTTGCTACGAGAGTGGATCTGTGCAAGAAGAAGCAAAAGTGGGCGGGGCGGAATAAGGTGTATAGGGGCACGGTGAACCTAACTTCTACAAACATAATGGCAAAAGGTCAGAATATGGACTTAGGTGGAAGCTAACTGAAATAATTGTGATATTGTATCGTCAAAAATAAAGTAAGAAAAGAATAATATTGTGGGCTATCACAATATATCGAATTACAGTACAGTAATGAGGTCCAGGGCTTGTTGCAGCAACATAGAGCAACATAGACAACATAACATAGACCATGATGCTTTGCTCCATTTCCGTGCAGGCAACATGAACATGGAGACATCAGTTTTTAGCACCTTTATATTTTGGAATATGACAGTAATGATTCAGAACAGAGTCTTGTCAAAGCATTTAAAAAAAGAAGCATATCCACAATTCTCCAAAATATTGCAATAAATATTGTACCATGAGATGCATATCGTGATAATATTGGATAAGTGCAAGCTGGAGTTACTGTTCTTTTAAGATTTGTTAGGTCACATAATCTCAAAGCAAATAGTCATCAGTCTCATCAACATTACTCCTGATGCTCAATGTCTTTTTTACAATTTTGTGCATTGTTTATGTTGGTAAGCCATAACTGCCCTTGAGACGCTGCCAATCTTCGACTTTGGCCCCTTGAACCACCACACATTCACTCATACACATACGACATTTAAACACAGCGAGCTAAAATCAAAGCACTAATCTTTGGGTGGGTGGGCAAATGCTTCATTTTCTAGCCACTGGTTTGTATACTTGTTCAGGATTGATTTGCCAACAGCAACAAGCACTAAAGACCATGTTATGTTTTTATCCAAAGACATGCTTTTCGGTGTGACTGATGTTATTTTGGATCGTCAATGGAAACTTGTTTAGACTCAGGTGAATGTATTAGATATAATTTGAGTCCAATTTGAGTCCAATTTGTGTGAGTGCTGATGGTGCTTAAGTTTTCTAACTGTAATTAGAGTGGTTTAAATTAAAAATCGACTGCAGAGTGATTCTCCTACATCTTTATGCTGTGTATCAGTATCCAGTCGGTGTCATACAAAGAGATTGCGATTCCCGCTTCAGCTGTGAATTAACTGGCTCAGTAGCTTGATGGATGTGTTTCTTAAAGCTTAATTAGTGTGAAGTTCACTCGAGATAAGTGGCCATTCAATAAATGTCGAGCTGTTCAATCTAAGTGGCGTTCACAAACATTTCAGATCTCAGAAAACAAAACAGGAACAGCAGGAGGAGTCACAGAGAGGTGAGACAGGCTGTTCCTCATCTTGGTATATCAGCATCTAATAGGTTCATGAGGTTGCATTGAGCTATGGAGTGGGAAACAGTGGCACATAAAATAAAAACACATCAACTGATAGAAAGCGTTTCCAGCTACTTAACATCATGTATTTGCATTTCCCACTCATTCCTAACACAAGGTAAGCTACTAGTACCCTTTAAACCTAATTAAAACACAAAGACAAGGTGTATGAAGCATCTTCCCCAAGGACTCAACTCCATGCATGGATCGGAGCTGGGATTGAACCATCAACCTTCAGGTCTGAGGGCAAATGATATAAGCATTTCAGTTACTTGAGACTTTATAGGCACATTTGATTGGCCCTGGTCCCCCAGAAGGGTTCACTTGGAGCTCCTAACCACAGTTCTTTTTCAAGTGTTTCCATATTCTGGGCCTTTCTCCAGCTCCAGGGGGCTGTTATGTGAGCAACTGACATCACCCAAACAAAACAAATGTTTTCTTAATAAAAAATCAAAATCATACCAGAATTATGCTTTTTAATCATAAGATCTCTCTTAGAAATTCACAAAAAACATTTAGTAATTCCAAGTTTATGGTGCTGTGAGACGATAAGTATAAAGAGGAAATAACTTCCAGTTTATTGTCAGCTTTTTCTACATTTTATGTAGTTATCTTGCTGCGGTGCATACCTTCTACTTAGCTTGTGGACTACAAGTCATACAAGGCCAGTCCCTGTGGGAGGTAGGACCTCACATGGGCTGCTTCAGAGCCCTCAAACGGCTCAGTACAGTTCACTTAAGACTTCACTTTCAAATGATCGAAACCGTGAAGTAAACCCAACGAGGCTTTTCTGATTTGTTGGCTCAAACCACTCAGACCAGCTGTAACTTTCCACTCTGCTGGACAATGACCAGTCCATTACCAGGCCATAAAGGCGATGTACAGACAACAATTGTTGTAACCATGAACCCACACAATGTCTTCAGGCAAGGAACAGCACCACCTGTTTTTAGACTTGGAAACACCACTCTTACACTATATAATGAAGGGGTCTGCAACCTTTTTACCCTGGAGAGCTACTTTTACAATCAATCAATAAAATAACTATTTGTCCCCGCAGGGCAACAGGGCTGAAGTAGCTCATTTAAATCTATTAAAAACAATAACAAGACAAGCTCTCTGCACCGACCGGTCAACCACATGAGCAGTTACAAACAACAACATTAAAAATTGAGTTACTCCTGTTAGTGGTTGTAATTAATTGAGTTGATAATAACTGACAGCTAGCCTTGGATGGGGTACAGTTTGATGCTTATAAAAGATTGACCTTTATCCATTTATTAGAGCACAAAGTTTGACATCTAAAGTATACATTTACAATGGGCAATGATGAATCAAATTTGAATTATTCAGCGCCATATCTATAATTCCTACTTGGAAGGGGGTGGGGGCTGCTGGTTAGAGATTTCTGGTATAATAACGGTTGTCTGCACTTACTCAGAACTGTTCTAGAGTTTGAGCAGTGGCTGTGTTGCATTTTGAGGCTGGACTCTGGACTTTGTTTTACTTTCTGTTATGTATAAGCAGCATGGTGGACCCAAAATGTCAATCAATGCTTTCTAAGTTTCTAAGGCCCTTACAGTATATAGGAACAGCACTTTTATGTTCCCTACTTTTCTTCAAAGAATATGCAAATCATCCTTCGTGCGAGTGACCAAAGCTGATGATTAAGACAGGACTAATGAAGATCACCAAAGCAGCGCTCGGAGTCTGACAGGTCATGTTAAATTCTGTTAAAACACTGTTATAATGTGGATGGATATGGATAGACTTACGCACAGGGCCGCGACAAACAAACAACAGAGAAATTGGCGGCAGTCAGAAAATGGGACATTTAGAAAGTGCTGACATCTAAGAGGCAATTGAATTTACATACCGCAAACTTTCATCTGGGGATGTGAAGAAACACTCCACCACAGGAATCATTTAATATTTAATAAATTAGAAACCGTAGCTACGGCTAATTAGAATGTGCACATTTACAAACCAGGCCTGAAAGCAAAACAAATTATGAAATATAACGGTGCTGTGTGCGTTACCGAGGGAGAATAAGATGATAGACAAAGCAAATGGAGTAGCACTAACAACAAACTGTCAGAAGACATCACACAGCTAATGCGGTTAGAGCCGGTGCCGCGCGATTTGGCTTTAAAATATTGATACGCTCCTTGAATCTTCCACACCGAGCCTAACACTTGCTTATTGCTCACGGGTCATTAGCCTGCACTCCTGCTCTTTTGGTCGACACTGAAGCTAACCGTGATTAAATGAGCGCGTTTGTGTTGTAGTCCATTAGAGGCGGTCCCATTGTTTACATTAGGCAGCGACACAAGGCAGTGCGTAAACTTGTGTCGTGTTCATTATTAGATTACTTCCTGGTGCCGTGGCTTTTGGTAAGAGCCGTGGAATTCTTGTAAGGGACTCGACGCACTCTCGGAGGAAAAGCATTTATCAAATAATAACAGGGCGGCCCGGGCGTATTGAAACTTAAGCAGTTTTATAGCAGATGACAGAGGGACGTCGGCCTCGATATCACTCAAACAAAAGAAACGTGGAGGATTAGGGCAGCGCGGCGCGGGCTTTTAACATTAAACACAGAACAGATTTATCTTAATGTAGCAAACACTTAAAGCCGCACTCTAAGTCTGTTTAGAGACATTTCAGCAGCTTCTACAGCACTGGCAATGCACAATTTACAATTTACCCCTCCACTTGAACTACTGCCTCAGCTCACAAATAATGCAGTTTGAATACAGCCAGCTTCTCTTTCTTAATTCTTTTCAAAGATTTGTTGTTTGAGTAGAACTAACTGCACTTTTCAGGCGTAAAGGGGTTATTTATTTCAATATTTGTGTTGGTTTTATCTGGCCAAAATCAATATGATTTGATGACAGAATAGCTCAGACCCATTCAACTTGAGGCCTGCGGGCCAGATCTGACACTCCTAACAATCTGATCAGGGCCGCGGCCATCTTCCAAAATGAAAAAAAACAAAACAAAAAAATGTTTCCTTTTGTTTTCTGGTTTAGTCATAGTTTGGTCCTGGTTTAGTGTTTGTTTAATTCAGCTTTAGACCCGGTTTAATTCTAGTTTGGTCCGGGTTCAGTCCCAGTTGGTACAAGTCTATTCCCAGTTTAATTCTGGTTCAGTTCTGGGATAGAAATTTTGCAGACCAATGAAGGCACGACCTATTGTATTATTATCATATTTTAACAATAATGTAATATAGCTATTGTTATATTATCAATATTGAAACCGATGTAATGTTGGGGATATACTGTGCGACTCCGAACTGGATCAAAAGTGGTAGCGAGTAGTGTTGTTGAGTAGATTTTTCAGAGGACACGGCCCTCTGAAGACCAATAAAATGTAGTTAGCATAATTAGATTTAAGATTCCATTAAAAATCCTGCGTATTTTGGTGAAGGCTAAAGATAATACATACGGTTAGTCATGTGAAGTGTTAAAAAGTGAACAGACTAAAATATGTTATATAATTTGATTGCTGTATTCAGAAAATGTAAACTTGCGCAAACAGGGAAGATAACTTTGTAATTAAATGTTCTAACTCTCCAAATCTTCCAGATTCAAGGTAATATTTCGACTGCCCCCTGTGTTTTACGTCAGACAGGCCATTTTCCAGGTTTTGGGTCATGTATGAATTTACACCCAGCGGATCAAACCCATGCATGATTAAAATGATTGATTATATAAATGTTATTTCTAGTTTTTACAGATCCAAAAAGTTGGACTTTGTTAGAATAAGATCAAAGAAATCTTTGTACCACAATGAAGGAATTCAAGTGTTCAAGAACAGCAGAAGAATAGAGACATGCAATAAAAATAATTACATAAATTACTATTAAAAAATACTTTGATCTAACCACACTGTGGAAGAATACATGGCTACAACACTATCATGTATGACTATGTATGTCTGACTATCTATGTATGATTCTATAAGACTGAAAGACCTCTGACAACAGGGGGTCCTGCACTGCCCTTTACAGGAGAAATGTGTTTTGACATCGTCAGCCTTTATGTGGTATATAAGAGATTCTACATGACATGCACATAATGAAGTGTGCCCTATTGTCCATTGTACAAACATTGGCTTGACTGACAAAAACTGGGTGTAAATTTGTACGAAATTGAAATCTGGTTCACAGAATGTATACTTTTTTTTTACATGCACCTCTAGACTGTACAATGAACAATATCCACTCTTATGATCTCCAAAGTAGTACAAAATACAGCTGTGTGTGTGGGTTTCATGTCATAATACAGTGTCTCCGGCAGAAATGAAACTAAGAGCTCTTATTTTCAAGCGGTTGCCCTTTTCAGCTGCACTTGACATTCAGACAGAGCTCTGAGCGACGGGCCGCACTGAAAACACTCAAGGTTATGTTTTTAAATGTGGCCCAGATAGCACAAGAACTAATTTCTTGGAAAGCATTTTCTTTTGAATTTGTTGAAAATAATTGTTTAAAGTATGTTCAACAGAGGTAAGGAGATAAGGCGGGCTCATCCCTCCTTTGTATAAACTCTTGTCTTGACATATCCTCTCTTGTACATCCACAACTTCAAACTTATAGACAATTTCTTATTTTAGTCTACCACATTGTACACGGCGCAGCTCCGGTTGCTGTGTCAGAGCGGTCTGGTTGCAGTGTGTCACTCACACGGAGAGCTGGCATTCTACAATGACTATTCATGTGATTCAGCTTCCGGTTATACCTAAATACTGTATCTAAATTCTTACTATGTCAACTGTCCTTCATCATTCTGAAACCCATGGGTTGGATTTATGTTCACATGTGCCATCACAACCCAAAGACGTGATTATTGTCAGTTAGGAAGGACTTGAGGGCAAGTTCGTGGAGCCATTCTCTAACAAATAATGATTCATGACTTGTTTTAAGTTAAAGCTTTTTTGACCTGCAGACTATATTATGAAGAGACAGTGCAGTTAGAAATGGGGATGAGACTGAGGGAGGGACATGCAGCAAATTGTCGGAGCCGGATTTGAACTCACGCCTGCCTACACTACAGAAGTTTTGATATTCCGTTTAAAAATGGTTCTAGAACACGAGAGTTACCAATTCTCACAACTGTGACCGTGGACTAGTCATAACTAGATTAAATCGGTTCATCAATATATCAGACCAATATTTGCACTTTTTAGCTTAACATTAATAGGCTTTTAAATCACCAACACAGGCTGATATTAACTTGAGCTGATCAGTAGCTCAAAAGGACTTTAATACTAAAATGGGATGATTGAACTGTACAAAATGTGATTACACTGCTTCATTTTGAGTAAAAGTTGGTTGTCTAAAATAAAAAATGTCTAAAAATAATTTTCTTTTCATACAAATGTTCATCTTGTCTTCTTTATTACTATACCGTGGCTGTGTCTTCTATATCAGACAATAGGTAAGAGATCCTTGCCTGGCAAGTCCACAATGATATATCTATGTATTATTTATACACGATATATCAGTCTGGTCGCCTTGCCCTCCGCCGTGCCTCGAGTCAACTCCAAAACGTACCGAGCAATCAGATTTGCTTATTTCAGTGACGCAAACGACGTCACTCTAGCGCGGCGGAAGGCTTTGTCCAAATGTCCACCCTCTTCTTCTCTAACCCCTCAATCACCACACAGTCCTGCCCTGTTCAGAGACTAAATAGTGCCCTCAATCCTGGAGCGATTCGGACACTCAGTTCGCTACTTTCTCCTCGCCGTGGGTCACATGACTCTGGCGTCTGGGAGTAAAAAAGTCGGCAAAACTCAGATAATAATTGATTTCTGTAGTGAATATGGGTCAAACCCACCTGATACGCACATATTTATGGACTAACAAACATCATACAAGTCGCACTTTAAACATCAAATGGACTGAGTGGAATGGATTTTTTGCTGGAGATTTGCCATCTATTCACAGCTCAAGCTAAGGCCACCAGCAACAGTTTGTTTACAGTGTTTTGTTCATAATCATAGCTCAGCAGTTCGTTTAAACAGCTCCTCTTTCTGCTTCATTCAGTTCGCTGTAGTTTTTCCGATCCTCGCAATGCATTCACCTCTTGGACATCGGGACATCACTAAAAATGCCTGACCACTATATAGGATACACTCTTATTGGTTTACTTCACTTCCTGTTTGCTCTGGTTTGCTCCGCCCTAGAAATCGAATTGACTCAAATGCCGACCAGACTCATCCGCTGGTACAATGGTGAGTCCGGATTTTTCAAGGCAAGTAATTACCTTTACATCCTCAAAAAACCACCAGCGATCGGCAGGGGGCGTGTCCGTCAGGTTGACCACGCCTAGGAACAACAGCTCTTAGGACACGTCACACAGACCATCGCGTGACGCTTCTGAGGAAGGCGGAAGTTACCACTGAAACATATAAAGGTAATTTCATAATGTCTTACCGATATAGAAGAAACAACCACAGTAATTTTCTCTTATATTATGCAGAGAGGTGAAAAGTATAGATAGTGAAAAATTATCAAAACCCATAGTCGATCTCTCGTCATGACTTGATGATGGGAAATGCACTGAACTACAGCAACAACAGCTCACAGTGGAAGAGTGATTAATCAGCCTGTGATGCTAGAGAGTAGGCAGAGCTCACATTATGTACTAGTACAGCTTCTTATTTGGCCAACGGTTCTGTTATTTGTTTGAGTTTTTGTTTTAGAGTCAAACTTTACTTTGCATTCTTGCATAAACACAACTTGTCTGCACCCTGGACTTTGTAGGTTGTCCTTATCCGCAATCACAAAAGCCCATTTTTGGCTGTTCCATGCCGTGGATGCTGTGTCTCTGCATGTGGTCCACCGGCTCGGTCCCTGGGAGTCTCAGCTCTTTGTACCAAACCAACACTTTAGCACAAAATCTCCCTGTGGTTGTCCATTTTGAGAAACAGCTCCCATAGACTTTAGTTTCTACTTTGAGCCATTTAAAAGCATATGATCATAGGCCTTCACTGCGGCAATTTGATGCATTTCATATCCAATTAAATACGCCCTTGCCTTTAATGATTTTCCATTTGATGTTTCTGAATCTACAATTTAAAAGTACTTTGAGGGATGAAAAGGTATTGCGCTATAATCTGAGAGAAAGGCTGTCGCTTACCGGCATCACAAATGATCCAGGGCTGGGAGTGTCACACAGAAGCTCATAGAACTCCAGCTCATAGCACTCTCATTTGATTAACTCCAGGAGGATGAGAGAGGGTCCCTGGTCTGCAAAAACAAAGCAAGATGTTGGCATTGGGAGATCAAAAGGTTGAATCAATTGTGGTTATATTATGGGTCATCGCAAAAGGGTCCGCAGCTAGTTAATTGAGTAATCGCAATTAATATGGTACTGAAATAATCATTAACTTGTTTATATAGGCTCCAAAACATGCTGAAAAAAAGAGGATTTAACTTATCTTGAGTTAAGGCTTAAAATACACATAATCCCCCAGGAAATGTCTTAAAAAGGTTGCGTTTCTCTATGAATCAACAGAGAGCTTTCGCCCTCATCAGACCAAGCTCCGCACACAATGATGCATTTAGACTAGGTCTATTGATCTTATGCCCCGCCCACTTTTGCCTCTTTTTGCCTCAGATCTGCACTCCTCGTACTTCGTTTTGAGGAGAACCCCGTTCATGTAAATGCCGAACAAGGGAAAGTCACAGCATTAAAACATTATATAAAGGGGATTGATCTGAGTAAAATGTTTAATGTAATGAGATTTCTGGGGCGGCCTGAAAACGTCTTTTTAGTCCGTGTACAACCTATTTCCTGTCTGTCCCACGTAAACTAATACAACGGAAGAAAGATGGCAGTGCCCACGGAAACTTCCGGAATAAGCATTAGCAATTAGCAATTAGCAATCCAGGAGTTAGAACTAATGCACCTCAAACTATGAAAAAACTGGGCAATTTTGGCGACAGTAAGCCCTCAACCATGCGTAACACCACAGCAGAGTTAGAAAATATTATCATGTATAAGTTTCATATATTGTTAGCGCTTAGTGCCACAATTAGCATACATGCTAACAACCTTGTCCTGGCCCTGCTTAGCACTGTAGTTTTTGACAATAACTCAGCTATACAGGTAACTAAACAGTCACAAACACACCCATCCGCTCACAAAGAAGCACTCCATTTGGTATTTCAGCAGGTTTTAATGAGGTGCGTGTAAAACCAATGCAGAAAGTGCAGCAACATGAATGCTGTGTAAAGCTCTTTACACATAAGGTGTTAGCATTCAAAATGATACTTAAAAGTCAAGAAAATGTGATTATTACTTACAGATGATGCCATTCTGCGATTAAAGCAAAGAAAAGACAATAAAATGACTGAGCACTTGTTCAGACTGACTTTTGTGGTAAACAAATTGCAATAATGTCACTCACCACTAGGGGACCTCAGTGAGTTTAATGAAGGTTTAATCCAACATTTGCCACTAGATGGCCTCAGTAAATTAAAATAAACTCTTAAAAACCTTGTAATTATCATTTCTTAAATCTAATGTAAATCTGATCAATAATGAGAATAGTGGGTGGCAATCGTTTTACAAGATTTTTTTGTTTTCTTTCACCAAGTGCTACAAATCCTACAGTAGTTAATTTTAGAAAAAATAGGTTGAAGTTAGATATTGATAGTTATCACTCTTTGGCAAGGTGAAGAACATACAAATAACAACTATGTGTCTGCGTTGTTTACAAAAATGTAAGATTTGCATTTGCTGCTCCGTGCTCTGTGCGTATGCTTGTTCTTGTGTCATTCCTGGAAGGGTCTATAAGTTAACCTTATAACTTTTTCTGAAAGTGGGCAAGCGCTTATGTACCGGTGCATCTCCTGAGTTCAACGAATACATTTTCCAAGCCATTTCAAAATATTTCAACAATCTCATCACCAATACCAATGAAAAGTACGACCCATCCTTTACATCAGTGCTTCCCAACCTTTTTTGTCTCGAGTACCCCCTAAGGTTTGTTTCACACGCAGAGTACCCCTTAACTTTCGGGAAAATAAATGAGTTTACTAGTTAATATCGTCAATTATTAGTAGTATATCTTTTGTTTTAATAATATTTATGGTCCAAGATACTCCAAAAAGATGCTAAATTTACAACTAATGACACTTTTTTATTCAGATAAAGCACATTTCTTCTTTATTTAAAACCTGAAACCTTTCCAAGTACCCCCCGGTAATTCTTCACGTACCCCTTCCAGGCCCCGTACCCTGGTTGGGAAACACTGCTTTACATCATCCAGGGCGTGCTAAATCGCATCAACGCAGGCTACATCTCGTGGCATCTAAATAAAAGAAGAAATAACCCGCTCGTTTTTTCAGCAACTCTTGGGCACTCGAAGTTTTGCTGTTCAAGAACAAGAAGAAAAGAGGGCAACACAAACAATCCTTAATGGAGCTGATACAAGAGGCTTTTTAATTATCTAACTCAATCAGCTAAAGACCAGCGGATCAATGACTCCCCATTACAGTGGCAGCGCAGGGGCCAGACAGCAGGCGTTTCATCAGTCCACCCCGGCCGGCCCGCAGCTCTAAGTGACACATACAGACTGAGGCTAATCTAATGCGCCCGCCACCGCCACCATTTGTACAGAGAACATCTTTAATTCAGACGCACACTCCTCTCTGTGTTAGGCGCGTCACTTACCTGATTCGGACCCTATATTTATGGCGCACCGGCGTGATTTACAGCCACGGGAAAACGCAGGGTTCTACGGAGGTCGTGTGAGATCAAATGTGTTATGAGGAGTGCGGTTATGTCACTATGAATGACATTAACTTTGATTGTATTTGTGTTTTTTCTCAAATCTAATGCAAAAGAGGAAAAAATCCATAAGAATGCATGTAGAAAAGTGCAGTGTTTGTTACCAAATTTTCGTTCTAATAAAGCAGTATTTTAAGGTGAGACACTGCAGGTGAATAGGAAAATATCTTATATATCAATAAGATCAATATCAATTTGAAACTTCTCCTGTCATTAACTTACATAAATGTAAGAAAAAATGTATTGTATGTTTTTCATCATGTATTCTTTTTATGTAGAATTAAGCATTTTATGTGAAAAACAAAAGTGCATACATTTGGAACATTTAAATTTGAAAAAGGGATAGAACTTTGTTTACATATCTTGGTTCATTTTGGGTACATATTAATTAAAATTGTTATTTAGCATTTGAATAAACAAGATCTGACTGAACATTGGTCAATAGTGCACATTTTTTTACTTAAAACTTTAAATAAATCAGGCTTGGAATTAGATATCAACCAATCCTTCTGTACGTTCCCTCAAAAAGGTAAAGTTTGATGTGTGTAGGAGCTACTTTAAAGCAGTATTGCATAAGATTCCTGGTAGCGGGCTCGCCGCCTGCATGTTTCCATGGAGACGGAAACTTAAAAACAAACTTTGGATCATTCTCCATAGAGAGAGATCTGTTTTACGCTTTTTTTTTGTATTTTTATTTGAGGCAAAGAAAGAATACCTCCATGGAGAAAAACAGACAGCAGACACTTTACCAGAAAACTTACAAGTTGGGTCTGTGGAAAGACAAGCCTCATCTCAGCAAAATACATGTTTTTCAATGTTTTTTAGTCAAATTATGCACCTGTAATTAAGTAAATGTGTTTATTTAATTCTGTTGTTTAGCTGAAATCTTACACAGTAGGGCTTTAAGTGATAATTTTATGTTCTCAAATGCATTTTAAGAAAACGGCCTTTGAATTTTCAACGTCCCAGAGAAATCTAAGGATGAAATGGATTCAATTAAATAATAAAACATCTTTAGGAGCAGACTGCTCTCTCAACATAAGGGTTTCATGTTAGAAATGTGTCCAAAGTGACCAGAAAACAAATGCCTGAAATGTTTAATTGTGATCCAAAATGTTACTATAAGGATTTGTTTGCCTTCACTTATATTCTTTACATGAGTCTACAATGAAAATATTTACCAATCCACAGTCTAGTCTACCACATGCAGGTTTTCACACTCAAGAAAGCAGCTCTAATAATCTACAAATGTGCGCACTTAGCAACATGTTTTCAAGTTGCATTATGTTAGCAAGAATCTAACTGTACTTTGACGCTCTTTATCTAATTATTATGGTTATTTTACTAATGCATTGTCCATAAATAAATCAATGGTGACATTTGATTTCAGTAATGGAGATCTATTGCGTTACACTAAAGGCACGGATTGAGTGCCGAGGCGGGGTCAACATGTCGATCATGTTTAGATTGTATCAGATCGAACTAAAATAACACTAGGATGGAATGGAATGGAAAATACTCGGATGTAACATTTACTTATATTCTAAGCAGGAAGCCAGAGTAACACAGGGAGGATGTGCAGGTTTACCTCAGAGATTGTTGTCCGGCTCACAGTTCAAACCTCTTCCACCTGACATGAAGAAAATAAAACATATTTGCACTTTACCAATGTATCAATGAACCCGTCGCAAAAAATGTTAATGCACGAACCCATAGCTCGACACGGGGATCGATCTTTTGAAGCAGAAGTGTTCGAGCGACTGTTTCGATGCACTGCTTCAGACCATGTGACCTCTGCAAATAAAGCTTCATTTCATCCATTTCAATAATTTGCCGTTTTGTCAGACAGCCAACAGACAGCACTGTTCTCTGTAATGGTGTTTCAGTCAGAGGCTCGAGTTTCAAAGTGGTTCACTGAATCATGACTTTATTCAACAGAGGGCCGGATTTTTGCATGATTTTGTCATCGGGGCCAGAAACATGTCCAACGTTTTTGAAATAAGAAAAAAAGGTAGTACTAAAGGCTTTGACAACATCTGCAGCACTGAACCAGGTCTAAACCAGTTCTAAACCACTAACAACAGTTAAAATATTTCTATATATTTAGAAGATGAGTTGAGGGCCGGATCATATCCCTTGGAGGGCCTGATTTGGCTCCCGGGCCGTAAGTTGAATAGCCCTGGTTTAAAGTCTTCATCACTACCTGTCACACATTTGTTCGCACATGTATTCACCAAATGTACAGAGTAGAGGAGCAACTTCAGTTCATAAAACCAAACTAAATCAAACTGAGAAACTTCAGTGTCTTCAGTTTGACATGAAATAATAGAGGCAATTACACAAATGTAAATATACAGCCACAATGCTTTGCAGTGAGCAGTGGATCTGACGAAGTTGTAGTTATTGTGATTAGACGGAAGAAATGTTCAGAGCGAGCCTGGCGATGGTTTAAGGACTTAAAACAGCGAAAGATTCTGGGATAAATGACGTCAGCATCATCTACGTCACACATCGAAAGAGTTCAGAACACAGTGTTTGAGAGAGAGGATTTACAAACCAGCATCATCAAACAAACATGAATCATGCTAAATGCTACTCCAGGTATGTTTTTGATGATGGAACAATGGCTAAAAGTTAAAAAAAAGTTAATTTTGCAAAATATTTGTCCTTTAAAACAGAACTAAGTAACTCCCAGACAGAGCTCCCACTGTGAAAATACACTAAAAGCTTCTTTTTTTTTCTGTACAATCACTAAGCACAATCACATACAAAAACATTCACATTGCCAGATATAAAAAAAAAAAAAAGAGCCAGGGTTTTTCAGGAGGTCGTCTTCAGGTCGATGTCGGCAAATGTTGCAGCTGGTTTTCCACGCAGAGACAGCACAGGGAGACGATGGAACGCCCCAAAAATACATTTGCAATCACCACACGGACTTACAAAGACGTTTAATAAGGTCAAGGGTCAAGGTGAAATCTCTTTTCACTGACAGAAAACTCTATTGCTCAAATTAAACCTGAACTTACACCAAACTCGAACTAAACCAACCTCTAGCAATGGGCCTCACATGTTGAAGGCAATATATAGATTAAGCACCTTGCTCAGTGACACAAGGACAGCATGCATCGGTGAAAATCTGAATTGAACCGCCAACCTCTGAGTCTGTGGGAACTGCGCTAACAACTGCTGTCCAACCAAAAAGACAAACGGAACACATTTTTGTCAAGATGACCTTTTTTTTTTGTTTGTCGTCCTTTTTTTTTTTTGCCCAGTCTTTTGTTTTCCGATTTGCAGGCATCAACACAATTATTCTGGGTCGTGGCACTTGAAGGATCTGATTGGGGGCTTTATGAATACGGGATATTAATTTCACTGCAAGAATGCATCAATTGTTTCCAGTAAGGGGCGCAGAGGCGGTGTTGTTGTGCGGTAAACTGATCGTACGGCCGGTGGACTAATGCCTTTGTGGTGCAGGGCATTGATTGGCTGTCCCCCCGAATCTCAGCATCCCAATGACATCCGAGACGCTACGGTTACAGAAAGGCCCGCAGCGCTTCCCCCAGCCCCTCTCCGCCAATTTATTGTGGGAAGGTAATATTAAGTCCATGTTTGAGAAAGTGTTGTGGATGAGGCCGCTGTCTGGATGCGGCGGGGAGTCCAAACCGCAGGGTGGCAGGGGCAGTCACTCTCAATAGGCGCCCGGACGCAGAGGGCACTGACGGGAAGAGAGCGTATCAGTGCTTCTATTTTAGAGAAGGGCCGACTTGTGTCATAGCCTACTCTACTCCGCGCCAACGGTGGAAGTCTAAAAAATGTCCAGCCAAGAACGGTTCTATAGATCAGTGTTTTTCAACCTTTTTTGAGACACGGTGCGCTATTTTTGGTTGACAATTTCTGCGGCACGCCATCTACTAAAACATTACCCGCAAAAAAATGTTGCTAATGTTGTCTGTGGCTGTATGGTCTGGTTCTTGTGGTTGTTTTTCTTTTCCTTTGTGTGAAGAAGTTGCTCAGAACACACTAAAATGTCAAATTGTTCGTTTCAATCCAGGAATCTAACATTTTTCAAGGCACATCCGGCAAAACCCCACGGCACACTACTGTTCCCCGGCACACTGACTGAAAATCAAGGCGATAGATATATTTGGGTACAGACAGCCTGGAAATCTAAAGAAATCTACTGATCTTTTACATCTGACATCTGAAATGGCATCTGACGTAAAAACAAACAAACAAACAAACTGCCATATCACTTTTTGTTTTTCTCTTTTCGCTTCATTTGCCGTTTCATTTGTTTTCAAGATGAGGTATTTATAGAAAGTTAAAGCAGACATAACACCTCCGTGTATTCAGTTTGGTTAGACCAGGGGTGTCCAAACTTTTTCCATCAAGGGCCACATAATGAAATATAGACCAAGTGGAGGGCCACAAATCAACCGTGAAACGTTCAAAAAGGTTGCATTTATCTGATGTTCTAAGCGCCACCACATCTACATTCAATCTCAGTGCCTTAATATCAGGTCTACCTCGCACCAAAATGTTAGTTATTTACGTTATAGTTGTAGAAAATCTGAAATTTGCTGTAAAAAGTACTTCTTGGAACAATGTGGGCCGATTCAGCAGGAAACCTAAGGGCCAAGAAAAGTTGGTCTGCGGGCCGCATTTGGTCCCCGGGCCTTAGTTTGGACATGCCTGGGTTAGACTATACATTTCCCTAAAGCGTAGTGAACATGATTATATTTAAGATTTTACTAAACATTTTGAACATTGGTCCCCTGTTTGACAGTTTTTGAGAAGTTTATTATATCACTTCCTGGTTGAACATGGCCAGCAATCATGACATAGATAGAGGTAATTCCACAACTGGGAAAAAGGGTCAAAATCCATCTAAATTGCACAATAATTAGGAATTTACAACAAATAATACCTTATAAGACCTTTATTTTGTTGAATGATGGTTTAAACTGTCAGACAAATGTGTCAGTTGCGTTTAAATTCTTCCTGTATTTACAATGGCACGTCGCTTTTTGATGACATCACAGAGAGACACGGTTCAGAACTCAGCACAACTTCCTGTCATTTTAAAAACAGACAAACATGAGATCCTGTCATACTGCTGGGTTTCAGATGACATCACAGCATTCACAGCTAAAATAAATATTGTTACATTTTGTTTGGGCTGACATTTTGGGTTGAAATTTTGTGAATTTACATTTTTGAAAATTTCATGACAAAGTTTAATGTAATCAATGGCTGTGTTTAGGATGACATCACAGCATTCTATGGGCCAATAATATTCAATACAAATGAGGGGCAGCTAAAAATATATATTGTTAAATGCTGATTTTTCATGTAACTCAGAAAGTTATTGGGTCTAGTCACTAATAGAAATTATCTGGTTGAAATGTTATAAATTTACATTTACCCTGGGTAACACATTACATTAAGATTCCTTAGTAAACTATTTATTAGGTGTTTATAAGCATTAGTTATTAGTTTATGCACTTATTACACATGTTAATAAGCCAATAACCAAAAACATGTATGTGTTAATAAACCACAGAACATCAATAAGCTGCTTGATTTTATATTTTTTCAATAATCCTGTGATAAATGTTCGTAAATGCCTTAAATTGCTTCTAAAACAATAACAATTGCTTATTAATGGATTATAAATAGTTTACTAAGGAACCTTAATCTAAAGCAGTGGTTCGCAACCTTTTTTGTCTCGAGTACCCCCCAACTTTGTCACTCTAGAGTATCCCTTAATTTGAGTTTGAGGCAAAGAAATAGGTTTAAAAGTCATATAATGTCAATGATTACGATTATATTTTTTGTTTTAATTATATTTATGATCCAAGATACTCCAAAAAGATGCTAAATTTACAAAAAATAACACTTTTTTATTCAGATAACATTTCAGAGTACATTTCATCTTCTTTTAAAACCTGAAACCATTCTAAGTACCCCCTGGTAAATGCCCTCCATCATCACATTCTAGAATCTGAAAGCCACCAATAGACTTTAAGGACATTGTATTGCCAAAAAAACAACGTCTTCATGGAAACATTCAGGTTGGCGGACCCTCACAACACATCGCACCTTTAAACAAAGCTTCTCAAATCAAATTGCCTGTGAAGGTTTTGTTTGTTTTTTTGCAGATGTCGTGCGTTTTGTCACCGCGCATCACCCATATCTGACACACAGGGGGGAGTGTGCGCGGGTCAGTGGCAGAGGCGAGGCGCTTATGTTACCGCGCGAGTCCTGCTGGCCTGTGAGTGGCGCCATGAGCTCATAGCTAATGACTGAAGATCGATAGATAGGGACTTGACTGTGGTTTCCTCCGTGTTATGTTTACCATACAGCGGCTGAGGCGGCACCGCGGCCACACGCCACCCCTGGGAGCAGCAGCGCAGACATACCGACACATATCGCAATGGCCCAGTTATTCTTAATGAATATCCTGGAATACATTAGTGCAGCGCGCAAGACGGGATCGAATAGACAAAGTGCCACTGGGTCTAGCGTAAGGCTAATGTGAGTTAATGACACGGTATTATTTACAAGGCTCCTAGAAGTCCTGGGGAAGGTGTAGGATATAGAGGTTGAGTCCTTGTCGGTGAAGTTAGGTTTAAAACCTAACCTAAAGTTGATGTACGTTAACAAGTTAATTTTAAGTATATTTATTTCAAATTTAACTGAAACTTTATCTAAAACGTATTCAAACTTCAATTGGGTTTAAGGTAGGTTAAGTTTAAGCTAAACTTAACTTAAACTTAAAGTCTATATGACAGGTCAGACGACATATTACACTAAAATGTAGTGAACATGATTATATTTAAGATTTTACCAAACATTTTGCCTCTCTGTCCGCAGCTTGACAGTTTTCATGATGTTTATAATTATACTTCTGACTAAAGCTTCTCTAAACTTAACCCAGATTGAATTGAACTTAAACCTCATTTAAATCTAATTTAAGCTTAACCTAAATTTAACCTAAACTTACTAACCTAAACCCAACTCAACACAAACTTAACCAACACTTAACTTAAACTTAACTTTGGCTTCACTTAAAACTAACTAAAGCTTATCCTAAACTTAACCTAAATTTAATTGAACTCAAACCTCATTCAAGCCCAATTTAAGCTTAAATTAAACTTGAAATGAACCTAAACTTACACTGAACTTAAATCAACATTCTCCAGTATTTAACTCAACTTCATCCCCTAACCTTGAACTTTAATCAAAACGTATTCATCCAAACTTAAAACCTTATCTCCCAAAACATAAAATGAGATATTATCCTTCTACTCAATACCTCCCACCTCTGACACATTTACTCCCAACACAAAATCTTCCTTTTCTACCCAAAATACTGAAGAGATGATCTTCTGTCAGTGTCATTATAAATCCTCAAAAGCCACTTTATTCATTGAGGCTTTTATAAACAAGCCATTTTCAAAGTTCTGCACAAAGACAGAGACAATAATGGGTTAGAAAAGAAAATGAATAAACGCCGAATTTGATTCTAAACACAGCTAAATCAAATAAAGGCAATACAAATGTAATAAAAAAGGCAATACAAATGTAATAAAAAGGCAATACAAATGTAATAAAAAGGCAATACAAATGTAATAAAAAGACAGTTGATTAAATGCAAGATGGATATGTCATATGCCTTACTGTTCAACGTTGAATCAACTTATTATTTCTGGGTCATTTTAATGTTTCCTAATGTCATCTTGAATTTCTTTTTTTTTACACTGATAAATACATTTTTTTTAATGCATCAGTCAATTGTGTCTTAGTCAACCAAAAGTGTGAACACTATTTCATTTTGGTTATGAAGATTTCTATGCACAACAGCTGAAAAAAGATATGGAGTGAGTAGATTTGAGAGTAAATTGTGAGATTATAATCTGTTTTTTACATTTAAGTACACCATTTCCCATGACCTTTATCTATATATATATTTTTTGAGTGCAGTTCGGGTCAGATGCATAGTCAGATTATAGAAAATTTGTATGTTTTTTTTTGCACATCGATCGGCAAGGCATGTCTTTAGTCGCCCAAGAAATTCTTTGGTCAACCACGGCTCTAGAAACAAGCAGATGGCAGAACTTCCCACAGAAAAGTTCCATAGTGCAGCTTTGATTTCTTCCAGATTCGCCACAACTGATCAGCTTTTGTGCCTTCGGTTGTAAAGTGCACCGGCTATGTTGCTCCAGTGGCACTGAGAGACGGGTCAAACGCAAAGACAAGAACTTCAGACGGCTTACATTCCATCTGCTTTGCTTGGAACCACTTGGCCATCTAACAAAGCACTTTTAGATCACCAATTATGAACGTTGCTGCTGCTGCTGTAACAAACTTTCCATAGGCTTGTCACATATTCCCTTGGGGCTTTATTTAGTAGATGCTGTGTAAGTTTTAGCGCATATTTTCCCTACCTCAATCCAGGTCAGTGTCCTGCTTTTTCTCCTTCCATATGCCTCACATTTCACTGCGTTTCGGTTTTCTATAACGCAAAAACGGCACAAATGTTTCTTATTGTCGGCGCTGTGTTAAGCTCAGAGATGATGGCACAGATATGATGACTACAAGCAGAAACGGAATCCAAAAGAAACCACAAGATCGCAGTTAATAAAATAAGCATCAAAGTCCTGTCACTTTAATATCTGAACATGGGTTTTGTAATACATTTTTCCTTCAGTGCGACGGATAATTGGGTGATTTTGCGCGTTTCTGGGATATATCATATAAAATACTCCCTTTCATTAAACTAGACTGACATGATGATTTCAAGTTCTCATTTTAGCAAAAATGGGACTTGGGATGGAGTACAGTTCAAGCCTGGGGCCAATCGGCAGGTCTTTTATCTGCAGTGAGAGAGGGGTGTTTAGCTCAGGGTGTGTCTGGAGCAGTGAGGAAGAGGACGAGGAAGAGCAGGGCAGTGGATTTCTAAGGACATTCTTGCATTTCATGTCATTTATAACGCTTGACACATGCAGCTCTTTTCATGGGACTGAAAGTATCACTGAACTAACTGAACTAAAACCAGAAAGAATGAAAGTCAACAGCCCCTTGTCCTCTTGTCTATCAACCAATCACCTGTTCTGTCATTCACAATGCTGCTCTGCTGTTCTGTGGCTGGAAGCCTGTCATGGGGCCTTAGGCGGTACACAGTGACAGTTCACTTGGGATATTTAGAGCATTTTAAGGTAATGTGACAAAGATAACCTTTTTGTAAAAGGTCACAAAGGTCAAATAGACACCGACCTGATCCAGCATGTTTACAGCTACTATTCTTAGCCTGATGAGGATTGCATCAGTCTTTAGTGCACTAGCTGCGCCCTCTATTGGTGTTTTGTATACTTGCAGACTGATTTTCCTGCTTTTTCCCCAAAAATATTATTCCAGTGCAGAAATTACAAACTGGACTTGGAGAGTCTAAACAAGACTTGGAGAGACTTCTTCCTGTATTTGTCTCCAGTAGGTTGGCTTTAATGGTCTGCTCTGGTCTCTCCAAACGAGAATATATCTCTGACATGTTAGTGCCATATGAACCATCTGGAACTCAACATGGAGCCCATGGACCGGCCTCCTGCTGGTGCCAGAGTCAAGACTGAACATGAAGAATCAGTGTTTCAGTTTAATGACTCTCGGGTCTCTTGACAATGTTCAAATCAAGGCACAAAACGTTGTTTAGTTGTGCTGTGCAGGTAGGTGCCCTTCTTTTTAAGTTTTATCATAATTCTTTTGATTTTTAATCAATACTGTGATACTGTAATTTTCAGTGTTCTTTAACACACTCCTTGTTCTGTAAACCTTGTATTGCGCTTTCTTTTTGTGTGTACCACTTCATAATAACTACTTATTTACTTAATTAATACTTAATTAGCCTTTAAAAAACATGAACATAAGACTTCATACACAATGAACATATAGTTTATTAAGCATGATCAGGTTTAGTAACTACTTAATCAAGGTTAGGGTTAGGAATTAAGGTATTAATTAAGTAGTTACTATTCCTGAATCACTCTTAATAAACAATTTCCACCAAGTCTTTCCTCATGCTTTACTAAAGCGAGGATCGTTATAGTTATTGTAACGTGTCACAATTTTTTTAATAGTTAAAAAAAAATCTAAAGTAGTCTACAATCTACACATAGTTCCACTACTGTTCCACTACTTCCAGTGCCTGAACACAGCATACAAAACAGCTAGTGTGAATTGTCTTTTTCATGATGTTGTAATGAACCCCTGAATAGCAATGAGCAAGGGGCCAGGAAGTACCACCGTATATGGGGCAATAAAAGATGTATCCGATGATAAAACACACTCCGTCTCTTTGCCCAATCTAAAAAATACAACTTCCCCTTGTCCTCACCTGGCATAATTTAAAAGATTGCTCAGTCGCAGCAAAGTAGGACACTGCGAGACTCCTTATCCATTAGGCGATTAATTTAGGGACTTAAAACATTGCTGCAAATTGGTAGTAGAAGTTGTTGTACTTGCAGTGGCATGTATTTTTTCTCACCTAGACGGGGTTAGCACTCGGGGGCAGTCCCTGAACATATTATGTCTTATGCCAATGCCCCAGTCGTATGGAAAAAAGGTTGAAGCGCACGGCTGGAGAACTTGGCAACGCTCTCGCTACATTGAGATAATGATGTACCTGTCCTTAACAATAACGCTAATCATGTCTCACCTCTAGGGTATGGCTTTAAGGTCACAACAAATTCACTCCCATACGTTAAGCTCCTTGTATTGTTTTAATGAAGTGGTCCTCTGAATCCTCGCACCTCTAATAGCCTTTTGTGTGTGTGGAAAAATGCCAAATTCGTAGCTCACTCCACGCAACAAAATAGTCCAACACCAAACATTAGGAGTGGGAAGATTGTGACATATAAGGCCGCGGGCGTGTTTTTAATGAATGTGAAACCCGGTGATATGGCAGTGTAAAAATTATAGCCGTGCAACACCTTTCCACTAAGGGGGAGCGGCCGCATGCAGAAGAGACACAATTGGAATTCTTGGGTCAACACAGCGAGGAAACAAACGAAAAAAAGGCTTGTAAATATTAAGATTTTTTAAAAGATTGCAGACTTGTTTTTGGAATGTGTGGAAGTACACAAAAAGTTAAATAAATTGTCTGTCCATCTGGAGACCTCTTCCAGTTCTTCTGCAAAACAACATGTGAAACTGTGTAAGCGTAGTGTAACGTAGTGTTGTTTTTAAGTGAGTTGACGGGTTCTTTTCATCCACACATTGCGTTGCATTGTTGACTGTGAGTAATCTTGACAAATAAGTAAACTTGTACTATTCTTCTGTTACTACAGCCTATAGCAGTGGTTCCCAAACTTTTTCTCAAATTCCCGACAAACCGACTGAACTTAAAATGCGGTCGTTATATGATGTGCATTCACCCAATGTCCGGTTGTGCAGGTTTATTTAGCTCTTGGGAATACATTGTGAGCGCTTTCGTTTTGGTGAGCTGGTCAAGAGACAAACTGCATCCTGTTGAAGAGAGCTGACTCACCATTTTGAGCAGCATGTCCCAGGGGGATTCTTTTTGGGGACGGATCGGCGAGGTAAAGGTGAGTTTTGTCTGATCCTTGTTTGAGTCTAATTGAAGTTAACCATTCAAATATATACGTATAGATTTTTTTTTTCAGGTGTCAAGAGGTTAAACTTTTTCTCACCCACAAAGTATCCACCAATTTAATGGTGATCCGAATGCAAGTATTTATCTGTAAACTTGTATATTATCACAATTATATTTCCTTTTTAAAAGATAATGACGAAATTGTCCCTCTACCTTGATTGGGAAACACTGGCCTTTAGCGGTTGTGCGTCTTTCTGAAAGCCATTCACGTAACAACTATGACTCATTTCTCCAGAGTTAGTATTTATTTATTGATTGAGGAAGTGAGTTATGAAGTAATTATGCTGCTCCCAAAGCTTGTAACACTTTCCAAACAAACTGAAACTTGCGCGTTGGTTTTTGCTCCATTTTTAAGTACAAAGCGCAAAGCAAAGTCTGTGCTTTTGTGTGTAGTCCTGTAGTCTCTTGCAATGTATTCTTTTTATTTTAATACTAATGTGCAATCGTTTTTTGATGTGTGTTGCAGTCCACTTTGGTCCAGGTCACCCCTTGAAAGAGATATTTTGATCAGTATTTTGTTTCATTTTATACCTGGTCAAATATAAGATCAAGTACAACAATAGTACAACATATATAGACTATCACAACAAGCTACTTATAATGCTGCTGTTTATGTCTCTTTTTCCCCAGTGCCATTATGATTATAATTATGCAATTATTATATTCTACCAGTGGTCCATCTAGTACAGTGAGAACTATAACTGCCACAACTTGTACTACACTAATTACTATACTTACAATTACGACTTTTGACCTCAAGAACAACCTCTGCTACTAGTACAATTCAGAAGATTCAAATTTGCAACTTCTGCTATTACTGGTTTAGCAGTACTTTACTTTTTTAGTCGTTTGGTGTTGCTATTACCAAACTGAGGCCTTTGACAGATTTTAGTCTTTGTTTCGGACATTAGTGCGTGAGAAAAACAAACTTTTTCAAATAACATTTAGTAGCTGTTGTCTTAGAGTATTCACAGAAAGTCCGTGTTGAAAAAGCGGCCCATCTTTCAACCGATCGCCAATACAAAGAGGGCACAGAGTCTACATCGCATCTGCGCCACCGCTCGGCCTGATGGGACTTTCTCATCGCCATATATTTATGTTTCTGCCTCCCATTACCAGAGCTTTAAATAATAAAGTAAAATAAATAGCATCCATTAAAGCGATCACATTGTGCTAACTCAAATTGTGTTTATTATGCTAATGGTACATGAAATTAAGAAAAAGACCTTGATGCCAGTGGATTTAATTAATGGGCTGTGGGAGAGGCGCGCCGACATAATTCATCGCGGAGTAAGTAAGTCTCATTTGCCGTAGCCGGGGCTCTGGTGCTGCCGCTGATTGCCTGAGTTATTCTTGCAGATGTGCGACTCACAGCGTGTCCCTCCATTAGAAATGAACACCTCGTTATATAAACTACCTAATTAAACATAATACAGCTCCGCACTGGCTCATTAATGCGTAGCCTGCTTCTTCTCCTTCTTCTCTGCGGAGGAGAGAACAGCGAGGGGGAGGTAGGAGGAGGTAGAGATGAAGGCAGGGAAGTACGGGCGGTCTACTGTAGTTGTGCTTATGCTGGGTGCGATGACGGAGATGTGTAATAACTAAGCCATGAGCGTCTATGTTGGGTGTTGTGAAAATAAAGCTACTCACAGTATTTAAATCCTTGTTGTGTTACCTAATTGGGTTTCTGTTGCATACAAAATCCCATTGTGTTCTGCTTCCTTGTTATTTTGGTCTCCATGAAGATGCTTTGACTATAATTAAGTCGATGTAGTGCCTTATTTATTCTGGAGTGGGCCGCGGTAGAGGTTTCAAAGGCAGACATACGGACTGGTTTTTCAATCTGATGGAAATGGTTTGAGCATAATTGATACCCGCCTGAGCTCAAGTTGTTCTGCCCCAGAGGGAGGGGTTATAACTAAAATTTGCCCCGCCCGCTTTACAAGTCTGTTCCACACGTTTTGCCAAGTAACATCAGGGCAGGGCAGGGCAGTCATCGCTGTACTGGTTCTATCAAATGCCTTTCCATGAAACTGAATGTACTTATAACTAAAAAAGACAATAGGAAGCTCAAAATCACCCAATACTGCTTTAATGTTGATCATTTGAGCAGTGCATGTTTCCTTTTGAGTTTACATTAGAAACTAGAACCAATATGGTGGCAGGTGGCAAAAAACAATTGAGGTCTGACCACATCTCTTTCAGAGCTGGTTAGATTTCCCACAAGAGGCTGCTGCACAAGTTGTATTTTAGATAACCATTCCAATTTTTGCCAAAAATGTTCCACAGTACGGCATCAAACTTGGCAGTCTCTATGGCAACAAGCAGGTGACGCCACCAGGTCAAGTTACCTGTCAGATCCTGCACGGACTGGTTCTGTGGTCAAATTACATGTATGTTTACAACCTGGCCTGGCTCTATTAGCATCAACGTTGCCTAAAGGCTTCATTGATGTATTTTTTCATTGTTCGTTCCCACAGTAGGGGCTCCAATGTGTAAATATCTCATTGGAAACAGAAGTGTAGTTTGTAAAGTGTCTTTTCCAAATTAATACATTATTTCAAATGTGTCCACTTTAAAAACCTTTGGATGTTAAAGCACTGGAATTAAAGAATGAAAATCCCAGATGGAGCCCAAAACAAAATACCATTCAAATCCAAATCCACTTTATTTGTATAGCACATTTTATAAACAGAACTGTTTCCAAAGTGCTGCACACACACACAGACATAAAAATGGCAAAACAAAGTACACAATAACAACTCAATTTGATCTTACGGCTTGTAAAACCAGTAAAATCAAATCCTAGCAAAATCATAAAACCATAAATTCATATATTCATCAAAATAAAACAACAACAACCATCCATAACAAAATACAACCACATCAACACCACCACCCACCAAAACCACAACAAATACAACAACTACCAAAACCACAACAAATATTACCACCTCAACAACAACACGCACCAAAATCACAACAACAAATACCACAATAACCACCAAAACCACAATAACCACCTATACCACAACAAATACCACCACCACCACCACAACAAAACACCCACCAAAACTGCAACAACAAACACAATAACCACCAGAACCACAACAACAACAAATACCACAACAACCACCAAAAACAACAACAAATACCATAACAACCACAACCACCAAAAACCACAACAAAAAAAACCACAATAACCAATACCACAATAACAACCATCACCACCAAAACCACAACAACAAATACTAGAACCACCACCACCAAACCCACAACAACAACAACAACAACAACCACCACCACTAAACCACAACAAATACCACAACAACAAATACCACAAAACAACAACCACCACCACCAAAACCAAAACAACAACAACAAATACCACCAAAACTACAACAATAAAAACAAATACCACCACCACCACAGCAACACCACCCACCAAAGCCACAACAACAAATACCACAACAACCACCAAAATCACCACCAAAACAACAACAAATACAACAAAAACAACCACCAAAACAACAATATATATCACAACAACAACAAATACCACGGCAACCACCACCACCAAAACCCCAACAACAAATACGACAACACCCCTTAACCAAAAGAACAAGTAGCACAACCATCAAACACAACAACAAGCCATAACAATAACATTAACTTTTGAGTTTCTTCTAGTAAGACCGTTGTTAAGCTCATTTACCTGACAGAACAAAAACTGACCATGCCTGGGAACAACACCTGGGAATAATGAGCTTATAGTTGTTGTTTTTGTTTTTTTTACAACTGTCTTATTAGAAGAAACTGAAAAACAACATCAATAAGCACCACTACAGCAACAGCAACGACCACCACCACACGACATAAAAACAGATATATCAGCAACCTGGACACCCTTTGTTGAGTACTTTCACAGGCCCGTACCTGACTTTTTGTTGTTGTGAAGGAGTACATTTTGTGTTTGCCACCAAAGAGTATCTTGTAAAAGCAGAACGAAGCATTTTGGTCAGCTGTGCTTGGACAGTGTGGAAATCAGGTACCCCAGCTTTAAGCTTTCCTTCACACTGCCATCTCCAAAACGGTGTCATTTGTCGTCAAGTTAAAATATGGGGCAGCGAAGAGAAAACATATAAACAACTTAACTTTTCTCTGATCCTTGTCTCAAAGTTCCTGCATAGCAACAAGAATCCACGACAACTGCAAATGTAGATAATTAGTCTGCGATTGTTGGAAATTAGGCCATTATGAGAAGTGCAGCCACCCCGCTGTCAGCTCCTCTGTGATTAACTGTTAATAATGAAAGATCCCGGGAAACTACTAAACTACTGCTCGTGCCGCCCTGTAAACAGACCAACCAGCACATACTTAACTGTTAAAATATAAATGTTTTTTTCTGTTTTTGTTCAACACGTAGAAGCTATTCCCAGTAAATATCCATTACAGTTTGCATCAAAGACAGAAGATGATAGCGATAAGCCGATAAACATAGGTCGTTATTTTGTTTTGCAGCTGTGAATAAAATACATAAAGTTTTACAATTTACTGAAAATCATTGCTATATATTTTTCCACAATTTTGTATGTAGAGCAATGCATTCAGGGCCGGCCCATAAAATAAACAACCGAGGTAAATGTTTAGGGTCACCACCAACAGGGGGCCACGATGCATAAACACAAGTTAAAATGTAAATAAAACTTAGCCTAAAGCCTAAATTTAAATACAGCATAAAAAGAATATCTTGTGTGGTCTATCTAATTAGATCAAATAAAATATTACAACTAAAATACAGGACATGACATGGAATTATTCAGAATTTCTTGGGGAGGACCCTCAAGTCCCCCCTTTACATCTGCCTATCTCTAATTGTAAAAAGAAATATGTAAATGAAGACAAATGTGACCTGCTCCACTAGAGATCACTTTTTCTCCCCAGTCCACCTCTGATTTCTTGTCTTTATTTTATATTCCATTGTTATGTCCAATTATTTAAACAGTGTGTGTTTGGTGGGCCACAAATAAAGTCGTATTTAGAGCCTCCAAACGCTTAGAACCGGCCCTGTGTGCATTGACTAGGTTGATAATAATTTTGCAGCAGGATAAAGGATGGACACGCATTTATTTAATCTTAAATGACTCTGATCCCGCAAAGGAAACCTGTCAGGAACCAGGACACAGGTTAGGAATACAAACTTGGAGGATTTTCCCATTGTGCAGGTTGTGAGAGAAACCAGGCTACTGAGGTCTTGGGAAGAACATGCAAACTCCACACAGAAAGACTCCATACAATCATGCATCAAACTAAAAAACAGCCAGTGATGGGTTGAGTAGCCAAAAGGTGTACTCAAGTTAGTGTACCATTACCACGAGTCTTGGTGAAACTCAAGTAATTGTAAGAGTAACTGTCTGGATGTGACATTTGATTTATAATTTGAAGTGAATGTAATTGGTAGGACAAAACATTAAAGGTGCACTATGTAAAATTTCTAGTTGATTGCACATCACCTGATTTTCTTTTCTATCTTTCATTAATCCACTTGTATTTTATTGCCTAAAAAGTACTTGGCAAAGCTTTAAATCATGCACCAAATTTGGTGCATGATGAGAGAAACTGAATAATATGTGAAGCGGTGGTTCAAAAAACACAAATGATCCACTGAAAAATATATTATTCAAGTAGTGTTTGTCAAATGTCAAACTTGAATATGCGCGACACTCATGGATGTATTAAATGAACTGGATAAGGTACACCCCCTCTGTCTGTGGTCCCAGATTGATTTGTGGCCGTGCGAGGTACTGCAGCCTCTTGGAACCAGCCTTTTTCTAAAATTGCTCATTATAATTGCAGACAGTACTGAATTATTATCTGTATTTAAATAAAATAGAAGGAAATGTTCTTTTCTACCGTTTCTAAAATCACCGAAATTACCGTTTTTATATGAAGTGGGGGATTGTCGTCACATGGCGCCCTAAAGCAAAGATGGCAGCCTCCGTTTCAGGAAGTAAAACAAAGATGGCAGCCTTCAAATCAGGAAGTAAAACAAAGATGTCAGCCTCCGTATCAGGAAGTAAATGCGGAAGTAAGAAACTTTTTTGGGGTCATGCGCCAATGAGCACTCTCCATAGGGATAAACAGGACGGCCATCTTGGATTCATCTTCCAGGTTTTATTATAGTTCTATGGCGACACTCTATTCACCTTATTCTGCCCCGCCACTTTTGCCGTTTTTTGCCACAGTTACGCACTTTTGTTGTAAACGCACTTCCATTTGACGAGAACTCCGTTAAAGCTAATGACGAACGAAGGAAAAGTCTTGCCGCTAAAATGTTACATAAAGTAGGTTGATTTGTGTAAAATGTTTAATGAACATGAGCAACAACAAGTCAAGAACGCACAAATTCCCTGGGAAGTCTGAAAACGGCTTTTTAGTTTGAGTAGAACTTATTTTCTGTTGAGCTCGTCTGCTCCATGTAAACTAATACAACAGAAACAAGACGGCGGCGCGTACGGCAACTTCCGGAATAAGGTGAATACTGAAAAGAAAAGTTCATTTTTTTCAGAAATTGGACGGGTAATGTTCAATATAAATAACCGTTCTTTCTTTAAATTACCGCGTGGTCTTACTAGTTTTGATAGAGTCCAAAATTATTCTAAAACTGAAAGGTCAAACTTAGTCCTTTTTATGTGATTTTTTTTCTGTATCAGCACTTGTTCAAATGAGTATCAATAAATGACTTTTGATACTAGTTTTTCTGTCAATTAGTGCAAGATTTTTGACATTGATTCGATGCTTCTAAATAGGAATAAATGTGTGAAATCTACTCAATTTAATGTAGTATGTAAGTGTAACTTTGCTTGCAATCTCTGAAAACAGTATTTGCCACAATGGTGCATAACTCAACCATTTAGAGAAGAATTTGCAAAGTAACCAACACGATTCCACAAACTTCTCCGCGTTCGAGACTTATTTCCAACCGCTCGGTCTCCACGCGTCACGGAGGCAGAAGATGGCCGCCGTGCTGTGTCTGCTTGACATTGGAGATGATCGACGCCTATATGATGAAATAATCTGGTAATTAGGCTGTGTTTTAATTAGAGCGCATTTTGATTGAGTAAGCCACTGTTCGTTAAGGCTGTGAATACTGCGGAGAGCGCCTGTGGTCACGGCATGCCAGTCTTTTCAGTGTGAACGCCGCGGCCCGCTCTTCTTCTCTCCTACGCTCCCGAAAGCTGACAGTGCTTGACATGCTCCGTGTTAATTACAGTAATGGCGCGGATTCTCATTAAGTCATTGTTTACGCGTCCCGGGGCGGTGGGGAGCCAGAACGGCGGTCCGGTTAGCGCTGCCGCTCTGTGTAAAGGCTGTGGCCCTCCTCGTTAGCGCAGACAGCTGTTCCTTCCAGCCACAGCCGGGACGTGACGAGTGGCGCCCCCCGCTGTCGGAGCCGGGGAGGGACGGACGGAGCGACCGCGGTTTGGGAAACGGTCGGGAATAGATGGGTGAGACAAAGTACAGCGGGGGATAAACAGGAAAGAGCTCCTCGGGTTGGATATGCCCCCTCGCTCTGACTGTCTCATGAATAAAATTAAAGCGCACATGTTAGGTTAGACTGTGCATTGTACTAAAACATACTAACATCATTATATTTAAGAATTTACTTAGAAGTTGTATTGTTTATTTATAATTTTACTTCCTGGTTGGACATGTGCAGTAGTAGTCAGAGGTATTTCCATAACTGTTACGTAGCAAATATACTGTAAACAAGTGCTAAAACTGATCTAAAATACACATTATTAGGAACTCAGCTCTTACTTTTCAGCTTTTACTTCATAAACTACAACTTGGCAGACGTAAAACTATGATAAATACTGTTAATGTGTACTGTAAATAAACAGTTAGCTGTAAATAATAAAATTATAATTCAGTAATATAATGGCTGCATGGATATGCTGTATGGTGTTTTAAATGTATAATGAAATGCATTTGTGTTCGGATTCATATTTTGAATAGGACCCCAGGAAGAGTAACAGTCTGTTTGGTGATAGCTATCCAAATAAATAAACAATAAATATTTACCACAGGGACTATCTTACCGAACAAAGTCATAATTAGAAAAACATGAGAACCTGCCATGCTCTTTAAACATGAACTAATGAGCTAAATATCCTTCAGTGAAGTATTCTCCTCATTTGTAAAGTTTTTAAAATGTTGTCAGTGACATTCACCTGCAGTCCGCTGCCCACTGCCTGATCTGTCAGTATTAATTGATTTTAGAGAAAGGATTGAGGAAATTGTTAAGCTGACTGTTCTACTGACTGGAAGAAGCCGGCGCAGCGTTATGCATAGAGCCCATTGTTTTCATTGGATTAGAGGAAACCTGCACGGCAATGTAAAAGGAATGATCTATGCAAAGATGTGTGATACTGAGTGCAGTGGCAGGCTGATAGATATTTCTTTGGGGTAAACAACTTTGTGAGATGTATTTACCTTGACATGTTTCGGCTGTAAGCTGCGAGCCTTTTCAGAACTGTCACTGATCCCGTCATGGACTGGAACGGGGCACGGGGTCATTGGAGCTGAAACCAACAAGTTCAAGCGCTGGATCAAGGAGGTCATTGAGATCAGGAAGACGGGCATCAGCTCTGTGATAAAGAGGTGTTCGAGGCCTGTAGAATCCAGCTGAACCTATTCAGAGTTGTGGAGTGACTTCTGAGCTGATAAAATCAAACCGATTCAAATTGAGGAACTTGAGACTCATCTTCTTCTATTGGGGTTGTTTATTGATAGCTACTTCTTGAAAGGTGCATCTGCCGCCACCTACTGGATATACATGTTCTTTATTTACAGTGATAATGTGTTAAATGAAACAATCCTCAACAGTGTCCTCTTCGTTCCCAGTGTTAGGTTCACACGTCGCTTGAAGCTGGTTATGCACTTTCCTTGTAGTGTGAAGCTGCTTCAGCACAAATCAGGAAGTGACTGGCACAGCTCAGCCAATAGGGCCCAGGCTAGAGGGTAGGGGGCGGGGCCATCTCAGGGGCACAGGTGGAGGTGATTACGGTACACACAAACTAAAGAACAAATGATTCACTGAAACGCCCCAAATTTCTGCTTCTGTCTCCGTTTAGAGGTGGAAAGTAGAAACAAAAAAGAAATCTCAGTTTTTTAATTTGTGATATTGAAAATGATTAATAATAAGAAGTATGATGCATTCATCCAACTGTATTCATGAATATATAAATGAGAATAAACATAATAAAATGCATGGAATTCATGTACGTGTATTGTGCAAGGGTTAGGGTTTTACTAAAATATTTAACCCCATCTAAATTGGTCCTGTTTGTCCTAAAATGTCTGACAAAAATGAGCCCCAATTCAAACTGAAGCTTTGGACAAACTAGACTAGAAGATGAGACTGTAGTTTTGGCCTCTGGTGTCTGATTTACTCTAATACGTGAAAACAAGCTCTGCTCAGAGAAATGTTAGATTTTAAAGCTTAAATTTTCGTTGTGAAATATAAGAAGTGAAGCTGGTGTCTTTAGATTTTGCCTGATTGACACTACTTTTGGCTTTTGTTGGGTTTTAACAATTCCTCTTTCAAAGCTGAAGCTAATTTAACAAAAAAAAAAAAAAGTTTTAGGGACTTGTAAAAAAAAGTCCAGGAGGAATCCATATAAAAGTCCTATTAAATTTTTTTAGTTTTAGTGTAATTTTTAAATGTGTGCTTTTGGGGTAAACCCTGACTCTAATTCATCCCAGAATGTTTAATTTGACTGAAAATAAGTGGGTTACAACTTTCTTTCCATATTTAACATGTCCAGAAGCTTGACAAATTTACAACTGGTTTTAATAAATTCAGTCTTTCAAATAAGTGAGGTCTGTGTGCTCATAGCGAACTGATCAATATTGTATTTTCTAACTCTAAACCACTCTAAATAACTCTAAATCCACTGATAAAGTATTACCAATATGGGATGTTCAAATGGATGGATATTCACTGTACAAGTTCAGCTGAAAGGCCATGAACTGCCACCAAACTTGGCACATTAGTTAAACTGCACAAAACAATACTAAATGTGGTCCTTCTGAGTGAAGTTTGCATGTCATCTGAATAAAGTGTCCTACATGGCCCAATATCTTCAAGCGTTATCTATTGCTGCGATGCCTTTGTTAAAGGAGACATGTTGTTGAAAATGTACTGTAATGAGCTTTTAACCCTTTTATAGCATCATTATAAACATGGTCAAAGTTGTATTTTGATTAAAGTTTTGACTGAAAGTTTTCATCTACTCCCTATCCCCGCCCACTCCCTTGTGTTTACTTGCAACTATTGAGAATCTGGGTCTCAAATATAAATTTCAAAAGAATAAAAACACATGCAGGGAAATTAGCTTCTTGTAGCGGTGAAATGCCACAAGGAGGAGGCGGGGCTTGTCAGTTTTGAACAGGAAGTCAATGGAGCTGTTTCTTTTTTGAGCCGTTTTAGATCAATATTACAGTTTACAATTAAGAAAATGTCAAATGACGATTTAAATATGTTAAAATGTCATACTAAACAACCAAGAAAAAAAAACATGATGTGTCTCCTTTAAAGGGCCTATGACGGGTTGAGCTACTCATTTCACCAAAATGTAGTTTAGATAAATATATTTCACATTTTGCCAAGATACTTTACAAATTTTATCCTGGTTTAGCAATTTTTTAGGTTTTTAATTTCACTTCCTGGTTGTAAACGATGACGTCACGCTAGGAAATTACCATAGCAACCACCTGTAAACTGGGCCAAAACTCATCTAATGTTGCAGATTTAAAAAAATTTTACACATAAAAATAGATGTGAACACCTTTTTTTGTTGTATTAATGAATAAAGGGTCAAAAAGGTAGTTTATTTTGTGTAAATTATGCGTAACCTTTGTCTCCCCGGTGTGATGTCATCGATTTGTTCACTTCCTGTAACTTTCTACAGATTTTTCAACTTTTCTCCACAAACGTCCACTTGATTAGTGTAAAACTATCATTTATTATTAATACACCAAACAAAGACAAAATTAGAAAATCATGAAAACCTGTCATATGCACTTTAAGTAGAGCTAACAGGTTGTTTGTAAAAGTTATATTTTTGGTTATCATTGATACACAACAAACAAAACTAAACTGACATTCATTACTGCAAGCACACTTACAGAATCTATCAATTCCCTGAACACTGATATAAAACATGTACATTTAAAGTTGTGATGGAAAGGCTCTTCATAATTACGATGTCAGGTAAAGGCAGCGCTGGCTCCCAGACACGGACATCCGCGTGAACCCTGCTCCCCGGTGAACGCGCGTACTATAAAAGCTTTCATTTCTCCATCATCACCAGGATCTAATACCAATCTGTGCTCTTTATTCAGCCGTCTGCGCCGCTGCCAGACAAAGCCTTTGAAAAGCCAATTCCTGCAAATTAAAGAAAAGAGATTAAAATATCATTAGGTGCGACATAATTGAATGTCAATGTTGAATAAACTTGAATTCGATTCCTGGTTATTACACTAGAATGGTCTGTCTTTTTTCCAATCAGACTTTGAGCCGGCAGATGAGAGAGCGCAGGACCGACTTCACTGGCGTTAAATGGCTGGGGTTTGTTTGGCCTGGGTTTTGATTCCGAGACGAGCAGCTGGAGAGGAGCGTGCGCCGAAACAAAGCTGGGGGGAAATTAAAGGAAACGTGAGCGTAATAATATTTAATAATTAAATTCCCACAAACAATGGCATCGGAATGAAGTAATCTGCAAAAGTGTGCAACAGCATTTGCATAATTGACATAGCACCCCCCCCTTCCCCCAATGAATGATGAAGACAATAAAAGATGTTGCTAAAATTGGGAACAATAACAGCAAAATTTCATCAAGGCCCCATGCTCTGATTAATCTGGGCTTGCAAATCAGTGCAGGAGGAGAAGGGGGAGACGAGGGGGAGGGACGGAGGAAGGGTGGGCAGGTGATTAAGAGTGGGATTGTGGCGGCGGACACTAGATCTGGCCTGTTTTGTTTCATAGCTGTGGGGATGAAATGAAGGCGAGACACTACAGGCAGTCGGTTTTCTCGTCATAAGATTTCAACATTGTCCAATCTGCACCTAAATTTGTTTATTATTTCATTGAATCAATTTGCGTCTGTAGATTTATATGACACAGTGTGATTTCAAAGGTGGCAGCCCGGGTATGGCGCAGAGTTCCGCAAAAGTAAGAGTTCTTTGGTGTGCTTTTAGTGTTCTCAAACATTAAGACAAATAGCAGAATACAATAGTCCTGTAATCATCAAAAATCAAACATTAGGCCGTTCCAAAACACATGATTGTGAGATCAACGTGGCACTGCAAAACACTAAACAACTTGACATTCAAAGTATTAATAGAACATAAACACTTAACAATGGAAACAATAGATGGATACCAGTGGAATGTACTTTGGGCTGCAGCAAAAAAAAAAAAAAGGACTGTACAGGATTGAAATAAATTTGGATATTTACAAAATGGAAAAATGTACTTTTACTTTGAACCGGTTTGACAGATACTAGGACGCACCCATTGATGCGTAGGTGTATGCATCTTTTTTAATTTAGTATTTTGATTCTCTGGTCTTTTTCTGTTTGTTATTATGTTTTAAAACGTTATAATTATAAATGTATCAAGAATGTAAAACGCCAACAATAGGAGTGATTACAATACCTGTGGCTTGTCCTTTTTGCTGCAGCAAAACAGGCCATGACAATAAAATGCATGGCAGGGACGAAGCCGACTGTCAAGGACTGGACTGAAATAACATAAATTTAAAACTTACAAAATGGAAAAAGTGACTTGAAAATGAACAAATCCAGCAAACACTGGAAGCGATTGGACTGATACATATATTGTATTTCTTTCTCTCTTTTGTCTGTTTAGGTTCTGGTCTTGTTCTGTTTCTATATATATATATATTAAAATATATATTCAAAATGTATCTAGAATGCAAAACTCCAACCATGGAAACAATAGATGGATACGTGTGGTACTTCTGGCTGCAGCAATAAAAGACAGCAACAAGAACAACGCAGGTATTGAACTGTCTATAAAGGACTGGACTAAAATAACATTACTCATTTACAAATGGGAAATAAAAAGACCTTTACAATAATTTTGAAAATGGACAAACTCACTTTAGAAAATCCAGTATAATGCAGCTCGTGGTTGAGCGGATAGCACACATGCCTGCTGTGCGGGGCAGGCCACAGGATTGTGGGTTCGAATCGCACTCTAACCATTTACTGCATGTCATTCTACAGTGTCATCCCCATTTCAAATAAAGCCTACGGTTCACAAAATCCTTTAAAAAAAAAAAGGAAAATCCAGAACAATAACTCTCAGTATTGTTTCTACAGATCGATATTGGTCTGGTCGCTAAGGTTCATTTCCGCGAGTTTGACTGGGCATGATTGACAGGTGGATTAGCCAATCAGAGACGCATGGTCAGTCCGCATCAACACAAACCCCTTACGAGGAAAAAAGACGGGAAATAAAGTATCACAGGAACTGAAAAACATTAGAGGGGATTCAAAGAGAAAAGCACAAACCATTGTTAATCTGGGGCGAGAGAAGTTTGATTTTGTCCTAAACTACCGATGACCAGTGAACTTGTTCGTTTCACATGCGTCACGGAAATAAACAAACCTGATTGCGCGCTATGGTTTGAGTTTGGCTTGAGGCACAACGGGGGGAGTGGTCACCAGACTCGACTAGAAGAAGTTTACGGGACACTGGTACAAACGGGCGAATCGGATCGTTAGCCGACACGTGCCGCACTTTTGTCTTTCAACTCCCTGCGTCTTGTTCCGTTTGCTTTTAATTCTCAACAAGAACTGACTGTAACCATTGTAAACACATGCACGCGAACCTAATGACTTTCTCCCGTGCATTCCTCCACAGCCCCCGCCGACCGCCAAACAGCAGCCTCTTGTAAATTCCATGCAATTAGTAGCCTTAGCGCACACACAGACATCCATTTGATTTTAACCTCCTCTGTCCAATTAACAAAATGTAGGTTGGAAAATAAATGGCATAAGCCTTAGCAAATTAATTATGTGTCCACCAAGCTGTTCGGGGGCGTGCTCCGGGCGGCAGATAGGAGCGGGAACACGGCGCCATATGGGCCAGTGACAGAGGAGAGGGGCCGGGGTCGCAGTGGGCCAGCCCCCGTGTACTCGCACAATACTGCAGTACACTTACGCTGGTGGAGAGAGTCGTGCAAGGCTCTGTCAGCGCAGTGGTTCAAATCTCGGAGTGGAGGCAACAGGCGGCAAAACATTCAGATGGAAATAACGAGGGTTTTAAAGTCCAAAATGTTGCAAGATGACATGGAAAGCGCATATATTAAAAAAAAAAACTACTGTAATTCTGGATAAATTGCAATATATTTTGAACAAAAACACACTTTATTGTTCTCTCGTAACACCGTACCTGACGTATGGTGTTGAAATCTGGGGAAACACATACAAAACTAGAACTAAGCCAATCTTTATATTACAAATTATATTATATTAGACTGATCAATCTTGAACCTTATACTTGAAGTGCGTATGACAGGTTTTCATGATTCTGATTTTGTCTTTATTCAGTGTATTGATACCTGTTGTAAATATAAATTTTAGTTTGACACCAATCAAGAGTCAGTTTGTGGAGAAAGGTGTGTAGAAAGTTGTAGAAAATGTGTAGAAAGTTACAGGAAGTAAACAGATAGATGACATCACACTTGGGAGACAAAGATTATGCATAATTTACACAAAAGAGACTACTTTTTTGACCCCTTATACATTATTTCAACAAAAAAGGTACTGACATGTATTTTTATTTGTAAAATAAATGTAAGACTCTGTGACATTAGATGAATTTGGCCCTGTGTACAATGCGGTTGCTGGGTAATTTCCAAGTGGGATGTCGTCATTTATGACCAGGAAATAAAACAAAAAAAACAAAAAATGGCTAAACTGGGATAATATTTGTAAGGTATTTCTGCAAAGTTTTAAATACATTTATCTAAACTGCATTTTGGTCAAATGAGTAGTTCAACCTGTCAGAGGCACTTTAACCTTAATAATCCATTGTTCATCCAGTCAAAAACGTTTAAGTTTTATGACTTAAAGTGCAGGTTGAACAACTCATTTGACTAAAATGCAGTTTAGATAAATATATTTCAAATTCTGCTAAAATCTTAAAAAATTGTACCCAAATTGAACTATTTTTTCAGGTTTTTAATTTTACTTCCTGGTCGTAAATGATGACATCACACTAGGAAATTACCAAGAAACCATCCTGTACACCGCACCAAAACTCCAGATTTTTTCATTATAGATGAATAAATATACATATGAACACCTTTATTTAGTTGAATTAATGTTTTAAAGGGTCAAAAAAGATGTGTTTTATTAAATTATGCATAACCTTTGTCTCCCTGTTGTGACGTCATCATGTGTTTACTTCCTGTAATTTTAACCTTTTTTTCAACTTTTCTCCACAAACAATTTCCTGATTGGTGATACACTATAATTTATATTTACAAGAGGTATTAATACACTGAATAAAGTCAAAATGAGAAAATCATAAAAACCTGTCATACACACTTTAAGTAAACTTAGGCTAAGCTTAGTATGTGGTTAAACTTCCCTAAATGATTGCAGACAAAGTTCACTCAGAGAGAAAGTAAATACAATTTAAGAGGAACATGTGGTTTGACAGACCTCATGTGAGAACTACACTGAAGAATATTGTTTATCAAGTAAAGGAGTTATATTATGAAAACAGCCATGTCTCTATTACAGCTGAAAAGTGTCTTGGAAAGATATTTAGCAGAATAAAAATGTCTTTCATTGCTGTGACAACTGGAATGCTTATAGATAATATCTGATACATTTCTGTCCAGTATTGTGTATTTTTGTTTGTTGATGAATGCATTTATGTCTACAAATGTAATATAATGTTGATAAATATCCACCAAAGTGCTGTCAATTGAAGAGAATGGTAAGCGCAGTAAGCCTCAGCTACAATACAATACAAAGTGTTTAACTAAAAGGCAGCTAAGATAAACATATTTCAAATTCTGCTACAAATTTTACCCCAGTTTAGCTATCTTTTAAGGTTTTCACTTTTTCTTCCTGGTTGTAACTGATGACATCACACTAGGAAATTACAAAGAAACCATCCTGTACAGTGCACCAAAACTCACAGATCTGACAAATAAAAATAAATTTGAACACCTTTATTTTGTTGAATAAAGAGTCTAAAAAGGAGTGTTTTGTGTCAATTATGCATAATCTTTGTCTCCCTAGTGTGATGTCATCAATTTGTTTACTTGTTTTTTTTCAACTTTTCTCCCCAAACAGCTGACTGATTGGTGTAAAACTATAATTTATGTTTACATCCGTGTTAATGCAACAAATACAGTCAAAATTAGAGGGAAAAAAACCCTGTCATACGCACTTTAAGTCATTATAACGAAAAATAAGCGATTAAATCACAAAACATGGAAAAAACTTCCTAGCCTAAAACTTTGATCTTAAAAAGAAATATCATTGGTGGTAAAGTTTGCCATGTACTGTATCTGTAGATAAAATTAAAAATGGTTGTGTGGTCAACAGTCAATTATCTGTCCAGTTTAAAAAATGCTACGTGTTTTTTGTAATCTCCTATTAAATGAACAAATAAAGTAATACGCACTTGTAAATGTCTTTAAACCATCACTCACATGTGTCTGAGTGTTTTTTATTTGCCAAATCCATCTTGATTTCTCCTATTTTGTGAGATTCTGAGGTTAATCCCAGTTTCCACAATGAAATCACATAAGTTCCACTTCACTTTTGGCTCCATTCCTGAATTTAGAATGTTTTTGCTCCCAAACTTTTAAAGCGTCTTAATATTTGAGAATGAAATGCTTTATTGCATCAAGTAAGAAACAGAGTATATTTTTAGCGAGTTCTGAGTGGCTAATATCTCACAGTATCTTCACAGCAAAGTGGATATATGTTTAGATTTGTGTGTGTGTGTGTTTAAGGGTTTAAAGGTGCAGTATGTAAGTTTTGTGCTTTGTTTACAGTACAGCACTGAATGTATCGCTTTTATACGAATTACATGTGTTTTTATTGCTCAAAAACACTTTGAAAAACAGTCTTACTTTTGGTCACAGCAAAGAAGGCCATCACAAAAACAAACAAAAAAACTAATTCGAACTTTGGAAATTGACAAATTTGATTTAATTGGGACTTCTTTGTTGGATTTTGTGCTCTTTCTGTGACATGTTCATTGTGCTGTGTTTAATTGAAGGAAAAGAAAAAAAGCAAAACAAAAAAACATGCATTCTTACTGTTTTCGGGTCACATCTTTACAGATATAGCTTGTAACTTGGTGGGGTGTCATCTGCTTGTCTCTGTGGAGATAGACAAATATAAAGTATAAAATAAATATAGCATAAAAATATCACACTGTGGAACATTGTAGGCAAGGCAAAAACATCTCCATGAACGTAAGATGGTTGAGCTTTTTTACGAAGTTACTCAGTATACAATAACTATAGAGTTTTATTTACTACTTCTACTACTACTTTTACAACGGACTTTAAAGCTGGTGTACTTGATCACACTGCGGAACCCGAAGTATGTTTTTAAATCGATCGAACTCGTCCCTCACTCTCACAGCATTAAAATTCACGTGCATTCATTTTCAGTCCTGTGCACAGCCTTACAACAGCTTTTTCAGACGGCGAAGTGAAACCGGAGAGGACCACCCAAGCACAGCCAATCAGAGCGCTGCGTTTAGCGCTTATTTCAAGACAAAATACTTCATTATTAGCTGCAGACAGCACATAGAAGTCTTATTTTTGTCAGAAAGGGCTGCTTTTACAAGATAGTCTTTGATGGAAACACAAAAATTAGAAATGTATGTCCAAAAAAGTCAGGTACCCCAGCTTTAATATTTGATTGTTATTGTATGCGCGTTTGTACAGTCAGTATGTGTTAAGAGCTTTTATGACGAATGAATTTCCCAACTGTGCGATCAGAAAAGTAGCATCTTATCTTGTCTCCTTCATGATTGTTAAGTTCAAGTAACAAATGCAAATTATAAAATATTCTAAGAGACCAAGTCTCAAATCTTTGGTGTCAAGTTCAACTCAAAGACCAGCAAGTCCAAGTCAAGCCCTCTGTTTTTGAATTTCAAAATGACAAAAACAGGTCATACATTTTAGTAATTTATGTAATGTTTGTGAACGGTCACTAGAGCTGCATGATTTGGGAAAAATATCCAATTGCGATTTTTCTGACCAGTTTTGCGATTGTGAATAGATATGGGATTCTGTCCAAAGTGACATTTTAAACACAACCAGGAGAATTGATAAATAGACTGAAACATGAACTGACAAAATAATAAAAGGATCACATGTTTAAGGACGTTGCGCTGTGCTTTTTGTCATGTTTTTGTTGCTTTTAGTCAGATTTTTGTGACTTAAAGTGCGTATAACAGGTTTTCTACTTTTGATTTTATATGGTGCGACACCAGTCAGGTAGTAGTTTGTGGAGAAAAGTTAAAAATTACAGGAAGTAAACAAACTGATGACATAGGGAGACTCATTCCATCCAAAGGTTATGCATAATTTATCCAAAATTAGCTACTTTTTTTACCCTTAAAACATCAATTCAACAAAATGAAGATGTAGATGTTTTTTTTTTTTTTAGCAAAACTTTAAATATACTTATCTTAACAGTATTTTAGTTACATGAGTAGTCCAACATGTCATAAGCACTTTAAAGCCCCATTTAGTCACATTTTTGTCACTTTCAGATGCGTTTTTGTTGCTAGTAGTCGCGTTTTTGTTTCTTTAAGACACGTTTTTGTTGTCAGTCGCGTTTTTATCCTGTTTTTGTTGCTTTAAGATGCATTTTTGTTGCTAGTAGTCACGTTTTTGTCCAGTTTATGTCACTTTAAGGTGCTTTTTTTTCTTGTTTCAGAACACGTTTTAACAAATCTAGACTACAGGATTAGCAGTTTTTATGCATAAAAAACTGACACTTCGTCGTTTGTGGAGAAAGTAATTATTTATTAATAAATTGCAGCCTGTGCGATTCGCTATTTGCATCGATTCAAATTGCGATTTCGATTAATTGTGCCGCCCTATTGGTCGCACATAGAGAGGTGGGCGGGGCATGTTCCAGTTTGTTCCTATAAAACTAAAAACTAAAAGTACATCTACCTATAAACTATGAAGAGAAAACACCTGAATTTTTTTAATGGCAAACATCGAGTCGTCTCAAGTCCAAGTCAAATCTCAAGTCCATTTAATCAAATCAGGTTTCAAGTCATCAAATAGTCTGACCCGAGTCCACACCGCTGCGTTTTACAAAATGAAAGCTGCATATATTTATTGTGAATGCATAAAACAACCCACATTTTGTTCTCTCTTCAGACTTTCTAAACTTACTTTGTTTGAAAACTCAGCTTCTGTCTACGAGGCCTTTTCCATCAGAATGTGGTCAGCGCTGCCATCTAGAGGCCTTAGACAAAAGCGCAGACATATGGTGGGATTTGATGCCAATAACCTAATTCCCAGTGAACACCAGGCTGAGGACATGTAGTCTTGACACACACTGACGTAATTAACATATATTCAAATGAGTTGCCGATGGAAACGCTAATCCTTTGTTTATGATTTATTTCTATGAAACAATCCTGAAATTTCACTGTAATCCTAATCAGATTGAATGCAGTTGTCGTGTTCCCAGGCACTAGTTCTCACCGTTTAGTGATGTGGATGTACAGCGCCTCAACATATAACCTTTAAAACAACGTTATCTAAATTTAATCCCATTGAAATCAGTCCATAAAGTAGCACCTACACAAGGATTTGATGATATCCCTACTCTAGGCCTGATTTATTTAAGTTTTAACTCAGAAAACATTCGTCAAAATTAGAATTTTCCCCCCGTTTTCAGTCAAATTTTGTTTCCAAATACTAAATAAGATCAAATATTCTCTGTGTAATTGTGTATGTCAACAAAATGAAGCATGAAATGTACCTGGTTTCATAAATTTTGCAGATTTGTGTGTACAAAATATGTGCACATTATATACTATAAAATCTGTTATTTATATATGAAAACATTACATTATGATGAAGCACTTACAATACATGTTTTCTTATTTTTATATATGTCAAATCAATTCAAGATTATTTTTATATTCACCTGTAAAGTATTGCCTTAACAGAAATAAAGACATTTATCTGAAAGTGAGATTACTGCTAACATGAGGATAAATATTCAGCAAAATGTGTAATTCTGATGTTTAGGGTGACGTGATAGTACAGTTATATTTTTTATGCCATACTTTTAACAAGATTTGGGTCCTATATCGAGTTTGTATGTTCTTTTTCCGCAACTTTAGCTCACGATCGATGTGTCAATCTGTTCCTCAAGCCTTTTTGTCTAGTAGCTTCAAACTCATATTCCTCCTGTTTAAACCTTTACAACCTGGGGATCATGTCATTTTTTTTTCCATAGGACAGATTATCCACATCTGAAGTCTCCAGTAAACTGCTGCTGGCACCAACAATAGTCTGTTTTTCAGTCTGGTGTACTTTGTCTCCCCCAAGTGGTTCAAGAATTAAGTGCAGACTATGACAATTCTGAATGAAAGACAAAAGCTCAAATATTTTCTCTCCTCTAAACAAACCTGAAATGAGACAGACACAACTATTTTGTTACAGAAAACCTTCGTAGAAATGTATTTTGTTATGTGTTGCCGGTTATGTCTTATTCAGAATACTTTGACAGTGAGTTGTATTACATTATGGTGTAAAAAAAATGCAAAACTGGGTTAAAACTGCTATATGCTTGATGCAGTTTATTCTTCATTAAATTATCACTAATTAAAAATGGAAAAATCCCCCAAACACACACTTGAGTGAGAGAAATGTTTTCTTTTTTGTGTTCTCAGTTTGAAGCCTAAATGCAATCTTATTACCTGTAAGAGTAAATTAAATTAAAATCTCTATTCTATTCTAAATACTTATTTTGGGAACATGTATTTAGTTACTACCAAACACTGTCTGATAAAACAGAAGTTCTGTAGTTTTCCAGCTGTGATTTATGGTGAGTTTTGAGTCCTTTTAAACTCAGAGTCAGGATAATACACAAATCCCTTTTAGACTGATTGCTAAACATGTAGTTTACATGGACCTCTTACTCTGCCTGGATATTGTAAACTCATCATTCTAGATCCCATATATCACGTGTAAAGTTCTGGTTTTAATTGTCTGTTTATGGTCTTCAGACAACTATCCCTCATGCTCTCTCGTGCACGGCTTCAAGGCTACGTATGTTTTGGGGAAAAAGTTAAGAAAACACATTAAATAAGAAAATATTTTTAATATTCTTACCAAGAACACTGCAAATGTAAAATAATCAATGCTTGTATCTAAATATCAAACAAGCTAAGTCAAAGTAAATCTATTACTTTTTAAAAATAGAGCACAAGTCAATAAAGCACAAAACTGTGGTAACAGAGTTAAGTGGTCTACAGTCTATTGATTGGAAGTCACCTCCATCACGAGTGGAATAAAACAATGGACCTCACAGGATCCGTCTTCAAGAGTGGGTCTTGCCCCAGTTTTTCAGAATGACTTCTGCAGCATCTATAGTGGTGTCTTGCTGCAATTACAAAAAAAAAGTTTGAAAATCATGGGAGGGGGGGAACAAAACCGTTATTACAAGACACAAGGTGCAACAGTTGTACCTTAATAAAGCAAAGGCGAATGTATTTCTCAAAATCTTTTTTTGATTCATCCCCAACAAATGCCGTCACTGGTATTGCTGCCAATTTCTAAAAAAAAAAAAAGAAAAAAAGTTCAGACCATTTGGGTTAATCACACTGTTCTTAATGTAATAATCATCGTTTCAGTTGCAGAACCATCAATTTACACATTAACGCTTTCACAAAACTACAAGTTCAATACTTAAGAGAAGACCCAATACTCTAACAGCCTTTCCTACACCTGCAGCGTCCCGGCCCCTTATCCACCGGACAGACCCTGTGGGCCCCTCCATAATCATTTGCTCTGTAGTAAATACAATATGTCATATTTTTCTTTTTACATTTACAAATAAAAATAGAGACATAGAGAGAAGAATAAAATGGTTCAACAAATGGTAAAAGAACTTTACTCAGCGCTTTTTTACCTTCAAAGCGCTTTACATCCAGGACCCACCTCCCAATACTTCTACTAACGATACTACTACTACTACTACTTCTGCTAACGATACTACTACTACTACTACTTCTACTAACGATACTACTACTACTACTACTACTACTAACGATACTACTACTACTACTACTACTACTACTACTACTACCACTACTTCTACTAACGATACTACTACTACTACTACTACCACTACTTCTACTAACGATACTACTACTACTACTACCACTACTTCTGCTAACGATACTACTACTACTACTACCACTACTTCTACTAACGATACTACTACTACTACTACTACTACCACTACTTCTACTAACGATACTACTACTACTACTACCACTACTTCTGCTAACGATACTACTACTACTACTGCACTACTTACCTTGGCTGAGCGTTAACAACCAACAACGCTGCCAACGATACTAATACTTAGCGGCTGGCGATACTAACTGCTGCCAATACTCGACTAATCCTTGCTGGCGTTAAGCTAGCTAGCTAATCCATAGCTGAGCGGTGCTGCTGCTGCCGGTGAACGATACCTTACTACTGGCGTTAACAGCATGGCTCTAATTAAACCATACTTACTAGCGCTGGGCGGATTCTCTAACTAGCAGCAGCAAACTAGGCTGCGCTGAAGCGTACTAACGCTTAGCGGTGAATTACTGCGCTGCTGGCGTTAACTTAGCTAACCTTAGCTGAGCGTTAACGACATACTAGCAAGCTACTAGCGTACTAATCCATACCACTGCTGAAGCGTTAACAGCAACACTTACGCACTAACCCAACTACTAACGATTAACCCTACTACGCTAATTAGCTGGGTGAACAGCACTACTACTAATAGCGCTAGCTGAGCGTTAACCCAGCAGCAATCCTTGCTGGCGGTTAGCCCAGCTTAGCAGCAGCAGTACGCGCTGGCGTTACCACCACTACTACTAACGCTTAGCTGGCGTTAACAACAGCAGCTAACGATACGCTGTTGTACTAGCTAGCTAACGACATCAGCTGGCGATTACCAACGATACTACCATAGCTGCTGGGCGGTGCTTAGCAACGATACTTAGCTGGCGTTAACTCCCAGCTAACGCTTAGCTGGCGTTAACCAGCTTAACCAACGATTTGCACTTCTGGCGGATTAGCAATCCATACGAACTGCGCTGAGCGTTAACCCAGCAGCAATCCAGCAGGCGCAGCTGGCGTTAAAGCAGCAGCTGCAACGCTTGTGGCGTTACCATCATCACTACTTCACCAATCCATACTGCACTACTGGCTGTTAAACCGCTTGCATAAGCAAGAACGCGCTGAGCGTTAACAGCTACTACTAACGATACGCCGCTGAAGTTAACAAATCGATTACCAGCTGTGTTAAGCAGCATACGCTAATAATACTACTACAACCAGCAGCTGGCGTTAACCCAGCTTAGCAACGCTGCCAAGCGATAATTACCATTACGACAACGCTGGCGATCTAAGCCAATCCTTATAACGCTTAGCTGTGGTCAGCACTACTTCAACGAAACAGTGGATTCAAGCAGCAGCAGCAGCAAACGGAACAGCGACGAGCGGATTAGCACTACTACTACCACCACCACTATGTTGAAGTTAAGCACTACCACTACCAGCAGACCATCAGCTGTGGGTCAGCAACTATAACAGCAGCGCAAGCGACTACCAGCCCAGCTCACAGTTAGCAGCTTAGCAGCAGCTGCTGCGCAATTTGCGCTGAAGCGCGTTAGCAGCAGCAGCAACAGCGCGCAGGCTGCGGCTGAGCGTTAACAGCAACAGCAACAACGAGCGACAGCGTTAACTCTACCAATCCAGTACCGCTACGGCGGTCTTAGCAGCAGAATTACGCACTGGCGTTAACTAATCCATAGCTGCGGTGAGCTGCGCTGGCGGTTAACGTACCACCACTACGCTGAGCGTTAACAGCACTACAGCGCTGGCGTATCAACGCAGCTACTACCAGCTTAGCGCTTGATACGGCGGCTGGCGTTACTACCAATCCGGTGAGCTGCTGGCGGGTACTAACCCTAGCTAGCACTACTAACGCTGGCGGTCTTTGCTGCTGCTGCTGGCGATACAACTACTAATACTACTACTGGCGTTAACGGCTGCTGCGGTGCAATGCTGCTACTATGCTGGCGGTCGACAAACCACTTTAGCTGGCGGTACTGCTGCTGCTGCTGGCGGTGCTGCAATCTGCTGCTGCTGGCGGTGCTGCTGCTGCTGCTGGCGATTAGCAACTAGCTAGCTGCGGCGGTCTACTAACGCTGCTGCTATCATCACTACTGAAGCGTTAACAGCAGTAACTACCGCAGGCAGCAAGTTAGCAGCCTTGCACTTGGTTTGCTGACTGCTGCCGCAGACTAACGCTGGCGTTAACAGCTAGCAGCGACTGAAGCGTTAACAGCAGCAGCAAGCAGCGGTGCTTTTACCACAGCGCCTTTACCAGCGATTAATAGCAATCCAGTACGCTGGCGCGTTAGCAGCAGCTAGCTAACGACAGGTACAGCGCTGGCGTTAACCGCCACTACTACTACCACTACGCTGGCGGTCAAGCAGCTGCGCAATTACGGCAGCCCAGCAGCAGCAGCAGCAGCTTGCGAACGCCAGCTGGCGTTAATAACGATACTGCCGAATTTGCTGGCGGGTCTTTCGCTCTGTACCTTAGCTGGCGTTAACAGCAGACTACGCTCAGGACTTAACCAATCCAGTAGCTGGCGTTAACAGCAACAAGCAACTAGGCTGCCTTCTACTAACGTTAAGCAACAACAACTAGCTTAGCAGCAGGCTGCTACTCGTACTAACAGCATACAATTGCTGGCGTACTAACGCTGAGTAGCTACTACTACTACTGAACGCTACTACTACTGTAACTAACGCTGGTTGCTCAACCAGCTAACGCTCAGCGTTAATCGCAGCTGCTGCTGGATTAACGCTGGCGTTAACAGCATACGCGCTGGCGACTACTAACGCGCACCGCTTGGACTACTACTAGCTCTACCAATCCATACCACTACTGCTGCTGGCGATTAGCTGCTGCTGCTGGAGCTCTTGCTGGCGTTATACTACTACCCAGGCGCGCTGGCGGTCACTAATCCTTTTACCACTAGCTGCTGGCGGGTGCATAGCACTACCAGCTGGCGGTTAACGCAGCAACAGCAGCAATACTTAGCTGCTGGCGTTCTGCTGCTTAACGCAGCTGGTACTAGCTAACAGCAGCAGCTTGCTGGCGTACTAATCCATACTACTACTGCTGGCGTTAACAGCATACAGCAGCACACTGGCGTTAACGCTGCTACTACTTAACTAGGCTGCTGGCGGTGCTCACTTAACGCTTAGCTGGCGATTAACCTTTATCGCAATAACTCATAATAAGCATACTCCCACCTCCCACTAATACCCTACTCCTACTCCTGCTGCTGCTGCTGCTGCTGCAAGCGTTTCAAGGCTATGCACCACAACTGTGATTTTAGGTAAACCGTAACTACTATTTCTGCTACAGGCCGCATTTGCTAGGCCGCGACTACTGCAGGCCATTGCAGGAAGTGGCTGCTGCTGCAAGGCGTTGGTAGGCCATATGGAGCGTTGGGAGCCGGATGGCGATTTGGGTTGTTTCGTTGTAAGAGAGCGCAGTTTTAGCGCACTATGTTTTCGCTGGCTTATGACCAGGTGGAACAGGCAATGCACAGACATAAAATTTGAGTCCACACGTTCATATGCAGAAGTATTTTTAGCCATAAATATTGCATTAGGGCTGGGATAACGCCGCCGCACCACTCCTGTCTTTATTAGCAGCGAAGAGACGAGACGAGAGACAGACAGAGTGAATAGATTCTTGTTTATGTGTACAGGAAGTCTAAGCAGGTTTGGTCCATTTACACCGAGGAGGAGTGAGAAGAGGTTATTTACATAGAGAGGGAAGAGAAGCATGCGTTTTAATATCCTTTTTTCACAGGCATGCTCACCCATTCACGCACCCATTCACACACCGATGCGCGCAGAAACTGGGAGCGCAGCAGGTTAAGTGCCTCGCTCAAGGGCACAACAACAACTGAACTACTGCTGCCCGCTGAGCTACTGCAGCCCAAATACATCCACACATCCCACATTAAAACTACGAGTGCTAATAATGATAAAAGCATACCTTTTCTTTGATCATCCATTTCACAAATCTGTAGTCATAAGCTTCGTTTTCCATATGCGACAGGTCCAGATCTGTGTTTAATGGAGATAAGTCAATATCTGAAGTTCAGGAGCAGGACCACACCTCATCCACGCCCCTTCCGGTGACTACTCTATTTAAACTTCCCGGTCACACACACCAGTGTTCGTTATTTCGTGCCCCTCCCTCCCACCCTCCTCTAATTATTCTGTCTTATCCTTTAGTCGGGGGGTATCGAGGCCCGGGAGCCTGCAGCCCTCATCGCTAGAAGCCCCAAAACTGCATTTATCTACTCTCAAGCATTTTATTGTTGTTCTCCTTCGCAATAAACCTTCTGCATCCAAGCTTGAGGTTGTGGTCCTTGCTAGTGAAACCATAACAAATGTCAGGATGGATTTTTACTGTATTTAAAAATCCTCCAAAGTATGGATTAAGCATCAACATATCAGCTTCATAAAACTGATTTTCTCAAACCATTTTTAACCAGATAAAGAGGTCACATTTGCTGACTTAAAGTTTCTAGATAGAAATAAAATACTGTACTGTTGATGAAAATTGTATGGGTTTTTTTTGTTTGTTTTTTGCCATGTTGGCTAATTAATGCTGCTGTTTGGTTACTTAACATCTTTTGGCTTCAGTTTTAAAATAACAATAAACAGTGAACGATTATTGAAATAGTTAACCAATACCAATATCCCAATATTTGGCTTGCTGCTGTGGCCGATAACCGATACTGATCATTTCATTTTAAACTTTATAGCAGGGGCCACAGATTTATTATGAAGGTACGTTCACAACATTTTTATAACAGACTGTGTAAATATATAGCCATATTTCCGCCTAATCACTATTCTTTTTCTATTTTACTCATTAGTGTGTAAAAAAACAAAACAAAGAAAAAAAAAAAATAATAAATTATAATAATAATAATTTTTAAAAAATCAGCTGATATTTGATTTGATGATAAAATGGATCTATCTTGGCCGATACTGATATTGGAACTGATGTCCCTCCTATAAATTCTTATTAAAAAAATATTGTGAGAATTGTGTTTCGTCACATCTCTATTGACTAGTCACGATTTATTGTTGCAGCCTTATAATAAAATTTACAACATGAAATTAAGTACTTAAACCTTGTTAGCTGTTGATAATGTGAATAATAACAGCACTGGACTGGGCTGGGAATTAAAAAAAAAAAAATCAAATTGCGATTTTTCAGGCAAAAGATCTAGATTTGCGATTTTAATATAAAGTTAAAAAATATACTTAGTAAGTATAATTTTAATATAGGATTCCGCCCAGAGTTCACATTTTAAACGCAGCCAGGAAAGTGACAAAAAGACTGAAAGAGGCCAGTGAACTGACTAAAAGAATCATACGTATGTTATGTTTGAACAGACGTAAACTACAGGGTGAGCAATTTTTATACAGAATAAGTCAGAATATAGGAAATTATTGCACATTATTGCAAAACTGTAGCCTTTGCTCCGAATTGCGACTTTGATTCAATGGCCATTACTCTTGCAGACAAAGCCCAAACTCACTGAGAGGGGAGACATCCACGAGCATGAAGTACCCTCCCTCGGGCAGGACAGGAGTCATGCCCGCCGCCTGCACAATGGAGGCCATGCGGTCCCTCTTGCCCTGCAGCTCCTCTGCCAGAGAGCTGAAGTAACAGTCCGGCTGTCCCATCAGAGCACAGTCCCGCAGCAGACCCTGGGCCACCGCCTCCTAAACACAACCAACAGCACAACGGAAATCAGAACGAGTCGAGCTGGATTATTAAGAGAAACTAGGAACTGACGGTACACTGGTGCGTGAGGTGTAGGTCTATGTTGTAGGACGTTTCTGGGTCTGGATTAATAGGAGCAAAATCTAGTTGAAAAATGTTGGTAATTGCTTAATTTGTTGTTGTTCATTCATTTTTTTCTACCGCTTATTCCCGTTAGGGGTCGCGGGTGACTGGAGCCTATCCCAGTGACTTTGGGCCTTAGGCGGGGTACACCCTGGACAGTGGCCAACTCGTCGCAGCAAACACAGAGAGACAGAGACAAGGACAGACAACCATTCACTCTCACATTCATACACTAGGGACAATTTAGAGTTGTCAATTAACCTACACAGTCATGTCTTTGGACGGTGGGAGGAAGCTGAAGAACCCGGAGAGAACCCACCCAGAGAGATCGTGTGATGTTGGGGTGGTCCGGGATTCGAACCCACGATCTCCTTATTGAGAGGCAGAAGCTCTAACCGCTCTGCCACCGTGCACCCCATATGTTGTTGTTGTTGTTGTTGTTTTTTTGCCAAAAACAATCCATTTCTTTCTGTGCAGTGTCAAAGTCAACAGTTCCTGCCTGCCATCTTTGTCATAACTTCTGCAATTTAAACATCATATTGAAAGTGGCACTCATTTTCCATCTCAGTGAATCATTCAGACGGATGCATGAAACGAGTTAGACTGTCACCACACCTTTATTGAGGCTTGTAAAGACTTCTGCACACTGGAGGATTTTTGCCCAATTTTAAGCCTGATTTGCCTCTTCACGAGCTCGGAGAGGCGCTTCGCTCTAAATAAGAGCGCATTGAAAGGCAGCTCATGCCCGCCACATACACTGTTCGATCATGTGACAATTGTGCTCTCTTCAGCTTGTAACAAATCTTTCTCGAAATCGGCAAGTGTGCGGTGTCAGTGTGATTCATCTGAGTGTGAGACAAATAATCGTTGCAAAATGTCCTCATGACTATGGTCTGCAAACTCTGTGTCACGTCTCAAAATCGCTTTTCATTTTAAAATGTGCAGCCGGCTTAACTGTAATATTTGAGCTTATGTCCATACAAGAATATTTAAATTTGCAGTAAAAAGTACTTCTTTCATTCACTAAGATGCCACACAGCTATAACAAAAATGAGTCTGAAGGCCATAGCTTGAATACCCTTGCTCTATAGGGAGAATAATACATTTCCTCCCTTACAAGAATACAGTCAGGTGCCTCAGCTTTAACCAGTGCATAAGAGAAGAGAGTAGAAAGCAGTGACAATGCTCTGAGAAACAGTTAGCATTTTAAATGCCATTACGTACAATTCGCAAGACATAATAGTAGACGTAAAAGACGTTAGAATCATATACAGTGATCCCTCGCTATATCGCGTTTCATCTTTCACGGCTTCGCTGCTTCACGGATTTTTTTTACAGTGCGGATATTTTTACAGTGCATCCACTGAACTTCAGCGCACGCACAAGAACGGGACCCTTTGATGAGTCGTTCATTGCAGTTCTCAAATATAATCGAAGGACGCATATCCGTTTATAAAAATCTTCTTGCTCAGAAAAAGAAAGAGCGCCAACAACTAAAGAAAGAGTCGTGCGCCTTCAGTAGAAACAGAGGCTACAGCGGAGCGGAGTCAGGACGAAGAGGCACAGACTGTGAAATACGCGAGTGACAATGTTTCCAACCTTGTATTACTATATTAAAATAATTGTTTTAAACAAATTTTGGGCTTTAAAACAGGTTTTGGTTTTTTGGTTTCATTCCATAGTTCAGTATTGCATTGTAAAATTATAAAAAATAAAGCTGTGACTACTTCTTCTGAGAAACAGTTAGCACTTCTTCCGCCATGTTATTTTTGGAACGCAACTCCCGCGATAAACGAGGGATCACTGTAGTATCATTAGATAGATGTTTAGGATGCGTATTACCTGTAGAGGGGTGGGACAGGTGTATAGAGAGTTCTGCATCACAGTTTGCAGGTGCTTGACCAGGTGCTCTGGGCCGATGGACCAGCCAAGCTTCAAATACAAACATCCAGTAACACAACATAAGCAAAAACACCGACTGTACGTTAAGCCCGTTAGTTCTCCTCACCTTCCACCCTGTGACACTAAACGTTTTCCCCGCACTGCCGACGGTAATGGTTCTTTCCCACATTCCCGGTAACGTGGCTGTAAGAAGACATTTCGGTTGAGAAAAAAAATGTTGCATATTGTATTTTGGACACGTTCACAAGTCGCAGTGGAGCACCGATTTTGATGTGCTGGTGTCCTTTGTAGACAAGCCACTCATACACCTCATCGCTGAAGCACAGCGTGTCGTGTTTGATGCAGAGGTCAGCGATCGTCTGCAGCTCGTCTCTGGTGAACACCTGGAGGAGAGGAGGGGCGCGCTGAAGACTGTGAGCTGTACTTTGAACTTTATTTAAAGGAGACGTATTATACTCTTCAGGTGTTTAATACTGAACTGTAGCAAAAGATCATAATTATACATTTTGTTGATCGTAAACCACTATCTTGATCAAAAACGGCTCGCTAATAGAATCGGGACCACTGATTTCTTGTTCAAAATTGCCAAATTGATAAGCCCCGCCTCTTTATAGTGACATTTCACTCTTAACAAGCAGCAGATTAATTTAGATCTTTTTAAGTTTGAAAAGTGACTTATTATTATCATGTTAGAACTCTACATGTATCACTCTCAGCCTTAATTTGTCAAATAATCATAACTAAGTACAAGGATGTGGGCGGGGATAGGGGATAGGTGAAAACAGGAATTTTCTGAGCACTTGAGCCTCAGTTACAGGACAATACTGGATAACTCAAACATGCAGGGTCAATCAAAATACAACTTTGAGTAAAACAATGACGAGGAAACACTGTTGTATCAAGGTTAAAAGCTCATTTAAGTTGACTCTGCATAATATGTCCCCAGTAAAACACTTTTGGAGAGTGCCATTTGCTCCTATTATTGAATCTTTCATTTCTTTTTGAATAGAAATAGACACACTTGTACTTCGGTCCTGTGTGAACCCAGTTTAATTCAGGTCTAGATGTTGTTCTGGTCCTGATTTAGTTCTGGTTAAGACCTGGCTTTGTCCATATTTAATTCAGGGTTTTGTTCTAGTTTAGTCCCAACTTCAATGCAGTGTGTAAATGTAAATGCACCCCGTTTGTGATAATACAAGAAGCAAAAAGTTGAATTTAATCTGTCAAACCGGTGTATGATCTGCTCCGTACCTTGCCAATAGGATTGTTGGGTGTGTTTACTATGATGGCCTTAGTCTTCGAGTTAAATTTACTCGAAAGCTCCTCTGGATCCAGATACCAGTCGGCGCTAGTGATGCTCTTCTTTCCAGGTTTCTAGTGAAGAAAAATACATTATACAGATTTACGCAAAGACAAATCCCAGCTAAATCATAAACACTGACGCTCACCAGACGCAGCGGTATCATGACGGGTTTAGCCCCTGCCATCCGGACCATGGGCTCGTAGCAGTCAAAGAAAGGTTCTATTATAATTACCTGGTCAGACGATACAAATCTAAATCAATGATAAAAGTATGGTATTTCATTCATGTTAATCGGGTTTTTACCTCATCTCCCTCCTCCACCAGAGCCTGCATTGTACAGAATAAGGACCCGTAGCCGCCCACAGTGACCAGGATGTCTTTGAAAGGGTCTATAGATCGCCCATAGACTTTTCCATAAACCTGAGATAGTGCCTTCACCAGAGTGGGATGACCCTTCAAACACAGGAAAAAGGATGATCAACCCATCAGACAGCGGTGAGAGATATTTAGATTAAAAATGGATAATAGTAATATGGTTGTTGTAGAGATCAGTCAAATTAGAATAACAAACAACAAATACCTCAAAAAAAAAGTGCTGTAGCAGTTTTGGTTTGTTGAATCATTCTAAGCTGATAAATTAACTTAAACATCATCACGTGTTGTGTCTGGTCAGACATGCTGGAGCCCTTCTGACCCAGGTCAAGAGATAATGGTGTGAAAATGTCTTCTGCTGCATTGTATTCCTGTCTTTTGGTGTCTTGCATTAACAACAGACAAATTAACACTTGTTTTAACACTAAAATTAACACTTGTTTTAGAATTTGAGACTCAGGACACTCAGGATACACCTCTTGTATTCTACTTTCATTTACTGGACCTAGGGCTGGGCGATATGGTGACAAAAATCGAATCGTGAGCTCGTCCCTGTGACAATCTGCTATTTTTGTGAAAGGGCTGCACAATTCCACACAAAAAGCGCGACCAAAAGTGATAAAAATACGCTCAAAAGCAACCAAAACACGTTTTGTTTTTGTTTTTTAATATGGATTCCACTTGGACTTTTTTACTTTATTACAAGTCCCTAAAACTCACTTTTAGTCAAATTAGCTTCAGCTTTGAAAGAAGAATTGTTAAAACCCAATAAATGCCCAAACTAGTGTCAATCCGGCCCAACCTCCAGACACCAGCTTTACTCATTCATATGTTTTTAATAAAGAAACTTTAGGCAGACTTTAAATTTTGGTTTTCCTCTTTGCATATCTTATTTCCACTTGAGTAAATCAGGCACCAGAGGTCGAGTCTCAGCTTCACAAAGAGTCCAGACATTTGTTTCAGCTCCAAAGGGTTCAGAAACAGCTTCAGTTTGAATTGGGACTCATTTTAGTCAGACGCTTTAGGAAAAATAGGACTTCAGTGTAAGTGATTAAACTAAGCAAACAATAAAGTGTTTCAGAACATATCTAGAGGTCTAAACTACAGGTTTGGCAGCTTTAAAATAGAACAGGACAGTACATACTGTTGTTTGCACAAGAAATTCTGTGGTTTAATGTATTCTTTATGGTTTTGTTTCTATTGTATGAATCATGCTACACAATAAAAACGTATGGATTTGAATTTGATAATGTCAAACAATAGTATTAAAGACCAATCTGGCCACAAAATAATAAAAAGTAAAGAGTATTAAGTGCACCACAATCAGCCACAATAAGGAGATTTATTATTGGAATATGTCGGTGCAATCCTTCCCTCCTTAAGATTGAAAAATGACTTTTGGATGAAAGTCTTGATTCTTAAAACATTGTCCACATTACTACCCTTGAAACCTTTTATTATAATTATTGCAATATAGTTCACATTTCCATTTCCATCATTTACCACTTTAAATTAACATTTTTAACCAAATAAATGTTGAGATATTATGAGTGATGCCTTCTAGATAGAGAATATTTATGAATAAAGTGTATAATTGAGGAAATGGGCTATTCTGGGCCATCTTTCTTTAATAATGTCACTGACTTTGTTATAAAAGTCTTGAAGTTTGTGTTTAGAGCCGGTGAAGTCCAGAGAACAATGACTGTCATCAAAATACAACTAAGTATTGTTTATAGTAGACTTCACGATTATTCTATTAAGCCCTATTTTTGATGCAATAATATCTGTTATATTAAAATAAAAACCAACAAATACTAAACAGAGGCTAATTTAGTCTTAAAAAGGTTAGATTTTATTCATGATTTTCCCTTTTTAGTGTCTCCATTTTAAAAACAAATCATTTCTATCAGATGGAAGACTTTGCTGTTACTGCGATATCATTTGTCTGTTGCGATATCGTTACTGCGTCAGCCAGTACTGCGATATCGATACTTTTGCGCTATATCGTGAAGCCCTAGTAGCATATTACATCGTGCGTCTTACAAATCCTCTGGTGTACTGGTTGAGCCGGTCCACAGTCGCCGCCTTTGCCAGCGCCTCTTTGACGTAGAGGGGAGGGGGCAGGTCCGGAAGCCCCTGTCCCAGGTTCACTATGGCGGGGTCGGCCGCCACTGAGGTAAAGGCCACCCTGGACCAAACACACAGCCGATCAGACAGGAGCACAGGTTTGGAAATCGATAGGAAATGGAAAAAAAAAACAAAAAAAAAGGCTTACCACACATTTTTGTCCAGTCCCTCAATTCGTTTAGTATTTGTGTGTCTTGTTGCCATTTTGTGCTGCAAAATAGAATCAGATTAAACTGTTAAAGCTGTAGGTAACTTCACTAATTGGCTACTCCTGACCAAGATCCGAACATGACCCTTGACCCCAAAGTCCTAGTGGTGAAGCATGGGTCTAATGCAGATCAAAATAACAAAACAGTAGGGCTGATTGATTTGGGAAAAGACATCTAATTGCGATTTTTCTGACCAGTTTTGCTATTGCAATTTATGTTTTAGTATTGGGATTCTGTTCAACGTTTTAAACACAACCAGGAGAACTGACAAAAAGACTGAAATATGAACTGACAAACAAAGAAAAGAATCACGTGTTGAATCGAGTTTTTGTTGCTTTTCGTCAAATTTTAGCAGCTTTGAGTCGTGTTTCTCTCGCTCATAGATGCGTTTTTCCCCCTTGAAGTCATGTTTTTGATGCTTTTAGACGTGTTTGTGATGCTTTCAGACTTGTTTTTGTGTCTTTTCTTGCTTTTAGTTACGTTTGTGTTCGCTTGTTTCAGAACATTTTAGTTTTAACAAATCTTAACTACAAGGTTAGCAATTTTTATCCAGAATAAAACAGGATATTTTGTTGTTTGTGGAGGAAATTATAGCACTTTACAAACTGCAGCCTTTGCAATTTGCTAATTAAAATTTTGTGCAGTTTTAATAATCGGGTTCTGTTCAGAGTTTACCCTTTAAACGAGTTCAGCAGAATTGACAAAAAGGATTACCATTTTCTTGCAATACAGTTGAACTTTGAGCCGTGCAGAGAGTCATTTACGCGTTCATGCATTCACTACGGCCATTTTCAGAGACAACTCCACACCATGTTTGTATTAATAAAACATTCCGATGTGACAGTAACCAAAATATTGTGATATCGTATCATCAGACTTCTGTCACAGTATATTGAATTAAAAGCTCCTTTGTTGCAGCAATGAAAAAAAAACATCAAAACAAAAAGAAGGGAGAGGGAAAGAGGGAACTACATAGACCAAAATCAGCACTGACAAAAAATTCAGTGCAGACAACATGAAGACATAATGGTTAATTAGCACTTTTTATACATATATCACGGTAATGATTCGCACTAATGGCTTGTCAAGGCATTTTAAAAGGAAAAAAGAATAAAATTTACATATTTGTTAGCCTCCGAGATGCATATCGTGAAAACATCGTACTATTTGGATATTGTTACCTGCACAAACTTAGCACTTTAATGATGCATTTTTCAAAACGTCTTCACAAACTGCAACTTCACTGATGTAAAACTAAAAATAAATATATACCACAAGTGCCCTCTCACCAAACTAAGTCATAATTAAAGAAAGTGTGAGTATAAATCGGTATTATAGACTCACCTGCGAGGAACTAAGCCTCCTGCAGAATGTGTTGTTTTTGACTAAGCAGGACGTTAACTTGTTGAAGTTCAGGGCTTGTCTCACCACTCCCATCCTGCACAAATGTTAAGAAGCGTAAGCATCTAAGTTTGCTGATTTGCTTTCTTGGAATAAAGGTTATACTGTCCTGCAAGTTGTGACAATAGCAATAAAGACGACAACAATAGACTGTTTGGATAATGTACCTGGATTGGAAAATGCACTTAGACGTTGTATTATTTTACTGCATAATTGCACTCTTTTACAATGTACGAAATCTATGTAGTAATAAAAAATGACAATGATGTAAAAATTGCCAAGCCACAGAAGTGGAAAAACTGAAAATAAGAATTCGGGTTGGATGTAAAGAGTTTTGCTTTGAGATTTTAATTGAACACACCTATAAACACTTGATATGGAGGCAACTGGAGGCCAAAGTGAAACAGAATATAACACAGTTTGAAAGAGTTTATAGGTTTATAGGAAAATTATAATCAGTTATTGACTACGTGGAGAAGGCCCTGGAATAGGCTCCAGTCACAAGCGGTAGAAAATGAATGAATAACTACGTGGTATAAACATTGTCAAAGCCTGATTATAAAATATTAAAAATGTATTTTCATGGTTTTTATTTAACAGGCAATTATTATTACACACACTTTGCAATTTAGAGGAAGGGAAAGATGTAACAGAAATGTTTCTTACATTTCTTCTTATTATTTATTACATTTTGTCTACAGACGTATTACATCCTTCATTATACTTTTTTTAATGTACAATAAGCCATTTCTATGCCAAACTGTAGTTACATACTTTCCTCCCCCAATTCTTACTTTTAGTTCTGATGTCAGTTGCCAAATCATCATCTGAAAATGTATTATAGTTTGTTCTACAATTACTTTGCTTTCATTCCAGAATATCAACAATCTGATGACATTGTAAAAGCATTGTAAAGGCATGCATTTCAGAGTATGTTTTTAGAGGTATAAAGGGGTTTTCAGGTTGTGCAAGGCATCGATTAATTCTTTAGCTGTTTCCAGATATTATGTTAGAAGTCATTTGCAACCATCTGATTTGAAAAGCGATTCTGTATCAAAATATTAGTAGTGCATTTATCCAGCACTAAAAAGAAACAGCTTCCAGAACTGTGCCTGGAGCCACTGAGTCAGAACAGCAGCACACCATGATCCGACTACCAAGAAAGTCTGGTCTGATCTCACGTAATTGTTGACGCTTTTAGAGCAGTACTGTCTGCTAACAACCGCTAACAACACATGCGTTACATTATTACTGCCACCATAGACATACAGTAGAAATTAGACACTGAACTGCTATAGCGGCTAATCTTTGAGCTAGCTTTCCAATGCTTTTGTGTCATGTCCGCGTTATTAATCGTGTACACAAAGATAATTCAGCGAGAAAAGTAGTGATAAAACCGTACCATGCAGGGTCAAACGATCAGGAGGAGGAGGCATGTGGAGCACTTACTTGAAATCACTGAAAGCTGACTCCTGAGGATCCTGTCGGAGTTTTGTTGGTGGTTCCGCAGCAGGAGGGGCGTGCGCGACGTCAGCCAATGAGAGAGGAGAGCGCAGGCTGCGTTTACGGTCGTGGGATTTAACGGCACTGCTGTCTTTTGTAGTTTAATTACAATGTGGTAAAATCAGGGCCGCTGCAAGCCATTTGGGGGGCCTAAACAGAAATGCTCCGTGGTGCCCTCTTCCCAACCCTCTTCAAACGTGTAAAACATATACAGTGGTTTGATGTCTGTACTATAACCTTGTGGTGACTGTTACAATAGTTATTTTTATATGTTTAATTTAATAGGGTATGAATCACAATCCCAAGGGTCCTCCACATAGAACTATAATAAAACCTGGAAGATGAATCCAAGATGGCCGTCCTGTTTATCCCTATGGAGAGTGCTCATTGGCGCATGACCCCAAAAAAGTTTCTTACTTCCGCATTTACTTCCTGATACGGCGGCTGACATCTTTGTTTTACTTCCTGAAACGATGGCTGCCATCTTTGTTTTACTTCCTGAAACGATGGCTGCCATCTTTGTTTTAGGGCGCCACGTGACGACAATCCCCAGCTTCATATAAAAACGGTAATTTCGGGGATTTTAGAAACGGTCGAAAAGAACATTTCCTTCTATTTTATTTAAATACCGATAATAATTCAGTACTGTCCGCATTTATAATGTGCAATTTTAGAAAAAGGCTGGTTCCAAGAGGCTGCAGTACCTCACACGGCCACAAATCAATCTGGGACCACAGTCAGAGGGGGCGTACCTTATCCAGTTCATTTAATACATCCATGGTCCTCCATCAATAAGGTTTCAACAAAATCCTATAATATCCTGAATTCTAGTAGATTTCAAATATAATATTATTAGCAGAAGGCGATTTGAGGGGGGATTTGTTTTCGTTTCTCTCAACACAGTGGGCATTTAAAGAAGTTTTAAAAATGCGCATGATGTTCGCTTTTTCCTCTTTCCGTTTGCTGTCAGCCCACGTTAAAAACAAAACAAAAACAAAAAACAGATGCAGGAGACTGAATTTTTGACTGAATAAGAATTATTAAACATAAGTTACTGGTGATATTATTTTTGTCAATGATTAGTGAATATTTATATTTTTTGTATATCGCTCTAAACAACTATATTTCAAATATCTGCTGGGGATCGATAAACCTGTGTCTCCCCAGTGCTGACACCCACAATGTGAACTAATAACAAGGTGTGTAATAAACACATGAACATTTCATCACAGCTGGAACAGAAATGCAAAGTAGGAAAGTTTTGATTGAACTGAACGGAGCAGTAGCTGAGTTTCCATTGCGCTTTTACGCAAAACTGTATCAATCTGGTCTGTAAAAACACAATATTGCATTGAGGGTGTTTCCAGTAAATTATGAATTTGAAAATACAGGTGGACCCTTAATACTGGATACACGGACAAGGCCCTGCACAACTATTGGCTACTTGGTATTTGTGAAAAGAAAAACTGATACTGATACTACCCACTTTTTGTAACAGGGGTTGTATTCTACCCTTGGTGAACAGGACGTATTAAACTATTATAAAACTTTTTATTTTATTTTATGTGGGGTGCCTCCCAACAAGGAGATCGTGGGTTTGAATCCCAGAGCAGACCAACTCATCTCATCTCATGATCTCTCTGGGTGGAGTCCTCTCTGTGTTACCGTCAGTTCTCTCCAGGTTCTCCAGCTTCCTGTCCAAAGACATGCATGTGCAGGTTAACTGGTCACTCTGAATTGGCCCGAGTCTGTCCATGTCCGTGTCTCTGTGTCAGTCCTGTGACGAGTTGGCCACTGTCCGGGGTGTGCCCTGCCTAAGGCCCAAAGTAACTGGGATAGCCTTGAGTCACCTGCAACAGGAACAGAAACAAGCGGTAGAAAACAAATGAATGTTTATGCATTTAGCCAAGAGGAGAGCATTTATAACAAATACACAGTCCATTGAAATCCACACCAAAATGAATGTACTGCCTTAAGTTGGTAGACTTTGCTTCAGTTGTTCATTCACCAAATAAAACAGTTAATACTTGGTCCGGTGTTCTGTCCAGCAGTGCGCCCCTGTCTAGATTTGAGTCCCGCCACATAATTCGATAGTTCTGCGTATATTGAGTCATGACCCCCCTCTCTTTGTGTTAAAGTTTGACAAAGTGTACAAATAAAGAACATACTGACATCTATTAAAAGGCTTCTAAAAATGTCAGTTTACATTATTAATCTGGAAACTTCTAACTTTATAAGATTATTAGAAAACTTTGACGAGCAAATGTCAGCATCTACTTCTGCTCCGTTTGACTGTAAATTCATTGATATATAAACGGAGTATGCTTCGAAAGGCAAAGTGTAAGTGTAACTCCCTTGGGTCAGGCTAGCCAATTATATTATTAATATATTTTCTCCCCCTGATTAAGTTATATTTAAAGGATATTACAGAGATTTGACAGTCAAAATGAATGTAGTATAACGCAATATTCCACAGAACAGACAATGTTTACAATATTAATAATGATCTGAAATCAATGAGCAAGGAAAATGAATGAAAAGGAAACATTTTCAATGCTTGGTGCAAGCGGAGAAGTGAAGGGGCTCACGTCTCGACAAGGCATCCTGACATCACACCGACAAGTACGCTTTGTAATTAACAGTAATAATATTTATAATCAATCATGATATCAAATAGCCAAACGTATAGACCCTTTAAAAGTATGTAAACAAAAACATTCTAGGCAAAAGTGAAGTGCAACATAATGGAGAAACAACATGACGGATTAACCTCAGAATATCACAAAAGACAAAAAAGGCAGATTTGTCAAAGTAAACGCCTCAGACACATGTAAGTAACATCAGAGCTGCTTTAAACACATTTATTGTATTTTACATTGTGTTTATTAAATGATGATAAACTCTTTGCATTTTTGATGCAGGAACAATCCAGATTTATGGGTTTTGCTGGAAAAATACTCACAGAAATGTTGAGCCCACAATAATTTTTCATTTTATTTAGATATATATTAGATATAATTCCATAAATTAGATTCTTTTGAAGCTAAAATACAATTTTAAGGCTAGAAAATATTATTTTTTTGTCTATCATTTGTTATAGAAAAGCAAACTAACTGACCTTTCTACCCTGGAAATTCAAATGTGTTACTTTTTCCCCAACACAAACACTTAAAACTGGTAGAATTTAGATCTAATGTGAGCGAATCATTGAAAAATTTACAGTCAAGTTAATTTTGCCTCCAGTCGCCTCCATTCTGGCCTTTTGACGGTCATATTAATATTAATATTAATATTAATATTCATATTCATATTCATATTTTGCAAGTCACATGTGCGATGATGTCATAGTGATGTCAGATTCTAAAGTCACGGGTCACAACGTCCTTAAAAGCACCATCCCTCCCAAGTCAGTTCAGTTCTCCTCTTGCGAGCACAGAGTAAGCACACATTAATAAGCACTCCAGCGTATTTCGTCCTAACGAACAAGCACTCAGCTAACAGTACTTTCTACTGGTGTACTACGCTTGTACACCTGGTGAGTGAAACTGCTCAACAATTCCTCTGTGTTGATCAGTCACTTGTTGAAAGTACCATGGACTCCTTTCTGGATAAAGTCCTAAGTGGTCATGGCTCACTGGACGACTTTTTGGGCTTCACCTTGTTGAGCCCTGAATGTCCGTCCCCTCCTGCGACGCCTCTGGTGTCAGAGCCTGTGGCCAGTGCTGAGCCAGAAACCAGCACAGACTTTTGGGGCACTTTGTTGAGCCCTGAATGTCTGTCCCCTCCTGCGACGCCTCTGGTGTCAGAGCCTGTGGCCAGTGCTGAGCCAGAGAGCTGCACGGATGTGGAGGCCATAATGAAAACCATAGAGTGGGAGGAATTCAAGTCCCTCTTGACTGAAACTGTTGAGGGCTTGTTGGGTGACTGTACCAGTGCCAGTACAGACCCATCCACCCAGCCTGTGGCCAGTGCTGAGCCAGAGAGCAGCACAGACTTTTGGGGCACTTTGTTGAGCCCTGAACGTCCGTCCCCTCCTGCGACGCCTCTGGTGTCAGAGCCTGTGGCCAGTGCAGAGCCAGAGAGCTGCACGGATGTGGATGCCATTTTGAACAGCGTGAGGTGGGAGGAATACGAGTCCCTCTTGACTGAAACTGTTGAGGGCTTGTTGGCTGCCTGTACCAGTGCCAGTACAGACCCATCCACCCATCCACCTGCTTCTTCTGGAGTGCCTTGTGTACCAGCAGCAGCAGTAGAGCCAGATCCCGTCCCTTCTGGCAGTAGGAAGCGACGGCGTGAGTCTGATGACTCTGAACCAAAAAAGCCGTACATCAAGAAGCCCCCAAATGCTTTCATGCTGTACAGGGCCGAGGAAAGGCTCAAAATCATGCAAGAACTCAGGATCACCAACTCGGCTGTCGTAAACAAAGTAGTGGGAGAGCTGGAAGTCTCTCTCAGCTGAGGAGCAGGCCCCCTACTTTGAACAAGCGCTCAAAGTACGAAAGGAGCACGAGGCCATGTACCCCGGATGGTCCGCTAGTGACAACTTTGGAAAAAAAGTCAAGAGGAGGAAGACAGTCCACCCAGCTGAGCCTTCCACGACAATGGGGCCCAGTGCACCTGGTACTGTCCATCTGGCACCATCAAACCAGCCTCAGCCTGCACCTGTCATCTATGATGGTCCTGTCAACTATGTCCCTGGCTATGACCCTGTCTATGGTCCTGTCTATTATGTTAACTTTGAACCTGACCCCAGGCAGACTGCTCACTTCTAGAGAGCATTTTTTACGTCGATGGCGATCTACCAGTCGATCGAAGGTAGTGTGGGTAGATTGCATGGAATATATAATAAAAAATAATAAAAAAGTAGACGTCAGCCTATCATCCGTCCGAGGTCAACCCGATGTTCCCTGTGTTCCAGATTGATGCTGAAGATTTTCTGAACGCTTCTTCCCGGTCCACTCTGCGTCAGTCCTCCCAAGAGATCCCCGTGGGTCCTGGTGCGTGGCTGCAGCGCTGTCGCACGCGCCCTGCCTTATGACGCCCTGGATGTTTTAGTGCAGAGCCTTTATCTTTAATAAAGCCTCATTTGCGTCACTAGATCAGGCCTATAAGAATGCATATGAACTTGAAACTGTTGGGACAAATGTACAACGCTAAACACGTCTTGCGCGTGGATGCGCAGTACAGGGTCCAGCCCACTTCTCACAGCGCATTCATTAATAAAGTTAATTCAACAATACATTTACCAGCGTCACGTGTGAAGTTGAAAAAATGCTATCCTGTCTGATGTTCTTCAAACAGATGAACAGATTTGAAATTTTAAATGATAGAATTCCAGTTTATCTTGTGCCTGGTAAGTTTTTGGTTTGTACTGGTAATTTGGTGCTGAGTCCCATAAAATATGGCTTTGCACGGCCCTGAGCGTGTCTTTGTACAAATGTTATGAAGATCTGAAGTCACACCATGTACCCCAAATACACGCAGTAAAGCAAGGCTAGATATACATTTTTTGCTGTGTACAGCAAATAATATACAGCAAAGTATACCTTTTTTTTTAACTAAATATGATGTTTTAGAATAAATAGGTGGTGTATATCTTTTCAACCACAAAAATGTGCCCAAATCACTGCTCTAGAAAATCCTCAAATTTGTTTATTTTTGTTATGAGGAAAATTAAAACCATTGGCAAATAGATCTGATCACTTATTCTTTGAAAATGTATTATGGTCTACTGTTTTGAACATTTTGACAAGGCATTCTAAAGGGGTTGTATATTTGCTGTGATTTATAAAGAATCTCTTGTATACTTGCACAATATTCAAGTACGGTTCATCTATTAATTTGTTTTTTACAGCAATATACAAAACATAGGATTACATTTACGTATTTGCAAACCTTTTTCCATCTCAACGCAAGCGCAAAATAGTTACCAGATCTCCAGATATTATTGATATTTGAACCAAATTGTGAAGCTCTATTACAAATTTGAAGCTAGAAAATAGTATTTTTCCATCTTTAATAATTGAAGGCAAACTAGCTAACATTTCTACGCTAGAACCTTATTTTTTGAACCAGTGTGCCGTGAGGTTTTGTTAGGTGTGTTTCTTGAAATAATGTCCAAATTCAGCGGCTGTAATGGACTGATTTAACTAATTAGTCTGTTTTAGTATAGAAGATGCTCAGGACTGCACAGAAAACAGAGTGCAAATCCATCACTGGAACAAGATAAAGGTACGCTGAAAAAAAAATTCTAGATGAGTTAAAGTGTCTTGATTTCAAGAACTTAATATGAGCCTTTTTGATAAGATTAGATAAAACAATTTATTTGATGGTACTAGATTATTTTACTTTTGCTTGAAACAAATCAGAAATGGTTTGAAACATTACTTCTTACTCCAAGCCAAATTATCTACCAATGGGTTAAGATAATTTGACTTACCCCGTTGGCAGTTTAAGTCAGAAATAGCTTGAAACCATCCTGCATCACATCAGCAATGAAATCTCATTGAGTCAAAACAAAAATGAATGCCTATTGCCCTAAGTTTGTAGAATTTGATTCAGCTGTTCATTCACCAGATAAAATAGTTAATACTTCGTCTGGCAAGTACTGTTTTTAATGAATTAACAGTAATATTTATATTCAATCATGATGTCAAATAGCCAATCTTATACCGCTTTAAGTAAGCTCTTTAAGTAAATTATAGGAAGTAAACAGACTGATGGCGTCACACAGGGAGACAAAGTTTATGTCTAATTTACACAAAAGAAACAACTTTTTTGATCCTTTAAAAATTGAGTCAACTAAATAAAGGTGTTCACATTTATTTTTATTTGTCAAATTAAAAAATCTGTGGCATTAAATGAGTTTTGCCCAGCGTACAGAATGGTTGCTAGGTAATTTCCTAATGTGTCATCATTTACAACCAGGACGTAAAATAAAAAAACGAAATAATTGCTAAACCGTGAAAAAATTTGTGAAGTATTTGAAATATATTTATCTTAAGTGCATTTTTGTCCGTCCCCTCCCGCGACGCCTCTGGTGTCAGAGCCTGTGGCCAGTGCTGAGCCAGAAACCAGCACAGACTTTTGGGGCACTTTGTTGAGCCCTGAATGTCCGTCCCCTCCTGCGACACCTCTGGTGTCAGAGCCTGTGGCCAGTGCTGAGCCAGAAACCAGCACAGACTTTTGGGGCACTTTGTTGAGCCCTGAATGTCCGTCCCCTCCTGCGACGCCTCTGGTGTCAGAGCCTGTGGCCAGTGCTGAGCCAGAAACCAGCACAGACTTTTGGGGCACTTTGTTGAGCCCTGAATGTCTGTCCCCTCCTGCGACACCTCTGGTGTCAGAGCCTGTTGTTGCCAGTGCTGAGCCAGAGAGCTGCACGGATGTGGAGGCCATAATGAAAACCATAGAGTGGGAGGAATTCAAGTCCCTCTTGACTGAAACTGTTGAGGGCTTGTTGGGTGATTGTACCAGTGCCAGTACAGACCCATCCACCCAGCCTGTGGCCAGTGCTGAGCCAGAGAGCAGCACAGACTTTTGGGGCTGCACTTTGTTGAGCCCTGAATGTCTGTCCCCTCCTGCGACGCCTCTGGTGTCAGAGCCTGTGGCCAGTGCTGAGCCAGAGAGCTGCACGGATGTGGATGCCATTTTGAACAGCGTGAGGTGGGAGGAATACGAGTCCCTCTTGACTGAAACTGTTGAGGGCTTGTTGGCTGCCTGTACCAGTGCCAGTACAGACCCATCCACCCATCCACCTGCTTCTCCTGGAGAGCCTTGTGTACCAGCACCAGCAGCAGAGCCAGATCCCGTCCCCTCTGGCAGTAGGAAGCGACGGCGTGAGTCTGATGACTCTGAACCTAAAAAGCCGTAAATCAAGAAGCCCCCAAATGCTTTCATGCTGTTTAGGGCCGAGGAAAGGCTGAAAATCATGGCAGAACTCAGGATCACCAACTCGGCTGTCGTGAACAAAGTGGTGGGAGAGCGCTGGAAGTCTCTCTCAGCTGAGGAGCAGGGCCCGTACTTTGAACAAGCGCACAAAGTACGAATGGAACACGAGGCCATGTACCCCGGATGGTCCGCTAGTGACAACTTTGGGAAAAAAGTCAAGAGGAGGAAGACAGTCCACCCAGCTGAGCCTTCCACGACAATGGGGCCCAGTGCACCTGGTCCTGTCCATCTGGCACCATCAAACCAGCCTCAGCCTGCACCTGTCTTCTATGACCCCGCCTATGAACCCGCTACCTATGGTCCTGTCAACTATGACCCTGCCTATGGTCCTGTCTATGGTCCTGTCAACTGTGTCCCTGGCTATGACCCTGTCTATGCTCCTGTCTACTATGTTAACTTTGAACCTGACCCCTCGCAGACTGCTCACTTCTAGAGAGCATTTTTTTCAGAACATTAATTCAAAACCATTGTATTTGTCGACATAAATGATAAGCACTGCTTTGTCAACTTTAGTTTGTCTGAGGGTTGGAGCACACCTCTTCAGCTGCCCCGGGACAGGCTCTTAGCAAAGTGGCTTATTCATTCATTCATTTTCTACCCCTTATTCCCGTTCCCGGGGTCGCAGGTGACTGGAGCGTATCCCAGTGACTTTGGGCCTTAGGCGGGGTACACCCTGGACAGTGGCCAACTCGTCGCAGGGTTGACACAGAGACATGGACAAGGACAGACAAGCATTCACTTCATACACTATGGACAATTTAGAGTTACCACTTAACCTACACAGTTATGTGTTTGGACGGTGGGAGGAAGTCGGAGAACCCGGAGAGAACCCACGGTAACACGAGGAGGACATGCAGACTCCACCCAGAGAGATGGTGTCATGTTGGGGTGGTCCGGGATTCGAACCCATTTATTGGAGGCAGGATCTCTAGCCGCTCTGCCACCGTGCACCCCCAAAGTGGCTTATTTTGTGCCAAATTCTCACAGAAAGTGAACAGGTTTGAATGGGTATCATAATGATGTCACCTCAAAATAAAGGCTACAGAGAGAGCTCATGCTGTGAATGTATTTATTTATTTATTGTTGGTGGTCCATACAATACATGATTTGCACTAACAATACCGAGTAATATATTTTACATGAAAATCAAACTAAAACAAACCACATGTAAAATAAGCTGACATATGCAACCAAATATAACATCTTTAAGAGCAGTCAAAAGAAAAGTATCATTAATGTCGTCTACCTCAAATTTACTATGCAGTACATTTCCTTAAGTGTTTTTTAAATACCCTTTTAAAAATTACTTTATTTTCTATTTTAATAACCTCTTAAGGCAAAGAATTCCAGAGTTGCATGGCTTGACACAAAGCTTTTTTGCACGTTTGCTCTGGCTCTGGCAGTGTACGTCCACCTTTTAAGACACGTCCAGTAGAATAAACATGTCGGTTTCGACTAAAGGGAACTTTGTGATTAGGACATTAGGTAATTTTGGATGAATTCGATTTCTCATAAACACAGCCACTGAATAATCTAATCTTTCTTTAACTAACAACCAACCTAATAGTTCATGCATTTTTGTAATACTTGTATAGGAGAGGCATCTTAACACCATACGAGCAGCTCTATTCTGTATCATTTGAAGTCTATGGATATTTTTGGTATTTTTGGCGCTGGACAATAATCTAGATGGGATAGCACTAAAGTTTGAGTCATTTTCCAAACTGATGATGTTACCGATATGTTTGTTCCACGATAAGTTAAAATCTAAAGTTAAACCCAAAAGTTTGGCCTCTTCAACCTGCTCCACAGCAGTGCCACCTACTGTTAGCTTTAACATTGGCCTTACTGTTACGGTTAAATTTGATCCAAACCATACACTTAGTTTTGATAACATTTAAAACCAACTTGTTTGAATGTATCCACTGGACAACTGCTTTTAACTCAACGTCTAGTTTTGTATTTAAATCTTCTACTGTTGCTGTTGACATGTATACAGTGGAATCGTCTGCATACACTGACATTTGTGCTGCTGCCTTTAGCACATGTGGTAAATCATTAGTGAACATTGTGTACAATAAAGGTCCAAGACAACTACCTTGTGGCACTCCACAGCTCACAGGTTTGACCTCAGAATATGAAAAACAGTGTCTGCTTCCTGTTTGTTAAATAACTCCTAAACCAATGAAGGCATATCACAGCCATAACATTTCAATTTGCTTAATAGCACTTCATGATCAATTAAATCAAAAGCCACAGTGAAATCAAGCGTTACGGCTCCTTCTACTCTCTTTTCATCGATCTCTTTCATCCAGTCGTCTGTCATTTGCACCAGAGCAGCAGCTGTGGAGTGTCCTGCTCTGTGTGCACGCTGGTAATCAGTGTTTAAATCATTGTTATTAAAATAACTTTTGATTTGGTCAAATACAAATGTCTCTATTACTTTACTCAAAACAGGTAGTAGGCTAATTGATTCAGAAAAGCACTTTTTATTATTTTTGACAATGGAATTATTTTGGCAATTTTCCATTTTCGTTGCACAGACCCTAAAAACTTTGATTTATTATGTCACACCAGTGGTGCAATGTCAGGGACTATTAGTTTGAGACATTTTCCTTCCAATTCATCCACTCCAGTTTTTTTTCTTTGCATGATTTCAATGCCTTTGTTACGTCCTCTATATTTACTTTCTGTAATTTGAATGTACAACATTTTCATAATTTTATCCAGAATTAAAGGAATGTGTTTATTCTGATTATCACTGCATGTTGTTTCTTAATCCTTCAGTTTTGTTTAAATAATAATAATAATTTTTAATAATTTGCATAATTTTATTTGCCCTGGTTAAAAATATTCCATCTTTACTCAAAAGATACTCATGTGAATTATTTCTATTTCCCATTAATTCATTTAGGTTTCTCCATATCTTTCTATTATCAGTTTTCCATTTTATTTCCATAATGCAGCTTCTTTTTCTTTCTGTTCAATCTTGTCACCAGATTTCTCAATCGTTTGTAGTTTTACCAGTCAGCTTCCTTTTCTGATAATATTGCTTCAGCTTTGGCTTGATCTCTTATTTTCATATTTTCCCTCAGCTTCTGATCTCTCATGAGCAGTTTTTCTTTCTTAATGTATGTTTCCTGAAAGGAGCATGCTTTTCAACAACAGGCAAGAGTAATGATTCAAACTTCAACAAGGCACGTTTTGTTCTGTTAGCACATTTGAACAATTCAGGTTTTTAATATCATGTAAAACATTTTCTGATCAGAAATACTTGTATGATCTTTTATTTACAACTTTGGGTCTTTGTTTTACGGTCATGCCCTTTGCCCTAACCATGACTATTAGGTTATGATCAGAAAAACACACTGGAATAGACTGTTTCATATGATCTATGCATGAGAAGGTCATAGTGTCATCTTTTCTTTTCATAATTCTAGTTGGTTTATTGATTATTTGAGTTAGGCCACAGGCAGATGTACCCGCTTCCAGTTTAACCTTTTGTGAGCAATACATCGAGTTCCAATGAATGTTTAGGTCGCCTAAAGAGTCCACGTCATAATCTGTGACAGACACCTGTTGGAACATCACACACACTCTGTTTGTGCGTTGGGTGGTCTATAGCAGCATCTACTCAATATTGGATTTAAATGAGGTATTTGTGCTTGTAGCCAAATCACTTCTTTTTTCAGTCTTTTTTCATGAAGTCATCTCTAATTTTGACTGGGATTTGACTTTGGACATATCCAGCTACCCCACCCCCATATGCATTTCTATCCTTCCTGAATATATTATAGCCTTGTAGAAGCACTTCTCCATCTGGATAAGTTTCATCAAGGTGTGTTTCAGATAATGGCAAAAGGCTTGCAGATGACAACACTTCACAGATTTCTTGTTTCTGATACTGCAAATATTTAAGTGTGCTATGTTAAAACCTTTTTTTTTTTTTTAAACTGAATTAATTTGCCGAACATGATGTGCTACATGGCCAGCCTATGTAAGCACACTCCATGATGGTGTGTTGTTTATTCTGTGCCATGCATATTAGAATTCTACTCAAACAGGGGGAGGGACTTTTTAAATATACATTTATCCTAAAACATTTTTACCATAATAATGTGAAAACCGTAGAACGTAGAAAGAAAAATAGATTTATTTACTAACCTTTACGTAATCAGTTAAGAACCCGTTGAGATGGAAACCTCTTTTTCAAGGGTGACCTGGTGCAAAGCGACACAAAGTAAAAAAAACATATTTACATTTTAAGAGAGATTTAAGAAATTAAGAACAAAATGTACATTTAAAGGCACCGACAAGATTCACACTCTTTTTTTCAACATTTTGCAAAAACACCAAACTGAAACCAGTTCGCGCAGGCTCGATTCCCGACTGGAGGGAATTCCAGGCTGTGGGAGCAGTGTAAGAAAAAGCCCAGACAAGCAAAGTATATCACGTGAGCACAGGGTGTAATGATCCTCCGCTCTCTGCACACGGGCACACAAGTAGGAAGGTGCACATTTACACTTTATACACTAAAAACATCCAACGTGTGAACCTCCTGGCACCCAAAGGAGGCCACCAGCCCTGGCTCACAACCTGTGACAAACCTCAAAGCAAAAGTGATATACAGTGTCCAAGGATTGAAGAAGTTTTGTTGCATTAATGTAGAGTGTATCGCCAAAGTTCAACAGAGGCATAAACGTGGCTGATGCCAGACGTTTGCTTCCTGCGTGATTTTCATTATTATGGAAGTGTAGAGACGTCGAGAGGAGCCAGCTGAGGTGGCTCGGGCATCTGTTCCGGAGCCTCCTGGAGGTGTTCTGGGCATGTCCCACCGGGAGGCGGCCCCGGGGTAGACCCAGGACACGCTGGAGGGACTATGTCTCTCGGCTGGCCTGGAGGAAGTGTCTGGGGTGGGGAAATCTGGGAGTCCCTGCTTAGACTGCTGCCCCCGCGACCCGGCCCCGGATGAGCAGAAGAAGATGGATGGATGGATGGATGGATGGAAGTGTAGAGCTGTCAATAGTGTCACTTTTTATTTTGAATAGTTTTTCTGACTTTTTTTTTTGGCCAACATCACATTTTAACATGATACTATCACGAAATAATGTGACACTATCAATGTTCGTGTTAATTGTGTCCGCATAAAATACAGACTGTGTTTTAGGGTGAATATTAATTTTATATTAAAATCAGGGCCGCTGCAAGCCATTTGGGCGCCCTAAGCAGAAATGCTTCATGGTGTCCTCTTGTCAACCCTCTACAAACGTGTAAACATATACAGTGGTTTGATGTCTGTACTACAACCTTGTGGTGACTGTTACAATAGTTATTTTTATATGTTTAATTTAATATGGTATGAATCATAAATATAATATTATTAGCAGAAGGCGATTTGAGGGGGAATGCTTTTATCCTCTTTCTATTAAAAAAAAACAAACAAAAAACAGATGACGCAGGAGACTTATTAAACATATGTTACTGATGATATTATTTTTGTCAATGATTAGTGAATATCGATAAACCTGTGTCTCCCCACTGCTGACACCCACAATGTGAACTAATAACAAGGTGTGTAATAAACACATGAACATTTCATCACAGCTGGAACAGAAATGCAAAGTAGTAATGTTTTGATTGAACTGAACGGAGCAGTAGCTGAGTTTCCATTGCGCTTTTGCGCAAAACTGTATCGATCTGGTCTGTAAAAACACAATATTGCATTGAGGGTGTTTCCAATAAATTATGAATTTGAAAATACAGGTGGACCCTTTACACTGGATACACGGACAAGGCCCTCCACAACTATTGGCAACGTGGTATTTGTGAAAAGAAAAACTGATACTGATACTACCCACTTTTTGTAACAGGGGTTGTATTCTACCCTTGGTGAACTGGACGGTATTAAACTATTATAAAACTTTTTATTTTATTTTATGTGGGGTGCCTCCCAACAAGGAGATTGTGGGTTTGAATCCCAGAGCAGACCAACTCATCTCATCTCATGATCTCTCTGGGTGGAGTCCTCTCTGTGTTACCGTCAGTTCTCTCCAGGTTCTCCAGCTTCCTGTCCAAAGACATGCATGTGCAGGTTAACTGGTCACTCTGAATTGGCCCGAGTCTGTCCATGTCCGTGTCTCTGTGTCAGTCCTGTGACGAGTTGGCCACTGTCCGGGGTGTGCCCTGCCTAAGGCCCAAAGTAACTGGGATAGCCTTGAGTCACCCGCAACTCCTAACAGGAACAAGCGGTAGAAAACAAATTAATCTTTATGCATTTAGCCAAGAGGATTATAAATTTATAACAAATACACAGTCCATTACAATCCACACCAAAATGAATGTACTGCCTTAAGTTGGTAGACTTTGCTTCAGTTGTTCATTCACCAAATAAAACAGTTAATACTTGGTCTGGTGTTCTGTCGAGCAGTGCGCCCCTGTCGAGATTTGAGTCCCGCCACGTAATTCGATAGTTCTGCGTATATTGAGTCATGACCCCCCTCTCTTTGTGTTAAAGTTTGACAAAGTGTACAAATAAAGAACATACTGACATCTATTAAAAGGCTTCTAAAAATGTCAGTTTACATTATTAATCTGGAAACTTCTAACTTTATAAGATTATTAGAAAACTTTGACGAGCAAATGTCAGCATCTACTTCTGCTCCGTTTGACTGTAAATTCATTGATATATAAACGGAGTATGCTTCGAAAGGCAAAGTGTAAGTGTAACTCCCTTGGGTCAGGCTAGCCAATTATATTATTAATATATTTTCTCCCCCTGATTAAGTTATATTTAAAGGATATTACAGAGATTTGACAGTCAAAATGAATGTAGTATAACGCAATATTCCACAGAACAGACAATGTTTACAATATTAATAATGATCTGAAATCAATGAGCAAGGAAAATGAATGAAAAGGAAACATTTTCAATGCTTGGTGCAAGCGGAGAAGTGAAGGGGCTCACGTCTCGACAAGGCATCCTGACATCACACCGACAAGTACGCTTTGTAATTAACAGTAATAATATTTATAATCAATCATGATATCAAATAGCCAAACGTATAGACCCTTTAAAAGTATGTAAACAAAAACATTCTAGGCAAAAGTGAAGTGCAACATAATGGAGAAACAACATGACGGATTAACCTCAGAATATCACAAAAGACAAAAAAGGCAGATTTGTCAAAGTAAACGCCTCAGACACATGTAAGTAACATCAGAGCTGCTTTAAACACATTTATTGTATTTTACATTGTGTTTATTAAATGATGATAAACTCTTTGCATTTTTGATGCAGGAACAATCCAGATTTATGGGTTTTGCTGGAAAAATACTCACAGAAATGTTGAGCCCACAATAATTTTTCATTTTATTTAGATATATATTAGATATAATTCCATAAATTAGATTCTTTTGAAGCTAAAATACAATTTTAAGGCTAGAAAATATTATTTTTGTCTATCATTTGTTATAGAAAAGCAAACTAACTGACCTTTCTACCCTGGAAATTCAAATGTGTTACTTTTTCCCCAACACAAACACTTAAAACTGGTAGAATTTAGATCTAATGTGAGCGAATCATTGAAAAATTTACAGTCAAGTTAATTTTGCCTCCAGTCGCCTCCATTCTGGCCTTTTGACGGTCATATTAATATTAATATTAATATTAATATTAATATTCATATTCATATTTTGCAAGTCACATGTGCGATGATGTCATAGTGATGTCAGATTCTAAAGTCACGGGTCACAACGTCCTTAAAAGCACCATCCCTCCCAAGTCAGTTCAGTTCTCCTCTTGCGAGCACAGAGTAAGCACACATTAATAAGCACTCCAGCGTATTTCGTCCTAACGAACAAGCACTCAGCTAACAGTACTTTCTACTGGTGTACTACGCTTGTACACCTGGTGAGTGAAACTGCTCAACAATTCCTCTGTGTTGATCAGTCACTTGTTGAAAGTACCATGGACTCCTTTCTGGATAAAGTCCTAAGTGGTCATGGCTCACTGGACGACTTTTTGGGCTTCACCTTGTTGAGCCCTGAATGTCCGTCCCCTCCTGCGACGCCTCTGGTGTCAGAGCCTGTGGCCAGTGCTGAGCCAGAAACCAGCACAGACTTTTGGGGCACTTTGTTGAGCCCTGAATGTCTGTCCCCTCCTGCGACGCCTCTGGTGTCAGAGCCTGTGGCCAGTGCTGAGCCAGAGAGCTGCACGGATGTGGAGGCCATAATGAAAACCATAGAGTGGGAGGAATTCAAGTCCCTCTTGACTGAAACTGTTGAGGGCTTGTTGGGTGACTGTACCAGTGCCAGTACAGACCCATCCACCCAGCCTGTGGCCAGTGCTGAGCCAGAGAGCAGCACAGACTTTTGGGGCACTTTGTTGAGCCCTGAACGTCCGTCCCCTCCTGCGACGCCTCTGGTGTCAGAGCCTGTGGCCAGTGCAGAGCCAGAGAGCTGCACGGATGTGGATGCCATTTTGAACAGCGTGAGGTGGGAGGAATACGAGTCCCTCTTGACTGAAACTGTTGAGGGCTTGTTGGCTGCCTGTACCAGTGCCAGTACAGACCCATCCACCCATCCACCTGCTTCTTCTGGAGTGCCTTGTGTACCAGCAGCAGCAGTAGAGCCAGATCCCGTCCCTTCTGGCAGTAGGAAGCGACGGCGTGAGTCTGATGACTCTGAACCAAAAAAGCCGTACATCAAGAAGCCCCCAAATGCTTTCATGCTGTACAGGGCCGAGGAAAGGCTCAAAATCATGCAAGAACTCAGGATCACCAACTCGGCTGTCGTAAACAAAGTAGTGGGAGAGCGCTGGAAGTCTCTCTCAGCTGAGGAGCAGGCCCCCTACTTTGAACAAGCGCTCAAAGTACGAAAGGAGCACGAGGCCATGTACCCCGGATGGTCCGCTAGTGACAACTTTGGAAAAAAAGTCAAGAGGAGGAAGACAGTCCACCCAGCTGAGCCTTCCACGACAATGGGGCCCAGTGCACCTGGTACTGTCCATCTGGCACCATCAAACCAGCCTCAGCCTGCACCTGTCATCTATGATGGTCCTGTCAACTATGTCCCTGGCTATGACCCTGTCTATGGTCCTGTCTATTATGTTAACTTTGAACCTGACCCCAGGCAGACTGCTCACTTCTAGAGAGCATTTTTTACGTCGATGGCGATCTACCAGTCGATCGAAGGTAGTGTGGGTAGATTGCATGGAATATATAATAAAAAATAATAAAAAAGTAGACGTCAGCCTATCATCCGTCCGAGGTCAACCCGATGTTCCCTGTGTTCCAGATTGATGCTGAAGATTTTCTGAACGCTTCTTCCCGGTCCACTCTGCGTCAGTCCTCCCAAGAGATCCCCGTGGGTCCTGGTGCGTGGCTGCAGCGCTGTCGCACGCGCCCTGCCTTATGACGCCCTGGATGTTTTAGTGCAGAGCCTTTATCTTTAATAAAGCCTCATTTGCGTCACTAGATCAGGCCTATAAGAATGCATATGAACTTGAAACTGTTGGGACAAATGTACAACGCTAAACACGTCTTGCGCGTGGATGCGCAGTACAGGGTCCAGCCCACTTCTCACAGCGCATTCATTAATAAAGTTAATTCAACAATACATTTACCAGCGTCACGTGTGAAGTTGAAAAAATGCTATCCTGTCTGATGTTCTTCAAACAGATGAACAGATTTGAAATTTTAAATGATAGAATTCCAGTTTATCTTGTGCCTGGTAAGTTTTTGGTTTGTACTGGTAATTTGGTGCTGAGTCCCATAAAATATGGCTTTGCACGGCCCTGAGCGTGTCTTTGTACAAATGTTATGAAGATCTGAAGTCACACCATGTACCCCAAATACACGCAGTAAAGCAAGGCTAGATATACATTTTTTGCTGTGTACAGCAAATAATATACAGCAAAGTATACCTTTTTTTTTTTAACTAAATATGATGTTTTAGAATAAATAGGTGGTGTATATCTTTTCAACCACAAAAATGTGCCCAAATCACTGCTCTAGAAAATCCTCAAATTTGTTTATTTTTGTTATGAGGAAAATTAAAACCATTGGCAAATAGATCTGATCACTTATTCTTTGAAAATGTATTATGGTCTACTGTTTTGAACATTTTGACAAGGCATTCTAAAGGGGTTGTATATTTGCTGTGATTTATAAAGAATCTCTTGTATACTTGCACAATATTCAAGTACGGTTCATCTATTAATTTGTTTTTTACAGCAATATACAAAACATAGGATTACATTTACGTATTTGCAAACCTTTTTCCATCTCAACGCAAGCGCAAAATAGTTACCAGATCTCCAGATATTATTGATATTTGAACCAAATTGTGAAGCTCTATTACAAATTTGAAGCTAGAAAATAGTATTTTTCCATCTTTAATAATTGAAGGCAAACTAGCTAACATTTCTACGCTAGAACCTTATTTTTTGAACCAGTGTGCCGTGAGGTTTTGTTAGGTGTGTTTCTTGAAATAATGTCCAAATTCAGCGGCTGTAATGGACTGATTTAACTAATTAGTCTGTTTTAGTATAGAAGATGCTCAGGACTGCACAGAAAACAGAGTGCAAATCCATCACTGGAACAAGATAAAGGTACGCTGAAAAAAAAATTCTAGATGAGTTAAAGTGTCTTGATTTCAAGAACTTAATATGAGCCTTTTTGATAAGATTAGATAAAACAATTTATTTGATGGTACTAGATTATTTTACTTTTGCTTGAAACAAATCAGAAATGGTTTGAAACATTACTTCTTACTCCAAGCCAAATTATCTACCAATGGGTTAAGATAATTTGACTTACCCGCTGGCAGTTTAAGTCAGAAATAGCTTGAAACCATCCTGCATCACATCAGCAATGAAATCTCATTGAGTCAAAACAAAAATGAATGCCTATTGCCCTAAGTTTGTAGAATTTGATTCAGCTGTTCATTCACCAGATAAAATAGTTAATACTTCGTCTGGCAAGTACTGTTTTTAATGAATTAACAGTAATATTTATATTCAATCATGATGTCAAATAGCCAATCTTATACCGCTTTAAGTAAGCTCTTTAAGTAAATTATAGGAAGTAAACAGACTGATGGCGTCACACAGGGAGACAAAGTTTATGTCTAATTTACACAAAAGAAACAACTTTTTTGATCCTTTAAAAATTGAGTCAACTAAATAAAGGTGTTCACATTTATTTTTATTTGTCAAATTAAAAAATCTGTGGCATTAAATGAGTTTTGCCCAGCGTACAGAATGGTTGCTAGGTAATTTCCTAATGTGTCATCATTTACAACCAGGACGTAAAATAAAAAAACGAAATAATTGCTAAACCGTGAAAAAATTTGTGAAGTATTTGAAATATATTTATCTTAAGTGCATTTTTGTCCGTCCCCTCCCGCGACGCCTCTGGTGTCAGAGCCTGTGGCCAGTGCTGAGCCAGAAACCAGCACAGACTTTTGGGGCACTTTGTTGAGCCCTGAATGTCCGTCCCCTCCTGCGACGCCTCTGGTGTCAGAGCCTGTGGCCAGTGCTGAGCCAGAAACCAGCACAGACTTTTGGGGCACTTTGTTGAGCCCTGAATGTCCGTCCCCTCCTGCGACGCCTCTGGTGTCAGAGCCTGTGGCCAGTGCTGAGCCAGAAACCAGCACAGACTTTTGGGGCACTTTGTTGAGCCCTGAATGTCTGTCTCCTCCTGCGACGCCTCTGGTGTCAGAGCCTGTTGTTGCCAGTGCTGAGCCAGAGAGCTGCACGGATGTGGAGGCCATAATGAAAACCATAGAGTGGGAGGAATTCAAGTCCCTCTTGACTGAAACTGTTGAGGGCTTGTTGGGTGATTGTACCAGTGCCAGTACAGACCCATCCACCCAGCCTGTGGCCAGTGCTGAGCCAGAGAGCAGCACAGACTTTTGGGGCCGCACTTTGTTGAGCCCTGAATGTCTGTCCCCTCCTGCGACGCCTCTGGTGTCAGAGCCTGTGGCCAGTGCTGAGCCAGAGAGCTGCACGGATGTGGATGCCATTTTGAACAGCGTGAGGTGGGAGGAATACGAGTCCCTCTTGACTGAAACTGTTGAGGGCTTGTTGGCTGCCTGTACCAGTGCCAGTACAGACCCATCCACCCATCCACCTGCTTCTCCTGGAGAGCCTTGTGTACCAGCACCAGCAGCAGAGCCAGATCCCGTCCCCTCTGGCAGTAGGAAGCGACGGCGTGAGTCTGATGACTCTGAACCAAAAAAGCCTTACATCAAGAAGCCCCCAAATGCTTTCATGCTGTTTAGGGCCGAGGAAAGGCTGAAAATCATGGCAGAACTCAGGATCACCAACTCGGCTGTCGTGAACAAAGTGGTGGGAGAGCGCTGGAAGTCTCTCTCAGCTGAGGAGCAGGCCCCGTACTTTGAACAAGCGCACAAAGTACGAATGGAACACGAGGCCATGTACCCCGGATGGTCCGCTAGTGACAACTTTGGGAAAAAAGTAAAGAGGAGGAAGACAGTCCACCCAGCTGAGCCTTCCACGACAATGGGGCCCAGTGCACCTGGTCCTGTCCATCTGGCACCATCAAACCAGCCTCAGCCTGCACCTGTCTTCTATGACCCCGCCTATGAACCCGCTACCTATGGTCCTGTCAACTATGACCCTGCCTATGGTCCTGTCTATGGTCCTGTCAACTGTGTCCCTGGCTATGACCCTGTCTATGCTCCTGTCTACTATGTTAACTTTGAACCTGACCCCTCGCAGACTGCTCACTTCTAGAGAGCATTTTTTTCAGAACATTCATTCAAAACCATTGTATTTGTCGACATAAATGATAAGCACTGCTTTGTCAACTTTAGTTTGTCTGAGGGTTGGAGCACACCTCTTCAGCTGCCCCGGGACAGGCTCTTAGCAAAGTGGCTTATTCATTCATTCATTTTCTACCCCTTATTCCCGTTCCCGGGGTCGCAGGTGACTGGAGCGTATCCCAGTGACTTTGGGCCTTAGGCACCCTGGACAGTGGCCAACTCGTCGCAGGGTTGACACAGAGACATGGACAAGGACAGACAAGCATTCACTTCATACACTATGGACAATTTAGAGTTACCACTTAACCTACACAGTTATGTGTTTGGACGGTGGGAGGAAGTCGGAGAACCCGGAGAGAACCCACGGTAACACGAGGAGGACATGCAGACTCCACCCAGAGAGATGGTGTCATGTTGGGGTGGTCCGGGATTCGAACCCATTTATTGGAGGCAGGATCTCTAGCCGCTCTGCCACCGTGCACCCCCAAAGTGGCTTATTTTGTGCCAAATTCTCACAGAAAGTGAACAGGTTTGAATGGGTATCATAATGATGTCACCTCAAAATAAAGGCTACAGAGAGAGCTCATGCTGTGAATGTATTTATTTATTTATTGTTGGTGGTCCATACAATACATGATTTGCACTAACAATACCGAGTAATATATTTTACATGAAAATCAAACTAAAACAAACCACATGTAAAATAAGCTGACATATGCAACCAAATATAACATCTTTAAGAGCAGTCAAAAGAAAAGTATCATTAATGTCGTCTACCTCAAATTTACTATGCAGTACATTTCCTTAAGTGTTTTTTAAATACCCTTTTAAAAATTACTTTATTTTCTATTTTAATAACCTCTTAAGGCAAAGAATTCCAGAGTTGCATGGCTTGACACAAAGCTTTTTTGCACGTTTGCTCTGGCTCTGGCAGTGTACGTCCACCTTTTAAGACACGCCCAGTAGAATAAACATGTCGGTTTCGACTAAAGGGAACTTTGTGATTAGGACATTAGGCAATTTTGGATGAATTCGATTTCTAATAAACACAGCCACTGAATAATCTAATCTTTCTTTAACTAAGAACCAAACTAATAGTTCATGCATTTTTGTAATACTTGTATAGGAGAGGCATCTTAACACCATACGAGCAGCTCTATTCTGTATCATTTGAAGTCTATGGATATTTTTGGTATTTTTGGCGCTGGACAATAATCTAGATGGGATAGCACTAAAGTTTGAGTCATTTTCCAAACTGATGATGTTACCGATATGTTTGTTCCACGATAAGTTAAAATCTAAAGTTAAACCCAAAAGTTTGGCCTCTTCAACCTGCTCCACAGCAGTGCCACCTACTGTTAGCTTTAACATTGGCCTTACTGTTACGGTTACATTTGATCCAAACACCATACACTTAGTTTTGATAACATTTAAAACCAACTTGTTTGAATGTATCCACTGGACAACTGCTTTTAACTCAACGTCTAGTTTTGTATTTAAATCTTCTACTGTTGCTGTTGACATGTATACAGTGGAATCGTCTGCATACACTGACATTTGTGCTGCTGCCTTTAGCACATGTGGTAAATCATTAGTGAACATTGTGTACAATAAAGGTCCAAGACAACTACCTTGTGGCACTCCACAGCTCACAGGTTTGACCTCAGAATATGAAAAACAGTGTCTGCTTCCTGTTTGTTAAATAACTCCTAAACCAATGAAGGCATATCACAGCCATAACATTTCAATTTGCTTAATAGCACTTCATGATCAATTAAATCAAAAGCCACAGTGAAATCAAGCGTTACGGCTCCTTCTACTCTCTTTTCATCGATCTCTTTCATCCAGTCGTCTGTCATTTGCACCAGAGCAGCAGCTGTGGAGTGTCCTGCTCTGTGTGCACGCTGGTAATCAGTGTTTAAATCATTGTTATTAAAATAACTTTTGATTTGGTCAAATACAAATGTCTCTATTACTTTACTCAAAACAGGTAGTAGGCTAATTGATTCAGAAAAGCACTTTTTATTATTTTTGACAATGGAATTATTTTGGCAATTTTCCATTTTCGTTGCACAGACCCTAAAAACTTTGATTTATTATGTCACACCAGTGGTGCAATGTCAGGGACTATTAGTTTGAGACATTTTCCTTCCAATTCATCCACTCCAGTTTTTTTTCTTTGCATGATTTCAATGCCTTTGTTACGTCCTCTATATTTACTTTCTGTAATTTGAATGTACAACATTTTCATAATTTTATCCAGAATTAAAGGAATGTGTTTATTCTGATTATCACTGCATGTTGTTTCTTAATCCTTCAGTTTTGTTTAAATAATAATAATAATTTTTAATAATTTGCATAATTTTATTTGCCCTGGTTAAAAATATTCCGTCTTTACTCAAAAGATACTCATGTGAATTATTTCTATTTCCCATTAATTCATTTAGGTTTCTCCATATCTTTCTATTATCAGTTTTCCATTTTATTTCCATAATGCAGCTTCTTTTTCTTTCTGTTCAATCTTGTCACCAGATTTCTCAATCGTTTGTAGTTTTACCAGTCAGCTTCCTTTTCTGATAATATTGCTTCAGCTTTGGCTTGATCTCTTATTTTCATATTTTCCCTCAGCTTCTGATCTCTCATGAGCAGTTTTTCTTTCTTAATGTATGTTTCCTGAAAGGAGCATGCTTTTCAACAACAGGCAAGAGTAATGATTCAAACTTCAACAAGGCACGTTTTGTTCTGTTAGCACATTTGAACAATTCAGGTTTTTAATATCATGTAAAACATTTTCTGATCAGAAATACTTGTATGATCTTTTATTTACAACTTTGGGTCTTTGTTTTACGGTCATGCCCTTTGCCCTAACCATGACTATTAGGTTATGATCAGAAAAACACACTGGAATAGACTGTTTCATATGATCTATGCATGAGAAGGTCATAGTGTCATCTTTTCTTTTCATAATTCTAGTTGGTTTATTGATTATTTGAGTTAGGCCACAGGCAGATGTACCCGCTTCCAGTTTAACCTTTTGTGAGCAATACATCGAGTTCCAATGAATGTTTAGGTCGCCTAAAGAGTCCACGTCATAATCTGTGACAGACACCTGTTGGAACATCACACACACTCTGTTTGTGCGTTGGGTGGTCTATAGCAGCATCTACTCAATATTGGATTTAAATGAGGTATTTGTGCTTGTAGCCAAATCACTTCTGAGTCTTTTTTCATGAAGTCATCTCTAATTTTGACTGGGATTTGACTTTGAACATATCCAGCTACCCCACCCCCATATGCATTTCTATCCTTCCTGAATATATTATAGCCTTGTAGAAGCACTTCTCCATCTGGATAAGTTTCATCAAGGTGTGTTTCAGATAATGGCAAAAGGCTTGCAGATGACAACACTTCACAGATTTCTTGTTTCTGATACTGCAAATATTTAAGTGTGCTATGTTAAAACCTTTTTTTTTTTTTTTAAACTGAATTAATTTGCCGAACATGATGTGCTACATGGCCAGCCTATGTAAGCACACTCCATGATGGTGTGTTGTTTATTCTGTGCCATGCATATTAGAATTCTACTCAAACAGGGGGAGGGACTTTTTAAATATACATTTATCCTAAAACATTTTTACCATAATAATGTGAAAACCGTAGAACGTAGAAAGAAAAATAGATTTATTTACTAACCTTTACGTAATCAGTTAAGAACCCGTTGAGATGGAAACCTCTTTTTCAAGGGTGACCTGGTGCAAAGCGACACAAAGTAAAAAAAACATATTTACATTTTAAGAGAGATTTAAGAAATTAAGAACAAAATGTACATTTAAAGGCACCGACAAGATTCACACTCTTTTTTTCAACATTTTGCAAAAACACCAAACTGAAACCAGTTCGCGCAGGCTCGATTCCCGACTGGAGGGAATTCCAGGCTGTGGGAGCAGTGTAAGAAAAAGCCCAGACAAGCAAAGTATATCACGTGAGCACAGGGTGTAATGATCCTCCGCTCTCTGCACACGGGCACACAAGTAGGAAGGTGCACATTTACACTTTATACACTAAAAACATCCAACGTGTGAACCTCCTGGCACCCAAAGGAGGCCACCAGCCCTGGCTCACAACCTGTGACAAACCTCAAAGCAAAAGTGATATACAGTGTCCAAGGATTGAAGAAGTTTTGTTGCATTAATGTAGAGTGTATCGCCAAAGTTCAACAGAGGCATAAACGTGGCTGATGCCAGACGTTTGCTTCCTGCGTGAAGCACACTTTATTAGAATAATAAAAACCCAGGTTTATCTTCAACTTTTTTACCAAATTTTGAAGGTGGGCTTTAAAAGAGAGCTCTTGGTCCAGTAAAAATCCAAGATATTTACAATTTAGATGAATACATTTTTCATTATTATGGAAGTGTAGAACTGCCAATAGTGTCACTTTTTATTTTGAATAGTTTTTTTGACTTTTTTTTTGACCAACGTCACGTTTTAACATGATACTATCACGAAATAACGTGACACTATCAAGTTATTAATCAGGAAAAACAAAAAAGTCAGAAAAATTATCACAAAGTAACGTGATAATTATTATCAACTTTATTTTTCTGACTCAAAAAAAAAAAAAAAAAAAAAATATATATATATATATATATATATATATATATATATATATATATATATATATATATATATATATATTATGACTGGATAGCTCAGATGGTAAGTCAACTGACTTGCACAGTGTGGGTCCTTAGGCAAGACCCTTAACGCTACTGCCTACCTCATACAATGATGAGTGACAATGAAACGCATGAGATGCCGGCCAAACAAGGTCTGCGTCAGGTGCAGGGGAACCAGTGCACCTTGATGACAAATGGGCTACTGGAACAAGGCACAGATGGGCGAGATGCGAGAACAAGGCTCTGTTGGAATGGAGAAGGCCTGGAAGGTGAAGGCCAAGGTGGTGCCCGTGGTGATCGGAGCACTTGGGGCAGTGACCCCCAAACTGGAGGAGTGGTTACAACAGATCCCTGGAGGAACATGAGACATCTCAGTCCAGAAGAGCGCAGTGCTAGGAACAGCTAAGGTACTGCGCCGAACCCTCAAGCTCCCTGGCCTCTGGTAGAGGACCCGAGCTCAGAGATGGATGTGACCACCCGCGGAGGGTGAGCAGGGAATTTTTTTTTTATATATATATAAAGTGACACTATTGGCAGTTCTATAATAATAATCCTGAAAATTATTATCAATGTTCGTGGTGATTCCGTTATCAATTCAACCCATTTTTTATTTTGTTATGTTGCAACAGAATTGAATTTATTATATTATCCACGTTACAATCAAACTAAGTAAATAACTCATGGATGCCACAAGCACAAATAAGTGGACCCCAAGTTTAGGAATTGAGATTTGCAAGCTTTTTGCAAACAGTGTTTTCATTCAAGCTGCAGTGCTGCACTGTCTGAAATAATAATGGACAGAACTGTTAGTAACCCGTAGCCTCTTGATTTATAAACATCAATAATGATCAAATATATATCTGCCTGTAATTAAGATTTGACTTCAGTTTGAACCTCTGAAGCAGTTTAACCGTCACACAAATCACACTTATTTAATGATCAACCATCAGATCTGAGGCTGTGCCATTCAAAGAAACCAAATTGTCAGCACAAAATATCACCAGCAAACATGTTTTATCTGAATTTGCAAAGTTATTCACCTTATTCCGGAAGTTGCCTTACACGCCGCCGTCTTGTTTCCGTTGTATTAGTTTACATGGAGCAGACGAGCTCAACAGAAAATAAGTTCTACACGGACTAAAAAGCCATTTTCAGGCCTCAGGAAACCCGTGCATTGTTGACTTGCTGTTACTCGTTTTCATTAAACATTTTACACAAATCACTCTACTTTACGTAACATTTTAACGGCGAGACTTTTCCCTCGTTCGTCATTAGCTTTAACGGAGTTCTCGTCGAACGGAAGTGCGTTTACAACAAAAGTGCGTGTCTGTGGCAAAAAACTGCAAAGTGGGCGGGGCTGAATAAGGTGAATACTACAGCCATCATTAAAGCACACGGAGCCAGACGGTGCACACAGGTCTGTCTATCATGTCCAGTGAAACGCAGAGCTCTCTCCCACTTGGTGACAATGTCCCTCCGAGCTGTGCGTTTATTCAATCGCCTCATTCAGTTAGCAGTCAATAAATGAACAATAGATTTTATTTCAGGGCTCAATATGTATCGTGTGCATATATTTTTTTGTTATTTCTTTGTAGTACGACAAGATTTGAGCTGTAGATGGTTGAATAAGCGCTAGAACTCACACTAGGCAGACCGGTGGCTGGTTGTCACACTTTTTACACATCACTTTTTTTGCTGCTTAACAGATTTCTGAATTTTAACTGGATATTAGATATAGACCTGGCTTTTACAACAAAAAACAGAAAACATCTTAGAAAATGTGTTTCTGTGTGTGTGTGATTGAAAAAAAAGAAAAAAAGATGACAATGTGTTTCAAAAAGTGTTACATTCTGACATATATCTATTGAAGCCTGTGTTTTCCTAATTTATTGCACATTTAGAAAATAATGGGATTAACCTACTTTAGAAATTTGTCATCATCATAGTTTCTGAAATAGATCACACATTAATATCTGATATCGTCTGTATTTCACTCTTACAGTATAGACTTAAAGCTTGAGTACTTTATTTTCACACTGCAGAACCGGAAGTATGTTTTTAACTCGTCCCTCGCTCTCACAAACCCTCTGGCACATCGTTAAAATGCACATTCATTTATTTTCGGTCCAGTGTGCAGCTTTACAGCAGGTTTTTTCAGACAACAAAGTAAAACTGGGGAGGACCACCTGAGCACAGCCAATCAGAGCCAATTTCGAGACAAAATACTTTACTATTAGACGCAGAGAGCACACAGAGGTCTCATTTTTGTCAGAAAGTGCTACTTTTACTTTGACGGCAAACACAAAATTTACTAATTTATATCAAAAAAGTCAGGTACCCCAGCTTTAAGGATGACTACACTGCCTAAATAGCCTAATAAACACGCCGTTGTAAATAAACAACCACCTCAGGTCTAGTAAAAGCGGTACAATGTGGTGAGACGTAGTGAGATCAACATGATATTTTAGGCTTAGACTTTTCAGTATTGGTCCCTTAAAACACAATTCAAATATTTAGTAGCGAATAGTATTAGATTACACATCATATTACAAACCAAGACAGTACCCCAAACTGATGTGTGTGGGTTTTTTTCTTTCCATAACTATAGCCTATTGTAGGCCAGGGATATTCAGCTTTATTTTACAGAGGGCCAGATTTTACAGATGGTTTTGTCCTCAGGGCCAGAAACGTGTCCAACGCCTCTGAAATACGAAAAAATTGTAATATGAAAGGGCTTAATAACCGGGTCTACACTAGGACTAAACAAGGTCTAAACCAGGACAACACCAGGTCTAAACCAGGACTAAACCAGGTCTAAACCAGGACTAAACCAGGTCTAAACCAGGACTAAACAAGGTCTAAATCAGGACTAAACCAGGTCTAAACCAGGAATAAACAAGGTCTAAACCAGGACTAAACAAGGTCTAAACCAGGACTACACCAGGTCTAAACCAGGACTAAACCAGGTCTAAACCAGGACTAAACAAGGTCTAAATCAGGACTAAACCAGGTCTAAACCAGGAATAAACAAGGTCTAAACCAGGACTAAACAAGGTCTAAACCAGGACTAAACCAGGACTAAACAAGGTCTAAACCAGGACTAAACCAGGGCTAAACAAGGTCTAAACCAGGACTAAACCAGGTCTAAACCAGGACTAAACCAAGTTCAAACCATGTCTAAACCAGGTCCAAACCAGGACTAAACCAGGACTAAACCAGGAATAAACAAGGTCTAAACCAGGCCTAAACAAGGTCTAAACCAGGACTAAACCAGGACTAAACAAGGTCTAAACCAGGACTAAACCAGGACTAAACCAGGGCTAAACAAGGTCCAAACCAGGACTAAACCAGGAATAAACAAGGTCTAAACCAGGACTAAACCAGGACTAAACAAGGTCTAAACCAGGACTAAACCAGGACTAAACCAGGGCTAAACAAGGTCTAAACCAGGACTAAACCAGGTCTAAACCAGGACTAAACCAAGTTCAAACCAGGACTAAACCATGTCTAAACCAGGTCCAAACCAGGACTAAACCTTGCCTAAGCCATGTCCAAATCAGGTTTAAACCAGGTCTAAACCAGTACTAACCCAGGACTAAACCAGGCTTAAACCAGGTCTAAACCAATAACAAGAGATAAAATATTTTCTATACTTTTGGAAGAAGGTTTGAGGGCCGGTTCCTAACCCTTTGGGGGACCTGATTTGGCCCCCGGGCCTTAAAGGTCCCATAACATGCAAAATTGACTTTTCAGAGGTTTTAACCTTCCTACAGTGCTATTTGGGCCTCGTATGTGTGCCCAAAGTGGTTTTTTGATTGATTCCCGCATGCTTTCGCTAGAGAACTGTCTTTTTTGTCCCCCTCGGCTGAGCAGGCAGACGGGGGCTCATCCCATGGATGACGCGGCTTCCCATGGATGACGCGGTGTTTAAGCCACGCCTCCAGGAAGCGCGCAGCCGCAGAATAAACACAGCTAATGCTAATGCTACACAGTAATTACACGATGGATACGACAGATCGAAGAGTTAGCTTGTTATTTACCAAACGGCAACGTGCGTCGTCGAGGTACTGGAGCACGTCAAACTCCAGGTCAAATCCAGGACGTAGGACTCAGCACGACGCACCGTCAGGACAGATAAAAGGTTTATTCCTGTGTTTGTGTATCGCTGTTTACCGGAGCACACGGCGCATGCGCACTATCTCCGCTCTAGGCTTCGGCACGAGTTAGGCGGGGGAGGTGCGCGAGTTGGGCGGGGGAGGCAGCCTGCTCTCTGTTCGGGGGGGTCAGATCTCAGAGTGAGCCGTTTGCTTTTGCAAGGAGGGGGGCCAGTCCAAGAAATGGGTGTTTTTTGGAAACTGTTATGTTATGGATATTGCACAACGCAAAATTTTATCAACAAAGCCCTTAGAAAAGACTGTGTAAAGGGGAAAATAGCAGAATATGGGACCTTTAAGTTGAATAGCCCTGTTGCAGGCTATTATTGGAAAAAGGGACAGGGGGGCTAAATGTGCACCAAAAGAGTGACATGTGGAAACCATAACTGTAGCCTACTGCAACAGACTGTGACACACCAGCTCCATTAATGACCACAGCAGGAGTCACCACGAGCACTTCCAGACCTGTAATCCCACCTCACCCACACTCCGCAGCAACTTGGTCTCTCCCTCTGCCCTCCATAAACCACATTGCTCAGCCTCCTCGCCTCCTTCCCTCATCCCAAACACAAGGCACGCCCCCGTGACGTAGGCCCCCAGCCCGACGTGCCTGCGCCGTACGGAGCGTGCGTGAGCGTGTGGCACAGGCAGAGGCTCCGTGGATGAACAGCGGACAGAGCGAGCGCACGATGAACCCGGGAGTCAGCGCCTGAAAGCGGACTCGTTTTTCCTCTGGATCTGACGCATTTCCAAACAAGGTGAGCCGATTTACGCGCGTCGCGTTTGGGTTTATGTAGAAGTTCTGGCGTTGTTGTGCCAAACTGTTATATGTAAAAAAAAAAAAAAAAAAATTCGACTTCTCTGGAAATATTTGGAGTCGTGTGCCCACCTGGTGTGACCTCGCTGTCCCGACTCCGGCGCTCGGATGTCGAGGAAGTGGGTTCTTTAGTTCTTAACTTCTTTTAACGGAGAAACTCAATCTCTGACTGAATGACTTGGCGGTATAGAGTCGCGACGCTTGCTTTGATTCACTTTCCGTTGCCAAAATTGGGGAGCGCGCGTATTTTCCCCCCTCCTGCACTGCGGTCTGTTCTTTTCCACTAATAAAAGACCGACGTAGGACTTTTGTCTCCTTAAGGCTGGGTGTGTTCCAAACAATTCTGTTTTTGGATATCAGGGATTCAGACAAATTTCCTGTCAGGAAGAGCCAAGGATACGGCCCGGTCAGCTCTTCAATGGCTGACTCATCCAGAGGAAACGCTTGACCTCTCCTTACAGTCTCTCTCTGCAGTCTGGACACTACACTTGTGTCTATAGGAAGAAGAGGCATTGGCTTTTTCTTCTCCACGTGGAATCGCAAGCGTTCAGACAATTAGAACGGGTTTTGTCAAGGCATGGAAACTGAAAATGATAAACTAATCTATGGCAAAACCTGGGAATCAACTGGTGGCACATGCACATGTGACCCGTTGAACATTGAGGGTAAAAGGGTAGAGTGGAAATAGAAGGGCTGCAGGTCAGGGTCGTTTAGTTCCTTGATTTTCGACCAGTTTGCCGGGGAATGTCAGAGTACTGTACCTCAGGGCTACGTAATTATTCAAAGTCATAATTTGAATGGAAGCAATTGGCAAATGGCAAAGGCTGCAGTTTTTGAAGTGCAATAATTTCCGCCACAACAACAAAATATCCTGTTTTATTCTGCATGGAACTGCAGACCCTGTAGTTTTGATTTGTTAAAAGCAAGAAAAAAGAGGCTAAAAGCAACAAAACCGTGACTATAATTGACAAAACCGTGACTATAATTGACAAAACCGTGACTATAATTGACAAAAACGTGACTAGAAGTGACAAAAACGTGACTAAAAGCAACAAAAATGTGACTAAAAGTGACAAAAACATGACTAGAAGTGACAAATGTGACTAAAAGCAACAAAAATGGGACTAAAAGCAACAAAAACGTGTCTAAAAGCGTCAAAATGAGACTATACGCAAAAAAACCCTAATCTAAAAGCGATCAAAACGTGACTAAACGCAACATAAATGTGACTAAAAGCAACATAAACGTGACTAAAAGCAACAAAAACGTGACTAAAAGCAACAAAAACGTGACTAAAAGCAACAAAAACGTGAGTAAGAGCGACAAAAGCCTGACTAAAAGTGACCAAAGTATGACTAAAAGAGACATGTGACGAAAAACATAAAAAAACAGGACTAAAAGTGACAAAATCGCGACTGAATGCATCAAACACGTGACAAACTTCACAAAAAGCAATGTGTCAGTTCATATTTCTGTCTTTTGTCAATGAGACTGGTTGTTTAAAGTGTCAACATTGAACAGAATCCCAATATTACAAACATGGATTACAAATCTAATCGCAATTTAAAAAATACACTGAAAATATTGCAAGTAAACCTATAGATATTTTTCCTGAATCGTGCAGCTCTGGTGTGTCGTGGGATATTACCAGGTGTGCCTTGAAAATATGTCCAATTTGAGTTCACACCAGTTTACAACATATGGATTTAGTTAGGTGGTTGCCATTTTGCCTGAGAAATAACCTCTGATCCAAAAATAAAACAAAACAAATCACTGTTGCCAAATTCAAAGCACCAGAATCAGTGGCAGGGACCGTGTTTGCTACATTGTACAGCTCTTTTCTATGTGCCACAACTGGGATGAGGCTGAAAACGCTGCTTTACTCGATTGATAGGTTGTGTTCACGTTCTAGTATTTATTTGTTTCACAAATGTTGAACCGTATCGTTATTTTTCAGGGTTTAGCGCCACAAACTTGCAATATTAAGCTTTTGTTTTACAGTCCTTTCATTCGACAACAAGCACGTCTTTGGGCTTGAATAATGGCACCAATTTCTGAGGATTGTGGACAACAGCAGAAAGGGGCGGAGCATAGAATGAGTTAGTTTGACATGTGGGAATTAATTGTGAATTTATTCAGCTTTTCTACATACAAATATGCGATTTACTAATACATTTCTGTCTTGTCAGTTGTGTCATAATAATCCATTTTCATACTTTCATACTTTTTCATACATACGTTTTGATACTGAAGAACCTCTCAACCAATTTTGATACCTCATTTATAATAAAAGATTGCAATTTTCTACATCAAAATTGTAGACAATAGACTAACATTTGCATCACATAATAAATGTACTTTCTCTATTAAAAATGTTTGTTCTTATGGTATAGCTCAAGATCACACAAAAAGTCAAATTTTGTCCAATTAATATGATTTTTTTTTTATCAATACTTGCTCAAATGAGTATCTTCTTTGCATCAAATATATGGTCAGATAAGAAAGCTAGTTTTGCAAGCTTTACCACATTTCCTTTTACTTGACTAATTGTCACAGTCGATTACAGCCAGGAAACTTGTTACTCCATCAGTCTGTTGTTTCTTTATATGGTCATTTGAATGGGGCACCGTTGAATATTAAAATCTTGGATGAAAAAAAAAAAGTCTGTCATTAGTTATTCAACGCATAAAGTAGAAACCTTGGAGAGAACCACAGTGAAGGCGATATCCTACTCCCTCAGACAGTCCAATATCCAACCGCTTTTTCCTACATATCATCTTTATTAAACCTTTTAACCAAGCAATGTACCTCATTTTGATTGAATAACGTACTGTTATTGATTCAGTGACGGAATGTTACGCAGCAGGTGTCACAACAAATGCTAAAGAAGGCTTTTTATGAGGGACACAGTTGTCGTTGTCAAGAAGCGTCTCCAGAAATGCAAACGCGTGAGGAGGTTTTGAGCTCGGATCGCACTGTAGTCCCTCCCCACCTACACAAACGACACAAGCTGGTGTATAACAATAACCAAAGCGTTTCTAGGGGTTAGGGCCCAATGTATCAGCTATTTTCTTCTGGGGTTTGAACCTGCAACCTGCTGATCCCCAGACAGATTCTCAACCACCACACCAGGCAGCACAGGGCTCCTACAGGTTCACAGGGAGAGGGCATAGCTTCATAAAGGCCAGATCATTGTCATACAGGGGGAGGGGGCAGGACGCACCCTTCCATTTTATTGTTTTATTACTCTTTTCACTTACAAATTATGTAGCAGTGCACTGCTTTTGACACTCAAAACCTGGAGCAAAGACACTTTAAAAGCTCTAAAACATTACTGGTAAAATGTATTCAGACTACACTTTCTCTACAGATTTCATTTTTAAAGCGCTCATTCGCAAATGTGCTCGAGACTTTTACCATTGAGATGCAATTAGCAGTGCCAATTCATGGATTCCAGCTCCATGTTAGAAGATTTTTCACCATTCAAACGATATATTTTGTTTTAAATTGAGATGGCTACAGTCCCGATTTCATCCTGAAACTCATGGACGACATTCTAGAATCCCTGTAGTTTAAAAGTGAGCTGGAGAACTGGTAGAATTTTGCAGCATTGTTGACCTGATTTATAATGAATATCTCTGTAATTACTGGAAACAAAAACGAGCACAAATTTCAACATGTTCTAAGTACTGTGAAAAAAATATTCTCCATTTATTTTTCCTTCACATTCGTGTCATTATTCAACTCCAAAGATGTGATTGCGGTCATTGAAAGGCAATAAAAGTAATCACAAATAATGATATGGTTCAACATTTCTGGATCAAAAGTTTGGACATTTCTTCCAAAAACAGTATCTCCCAGAGTTTTATAAGCCCTTCCTCTCCATCTGAAATTAAGGTTTAACATCCTCATTTCTAGAAAGCCACACCCTATTCCAACGAAGGCACTGATTACCCACAGAAATCATATTACAGAAAACAAGTCAGTTTAACAAACAAGCATCTCATAAATTATTCAGTGATATACGAGTATGAAATGAAAAGCGCGGATGATAAAATGTGCTAAAAACGGCATCAGTTACGCAACCAAAAACATGAATGTACGTATTATAAAGCACAGTAATCTTAAAATCACTGTTGTGCACTTTATTAAATTGATAGGGGCAGTGCATATTAATGAACACAGTGTAAATATGAGAGATTAGACCCAAAATTGTGCTCACAGCCTTGGTTTTCTTTGATCCACTGTAAACTATATTTATCTAAAACAATTCAGTGGTGAAATGGGTTACACTTTTTTGAGATTCTATGGGTTTTGATACTTTAGTCCGTGTGAAAATATCATGGTGTTCAAAAAAAAGTACACTGCATTCAATGTCAATTCTGTACATTAAAACTGACTCTGTGTGATCCTTCAGATGTGCTTTTTAAAAGTTCAATTTGGATCCAGAGTAGGGCTGAAATCGTCGTATCGTGATTCACTCATATCGTGATTTCTCTCTTTAATGCAGAGTCTGTTCAAACACACTTTTTCTCCTGTTGTTTAACCTCTGAAGCCGCTGAGGACAGGATTTTATTTACCTCTTCTAGGCTCGGGTGGCACAATTCAACCAAATCGACACAAAATTGCAATTTTAATGGGTGCAAATAGCAAAGGCTACAATTTTTAAAGTGCAATAATTTCTTCCACAAACTTAAAATGTAAAAACTGCTAACACTGTATTTGTATGCTGATTTGTACAAACATTATCTGAAACAAGCGACAAAAACACGACAAAAACACGATTAAAAGCGTCAAAAACCTGTAAAGCAACAGAAACCTGACTAAAAGTGACAAAAATATGACTAAAAGCAACAAAAACATGACTAGAAGTGACAAAAACGTGACTAATAACAAACATGTGTTTTAAATATGTAACTGTGTTTAAACAAACACAACTGAACGTGACAAAAACGCGACAAAATTGTGCTTGTGCAGCTCTATTATAAGCAATAGAAAAATACAATAAGAACACAAATTGTGATAAAATCGAAATCATGATCTTACCCCAAGAAAATCAGGATCATTTTTTGCCATATTGCCCAGCCCTAATCCAGAGTCAGGCCTAGGTTTTTGAATTCCTTCACCGTCAAAAAGGTGTTGGACTGCTTAAGTTCAGATGGACGCTTACCGAACAACAAGCGGACAGTTTGCTTAAAATTTAATTGTAAACATTGTAAACAAATTTGACCCATTTTTAGATGTTGGTCATAGGGTTAGGGCCTGTGGGCCGGTGGGAGTACACATCTGAGTATATTAGGACAAACATCAAGTAAATCATTTATGTAAATTGAGAATAAAATAGGCCCCAAAATGTTGCCTTGGGGGATCCTTGCTGGACAGTTCAATTGACCGAATGCCAGAGATATCAGATAAACAAGACTTAAAACAGTGCAATGTTTCATACAAGAGATGAAACAGAAAACGCATATCGCTGGTACTTTTTCACTGGAGAATTACACAATGGACAATATTTCATCGGCCCCATGAAACAGCTTTGCCTAATGTGTTTTCTAAGCATTAGCAGAGCGCTCCATAAACATCAGTAAATTGCCTCTTCCTGTCGTTGATGTGGAACGAAATGTCAAGGTATATTTATAGCCTCGATTGGACCAAAAAGTTTCTCTAAAAGCTTTGTTCAAAAAGAATCACTGATAATGGAGTGCATTTTGTAGTATTTATAAGTTTAATTCTTTAGTGTTCATTGTGAAAAAAAGAATAATCCTAACCAAGTCTCGAAACGAACCAAACCTGGAATAAATCAGTTTGACGACAACTAAAGCGGTATCAATTCGGTATAAACCCTGATTTTAACACATTCAGGAGTTAAAAAACACAGATTGAGAAACGCTGTTGAGAAAATCCAAACAAATTCCACAGCGCTAAATCAGAGCGGAAAAAGTAACAGGACACTCGAGGGAACAAGCAGTTGGTAATGTATAATGAGACCAGAGAGAGAGCAGGCACAACGCTTTCCCATCGCACAGCAGTCAAAGTGTGGAAGGAGGGCGATATTGACAAAAACAAAACCTCAACATTGTTTTGGAGTCTCGATAATGATATTCTGTCGATATTTTTACAATGCATCAGGAATATGCTAAAATATGCGTGTAAATGTCTTGGTCTAGCACAACACATGGATCTTAAAATTAACCACAAAAGTGCAGAAAACGTCACTTGATTACACTTGTCTGGCGGATTAGATGAGAAGTTTCTGTCTCTTTATGCAGTCATGTTTAATTGTTTTAATTATAGATAGTATACTCAATATTAAAAATTTGTATTTCTCCAAAGCAATTCACTTTATTCCGGTAATTGCTGTGGGCGCCACCATATTTTTCCGTTGTAGTTTACATGGAGCAGGTGAGCTCAACAGAAAATAAATTCTACCAGTTTTCAGGCCACTCAGGAAATCGGTGCGTTGCTGACGTGTACATTAAACATTTTAGACCAAGCAATCTACTTTATGTAATGTTTTAGCGAGAGACGTTTCCCTCATTCGCCATTTGCGCGAACACCGTTAGCGTCAAACCGGAAGTCCCTTTACTACAAGGATCATAGACATAAAAAGAGGCAAAAGTGGATGGGGCGGAATAAAGTGAATAGCAGCAGTTGGCTAAGCTAACCATTTCTCACAGCTAATGCTAACTTTTATTAAAACGTAAAATATAAAGAAACAACCGGTTGAAGTTTAAAGTAAATACTACTTGATTGTTTTTATTTATAGATGACTTTGTTTTATATTAATTACGCTTCAGACCTGGCATTAGCATTAGCATATACCCACAAACACCTCCATGAAGTGTCCAGCGAGGAAGTGTCTCATTTGTAAAGTCTTTAACATGTTGTCAGGTATTTAATAATTTTGGTGTGAGTCTGCAAAAACACCCATAGAAATAGAATTGGACAGGAAGTAGTGACACTAACACTGAGCTTGCTGGGCGCTGTTGTGCCCAGAGCCCATTGTGGTATTATACATTTATTATCTCCCACTTCTGCACACGTTTAAGATTTTATAAGACCATTCAGTGTAGTCATTAAGACTTTGAAGTTTCCTAGAAAAACTTTCCCAAAGTGCATAGTTCTTAACGCCATTACAGCTGTTATGCTTGTGTAAATGTAAACTGATTGATTTGTTATTATTGGATTTAGCGGAATAGAGGTTTTGAGTAATTCCATTAAAATATCAGATTACCAAAAGATCACACTTCGGAGCACTTATGATGGATATTATAGATACAATGCAGACAATTGGGCCCTTGTAAAGCTGCTTTACGCCTCACACTTTAACAGCCATGAAGATAAAAAGGTAGCATGCGTTATTCACTACAGTGAGGTAACAGTAGCTGCGATTACACACGCACTCATTCTGGAATAAGATTATGAAACGATATGTAAACAGACAAATTCTCTGATTTCTGACTATGATTCTTCTGATTACGCTCATCAGATTTTGCGGTTTGCCTTTCATTTAAATAAGCTTGAAGGTCCAGAAATCAGACAATAATCAGATTTATGTGTGTCTGTACAGTAGATACGTAGCTACTGGCAATGGAATCTTAAAGCATCTATTGGAAATTCGCAACCCAAAGCTACTCTTGTTACATTTATATTGATTTGTAAAAAAAAAAATGTTGCAACCAAGAAGATATCTACAACAAGGCTCTGCTGGTTTTGACAAGACATACATATTTTATCATTTCTCTACGACCGCTTTGAATTCCCACCCAACCAAATACCTATAATTAAAATAGAATAAAATAACACACCAAGGCTCCATTTAAGCAGCTGTTACCATTTGATTGTGCCTCGTCATTTACCGTACTCTTTCTTATGTGTTTTTTGGGTGCAGCCATCATGATTCCTATGATGGAGTTTCGGCAGTTCTCGGAACAGCAGCCGGCGTTCCGGGTCCTGAAGCCGTGGTGGGACGTGTTCACGGAATACCTGTCGGTCATCATGCTCATGATCGGGGTGTTCGGGTGCACTCTGCAGGTGAGAACATCCAGCTTCCTAACACAAAAACATTGATAATAGTAGGCTTTGATATAAGTATAATACAACAAATTAGGCCTGTGGATAACGTATTTTGAAGAACAATATGACAAACTATAATATTGAAGCTACTGAAAAGATAATTTAGTATCTATTATGAGTCTAGTGCATTACGTATTCATCCCACTATGGTTCAAACATCTGGGTTACAGCTTCGCTCTGCTTGCATGGCAGTTCCTCTATGAAAAATAACCGTAGCAGCATCAGATGAAAAGCGTTTGACATTTGCCACAGCAGCTGTAAATGGGTAAACAACTGTCAGCTGCCGTCTCTGTTCCCCCCCTCGTTGCAGGCACCGCGAGCGAGCCAGTGAAAATAACTTCTGCAAATACTTTGAATTATTATCGCGTCCAAATGTTTCAACGAAGCATGAAGTCTGCAGTTTGCTCACACATGGAACAATTCAGGGCATCGCAACTTTCACGCACGTTAGGTCAAGTGACGTTCTGTCTGTCTTATTTCTGTACAATTTTATAATAACTACACATTCATTTTTCTTACCAAAGCATGAACAAAGACTTAATTCACAATGATCGTGTCATTTTGTGCATGATTCAGGCTTAGTAACTACTTAAGGCAAGACACTACAGGCAAAACTCTTTTTTTTTTTTCACTTTTTTGGTCAGTTTGCTCTATCAACATACAGACTTTCAAGTTGAAACAACAAACTTGTCCAGTGCTCTTAAAGATGTTTTATTCTTCCACTTAATCCACTTCATCCATAGCTTTCTCTGGGATATTGTAATTTCAAAGGCAATTTTCTTAAAATCCATTTTTCTCCCTTGGGTCATAAGGATCACCACTTAAAGTAGCGCCTACACGCATCAAACTTTACAATCTTGGACTTTACACAATTTTGATGAAACATACTGAAGGAATTTTTGATATCTAATTCTAAAACTGATTTATTGAAGTTTTAACTCAAAACAATGAGGCGAAATTTGAGGTTTTTTTTAACGTTTTCATTACTCAAAACTAAATAAGAAATCCCAAATCCTCTCAGTAAAGTTTTTTGTATCTAATATGTGTACAAAATGAACCAAGAAATGGCTATTTTTACACATAAAATGCCTTAATTCTACATGAAAACATTACATGATGAAAAACTTGTAATACATTTTTTTCTTACATTTATGTGAGTAAACTACAGGAGAAGTTTACAATTTATATCTCTAAATTTAAGATTTGTTCCTATTCACCTGCAGTGTCTCGCCTTAATTAAGGTTATGGTCAGGATTAAGGTTAAATTAAGAAGTTACTAAGCCAAAATCATTCTTAATAAAGTGTTTGTTCGCTATGAATTAAACCTTTGCTCATCATGCACTTTTTTTTATGGCAAGAATAAGCGTAGTTATTATAAAGTGTTACCCTTATTTCTATTAGTCAGATACCATTGTGAAAATGGGACGGACATATTTCGGCTGCTATCTGCGAGCCATCTTCAGAACGGTCACTGGTCTTGGTAATATGTCAGCTGTTGTTACTTCTGGAGGCGCGGTCAGCCTGACAGACCTGGCCACACCTCCTCAGACTGACCACACCTCCTCAGATTGACGCAGTGGTCCTTGGAGAAGAGTGTCCCACGCTCTTATGGCAAGGTGGATGGCGTCTGTGCCTCGCTTCCTGATTTCAATGGCCTCCTTGATCCAGCGTTTGAACTTTTTGGTTTCAGCTCCTATAACCTGAACCTCGTCCCAGTCCATGATACGATTAGATTACTTGGAAGCGGTCTGATTGTGCAGGTTTTAGATTTTCCTGTTCTGCTTTGTATTTCTTTGTCCTTGGGGGTCTTCCTGTAGTTTATTTCTCGCATTCAGTTGTGTGGTTCTTTTTTCTATTGTTAGATGCCCATCCTGTTTCTCCTTTTGTAATGTTTTATTGCGCGATTAGTTTGCATGTAATCTCGGGGGATTTGATCTCTGAGGAGTTGCTGGAGTTTTACGTCTCACTAACAAAGTTGTCTGACTAAAAGAAAGAATACCTACCGACCGACAAAAGTAATGGTCAAGTGATACATTTCTTCATGGATTTAAGGAATTGGGAGAGCGAAAGAGCCAATGCGGGTGAAATAGCTTCAAATCAGGTACGTTTGTAGGACTTAAAAGAGCAAAATAATAATAATATACTGGTCTAGAAACAGACTCTAGAACATGTATGTGCTGAAAGAAAAGGTTTTACTCAGACAGAGCAGGAATGACACGAAAAACGCACAGGAAACATGTCAATTGTGTCTTTTTGATTTAAAATACTATTCATTCTCCTGAGGATGTCGTCAAACGCATTCACTTCAGCTTTGTCTGGGTAAAAAAAAAAAGTACAATTCTCTTTCGCGCTCCAAAACACTAATCAATTAATTGATGGAATAATCGCTAGACTAATCGATTACCAAAATAATTGTTAGTTTATTTATTCATTTATTATTATTTTCACTTTTTCTGACAATAAGGGCTAAATTATAAACACATTGATTTGGCACAATTATTTCTATATTGTCAAAATGATTCTGTTGAGAAAGTATTGGTCAAATATATTTTATTAGTAATGTTTTAGAAAAGTGCTTTTGCTCCAAGTTTTAAGGGGGGAAAGGATTACACACTAATTCTGCAATTATTATTCTGCATGTTCAGAAAAAATGACAATCTGCAATCTGTTTGACTGTTTTTGACTAAATAGGTAGTGTGCAACAGTTTACATCCACCATCGAGTTCAATGTTGAATTGTAAATGTTTGTTGATCGTGTTTTTAAATCCGTATAATCATACTCATTTAGCAAAAACAACTTAACTTAAATGGCGCATAATTAGTCATCTTTGGGCAGGTAAACAACCATTTATCCGCAAGCAGAAACGAAACAACTTGCAAAATCGTGTCACAGTTTTAACGACTTGGCACTAAAAATAAAGTCATTTGAGTCGGTCTCAGTATAGGAACATAACAGCTTTGCCCTTACACACTGGCACCGTCTTGGAGCCACAAATTCCCTACTTTTACAACCTCGAGGCTGTACAGGGTAAAAAGAGAAGCATTCAGAGGAGAGAGCACCAACGGAAACTCTGACCCAGCCCTCTCAGTAAACACCAGCGTGTAACCTCGGGGGTTGTTGGGTCAGACGAATAGGGCTGTCATTAGGAGGCAGTAGCATAAATACAGGAAGAGAGTCGCATCATAGTGAGTTGGAAATGCGACGCCGTGGGATAAACATTTGTTTTCTTGGACTATTGGAGTGTAGACCACTTATGAAGTTGGGTTCGGTCCTGATTAAAATTCCTGTGCAAAGCTTTCCTCTACTTTATTCCCAGTTGGATCTCGAAGACGGAAAAATCGTATGTTTCGCGAGATATAGCTTTATTATACCTTTATTTAACCAGGAGGTCCCATTAAGGTTCAGAATGCATTTTACAAGGGAGACGCAGCCAAGGCAGCAGCCACACAACCAACACAGTAAAGAAAGTCACAAACTATTTTGATTGGTTCTTGTCAGTGAACCTGTGGCCTGTATGCCGCCTGCAGCCGTCGCGATTTTCGTCACAAAAATCAGCATAAACTGCTCAAATATCAGAACTGTCCCAAATCATTCTGTTAGTGCTTACTTTAATGATGGTCTTTGGCAGTTAGAAGTCTGTGTACATTTGTAAAAAAAAGCCATCCAAAAGCCCGCTAAAGATGCTAATTTGCAAAAACCAACCGTTTTCGGGCAACATTTGTGACCCAGTTTTGTGTTTTATAGAGAGGCAAATTACAAAAAGTCAACACTCATCGCTTCACGTAGAAACAATATCTCCGACCAACCGCAATTTTACTGTAACATACGTTGGCATGAACAAACTGTAATGACTCTCTCAAGAAAGCTTCTCATAAATCAGTTGAAACCATTTATAGAAAAGGTATTAGACAAAAAGCACACCAGTTATCACCACTGCAGAATCCTTCACAAACTTCCCAATTGGGAGAACTTGATCAAACATGCTGACTTGATACTGGTGTACAAAATTTTAAATGACCTCCACCTCCCTTTGCAAAAAATTTCAAATCTAACAAGAGCAGGTTCTAGGGGAGATTGTTCTGTGCCTTTGGACAACTTTCCTTTGCCTATCGAGCGTGTCTGGCCTGGAACACAGTGCCTACTCATATCAGAGAACTGCCAACACTGGGAGCTTTTTCAAAGGCTCTAAAGAAATGGTTGTTGTAAGGTCAAATATGCCATCATGGGTAACGTTATAGTTTTAAGTGGTTGTTGGTTTAACTCCTAAAGAAGTGTTCTTGTGTGCTGAATGTGTGACCTCTGTAATGTCTGTGTGACCGCTAATGTTGTTTTGTCCTGACATCAACCTGCTGGGACTAAAGATGGAAATAAGCCACGTTGGCTATAATATTTTTACATATTTACATGCGTAATATTCATTCATATGTGTTGTCCCTTTACGATTATATTAATAGAAAGAAAAACAAACATTTCTCAGTCACGTATTCCAATTTTCTTGAACTTAACAGGTAATACTACAGATTCTAATTTAAGCTCTTTTTGTAAATCATTCCAAGACCATGTTGCTGAGTAGCAAAAAGCAGACTTTCTCAGCTCTGTGAAGCTCCAAGGCACGTTGTAAAGTAGTTCAGAGGAAGAGCAAAGCCTGTAACTGAGCTGAAAGAGAGCTGGAATTTTCTGTAGAATTGTCTCGTAAATAATTAGTTACCATTAAATCATAAAGAGTGCAGTGATGAGTAAGAGACCGTTATAAACAGTAGTGATGCATGATACACAGAGTCCCCTTTATGCACACATAAAGTATCCCCATTGTCGCTTACAGAAAGAAAGGTTACGTCTACCAGTTTTTTCCTAGAACTGGAACACGTTTTATAGTAGGCTTGTGATTTGGATTGGAGATTTTGTGTACTCGTTTTGCTAGTTCCTCACCACATTACCTTTATTGTTACTGCGAAATTATAAAAACTAATAATCAAAAACTAAATCCAGGCCTTCTAGATCTACGGTGACCACTCTCAGGTCTCACGCGCTACCAGTGGGACCTGCACCAGAGGTAAAAGCCATTGTTATGTACCCCAGGACTCACACCGATTCTCTAAAACATTTTTAGACTGCTGACTAATCACATCAAATATTTAATAGTACCTTGCTTTTTGAAAGGCTGCTCTTCTGAACGTAAGGAACAAAATGGTTGCACTTAAGAAACACCATTAAATCTGCAGTAAGTGCTCATTTCCTGTGCTCCCTGCATCTGGATGTCATTATTTGTACTGGCATCACATTAAACGCAGTGGCCTGTATCGAAGACGCTCCGCTGTTTCATGAGCTTCTTTCGGCGTAAGGAATCATGGAGAAGTTGTTGTCAGATATGGTTTGTTGTCAGTTGTTGTTGTCGTTTGTTGTTAGAGATGGTGGCGGTTGTTGTGTGTATGTTTATTCTAATTCAGTTTTAAAGTAGGCCACTACGTAGTCTTGTCTACATGGTTTAAGCCCTGATTTAGTCCTGGTTGAGATCTGGGTTTGTTCCTTTTTTCAGTATTTCATGCACACATAAGTTAAGGCGAATACTGTTTAACGGTTTAAAATGCCTCAGTAATGTATTTTTATGGTTCACAAAGTATTGGACAAAGTAACTACACTCCAGAGGTGTACAATGTGAGTATATTTGTACCTAAGCTACTAAAGTAAGAGTTGAGTACTTAATTGTTATCCTTTTTATACCTGGAAAAGAAAAATATATGCAAATGAGGGGAAAAAAATCACAAGGATGTTGTCATTGCAATACTTGACACCCATATTGCATTTCGCACTAATTTTCAATATCATGCAGCCCTGAGTTAGACCTGGTTGAGCCTCAAATTTTCTGATTGCAAAGGTGCACTATGTAACTTTTATGGGTTCGATACCCGCTATATCTTTTCTATCGGTGTTTTTAAGAATGAATAGTATGCAAAATGTTGAGCTTTTAACCATGTTATTATACTGTAACATTGTTCCTTCATCAGAAACATACCTAGAGTTGTACTTAGCTTCATTTACGCTTGTTTGACGATTCATGTTTAGTAAGCACTCTCCCCTCAAACACCTTTTTCACAGTTTTGTGTCATCATGGATGGAGCTCAGAGATCTTCTGTGCTGTTAATGGTCATAAATTATTACCAGACTCGTTCTGTCGTCAAATTACATTCACTGTTTACAACCGAGTACAAAGGTTTTAAAGGACAATAATGATACAAACAAAGCAAAAAAAAAAGTTGTGGTAAAATTGAATAAATTAAGGATAAATGGGTTCAGTGCCACACAATGGAACATTCTTAGTGAAGCAATAACATCTCCATTGAGAGAAGCAGGTTTACATTTAACGTAAACTTCAGGTTGACAAAAATATTTGTTTTGGCCACTTTTTACACATGTAAATTGTAATACAATTTTTTTACTTTCAAATCTAAATCATTTGTGTCTCATTTCAGGTCATGCAGGACAAAATCATCTGCCTTCCTCGTAGACTCACTTCAGAAAACTCGAGCGAGGTGGAACTGTTACATATGCAGTCTAATATTTCAACTGTTCTGCGAGAAATGAAAGGCCTGAAAACCAATCTGGATCTTCAACAATACAGCTTCATCAATCAAATGTGTTATGAAAAGGCGCTCCATTGGTACGCCAAATACTTCCCATATTTGGTCCTCATCCACACTGTCATTTTTATGGTGTGTAGCAATTTCTGGTTCAAATTTCCCGGATCGAGTTCCAAAATAGAGCATTTCATTTCCATGCTTGGAAAGTGTTTTGATTCACCGTGGACGACCCGTGCTTTGTCCGAAGTTTCAGGAGAAAATCCGGAAGACAACGAGAACCAAAAGAGCAGCATTTCTAGAGCTGACGTCGGCATGTCTCCAGGCGAGGGCAGCTTGGAGAAGACCCAATCCCTTCGGTCAATTCCCGAAAAGATTGTTGTCGACAAGGCATCGGCGAGCGTTCTGGACAAAAAAGAAGGCGAACAAGCCAAAGCTCTTTTCGAGAAAGTAAAGAAGTTTCGCTTGCATGTGGAAGAAGGAGATATTCTGTATCTCATGTATGTGCGGCAGACGGTTTTTAAAGTGATCAAGTTTCTACTAATCATTGCGTACAACAGCACTCTTGTGAATAAAGTACAAAATAAAGTTCGCTGCGAGGTTGAGATTCAAGATATGACTGGCTACAAGCAGTTTCAGTGTAATCATACCATGGCGCACTTATTTTCAAAGCTTTCGTATTGCTATTTGTGCCTTGTCGCCGTCTACGGATTAACAAGCCTTTATACATCGTACTGGTTGTTCTACCGATCTCTAAAAGAATACTCCTTTGAATACGTTCGCCAAGAAACAGGGATCAGCGACATTCCGGACGTTAAAAACGACTTTGCTTTTATGCTACACATGATCGACCAGTACGACCCTCTGTACTCCAAAAGATTTGCAGTTTTTCTTTCAGAAGTAAGCGAAAACAAATTGAAACAGTTGAACTTGAACCACGAATGGACCGCGGAGAAGTTACGGCAGAGACTTCAAACCAACTCGAACAACAGACTAGAACTTCAGCTGTTCATGCTACCTGGGCTGCCTGACACCGTTTTTGAGTTGACAGAGTTGCAGTCACTCAAACTGGAAATCATCAACAATGTCACGGTATCGGCGTCAATCTCGCAGCTCGAAGATCTTCAGGAGCTGTATCTTTACCAATGCTCTTTGAAGATGCACACAGCAGCGATCGCCTTCCTCAAAGAAAATCTCAAAGTGCTGCGTGTCAAGTTTGACGACAGCAGAGAGTTTCCGAACTGGATGTATTGTCTGCGCAACTTGGAGGAACTTTACCTTACTGGACCTTTAAGTACGGATGCCTCTAAAAATATTGTCCTGGAATCGCTACGGGAGATGAAGTGTCTCAAAATCCTCTCCATAAAAAGCAATTTGACCAAAATACCCCAATCGATCGTCGATGTTTCAAGCCATTTGCTGCGGCTTTACTTGCACAACGATGGCACCAAGTTAGTGATGCTCAATAACTTGAAGAAAATGACTAACTTGACGGAGTTGGAGATTGTACGATGCGATTTAGAGCGGATCCCACATTCGATATTCAGCCTTACGAACCTGCAAGAGCTTGACTTGAAAGAGAACAACCTTCGGTCAATTGAGGAAATCATTAGTTTTCAGCATCTACGCAAACTAACCTGCCTTAAACTGTGGTATAACAGCATCATGTATATTCCAGAGCATATCAAGAAGCTTAGTAGCCTCGAACGCCTCAACTTCAGCCATAACAAGATTGAGATTTTGCCTTCGCACTTGTTCCTATGCAACAAACTTCGCTACCTTGATGTATCCAACAATGACATCCGATTCATCCCTCCAGAAGTAGGCGTGCTCCAAAGTCTTCAGTACTTCTCAGTCACGTGTAACAAAATTGAAAATCTACCGGACGAACTGTTCTTTTGCAAAAAACTCAAAACGTTAAAGCTAGGAAAGAACTCGCTATCAGTATTATCGCCAAAGATTTCATACCTCTCTGCGCTGACTTACCTGGATTTAAAAGGGAACCATTTTGAGGCGCTTCCACAGGACTTGGGCTTCTGCCGGGCCCTGAAGCGCACTGGACTCATCGTGGAAGAGACTCTTTTTGAAACTTTGCCTTCAGATGTTAGGGACAAAATGAAGGCTGAGTGAAGCGCCTTAATGTAGCCATAGTGCCTGTTGCCTTCAGAGCGTATTACTACATAGTATTACACACTACTGCTCTGTTTTAAGATTATAACATAGTGTTGTTTTAGTTTACACTGTTACTTATTGTTTTTATTCAGTATTTAATTAAACTTCATTGATAATTAAACATAAAATTACAGTTATATATTCTCAAAGGACTGTGCATCTCTCAGTTAAAATTTAACTCAGCAGAGTCAAAATATATTTTATATATCAATTCAAGCTTTAAAGGTGTACAGTGCCCTCCACTATATTGATGCCCCAAACAAATATGAGCAAATTAGAAGTGAAAATGAAGTGAGTGAAGTTTGGTTTAAATTTGTTTTGGGTTTTTTACTAACACAAATATGCAGTACGTGCATCTGTAATTCACATGCATTCACATATTTTAATTTACACAGATGATTGTGAGTACAGAGGACACTGAACAATGGACAGGAAATTGATCCTATCTTGACTTTCCAACAGAGCAATGTGTGTGTTGTCAGTCAGCCTAGAAAAGGATGCATCATGGGTGTCTATGTGGCTTATATTGTCCTAATGCACTCCTTACAGAACTACAGAAACAAATGTATCTACAAAACAAAAACACACATTTCCTACACCACCACACAATTAAAATGTACATCAGTAATATTGGAGGGTGCTGTAAAATGAATTGAAGTATCTCACTCGAATATCTATGTACAGAAATAAGAGTTATTATAATGTGGTTGGTATATTCAGCTGCACTTCTGCTCTTCTCCAGCGCGTGGCGCTGCTGCTTAATATTACCAGTCCTCTTTACAACCTTGCAAAACACTTAACAACGCACTAGTGGTGCTATAGCTGTATTCTTGTACTGCCCTGCAAAGCATTTGCATTGTTGTTCAATACATTTGACTTAAGACTGTTATAACATTATGCAAAAAGAGTATTGCACTGTTAGACATATGCCTTAGCTACCATTACCCAAAGAAGCTGTTTAAACTGCACCAGACTTTAAGTATTTTATCAGTGTTAAATGACCTAATGAGTAGCCTATATTGTGCATGTTTTTTGGTTTTTTTTTTTTTTTTTTGTTTTTGTTATCTTTATAAAACATTGGCTGTAGTAACTAATGCCATATGATTAAACGTGACTCACATTTATACTGTTTTATACAGTCATTGTTTGTTTTTGTTTTTTTTATTAATATATTTTATACTGTATTTCTGAACACTTAACAACAAGCAATTTAGATCAATTACTGGCTTCATCATAATCAAGATGTCAGCAAATAACGTTTATTTGACCTTTTTCAGTTAACTGAAGACTACAGGATAAATTATAAGATTGCACTACCCAATATACCTTCTACTATTACAATAATTATTTTAATTATGTGTTGGGGAAATTCTTGTAGTAATTAGAGTAGTAGAAGCTACAATATTAATACTATAGATAAAGGAAAGGTATCCAACAAATTCCACAAAAACAGCTAAATGTGCTTTACAGTGAAAAACAAAAAGTTAAGAATCAAAGCAATAGATGCACAAAACTGCACTGCTCTCTTATTTAATTTATAGTAAAGCAGGTTTGTGGATGAGCTTGTAATTTGAAATTATATCATTTTTTAGTTTATTGGCCATCGGTTTCTCTGGATTCGCAATAATCTGAGGCCATAAACAAAAATAAAGGCCACATCAATCCATTTCTTGTAAAAAAAAAAAAAGTAGTAGTTGTTGTTGCTGTTGTTGTACTAGTAGTTGTTGTTGTAGTAGTTGTTGTTACTAATTACTGTAAACACCAGTGTTATAAATGTGAATATTACTGCTATCCCTTTAACGACCCAGGATGTACAGTCTCATCCCTGACACTGCATTATACAGCAGCACGTTATCGGTGACATTTGGGTTCATTCCTTGCCTCTAAAAAGCAGAAATGAGACATCGACACTCTTTGTTCCTGTTTGCTCGTGTGTTCAATCGAGCTGAGAGTGTGGCTTCGACAGCTGCCCGTGTCGCTAGTCACAAGGAGGACCCGACCATCTGAGCCTGCGATGGGGGTAGTGAACGCACGCTAAGCCGCTCTACATCCTGGTCATCCGGCCCCAATGTGATGACCAAACACTCTCAGAAGCTCCAACATGATCAATAATCTGGGGATTCTACGGTAGCAACATTGTCCACACGAGACGGACATCCAGAAGGTACGTTATCCTTGCGATCGTGGCGCATATTACGCACGCTTTACGCAGCCGTTTACTGCCGAAACCGAAAAGTGTTGGGTCATGTTAGCATTGCAGCACGAGGACGTAACAAAGGAATTATAAAACAGGAGCCAATGAACCACGATGGGACAGGGGCTTCCTCTCTACGGGGCGGTCCTGCTCCAGAACGCGTACGCAGCCAGGCCCACCTTTTTCCTGAGCGCGGATGGATGCGCCGGCCGAGCTGCCAAAGCCGGTCTCAGCCTGTTATGTAGTCTTTTTGAAATAGTGTACACTCATTGAAAACAGCTGACCTGCCATAAAAGAACACCGCAGCATCCAAACGTAGCGCAAACGTGAGGTAAAGTGACGTTTCATTCCGATTTTGTTTACATTTTGGCCCGAGATCACAGAGGCTTCAGCTGCCACAGTAGGTGCACTTTGTTTACAGTCCACACATTCTGACTTGTGTTATTATAAACATGGATTTGGTGTTCGAAATACTGCCTCCATAACCAATATGATTTCAAATTGTGGCATAGACCTAGACAAGGATGCATTCGTTGCAATAACTCAGAGTTTGTGCGTTGCAGTGCTAGACATATGTGTGCTCACTGACCCAATAGGCTATTTGCATTAGTTCAAGGGCAGTGTCTTGTTCACTCTAGCCTGTACTCTCTATATGAAGGCCTGTATGCCTACCTGGTACACAAAGTCTTGGCATAGACATAATGTACTTACACACTTCAAATTTACCTCTATTGTAAATTAAATGAATCATCTATGCTAAAGAACGTGCACTTGTCAGTATGTCTAAAATCAGATCGCCCTATTGTGTTTCCAAATGGACAAAGATAGTGTGGTTGAATGATTACAGTGCCATTTCACTTACTTACTCACGGGATCTTTATGTTGGCTATGCTTTTATTTTGTATACTGAACCAGTTAAAGCTATGCTAGTGCAAAGTTACCATATTTTGGTGTACACTGTAAGATGAAAACAAAATAAATTGAACGGTTCTGAGTAAATGGCCTTGTGTAATCATCAATATATTGATTAATGCCAAATCTATTCTGATTCATTAGAACAGTGGGACTCTGAGGCAGGAAATAGGTCATGGCAGCCGTGATAGTTGGTGCATAATAGGTTTATTATCCATCCACAGGGGCACAGAAGAGACTATACTGTTTGCATTGGCCCCAAGACTGGATAGGAGTGTCCCTAATAATATAGGGTTCAAATTTAAAACATGTTCTGAATCATTATGCAAATAAAGGAACACTGGGAGGGAGAGTTGGGACACGCACAGCAATCCACATGTAGGATAAATCGAACTCAACATGATGAAAAGAGTTGATCCGCACAACTTGTAGGTTCAAAGTGTGACTTTACTTACTGCTCACTACTGGGACGTTTCAGCTACAGTCACATGTCTGATGAAGGACTGCGCACAAAATAAAGTAAATAAAGTAACTTTTTGGAGCTTACAAGTTGTGGGGATCAACTATTTTTCTCATTTTATCTCTACACTTTGACCAAGGGGCGGGACTACAGTTGAAGATTAGTTTTAGATTAAGATATACATTTGTCACGTCTCCTGTAGTTTACTCAAATAAATATAAGAAAAAATGTATTACAAGATTTTCATCATGTAATGTTTTCATAGAAATAAAGCATTATATGTGTAAAGCCAAAATTACTCATATTTGGGACATTCAAATCTGTAAAATGGATAGAACCTGGTTTCTTTTATTTTGTCTTTTCTTTTTCATTTTGTGCACATATTAATTACAAAAAATGTACAGAGGGTATTTTGGATAACTTATTTAGTTTGAGTAAACTAAATCTGATTGAAAATTGTCCTTAAATTAAAATTTTAATCAATCAGGCTTAGAATTAGACATCAACTAATCCTTCTGTACGTTCTGTCCAAATAAGTTTAAGATTGCAAAGTTTGGTGCGTGTCGGTGCTACTTTAAGGAGTGATCTTTATGTCCCTCCTGGGGAAAAATGCATTTGAAGTTATATTGTCTAATCTATAGATGAAGTGGATTCAGTGATATAATAAACATATTTAGGAGCAGACTGGACAAGTTTGTTGTTTCAACAGGACAGCCTATAGATGTTGAGAGAGCAAACTGGCGTGTTGTGCACAAATGAACAAATGCATACATAAAGAATTTGTTGTGAGGGCACCAGATGTTAAAGTTGAAATGAAATTTTTATGATTACATATGACATGATAATAATAGGATAGGATAAAAACAGCCCATATTACGGTAAATATATTATCATATTCCTATACTGTATAACATTTTAGTTCGTTTTTGTGAACCGCTACAACAAAACAATATGAATATTATTAAACCACTACGTTCTAATTTTTTTTTTTTTTGGTACTGTTTCTCTTTTTTTGCAGGAATGTTTACCCTCACAGAAGTCGCCTCTCTGAACGACATCCAGCCGACATACCGCATCCTCAAACCATGGTGGGACGTGTTCATGGACTACTTGGGCATCGTCATGCTCATGTTAGCCATCTTCTCCGGCACCATGCAGATCACCAAGGACCAGGTGGTTTGCCTCCCGGTTCTCGAACCAAGCCCAGAGGAGTCCGGCGCGGTTATCAGACCTGAACCCACCGAAAGCAACGATGGATTTTGGAACCGAGAGAACGCCATGGGGGAACAGGCCGCACCCCTCATTGCTAGAAGACTTCCGAGAGCCATAGACCATCCAGACTACGTGGGACAGCCGAATCCAACTGGTGTCCGAACCAAACTGGACTTCCAGCAATATGTTTTTGTCAACCAGATGTGTTACCATGTCGCGCTTCCGTGGTATTCTAAGTATTTCCCATACCTAGCCCTCATTCACACTATAATATTAATGGTTAGCAGCAATTTCTGGTTCAAATACCCCAAAACGAGTTCCAAAGTTGAGCATTTTGTCTCTATTCTTGGAAAATGTTTTGAATCACCGTGGACAACAAAAGCGTTATCTGAAACGGCCTGTGAGGATTCGGAGGAAAACAAGCAAAGATTAGCGGGAGCGTCAACTCTACTTAAACATTTCTCTACCAGCAGTGAGGAGGGCAGCCCGAACCAAACTGCCCCCGTGCTAACCAAATCTGGCGTCACGTTTTCGGTTGAGAAGCTAGTTAGCGAAATCCCATCCATGACCATTTTGGACAAGAAGGACGGCGAGCAAGCAAAAGCATTGTTCGAGAAAGTACGCAAGTTTCGCGCTCACGTTGAGGACAGTGACTTGATTTATAGATTGTATGCCATTCAGACAGTCATCAAAACTGTCAAATTTATCCTCATTCTATGCTACACCATGACTTTCGTTGCATCCATTGACTTCGATCACGTGTGCGAGCCTGAGATCAAACACCTCACTGGATACGCAAAGTTCCAATGCACGCATAATATGGCGTTCATGCTGAAGAAGCTACTTGTTAGCTACATAGCAATTATATGCGTTTATGGCGTCATCTGCATATATACACTTTTCTGGCTGTTTCGTCGTCCATTGAAAGAGTATTCGTTCGAGAAAGTTCGAGAGGAGAGTAGCTTTAGTGATATCCCCGATGTTAAGAATGACTTCGCGTTTCTCCTTCACATGGTCGACCAATACGACCAGTTGTATTCAAAACGTTTTGGGGTGTTTCTGTCCGAAGTGAGCGAAAATAAACTCAGAGAGATAAGTTTAAACAATGAATGGACTTTTGAGAAACTGAGGCAACATGTAACGCGCAATCCCCAAGACAAGCTAGAACTTCACCTCTTCATGCTATCAGGAGTGCCGGACGCTGTTTTCGATCTAACCGATTTAGAGATTCTAAAACTCGAACTTATCCCCGAAGCAAGGATAACGGCAAAGATTTCACAAATGATCAACCTCCAGGAGTTACATTTCTACCATTGCCCGGCAAAAGTCGAGCAAACTGCTTTTATTTTCCTCCGTGACCACCTCCGATGCCTTCACGTGAAATTTACGGACGTCGCGGAGATTCCCAGCTGGTTGTACATGCTAAAAAGTCTAAGGGAACTGTACTTAGTTGGAAATTTGAACTCCGAAAACAACAAATTGATCGGCCTTGAATCATTGCGCGACCTGAGGCATTTGAAAGTCCTGCATCTCAAGAGCAACCTGACAAAAATCCCGACCAACATCACAGACCTGTCGCCACATCTGCTCAAGCTGGTGGTCCACAACGACGGCACGAAGCTACTCGTACTGAACAGTCTGAAGAAGATGATGAATCTTGCCGAGTTGGAGCTGCACAACTGTGAACTTGAGCGTATCCCGCACGCCATTTTCAGCTTGACCAACCTCCAAGAACTCGATCTGAAATCCAACAACATTCGCACCATCGAAGAAATCATTAGTTTCCAACACCTCAAACGACTCATCTGTCTTAAACTATGGCACAACAAAATCATTACCATTCCAATTTCCATCAGCCACGTCAAAAATCTCGAATTGCTTTACCTGTCGCACAACAAACTAGAAGCCATCCCAGTGTCTTTGTTCAGTCTTCTCAAACTCAGATACCTTGATCTCAGCCACAACACAATATCCTCAATACCGTTAGAAGTTGGCTTTCTGCAAAATCTTCAACACTTTGCCATTACGGCCAACAAAGTGGAAGTAATCCCCAAGCAACTGTTCAAGTGCGTCAAATTACGGACGCTATGCCTAGGAAATAATTGCATTTCCTCCATTCCGGAAAAAGTCGGTCAGTTAACGCAACTCACGCACTTGGAGTTAAAAGGGAACTGTCTGGACCGTCTGCCGGCTCAGCTTGGACAGTGCAGCCTCCTCAGAAAGAGCTGTTTCATTGTAGAGGACCACCTTTTCGATTCTCTCCCAATAGAGGTGAAGGAGAGCATCAACCAGGAGTCCAGTGTGGCTATGGTCAACGGCTGCAAGTGTTTTAGTGACAGTCGATAGATAGATGTAATCAAAATAACGCTTATTTTCCTGCCATGTTTCAGATTTTTAGTTTTTTTTTGTTTTTTTAATGCCGTTTTGTGTATTACTGGAATAATTGGGGTTCATTAAATATAGCAAGGGGCTATAAGAGAATACAATTACTGAATGAACGCACAGTACTAGATGGTACAATTTAGGCAATGGTGTAATGTATTGAGTAGGTTTATATAGAAGATGAGGTATAGTTTTGGCTGCCTGGAATGTCCAGAATCATATATCTCTATTTTTTTAATACAGATCAATGCCAGTCTGGTCACCGCGTTCATCTCCATGAGATGGGCATGATTAGCCAATCAGGGACAAGCACAGTCTGTCCGTATTAAAGGAAATACATCTGCTTACAAGGAAACCTAAAAATATCACAGGAAACTGTAAAACATCTGCAGAATCAAGCAGTGAAAACACTAAACTGAGGTGAGAGAAGTTCGATGTAGTTCTAAATTATAGATGACCAGTGAACTTGTTCTTTTAACATCACTGAAGCAAACATCTGATTGCACAGTACTGTCTTATTTTGCACAACAGAAGGTGCTTGACAAGACTCACTCTTTGTAAAGAATTGAGGAAGTGTGTATTCTGGATCCCAGGCAAAAAGTTTTTGCCACTGATGTTCAAATATAAATTATTTTTATTTTTTTAATTTAAAAGGACAGTACGCAGATAACTAAAATTAATAATATCTCAAAGAGAAAAGATGCTCTGCACTAGATTTAGCTACAAGCTTCTCTCCATCTGTAGTCCTTTAGCATGTTTAGACAGAAGTCACTCAAACACCAATTTGCATTATGCTAATTAGATAGATAAAATAATAACAATAATTCTTCACACATTAATTCCTTGGTTTGAGAAAAATGGCTGGCTGTGGTTCATTTTAGATTAAATAGAAAGTTTTTCCCTTGTAAAAAGTAGTTGTTTTTGTAGCCTCACTGCCCTCTTCTGGGGTTATCCTGTACTGTATCTTCACTCTGAAATGTGAACAAACAGCTTAAAAAAATAATAATTTCACTCAAAACATGAATTAAAATGGTAATGAAATAACACAAATGATGCATCCCACGATTTTAAATTATTTCAGCTATGTTTTGGACCTGAACATTTTTTCACATTTAATGACATTGTATGGTTCTGACCGAAATACTGCACAATATATTTGCATAACAGTGTATTTATACCCTATTTATAACAATATGGTACTATGAAAACCACTGCAAGTTGATTCCAGTATATGATATGCACTATGTCTACCATTTATGTAAAATGTACATTTCATTTTTTATCTACATTTTATACTGTCTTCACTTTTAATTGTGTGTTGTCAGATGATTTTGATTATTTATTTTCTTTCCACTCTGCACTTTTTTTTCTTTTTGGAACAATCTACGTACAATGAACTGTAGATTCCATTGCCTAATTGGATTTTTAGTATGATTTTGTTTAATTTAATTATTATTTATTTATGTATTTATTTTATTTTTATATTATTTAAATGTATAATGTGATAAATATAATCCACACTATCCCTGCCTGTTTCTAAAGATACAGTATATTACTATCAAGTAGTCACTATAAAATGTATTATTCAAGGCTTGTGTCCTGTTTCTATATGAATGAGAATGCGATGAGAAGAGAGCGACATTAATAATGAAAAATACAGAGCATTTTTGTACTCTGTTTTCTTGTTTCATTTGGTCTCCACTGTCATACACATTCATTCTGAAATTTCAGCTTTTTTCAGAATCATGTCTTTTCTGTAGGCATGGCAATTCAAACTCAAAGTAATTAAAAGTGCTTTACAGAACAGATGCATTGCAAACAAAAAATAAACACACAAATAATCCTTATAAAATTGACTTAAACGGATGAGAGCGCCGATAAAAAATCTTTTCAGTCACGCACACGGCTTAAAGCAATGTTATAAGTGATTACTTGTTTAGTGCTGCCCTCTTGTGGAAGTTTAAGTGAATTACAAAAACACTATATTCTGCTGCAGAGACAATTGCCCCTAACACATTTTCTGCCCCATAATAAATACTTACCTGACCGTGTTGCATAGATTTATGGGGTTTTTTGTTTGTTTGTTTGTTTGTTTTTAATCTAGATTTAAGAAAACTCAGTTACTTGTTGTGGGTTGGGAAAAGTAGACTTGAAAACTGATCTGGAAAATCTGGAATTTTAAAATACTACTCAAGTGAAACATCTTCTGAAGTATGCATTGTCTGTTTGGACATAATATTTGAGACAAACAAAATGTTTTTTTCTTCATGTTAATATTGAGCAATATAAGTAGATCATCAGTTTACATTTTGCACATTGTAAACTGCAATATTGATCTAAAACGACTCAACAATAGCAACCGGTTCATTGACTTCCTGTTTAAAACTGATAAGCCCCGCCTTTTCATACTGACATTTCACAATAACAAGCGATGGACTGTCATTTACTCGCTTTTATCTTTGAATTGGCATTTTTTAACGCTTATCATTTAGAATCTTCATTTAATCTCAAAGTACAGAGAAGTGGGTGGGGATAGGGGGTAGATGTAAACAAGAGTTTTCAGAGCACCCGAATCTCATTTGCAGGAGAATATTCACCTTATTTCGGACGTTGCCTTACGGCCGCCGTCTTGTTTCTGTTGTATTCGTTTACATGGAGCAGACGAGCTCAACAGAAAAGTTCTACATGGACTAAAAAGCCGTTTTCAGACCGCCCAGGAAATCGGTGCACTGTTGACTTGTTGCTCGTGTTCATTAAACATTTTACACAAATCAATCTACTTTATGTAACATTTTAGCGGTGAGACTTTTCCCTTGTCCGTCATTAGCTTTAACGGAGTTCTTGTCAAACGGAAGTGCGTTTACAGACGGAAGTGCAGAAAACGGCAAAAGTGGGCGGGGCAGAATAAGGTCAATAGGATTATTAAAACATGCAAGAATCAATGAAAATACAACTTTGAGTACAGTGAAGCTGAGGAAACCGTGTTACAACAAGGATAAACACTCATTAAAGTTGATTTTGCATATGGCTCCTTTAAGTTAGAAAGTTTTAGGCCTGTTAGACGATTGTGGATTCAAATTAACATCGCTCGATAACAAACGAAAAGCTGGTACGATCATACCCGCTGCATCACTGACTCCTGGCCGTGTGTGACCAGAGCACCACACTGACCACTCCGGGGCCGGGCGCAGGATTACACGGGGTTACAGTGAGAGCGGCAGCTGCGAGAGGCGAGGTGTGAGCGTGAGGCGTCCTGACAGCGGGGCGTTTGTGATGCGCCGTCAGGTGACCACCACGAGCGCTCGAGATGAGATAAGACCACGAGATAAAAGCACCGTCTCTGCACAGGTCACAGTGGCGCCGTGCTCCTGTAGAGTCTGTGTGCCGGTTATGAGCACTGCAAAAAGACTGTATGTGAAGTCAGAAAAGGAATAGAATCGGTATAATAATTGTGTATTTTTGTATTTTGACTTTCAGCTGTTTTCTAAATGTATTTTTTTTTCTAGTTTGATTATTCCGTGCGGTTTTCTTATTCCATCTGCAGATAATTTGGCTTGAAATATGAGAAATTGTGAAGATCAAAACAAGTTAAATTAAATAATCACAAATAACTCTTACATTTTGTTGTACTGTGTAGAATCAGGTGTCCGTCCAATGCTGGTGTGACCTGAAGAGAAGGTTTGATACATGAACAAAGGCATTGCTCTAATCATTTTCTGTGTTGTAATTCTGTTAATGAAAATTACTTATTTAAAATAAATACAAAGTGGGATTTTGCAATATTATAAAGGTATACAGTATTGTGATGGAGGGTTTGCCACCTGCTTGAACTTATCGAGCTTGATGGAGACAAGCAGGTGATGGCACCAGGCCAACTGCAGGTCACATCTATTCATTATTGAATGAATCATTGGATTTATAGCGCCGTTCATTTAAATTATTCATGATTCATTCACTCCACACTCGGTGGTGGTAAACTACAGTAGCCACAGAATGACGGAGATAACACACATACCAGAGTCATACCTAGCAATGTGGTGGCACTAGAGCCACAGTCGCCCCCCTGTGGCACCTGGTGTTACAGCAGCGTCTAATCCAAGTTCTAACCTTAAAGGTCCCATAACATGCAAAATCGACTTTTCAGAGGTTTTAACCTTCCTACAGTGCTATTTGGGCCTCGTATGTTGTGCCCAAAGTGTTTTTTTGATTGATTCCCGCATGTTTTCGCTAGAGAACTGTCTTTTCCGTCCCCCTCGGCTGAGCAGGCAGACGGGGGCTCCTCACAAGGATGACGCGCTTCACTATAATGACACGGCGCTCAAGCCACGCCTCCAGGAAGCGCGCAGCCGCAGAATAAAAACAGCTAAGGCTAATGCTACACAGTAATTACACAATGGATACGACAGATCGAAGAGTTAGCTTGTTATTTACCAAACGGCAACGTGCATCGTCGAGGTACTGGAGCACGTCAAACTCCAGGTCAGATCCAGGACGTAGGACTCAGCACAACGCACCGTCAGGACGGATAAAAGGTTTATTCCTGTGTTTGTGTATCGCTGTTTACCGGAGCACACGGCGCATGCGCACTATCTCCGCTCTAGGCTTCGGCACGAGTTGGGCGGGGGAGGCGCGCGAGTTGGGCGGGGGAGGCAGACTGCTCTCTGTTCGGGGGGGTCAGATCTCAGAGTGAGCCGTTTGCTTTTGCAAGGAGGGGGGCCAGTCCAAGAAATGGGTGTTTTTTGGAAACTGTTATGTTATGGATATTGCACAACGCAACATTTTATCAACAAAGCCCTTAGAAAAGACTGTGTAAAGGGCAAAATAGCAGAATATGGGACCTTTAACCTTAGCTGTGATTATCTGTGTGGAAAAGCGAGCCTTCTTACAGTAAGAATGTAGAATGAAGAATATCTTTCAAGGCTTTTTTGCGATAGAAACAAAGAAAAGTATAAAGCATGCCACTTTGGGACATTATAAATAATGAAATAACATCTCCAAGAGACGAGCAGAACCTCCACCAAAAAGGTTACAAAGTGAACTTTCAATGCACCACCGTAGCGCAGTGGTTAGCACTCTCGCTTCACAGTAAGGCAGTCCTGAGGCCTTTCTGTGTGGAGTTTGCTTGTTCTCCCTGTGCCTGTGTAGGTTTCCTCTATCACTAAAAACATGTACAATAGGTGTGTTTGTGAGAGTGAATGCAGGACAACGGATGAAAACCAGCCCATGGCTAATTCTAGTGTTGCATGTTCATTAACATGTACTGTCCTGATAAATAAGCAAATAGTCTTTTTTTTCATTGTTATTGAATCAAGTTTGTTTATATTGAATTCTTTTTACAATATTCTCATCAAGACAAGAACAACAGTATTTTCAAGAAATGTCTTTCAAAAAATGTATCCTTTATTATAGCAAAAAGGACCTTGTGGACCGTCTCACTAATGTTGCATTTGAATATTTCTTGTTATAAAAAAAGCTAAGTTTTAAATATTTGCTCCAATACATTATACAATGTGAAAACTGTGCTGCTGTGCTGACCAGTGGTCGTGTGATTAAACTTTTACAGACGGCATTTGTTCGTTTAGCTACATTTTCTAGCTAAGACGCTCCTAGTACCCCACTTTTTTCAAACTAAAGCTATTAAATATTTATGACATTACTATTCATCCAAAATTTAGTTTTATGTTTTATGTGTGTTTATGTTTTAATGATAAAACATAGTAAATGTCCTCATACCGTTCATTCTGAGTTCATTCTTATCAAACTAGACAAGCAAAAACTCATCTCATTCATCAATTCATCTCCCATTAAGCAAAAAATCCCAAGTGAAATGTTCTTTTCGACAGTGGAGCAAAATTATGGAATGAGTGGTAATTTTATGAACACCTCAATAGCAAACAGTAAAAAAGATCTTACGCAAATTTTGTTAAATAAGTATAAACTGTGATTATTTAAATGGTTGTGTATAATCCAAATAGTAATCAGAGCTCTCTATACAACATATAGTAGGCCTACTTCAATACAAAATAATATTATGAATTAAATTTACAAAATCTAATACATTTTCATTGGAAAAATGTTTTGTTTTGTAATTGTGAAAACTATTTTCTGTGTATCAATGTGATTTTCATCTGTAAATCATCTGACCAGACAGCTTTCTATTCATTTGAGCTTGTTAAATAATCAGTTAAAGGTGTGTGGCTTTAAGGATAAGCCCTTTCGGGTTTCTGCCACACTCCATCATGTTTTATGTTATTTTATTTCACATAGACTTCTGTTTTTTTATTATGTGAAAATAAAAAAAATCAAATCAAATTAATTAAAGAATCAGACAATTTGCTGAATGTCCTCCCTGCTCTTCTCCCCATTTTGCTGACTAGCTTAGCCTTTGGCCAAAAAATGTACATAAAACATGACGAAAGACAACTATAATAACCTACTACTCGAGTCCTTCACACATAAACCCTGGTGTGACGACTTGTTTTAAGAAAAGGGCCTCTCACGTGACTTTGCCGGCCCGCGACACCACCTGACACCCCTCCCCCGCCCCTGTGCGCCCGCGGGTGAGGAAGCCTTGTCACTTATTAAGGAGCGGTGCGCGGCAGAAGTGACAGTTGCCCTGATGCGACATGTCAGCAGCTTTGGCCTCCGTCTGTCTTGTTAGTACACATAGTTAGGAATGGTGTGAGGACAGGACTCTGATGCTTTCATATATGCTAAATGTATCGGAGGCTGAGACCGGCTCCCGCGGCAATGTCAACACAACCGGCTTTTTTTGTTTTGCTCCAATGCTGGATAAACAAGGGACGTTTATGAGGAAATAAAAGTGGAAAAACATGTTAAATGTGGGTGAAAGTCCTGTGAATGGTACTGAAATCTTGTTTTATACCTGTTTAATTTCATGTTACGGAGATGCGTCTCAAATTTAGCAAAGCGTTGTGAGCGGGTGAGACTGTGCAGTAATGCCACAGTGTGTAACATCTCAGCAAATATAGATTTAAGGAAATAAAAAGAATTTAACTGTAGGGGGAAAAGGGATCTTAAATCGGTTCCAGTATTGGTATTGGCTGACATAAATGGATTTGTTGGCAATATCAGTATCGGACGATATTTAGTGCCAATACACACAACACATATATTTTTTTATATATATATTTTTCCCTATAGACTAAAGAGTAAAGATGGAAATAGAAGAACAATTTGACAATGCCAACATACGTCAAACATCAACAATAGAATTCAATTGCAGCTTGTTGGTGACATATCGTTTCTATGGAAAGTGACAAGTGTTTACACTTTGTACTTTGCCTTTTTATAAAACTATAATTGTTGAGTGAAACATCTTGCAAATCAGTTGGTGCAGATATCCGACTTGCACAACTTTACATGACCTTTAAACTAGCAAAGACCTTCATCAAAGTAAGCACTATAATCTCAAAACCACATAAAAAGGTAACACAAAAATGACACTTACAAGTCATGTTTCAGTTTATAAAAGATTTAGAGTCCAATATTGTATGTTTGACCTGTATGCTAATAATCACCAGTGCTTGTTATGTACAGTATTAGCATTTTTTACAAAGCTTGCTGCAACAAAGTAAAACCTGTGTTTTAAAATGCAGCTGTTCTTTTGAATGATGCTCCACAGCTGACAGTAAAGAGCAGGACTGTTTTGATATGCATATTTCCTTTGGAGTTTACATTTATTTACATTAGCGATTAGAACCAAGATGGCTGTGGGTGGCACAGGTCACGTGTCTGGCAGGAAAGGATACAGAATTGTACAGTCTAAATAAATACAACTTGTTATTATTTTTGTTATTTGTTATTATTGATTTCTAAGTGAAAAGTTACTTCAACTTTAAATAGATTTGTGGTCCTTGCTATGGATTTTGAAACCAAAATATCGGTATCTGAAAATGTCAGTTATCTGCAACAGCAGCAAGACAAATATCGGTTACTGTATCGGACCAAAAAAATGTGATATTGGACCACCCCTTATTCTGACTGATGTAAACACAGGTCAAAATTCATATAAACTACACAATAGTTATAATTTGACAACATCTTTATTTGGCAAAATAGTTGTTTAAACTGTCTTTATTGGTATTTTGGATGTGTGAATGTCACTTATTGATGACATCACGGAGAGACTCAGCACTACTTCCTGAAATGTTCTATTTTAAATTGTAAATTTTTCTACACAAAATGGCACTTAAAAAACTATCTTAAGTATTTACCACAAGGACTATTCCACCAAACTAAGTCATAATCATGAAAAGTCATGTGCCCTTTAAAGGACAAGTATTATTTTTTTGGTATTGTTTTTAACCTGCTCTTGAGTGTCTTCACTTTGACACGTCATGTTTTAAAACCAAAAATAAAATGCTTTACTTAACATAACTTTATCACTGTGTTGGGAGATGCCATTTTGACTTAACTGTGTCTCCATCTACTGGCTGTAGAGGCAATTACACACATGTAAATATATACCCATAATGCTTTGTGATATTCAGTGGATGTGATGTAGTTGTAGTTATCGGAAGAAATGTTCAAAGCGAGTCTGGCGCTGCTTTAGGACTTAAAACAGCAAAAGATTCTGGGATAAATAACATCAGCATCAAATATGTCACACATCGAAGGAGTTCAGAACGCAGTATTGGAGAGAGAGGATTTACAATTAAGCATTCATCAAACGTGAATCAAGCTAAATGCTACTCCAGTATATTTTTGATGACAGAACAATGTTAGAACATGGCTAAAAGCTCAAGAAAGTAAATTTTGTAAAAATATTTGTCCTTTAAAGACATGCCAAATCAGACAAAACGGGTAATGAAACCAACAAATGACATATCTCTCACAGTTATCAGGTATTAATATTTGTCAAATCATAACTATTGTGTATTTAAATAGATTTTGAGCCTTATTTATAGTATGGTTGCTAGGTAACAGTTGTGCTGCTCATGTTCAACCAGGAAGTACAATTATAAACATCACCAAAATTGTCAAACTGGAGAAAAAATAGCTAAATTCTTACGTAAGAACTCAAATATAATCACGTTTAATACAATGTCATGAAATGTGTAATCTAACCTGTCACATGCACTTTAAATTCTGAATAACAAAGTATATTTTAAGAATTTTGCGCTTTGGTGAACGTTACAAGCCGCGAATCTGGTCTTCTGTCTGCACTACGAGACAGAACATCTCCCCTGACTCTTTCCCTTTCTCTCTCTGTCTCTGCGCTTCTGCTTTGGTTTTGCAGCCGGCCCCAGTGCTCCGGGTTCACCGCCACTGAACCGGCTCCAAATCTCCATCCCCTCCTCCCCCTCCTCCTCCTCATCGCTCCTGTGTTTGGCTCCGAAACATTAGGGCCCGGTGTCTGCCTCTCTCACACTGCAGCCGTCCTCCCGAGATTCAAATCCTTTTAGCTTCTTCCTCAGGTAAAATTGCCAAGGACCTTGTGAGCCCTGCAGTTCCCCTGGAGGTAAAATCTATAATGGAGTTTTGATTTGAGCCAGAACAGCCTTGAAAATGGACTTGTTTAAGCAGGGAGCCCGGCTGGCAGAAGGTCAGCGGTGGTCCGGGTGGAGACAACATGCCACAGTGGTGTTAGAAAAAGGCAGAACAAAGGAACAGTTTTACTCCAAAGACTGCGACCTGCATGGAGACGGGCTGTAAATAAAAAATCAAAGTGACGCGCCGGAGCTGAGAGGGATGCGAGCGGAATGAGATACAAGGACTTTATTGGACGAACTGTTATTCAGAACGACAGGATGTTTTAAATCGTTGTAAAACTAATTTATGGATCGGAAATGGAGTGGGTGCGTGGGATTTCAGAAAAGTTGGGGGAAAATGTGAGAAAGTACTAAAAAAAGGGGGGGAAAGGTCAAAATAATGTTATAACAAGATACAGTACAGGGAAAAGTCATTGTTTTTCTTTTCAATTTTGAGGTTTATTTGGTTAGCTTACTCAGTGGCCGACCAAGGAATTCAGGGGCAAAATTAAGTACAGGCCCCTCCTCATCAAGTTTTGGCTTTTAGTTTGTGTTGCTTTTTTGTGTTTGCTTGTTTTTAAATAGTTTTAAACAGCTTTAGGGGAATATTATAGGGGGTTTGGAGGTCCTTCCCCAGAAAAATATTTGAGAAATCCAACCAATTGTGTTAAAATGGTGCATTGTTATTATCGTTTAAACATGCTCTTGAGTACCTTGAATTTGCCATCTCATATTTAAAAAAAAAAAAAAAAAAGTGTATTATTGAAATGACACTTTCTGAGTATATCCAGCCAGTAGATGGCGCCTAGCACAATTTAGTGAAGTTAGTCGTCAACAAACGCTACAATGCGGTCAGCAGGAGCAGTTATTGTGTTGAAATGGCAGAAATGCTCTGAACGAGTCTGGTGATGATTTGAGGACTTAAATCTGCAGAAGATTCTCGGATAAGTTACGTATGAAATCTGAAAATACGTCCCAGATCCAGAAAGTTCAGCAGAAAGTGTTTTTAACGCTCAAAGGGGGGAGGATTTTCTAATGAACATTCCTCAAAACAGCCTAAATGCAACTCCAGGTATGTTTTTGATGACGGAACATTGTTAGAGCACGATTAAAAGCTCACAAAAGTCACTATAGCAGAATATGTGTCCTTTAATACATGTTCAGCTGATTTATACATGATATTCATTCATACATTTGACAATCTCAGACTATTTTGTTAGTCGTTTTCTTGTTCAAACGTACACTGCTTTACTTTATTGTGATCTTGAGAACTGTTTCAGAGCCTTGGGTCTATGATGATCGGAAGGGCATCTGATCGGGGGCCCTTTCAGGTTGAGGGTCCAAGGAAACTGCGGTCCATTTCCTGCTGGTGCTCATGTGGAAAAAACAAAACATTGTCCAATCTGCACCTAAAGATGTTTCTTTTTTTTTCCTTCTATTTCATCCATTGCATTGAAATGAAATATTGCAATAAACGATATATTGAAACTAGCTTTTGCCACCTACACAATAACACTAAGGAATGGAATTTAATTTGCAATACTAAAAAATTCTAAATGCACTTCTAAATAAACTTGATCTGCAGTAGAAAATAACATGATCAAACACTTAAGTGGTTCAGTTAGAATCAGTAATGAGTTGTTTATGTTAATTATTCAATCCTCAAAAGCTCAAATGTTCATGTAAGACAAAAAAGTAATAATAAACATTTCTCCACAAGAGCATAGAAAATAAACTGGGCCCCAAAAATATAGTTCCATGTATCATATGTTGAACAATAAGCCAATATAGTAATTATTGTGATTTATGACGTTCTAACTTGAAAAATGAGGCGAAATTTAATAACCATGTGTTTTGGGACTGTACTACTGCTCAGAAATATTGGACTGAGAGCAACAGAACGCGGCAAATTGTTTTAGCCATGTATTTGGGGCTCAAAACTCCTGCTATAGACACAATGAATGGATACCTTTGGTGCAAACAGCGAAAAAAGGCCCTCACAAAGAAATGGATGACACAAACTGAGCCACCAATCAAAGACTGGACCAATATTATAATTGGTGTTCGAAACAATGGGAAACATTCATGTGGACTACAATATTGTGTATTTGAAAAGTCTATTATATTGTGAAAATAGACAAATATAACAGACTTTTGGACCAAATGGGACAGTTACGTCAGACTACATGTTTAGGACTATTTTAACCTGTTTGTATGTTACTGCTCCGTGTCTTGTTCTGTGCTCCTTTGGGTTATTTTGTATTATAAAGAAAATAAAAATGAAAAAATAAAATGTTAGGAAATATTTTTACGCATTTTCAGTGAGATCAAGTTAGAGTGAATATCCAAAATCCCCTCTTCCTTCCTCGTATTTTTGGTGTTTTTTATTGTTGTATTTGTTGTAAGCCTAAGACTGATTTATTCAAGTTTTGACTTTTTTGTGTTTGTGCAAATTTTCAGTAAGATCTAGTTTACTCAAATACTAAACTAGAAATCCAAAATATCATTGTTATTATTTTTTTTTTTCCTAATCGAATCAACAAAGTCAACAAAAAAAGCAAGAAATTGAAACCTGGTTCAATCAATTTGTCTGATTTTAAGTCCAAAATGTGTACAATTTTTACTCATAACATGTTTTATTTATAGATGAAAACCTAACCTTTTCTTACCTTTTCTTATTCATCTGCAATGTCTCGCTTTAAAACGAAATAAGCGAACGAAAGAACAATTACGTTGCATACTTTATTTATTATATACTTATTTCCTTAGTAAATATTTTTCTTTGTCAGCCATCCTTACTAACTCAATGACATTTTGAAACTATAGTATTTCCATTCTTCCAGCAGAGGGCGACACATCCTTAGTTTTGAAATGTTGGTTTGTAAAAGCTGTGAAAGAAAAGACTGCGATGCTTCAATCTTTATACGTTTTTTTTGTTCTATTTTCAATCCGAGATGCATCCATAACAATCAAGACATATACTGCACATATACCATTACATTTCCAACATCGCATTCCACAAATCAGTCTGCCACACCGCTGTTTATAATTTTCGATGATTTACAGCTACACCGAACGCAATAAGATGTCATATTTTGTTAAATTATCAGATTATAGTATATTAAGAGGAATAATTTACACTTATTTGCATTCACATTTCACTGCAGCGGCGTCGAGTTTGCCGAGCGACACTCTCAGATATGCTTCATTACCACTTTATTGATGTAGCCTCTGCTGACGTTCAATAATTCATGAACCGCTCCAAAAGTTTGTCAATTTATACTCCAAACAGAAATCTGCTGCATCCTTAATCATAGCTAATAACCCTTTTACTGCACTTAGCAACACAATTTCCAAATCCAAATAGTTTAAAAAAAAAACAGCCGCCCCCATTTCTCATCGACTTTGGTGGGTTTTCGGTTCGGGGAGTGACGCAATTGGTCATTACCTCGCCCCAGATGTAATTGGGGCTGACAGTTTGGATTCCAGCTCTGACAGCCTCGAACTTGTTGAGTTTTCTCTAAATACTTGCCATTGCAATGAGTTAAACATCCCCCGGAGGCAGCGATGAGCTCTCCTTTTGAACAGACCCCAGGGACGGCGGGCTGGGACTGCAGAAGAAAGCCGGGGTCTTAACGGAGAGAGTGCTGTTTGGGTTTATCTAATGCTACACTGGGTAATTTCTCCCACCAGTGAAGAGGAGGAGGAGGGAAGAGGGGAAGGGAGCTGGCAAAAGCGTTATTGTTTCAAAAAGTAGGCCTGTGTAGTGATAATATGCTTTGAAGAGTGTTAAATCGACGCAGAGAACGACGAGGCGTTCGAGTTGTCGTCGGAGGTTGGGGTTTTTTGGAGTTCGGACTTGTAAAATCACACTGGAACACTCTTATCGCAGAATTCCATCTTTTAAACTATTTTCGGGAAACATTTCAACTAACTTATCTGAGTTTGGAAATCCAACATGGCTGCCTGTCGCGTTTGGAGAAGTTTAACATTTGATAGTTTGAATATTGATAATACTTCTGTTATTTTCCATTTAGTGCCTCTCTACTGTCCACTTGTTTTGTGTTTATGTTTTATTAAATAGTGTTCTTTAGTAAACTATTTATAAGCACTTGTTATTGAAAACGATTTAATAAGCATCATATTAATGCTCTTACAAACATTTTGTAGACGGTTTATTAACACACACTTTTTGATGGCTTACTAACATTTCTTTTATGTATATTTTGTTTTTGTTTTTAATTTAAAACAGGACCAGAGAGCAGACAACAAATCAGAAATTAAAATAAAAACAGCCTCAAACATTCAAATGAAAAACGGCACGACCAAATTAACATGAGTCTTTTATATTTTCGGATTGTTTGAGTCATCCATCTCTTCATAATGGCTTTCTTTCCTGCCGCCGTGAGTTTTGCTCCACAAATATCCATTTCATGTATCCATAGCAGGAGTTTTGAGGCCCAAATACATAGTTCTAACCTTAAGTTGCATTGTGGTGCCAAAAACAGTCGGAGCGCTTTGTTAATCTCAGTCCAGTCCTTCTGAGCAATAGGGGACAGTACAAAACACATGGTAATGATGGGCCACTTGGCACCCTCCAGCGTTTATTACACTACAAAAGGTAAAAGGGCATTTCAACTAGAAAAAACGAATGGCAAAGATGCAAAGAAATCATAACTTGAATCAACTAAATCCTCGCATTTGACCTAAGTTATCAAAGCTGTTTCAGCAAGAATCTACATTTTGAGTTTCCTTTGTAAAACTACTTATATAATTATCCGACTAACTGTTGCTAAGTTTGTACTTTTTGAGCTGGACACACCCTGCATCTCTGTTTCAATGTTTTTGTTTTGTTTTTCCAGCTCACAACTTTTCACTTCTAGTTGAAAAAAGTCTCTTCTATTTTAGTTGAATGTTTCACAACTAAAAGAAACAAGATTAAAGGCCATTACTTGCCAGCACTAGTTAAATACACTAGAATTTGCATATTGACTAAACTAAATGAAGCTGTGACGTTTTAAGTTGTCTAAGCCAGTGGTTCTCAAACTTTTTCAATCGCGACCCGAAAATAAAAATAGTTCACATTCGCGACCCCCAAACACAAAAAATTGGCAACATGCAAAGTGATAAATTAACCTTATTATCTAATGTTTGATTTTATTTAGAGAATACAGACCTAGAATAATGACTTTGATAGGCCAACAAATAGGAATCTACATTTACCACTGCATTTGAAGGGAGTCAATCCTTGTTTAACACTATTGTATACATTTTCCCCCATCATCTGCGGACCCCTGGAAATCATTTCGCGACACCCCTAGTTTGAGAACCACTGGTATAAGCCATCTACGAATGATAAATGCCTTAGTATATAAAAAATAACTATTATTACTATATAACCTTTAAAGCGTTCCCTAAATATATATTTTAAAAAGTACAATACGTATATGACCTTAAACTCCCACTGCGAGTTATTTGAGTTGAACGTACAAACTTGTTCCAATTAATACTCACTTACTTTTAGTTTGTTAAAGTAATAAATTATTCGGTAACGTTTAAGATTAAGCAAACTATTTAGTAAACTACTAAGTAAACTATCTATAACTATAACTAACTTTAACTATAAAGGTGTTAATAAGCAATAGTTATTTGTTCATGCACTTATAATACCTTAGATATGTTAATAATCCATAAAAAGCATGCATGTGTTAATAAACAGCATGTACAGAGCTGTCTATTAAATTGTTTTCAATAATCAGGTGATAAATGCTCGTAAATGCCTTATAAGTGCTTAAAAACATAACAAGTGCTTATAAATAGTTTACAAAGGAACCTTAATCTAAAGCGTTACCAATGATTCATATAATTGTGAGAAAATGTGCTGTAGCTGTTGCGATAGACGGCAGGAAAACAAGCTATCGTTAGTAAACCGTCGATATGCTTGATGGACACATATCCGAATCCTGTTTGCAGGCGTAAACTACAACGTATATCGCACATTCTGCTGCTGAAAGAGGAGCAAGAGGTGAACGCGTATGTCTGAGGACTGGATTTCCAAAGCTGCAGCCGAGTGGAGGGTTTTAGCGGTGCGCTGATCTGTGTTGTCAGACCCATGGAAGACCCAGGGGCGCTCGCAGAACACATCACTTTAGCATCGCACCTTCTCCCGCTCCCGGCGTCTTTGTCTGGGAAGAGACAGAGCGCTGAGCCTTTTGGAAATCTAATCCCAAGTTTTGTCTGCGGAAGGAGGCTGCAGACTCGGGTTTCTGAAAGAATCTGTGACGACATAATTGTTGCGAGCGCAAATATGTGGCGAATGCTCTTGCTTTATGTGGATGTGCATGCATGGGGCATTTAGCGACAACTTTGCACGTTTCGTATCAAATTTTGGACAAATGAGGCACAGATTTTCAGCTTTATTGTTAAGCCACCATGTTTTCACGGCAGAACGGCATTTGTTTGTGGGAGAAATGTATCCAAAGTTGTTGCACAGTTCATTTTTAGTAAGTGCAAGACTAAAGATGGATTGATGGTGGGTTACCTGCGTCATTCTTGTTAATAATCGCTTACCTGCTTTGCTTCTCCTTCAGAAAAAGCGATTTTAAAGCCATGAACACACTAATGAATGAACTTGAAATGGAAATACTACAGATGCACAAATCCAGCTTTTTCAGATCTGACATCGATTTCGATATTTGGGCTTTGAATATCTGTCGATCCCCGATATCGAGCGATACTTCTGCAGAGACTAAAAATAGCATTTAATTTCTCAAAACAAAAATAACATGAGCTTTTTGTATGTGTTTTCCAGTGTGGTTTTCAAACTACAAATGGCAAATAAACTAAACCAAAACAACATTTGAGAAAGGCTGCAGTGTAACCTCATTTAAAAGGTTTTCTTCGAGGCCTGTCACGATACCAAATTTTGAAGTGAGGAAAATTGCTACATCAAAATATCACAATAAATGATAACATTGAAACTACTTTATGCCATTGACTCCAAAACTTTAACGTCACAGAATCCCAGTTAAACCCTTTTCTAAATACACAACATATTTGAAAAACATGAGCTGCAACAAGACTATAAACCCGAATAAAGGACCGCAGTCATGATTTAGTGTCTATAATTTGCAGGGCCGGCCCGTGGCATAAACAATCTAAGCAAATGTTGAGCGCCACCACCAATAGGGGGCCACATTCTCTGGTAAAAGACATAAAAAATAAACACAAGTTCAAATGTGGAATGAATATCGAAGTACAAATATGCTCCACTCTAAAAGCTGATCTTTAAATACAGCATAAAAAAGTAATTAATATCTTGTGTATACTATTCAAATGGCTAGTTAGATACAATAAAATATTATATCTGAAATGCACCTGAGATTTATTGCAATTTTCTGGGGGAAGACACCCAAATCCCCCTTTACATCTGGCTATCTCTAACTGTGTAAAAAAAAGTTAACTAATATTCCATTATTATGTCCCAGAGTGTGTTTTGGTGGGCCACAAACAAACAGCCTTGTTTAGGACCTCAAAATGCCTAGAACCGGCCCTCACAATTTGTCATAAAAGTTACTTGTTCAACTCTCTAAAGCTCAGATCTTAACGCTCTACATAAAAATGACCAAAAATGTCCATTAGTGCAAAGAAAATGCACACACGATAAATATTAAACCCCAAAAATATTGTTCCTGCTATTATTTATTGAACGATAAGTCGATATTGTAATCACTGTGACGGGTCCTCATTCGAAGCAGGTTAAATAATGACACTTAATGAACGTATAAATCCTTTTTGCACCCTTTGAAAACTTGAATATCAGCCTGGACTCAACCCCGAGCTCACCCGCCATCCAAAAAGTTACACAGCGCACCTTTAAATTGCCCGTTTCAACTTAACTATCCGACCGACTACTGCACATCCCCCTCGACACTAAAGCAATTCAGATCTCCAAAGGCCTCTGCACTTTGCGACGGATAAGCCGGGCACGTGCTGCAGTCATCTTTGTCCAAAAAAAAAGGTGGAAAAAAAAAAGAAAAGCTAGTGCATGAGACGCCTGGGACCGTGGAGAGGTGGTGGTGGTGAAAACAAGAGGTGAGCGGAACAAGCTGAGGAGAGGAGAGTCCCGGGGCGCCCTGCCAGTGATGACCACAATGTCCATCAGCCCGGCTCCCTCGGGTGCTCCGCGAAACAGCCACGCCGGCAGAACACGGAGCCCAAGCACCCGGGGAAAGAGCTTTTTCTCCCGCCAGACGCCCGTGATGGATTGGGCTGGCCGCTGAGCACAATGCATTTGCAGCAAACAGAGCAGGAGAGACGGGGGGAGCAGAGAAGAGAAAAGAAAAGGCAAAAAAAAAAAAAAAACAGGTCTGTCAGAAAAACACTTCCACTTTACTCCTCGAACGCTCTGAAATATTTAGGAGTTTGATATTTATTTCATTATTGCACACGTCCGATGTGAGGATGGGTGGAAGCACACAACAAAGCTACACTTAAAGCTACACTTCCCCGATATCTTCCTTGGTCTGAACCACCGGCCTGAAGAACAGTGGAGGAGCTCTTTTTGGTGGTGTTTTATTTACAAAATGTGCTAAAACTGGAACGATTCACCATAGCAAAATACAAACATGTGTGAGTAGTGCCCTATACCTTTGCAAATATTTATCTGCTTGACTTTATCCTTATACTAGAACACTAAAATGATTCTTGAGGTTATAACATGAAGATATTAATATTATAGACACTATATTAACATTATTTTTAACATTAAAGGAAAAATATTATACACTTTTCGTATTGTTATTAACCTTTAAACATGCTCGAGTGCTTTAAAATAGAACATAGCAACTTCAGCGACAGAGCTCCCCCTGCAGGTCTGTTGTGAAAATACACTGCCAGTAAAAGGATGTTTTTTCTTTTTTCGTCACTTCCTTTTTATTGAAATAAGAAAGTACAATCACATACAAAAACATTTCATATCACCAAATATAAAAAAAGAGAACCAAGAAGAGTTGTATTTGGGTCGCCGTCAGGAAATGTTGCAAGGCTAGTTTTCCACGCAGAGACAGCAGGGGGCGATGGCAGGGGCTAAAAAAACATTTACAACCATCACACGGACTTACAAAGACATTTAATAAGGTAAAATGTTACTTAGCTCTACTTTACGCTTGGCATCATGTTTTAGAACTAAAGTGGTTATAATAAACTAAATGAACATCTGTATCTCTAGGCTAGTTATCTAGAGTTCAGTTTTTGTTATAGTAATCAGTTATCAAAGAAATGTCGAGGAGAGTCAGCAGGAAGTGTTTTTGACTGTTGGCGGGAAAAGATTTTCCAACCAGGATTCATCAAAACAGCTTGAATGAAGCTAAACACAACTCCAGGTATGTTTTTGATGACAGAACAAAGTTAGAAAATTACTAAAAGCTAATAGGTAACGGGACACTTTTTTGCTTGAAAATATCCCGCGGCACACTTTCTATTAAAATATTACCAAATAACACAAAAAGTGGTATTTAATGTGTAAACAAACAGCATGACTAGCTATCCAAGGGTTTCAAAATGATGAAAATACAATATATTTTCAGAAAGGTCCTCAAAATGGTGCCTATAGCTTACTGTTTGGATTTTGTTGGGATTGTGTTCAAAACTTTAACCAAATTACTGTAACTGCTCCAAACTGTTTTTTGCCAGAACTCCTTTCTTTATAAGACCAACTGTAGAAATAACTTACTTTAAAACCATGAATCTAATTGCATACAGTTAATTTATTAAACACGAGGTTTGTGGCTAGATCAGTGTTAGCGCCAGCACTTCCTGTACAATTCTATCATATGGGTTTTTTGCTAAATCAGTTTAACGACAGATCAGGCGGCGAACAGCGGGTTTTGGGTGAATGTCACGTGTTAAAGACTTTACAAATGAGGTAACTATTTCGCCGGAAGATACCTCACTGATTAGAAACACAAGCATTTGTGTCACAATGCTAATGCTAACTTTGAGGCGTAATAAATGTTAAAATAAAATGACAAACTGAAATAATCTTCAGATAAAAACAATCTTGTCTTTAATTTGAATTGTAACTGGATGTTTATTTTATAGTTTACGTTTCAAAATTTAGCATTAGCTTTGAGAGTAAGCTAGCCACACATACACTTTACCTTTAAGACGGCAGGTCCTTGGTGGATATAGTGCAACAACAGTGACATTTTTAAAGGGAAGAAATAGTGAGGATTAGCTCTGATTAAACACTTGCGATGAGGGTCTTGGGAAGCTCGTATCCGCGGCGGCTATCCTAGATTTTTCCTCCTGAACCGCTGCACCTGCCGACCTCTGCAGCTAACAATATCGATCCCAACTCCACATCCTCAAATCCTCCCCCATTTCCTTTGAAGGCCGAAGCCATGCCTGATGTGTGCCAACCGCTATAGCTTACTTAGGGATTTCTCCATCTAGGTTGTATTAATTAACGCTAGCTTTTCTTAAATTAGCACTCAGAGGAGCCTTAACTCAAATTCCTGTATTTATGGAAGTAATAGGTTGAAAATAAATGCTTAACTTGAAATAATTATGCAGTCCAACACCGAGCTTGGAGAATAAACTGCAAAAAAGCTGATGAAATATAGATGTGCGTTGGGTGCAAAGACTGGTTAAATATTTACAATCGAGTGTTAGTCCACCACTGCAGTAAAGACGCTCGTCAACTGCAATAATTGCTCTGCAGCTAAACTTCTTGCGTGTCTCAGTGCGCAAATTCATGCATTTTCAAGGACTAAAATTATTTAGCTATTTTTTCCATCTAGTTCAAATATATGGCTGTAGTAGGGGCGGCTTTAGACATTTGGTAACCCTGAACAAGATTTTGGTCATGGCCCGTCAAACACTGTTGAAATATATGGATATAACAATGAAAAAAACTAAATAAAATAAAGGGAAAAAATGAGTGATGGACTGGGGAGAAAAAGTGACAAATGTATTCATCAGCGTTTACATGTTTGTTTGTTTTTTTGTTTTTCATTTAGAAACCAAATATGTAAAGGGGGACTTGGGTGTCCACCCCAAGAAAAAAAAAATACATTTGAAAAATTGCTGTATTTAAAGACAAGCTACAGTCCACGGATTGGAGCATTGTGACTGTGCATTTTAAATAGCGTTTATGGGTATAGTAAAGAGCAATTAATTACGCTCATTTTATTGATGAGCCTTTTCCAATCATTCGTCTTGGTACATACTGGCCTCTTGTGGTGGGAGTTGGTGTCTTTAATTGGCACTATCATACAATATTCCAGAATAGGGCTGATACAAACGATTCTTTTAGTAGTTGACTATAGTCAGCAAGTTTTTTTCTTCAACTAGTCATCGAGTCAAATTATTATTTCTATTGTTCACTCAGATTTTTCAGACATTCTCAACCAAATAAATGTTGAAATATGGTTACCAAAAAGCTTCTAGAATTAAGATAGGTGAGATAGGTAAGATAAGATAAATTAGGTGTGTTATTGAAGAAAACCAGCCATTGTTTATTAGATTTTGCCTTTTTGATTAAACAATGCTACTGTCTTTGTTATTTAAAAAAAGGTCATTTTGCATGTGTTTTTGAGTCTGAATTGTTCAGATAACGATTACAATTATCAAAATCCGACTACGATTATTTTTTTATAGTTGACTAGTCACTTCAGTCGATTGATCATTGCAGCCATGTTTCAGAACTAAGCAAAAAACAAACAAATAAATACATACATGAGTAGATTAAATAAACAACATTAAAATTGGACGGTTCTATGAGACAAAAATTAAAGATGCACTATGTAACTTCTCTAGAGGATGGTCTGGAATGGCATTAAACCGATTTATCAACTTTTCAAACGTTTGTTTTCTATTACTATTATGTGCAACACTTTGGAAACTACCTTGTTTATAAAATGTGCTATACAAATAAAGTTGATCCACCTAGCCAAGGCCTTACAAATTAGATCTGTGTAGAGGCGTCCCGCAACAAAACCATTACGTTTCTTGCCATAACAAAAACAAACAAACAAAAAAAAACATGCTGCTTACATTTAAAGCCCTTTTGTGGAACATTGCAGGCAAAACAATAACATCTCATCAGATTCTAAACCAAAAAAGTTCCATGGTGCAGCTTTAATTATCGTATGCTGGTTCATAATCCATGCAGGTAGATGGCAGACTATTTGTATGACTTATTTATGTATTTATTCATGTTTATTTATTTCTCAGGTCTGGGTAAGCCTACTTTCCCCTCGGTCTGTCCTCCTAATGTAATGTAATCAGACAGGTAGTGGCATATTAAGCAGTGGTCCGGCATTAGGGGCCGCAGAGTGGGCCCCTAGAGGCAGCGATCTTATGTCCGGACTCTGTGTTTTTCCGAGCTAAAGAGGCTATTCGAACCCAGAGGCGCCTGAATTATTAACGCCACTGTATGTTTCCCAAAGACTCGACTTAACCACTTCTTTCCGCGGCGCTTCGGAGCCCGATCGGGCCGAGGAGGGGCCGGCTGTCGCTCGCGCTAAAATGGCCTAAGCACGCTTTTACTGCCTCTGAAAGGTTATTTCGGTTGATGAAAAGGATACGCCACACAGCCGCGCTTAAAAGTGAACCTCAGCATTCACAAGGTTGTTGAATACTTTCCGTCCAGTTTGCCTTATAAATTTATCATCAGTAAAGCACACCGCTAGTCTCATGCCTCTGCGCAGGATCCCGGCTAAGTGGTGAAGAATGGAGATCAAAAAATAGCTGGTGGAAAGAGAAAAAAAAAAAAAAAAACACGCACAGGAAGAGAGCGTTTTAGCGCTGGTGGAGTGCGCCCTGGTTTCTAAGACGTTAAAAGTCCTAAATTGGCCGTATCGATGGTTCTCTTGATTCGGAGATAATGTACAGAGGCCTGGCTTGTTAACAGCGTGTATGTTAATGACTTGTATTAGACCTGATCAATCTGCTCCGAGTGCCGACGTTTCCCATGGCTTTGAACTCACCGGCATTGATTGGTGAGAATAGGGAAGAATTAAGCTATTGGTTGTCCTAAATGGAGCTCAGATGCTCAGAGAAGTGCACTCGCTCACACGGGCCTAATCTGCATACGGAGTTACTGTACGTAGAAGAAGTATTCAAGGACGCAGTGCAAGGTATATGAAATACTTTTATAATGAGTACTGCATGCGATATTGATCTCAGAGAAGTTTTATTTACCGTGAATTCTGTAGCATTTCAGACAGCGTCACAGAACCAGAACAATCTAAACATCTGTCACTCTCACGATGCAAATTGTTATTCTGCAAAATCAACTTTAATGTGCTTTTGATGGTGTTTACTAATCATTAGTTTACTTAAAGTTGTATTTTGATTGATTCATGCATGTTTGAGTAATCCTGTACTGTCCTGCAACTGATACTTACGTCTTCAGAAAATTCCAGTTCTCACCTGCCACCTATCCCCGCCCGCATCCCTGTTCTTAGTTGCGATTATTTAAAAAATGAAGACTCGATACACGTAGTTCTCAGTTCTAGACACAAAAATATAAACCTGTAAATGACATGCTTGTTACAGAGAAATGTCACTAGAGGCGGGGCTTATCAGTACTGCAGTTTTGAACAGGAAGTTATCGAACCTGTGTCTATTATTAAGTTGTTTTAGATCAGTATTGGGATTTACAATGAACAAAATGTAAAATTATGATCTATTTATGTTAAAGTTCAATGTTAAGTACAAGAAAAAAACAGCATAATATGTCTCCTTTAAGTCGTTTAACTCTACATGGCTATATTATAAATTTGGTATTTCTCAGACTTACTGCCATAGCATTCAATCAAACAAGCTTCATTTACATCATGCGTCATACAAACCCACACAAGACAAAGGACAGATTAGGAAAAAAAAGTCTATAGTTGATGAAGCAAATATATGTTTTACTGATATTGGATTGGGAACTTAATTGTCCCATTCAAAACAAACGGCTTCCATTGTACTAGCTGAACCAGGAAAACCAGTAAGCAGACACAAGAAGCATCTCAGGCATACTGATAATGACACAGGTATCTAAAAGTACTGATACTCCAGCAAAAAAATAAAAATACTTAAAATGTCTCAAAAATGTTTATTGATTTATACATATTTATTATATTTCATGTTTGGTTTTCAGCACATTTTTTTCATATTAGTTAAACTCAGGCATGTCACAATACACATTTTAGTGTTATGATAACTGCAAGAAAAAAATAACATGGGAAATCCTTCGATTTCTTTAATTCCCATCCGTGTTCCCAGTCCCAGATTGTGAAATGAGATTTATCGTGCAGAAAGGCCAAAATTATTGTTTTTCACCATGAACTATTGTACACTGTAAAACTGTCTATTTGCACGTGCTCAAAGCTCAGGCAGAATCACAGTGAAGGAGAGAGCCTACTCCCACGGACGGACCATAATTATCGTACATTTGACAAGCCTGATTCCCATTGTATTAACACAAAATCAAACTTTTTATATGGCAAAATAAAAATAAATGTGACAAAAACAGCCATTTAGCTTATCTTTCTTTTTTATTTATTTATTTTTTTTACTATAAATTTAATTAAAAAGACTTAAGTTATTATTATTTTTTGTTCTTCCCATCACACTGTGACCTGAATAATCACGGCTGTCGGTTAACCCAATAATCTTGACATCTATAGTTCAAGCTGTGATGGAGAGAAATAGGTAAAACTCTTTATAGTAACAGAATTTCAATTCATTCTAATACAAAAATCACTAATATTGGATTGATTGATTGATTGAGTGCGACACTTGCCAAACTATAACTTGGAAGAAAAATAAATCAATACTCAATACTAAAGGTTTTCAATACAATTCCTTTTCCACAATTAATGCAATGCCATTCATATTGCTACTTCCCTTTTCCCGGTTAAAACACACCACTGTAAACACTTGCACAATCACCAACTTTGCACCACCTCCTCTCGCTCCAAATGTTCCACCACAATATTCCGACCCAGCACAACAGCACAACCACATGTGGATTCACCTGTTCTGTTCCAGAGCGTCCATAATTGGAGTTAAAAACATGAAATCCCGAACAAACATGGCCGCCCTCATCATTAGCCACTCGCTCGGCCCGGTCTGCTGCTCGTCTCGGGGCTTGCTGCTTAGCCATGCACTCCCAGGTGGAATATTGTCAGTGTATTACCCACCAAACAGATGTCTCCACTGAATTAGTTACCACCGCATCCTCCCTGAATACCGAATCACCCAAACAAATAACGGCGCGCAATTTGGTATGGAGGTTTACTACCAATAATGCCCATGGAAACTCAATGAAAACAGTGGAAAACAGGCGTTTATGTCTTTGTTCCAGGCGTAAAACTGGGTAATAGACATAAAAGGTCAATGTTTTATTGATTGGTGGTCTCAAGGATATCACAGGTAAATAAATGATACAGCCTTGAATTAAAAGTTGTTTTGACACTGGAGCTGAGGTGAGGGGAGGAGGCCTGCGAGGAATTGGCAATAAGAAGATTCAGAGATAGTGATAAGTTACAGCTAGGTGTAAATAGTTTGGTGCATAAAGCAATCGAGCTCTTGGAACATGGTGTAACGTGTGTTTAAATGGGGGTGTCAAAATATTAAGAGCAAAACTAAAATGTTCTTATTCTCAGCAACTTCCAACTATGTGCATGAAACAGTTCTACCATAAATAAGGTAAGATTTTCATGTATTTTTTGTTAATTGCTTATGAATTACAAGTCAGTTCATTGTTTGATATGTAATGTAAGTAAATAAAACAGAGTGGTAAGTTTAATCGAGAGCTAAAAATTGAATTCTAATTTTAATTTCATTTTTCCCCAAACATATTGATAAATTCTATGTATTTAAGAGCACACATATGTGAGGTGATCCTTCATCAGGAGCTGGCAGCAGAGGGAATTATCATGGGCAAATAAACAAGAGCTAGCTCGCCTCGTCATTCTAACCTGAAAGCAAGGCTTGTCTGTATTAAGGTAACTGTTTTTATTTTAATGATTGCAAGTCATAGACATTTGCTTACAAATGTGATCCCAAGAAAACGCAGTACGCTGCCGTTGCTAATGTTTATATAAAAAAACAAACAATGCAAGTATGCAGTTATGAGCGTGATGCTCAGAATGAGTCTAATGATGATTTATGAACTTAAAAACAGCACAGGGAGACCTTTAGATTTCTACCCATAACAAAAATGTGGGAACATTTAAACTGAGTATTTTGTGAGTCTCACAGGAGCAGAAAAGATGGCCTTTTTTGATGGGGGAACAATGTTATAGGATGGTTTGTGTCCTACAAGCAATAATCAGGTTCAGGTACAGGTTTATTAATTGTCTCAAATTGGAAAGATTGGTGTTGGAGCAGGGGGCGGTCTCATAAAAAAAAAAAAAAAAAAAGTTACAAAGTACATAAACATATTACAAAAACATACATCACATAAACACATAAACATATTACATTATCAATGTGCAAGTCACTCAGGCTCGACACACTACACAGAGTCCATGTTGTTATTGATTAACTGGATTTCAACATAAAATGGACAGTAGATCTTTACTCATTTACATAATATTTATTTGGTTATTTATTTCGTTTACGTTGTTTTCACGATTATGCAGAACATTTGGTCTTCCCACTTTATTACATCACTTCCTGCCTTAACGCCCCCCCTCCCCCCTAACACCCCCCCCCCCGCCCCTCTCCTCTGACCACATGCCCAGCCGCTCGTTATTGACAGAGCAATGGCTGACAAAGCAGGCTAATTAAAGCAATAGCGCGCGGCGGTTTCATTGATAAAGATTGGAGTGGATGGTCTCTGTGCGGTGTGTCAGCCCGCGTCCCCAGGATCCTCGCGCTCCTCCTTTCATCTCCCCCGCTCTCACATGAAAAATTCATCCAGGACCTCCAGAAATATTTATTGTAAAATCTTAGGCAGAAGTGGTAGCACTGAAAAATTCATGGCCGCGTTCGCCTCCAACAGCTGTGGACCCCCGTAATTAATTTGATAGCTCACATTACACAATAAATTCATTTATACAATATTTATCTGTCCTCTCCCTCAACCAGGCCTGTTATTGTAGACGGCTTTGGTTTATGTTGTTTTATATTAATGAGGAAGCTGTTATGATAATGCCATTGTGTTATCACATTAGCCGCAATAGAAGAGTCATAACTAGAGTAGACTCTTCATAACTCTATACGATAAGACTGAGTAGATGTAGAAAAGAGTGGGAAAAAATAGGATTTAGTAGTAATAAAAGTAATAATAACAACAAAAATCAGTCACATTAGCACTTAAGGCGAGACACTGCATGCGAATAAGAAGAAATCTTGAATTTAAAGATATCAATTTGAAACTTCTCCTGTAGTTTACTCACATAAATATAAGAAAAAAATGTATTACAAGTTTTTCCTCATGTACTGTTTTCACATATAAATAAGGCATTTTATGTATAAAACTGCCAAAATTGCACATATTTGGAACGTTTACGTCTGTAAAATGGATAAAACCAGTTTTTATTTACATTTTTTTCATTTTGTACAAATATTAGTTTAAAAGGGGGAAAAAGAGGGTATTTTGGATATCTTATTTTGTTTTCACGTTAACTAGATCTAACTAAAATGTAAATTCAGCCTCATTTTTTAACTTAAATCTAGAATAAATCAGGCTTAGATATCAATAAATACGTCTGGATGTTGTTGAGTTCAATATTGTACAGTTTGATGTGTGTAGGAGCTTCTTTAAATGGTGATCTTTATGTCTCTCTGGGAGACAAATGTATTTTAAGAAAACGGCCTTTTAAGTTACAATGTCCCAGAGAAATCTATGGATGAAGTGGATTCAATGAAATAATAAAAAATGAGTTGTTTCCACATATAAGTCTATATGTTTAAAGAGCAAACTGACCAAAAAAAAAAAATGTAAGTGATATTTAACAGATTAGACAGTTAGTATTGAACAATAATATAAGCACATTATTCTTTTACATTTTGTTCATTGTAAACTGCAATATTGACCTAAATGTGTTTATTTACAGAAACAGGTCCACTGACTTCCTGTTCAAAACTGCAGAACTGCTAGGCAGTTCTTCATTGCGACGTTTTGCGGATATATTGTCGTTTGCATGTTTTATTTTTTGAAAAGTGGCCAACTGTCATGTTTCTTCATACATTAATTTGCTGCTCCCAAAACTATGGCTAATTAAAACTGACTTATAAACCTCTTATAATTCCAACGTCCCGCCAATTGAACCATTTTAGCTCATCATGGGATAAATCAGGGTCAGTTTGTACACCCAACCGACAAACATGACACTAAAATTCACAATAGGGCTTAGATCGGCATTCCGCCTAAACATTTTAAAATCTCATTTAAATCCCATTTTTAGTGAAATTACAGCTTCAGTTTGAATTGGGAGAAATTTTACTCACGTGTTTTTGAATTTTCTTGAAAATCAACCAGAATGTAGAGGGGTTTTAAAGCAAAACGAAAGTCAAATTAGTCATGTTAGATTTCGTAAGCACAAATGCAAATAAAGCTTTGTAGAAGTACAAGTAAAATACATTTCTTCACTTGACCTTAAGCACACTTGGCCCATGTAACAGAATAGCACTTCTGCTGACAGCAAGGAATGAATTCAACCTATTTTACACATCAGAATGGTCAAATGTTCCTGCTTGTGTCACTTTGAATTCAGCGATGCTTGAGATTGTGACTGTATGAATCCTATATGTGCTTTACGTAAATAGAGGGATGTTTCCTTAGGACAGTGCGGATCGATGCAGTCCCACACTTTATCGCAAGATGAAGATGAGAGAACGCAGACTCAGGTGAGAATGAAAGAATGTTAAACGTCAAAAAGACAGTTATAAAGACAAAAATAATCATTGCTCTCGTGATAAACCGCTGTATTTCCAGTAACGATAACTTCATTTGTTGAGCCGACAGAGTTAGCAAAACAAAGACAGGTAACACTTTATAATAACTACACTTATTCCTGCCTTAATAAAGCATGAACAAAGACTTAGTTCATAATCAACAGATAGTTTATTAACAATGTTTCAGGCTCAGTAACTATTTAACAAATATTCTAACCCTAATCCTAACCTTAACCTTAATTAAGTCGTTACTAATCCTGAATCATGTTTAATAAACTATATATTCATTATTAATTAAGTCTTTGTTAATGCTTTATTAAGGCAAAATAAGATGTAGTTATTATAAAGTGGTACCCAAAGACAGTCACCATCAGCTGTTTCCTGCTTATCGACATTCGGCACTCACGTCAAGACCCACAATATTATATTTACTGCAGCCAACTCTATCCCAACCCAACGTATTTCATAAAGATATGTTAAAACGTGGCGTAGAAGCGCAGAAAAGTAAAATCTATGCAGAAAAATCGGAAGCTGTGTTTTGTTTACTCTTATCCACATCAAAGGTGTAATTACCAAACATCTTTTTGTGAGTATTGGAGATCGGCCACGTGAAGAAAAGTGCAGCCGATCTCTTAGAACAGTGGTTCCCAACCTTTTTTGTCTTGAGTACCCCCTAAACTTTGTCTGACACTCAGAATACCCCTTAACTTCAGTTTAAGGCAAATTAATGGGTTTATTAGTCACATATTGTCAATTCTTACCATTCTATTTTTATTTTAATCATACGTATGGTCCAAAATACTCCAAAAAGATACTAAATTTACAACTAATGACATGATTTGTTCAGATATAAGTACATTAAATTTTCTTTTAAAACCTGAAACAATTCTAAGTACCCCCTGGTAATTGCTCATGTACCCCCAAGGGTCCCCGTACCCCTGGTTGGGAAACACTGTCTTAGAACGTATTTATGAAGAAAATATTTGTTACGTTTGGGCGACACGTGGCAGACCCCCGTGAGACAAGGAGTACGCCAATAGCAGAAGTGGCCTGAGACGGTCCCAAAAACACGGCTTAAGTAATCTGTTCTTAATCACAGCTTGTTATGAATCTCTAATACCATATAATTGTGAAAATATAATCTGCGTAAAAGACATGACTCCGTTTGACAGATGTTGATAACGACAATCGTGCCTACAGTCCTGTCCACTGGGAAGTCCGAGTTGAATCCGCATTTCATATTTCAAACGCGGAGCTTGACACACATCTGTGAGGCTGTTCCTATAATGGTGACTGCTGACTATCAACTCGCCTTACTTGTGTATAAATATGTCACTGCACGTAATTTAACGCTTACATTCTGCGCACGAGAAAAAGAAAAAATCACAACTGCTCAATTATCTTCCGCAGTGACAACGCACGACTTTGAATGCGGTGATTTGCAGTTGCCAGAATGATCCAAATCTTGCTTTTTTTACCCCCCCGCCTGTAATTCACCATTTGTTTACGAAACGGGTATTTTTTTTCCCATAGACACAAAGACACATGCGGTTTGTCATTTACTATAGGCGTTCGTGTGAGAAGCAGCCAATCTGTAGGCAACCCTGACAGCTCGTAACAGCGCCGTGTGACAGGTGTCTTCCTCCGCCGTGTAATCACCGGCAGAGGAACCACGCTGGGCCAAACACACAACAACAGAGCCTGTAATGACGGAGGATCTGCGGCGTCGGAGCGCACTTAAAACAGGGGGAAGAGTTGGGGAGGCATCTGACGCACTTTTGAGTTGCATTTTTTATGTCAAAGACAGTAAAACAATCCACACAACCTCCGACCAGCCTCACAGAGCCCTCATTACTGATTCATGTCTCCAGGAGGAACATAACAGAGTGTTTAGAGTTTAGAATAAGAGGGGAATGTGTTCGTTTTGCCAAAACAGAAGGAATCACACATTTCCAAGAAGTGTATTTGTGTAATGGATACGCAGAGCTAAAGTGCTTTTGGAGATTGAGTAACAAACTAACAGGCGAAAATGGTTAAGATGACACTTTTGTTTACTCTATGAAAAGTAAAGAGTGAATGTATGCTTTACCTTTTGTTAGACTATTCACTATATTCACTACAATTGTTGCTGTTTGTATTAATTCATTTATTATGAATGATTTGTTTATTTAACAGGGACAATGCACAATCTTAACAAATCATGTCAAAGCACCAGAAGTAGGATAACGTATTTAATTAATATCAATGGGAAATTTCAACTCTGCATTTGACCCATCCATTTTACCAATGCAGTCCATGAGAATGAAGGGAGTTCAACCCATCTCCAGATCTTCAGCTCACTTGGTCAGGACTTCCTTATTGCAAGAGGAGCTATTGTGCACAGAAAAGCTCCACCTGACCCAGGAGTCAAACTCACTTTTTGCTGTGAGGAAGAAGGACTTGCTATCCTGTCACAAAGACAAAAGACAAGTGAGTATATACATATATATATATATATATATATATATATATATATATATATATGTAAAAGACAATTTATATATATGTGTGTGTGTGTGTGTGTGTGTGTGTGTGTGTGTGTGTGTGTGTGTGTGTGTGTGTGTGTGTGTGTGCGTGTGTGTGTGTGTGTGTGTGTGTGTGTGTGTGTGTGTGTGTGTGTGTGCGTGTGTGTGTGTGTGTATTTGATTAGTGAGGGAACCAAGAACCCAGAAGAATCCACTTATCCACTTTGACCATGAAGTAGTTCAAGAGCAGGGTGCTGCTATGTACAACAGCTTCAGAAGGTTGCATCGGGTCAAATATAGGACAATAAAGTGTTTACTTTATTGTCATACAATAGTACATTTTAAAATGCTTTTACAATTTGGTATAAAAGCAAAAGAAAAGTCTGCCGTACACTAACCACAGCTTTGCGGTCAGTGAAGTACAAATGTTGACAAAGGAGAAGAGGTGGTTTGAGAGGTGTCAATGAGGCTGTATTTGTCAGGACACACAATCCATCACTGAACACTCTCACTTCACCGCAAATAGGTCCATAGGTTTGACTCCTCCTTCTGTGTTGAGTTTGCATGTTCTCTCTGTGCCTGCAAAGGTCTTCTTCTGTGTGCTCTGGTTTCCACTACCACTAAAAACATGTACAATAGTGTGCTGGTGTATGAATGAGAGAGAGAATATGGGACAACGGATGGAAACTAGCCCATGGCTACAATCCAGCGTGTTTACAGCATGTATATCATTAACATGCTCTATCCCCACCAAATAAATAAACAAACAAATCTGTCACCCATTTATCACTCCATCCTCAGGCCTAAACCAAAACAAAGAACACAATAGGGTTCATATACTAATGTGACTAAAGTGACAATTCACACCTTAGTGTACTTCAACAGACGTAACTAACAACAGATACTCCTGACTGTAAACAACTGGTGTGTAAGTTTAAGTGTGTCAAATCTCCCTTTGGTAAGGCAGAGACTCACCAAACCCCTCTCAGAGGGATCTGGGATGAGTGTATATCCACTCTTACAACTTCTGTCCAGAATTATGATTCCATATGGAGGCTACTTGGACGACTGATGGATTACGCACACATGTTGGCATAATATTAATAAAGCTACAATAATAATAGTATTTGAAATGAAGTTATATTCCAGCCTTGTCTGTTGAAGGTTGAAGGTACAGTGAGGGCAGATGAAAGCATATTGTGCTTAATTACCCATGGACCCTGGTATTTAGTTCTGCAGCCCACTGAGACTTGGTTTGGGTCCAGTCCTGGAGCAGATGTGATCCTGGGGGGAGCGGGGCGGGGTTAATGGCTGTAGCGCAGAATCATGTTAAACACTGTGGAAGTCCAGCGCTGGCCCTGCCCAGAGGCCCAGAGGTCAGGCGGGACAGCGGGCCCAGCACCAGCCTTCATTAGCCTCACTAATCACAGGGTCGCTCTGCGGGGAGAGCGCCGAGTGGGACCGGGCCTGCTCTTATACCTTCTGCCTGCAAGAGCTGCTGCTGCTACCGCCAAAAAGTACTCGGGAACAATCTTATTATAACCCGTGCCACACCAGACCGCTGCAGCGTCCAGCAAAAATAGACTGCGGATTCTTTCGGCAGACCCGCGCGGCTGCCTGGACCCGCGGCCACAGTGCTCCGAGGTCGGTGTGACAGGACGCATTGATTTTAAGCACTTTTCTAAGGACCCGCACCGAACCGGAGCCGGAATAGAGTCAGCGTCCATCAGGCGTAAGAAATATGGAAGGCACGGGTCAATGATGTTTAGGTTACTCTTTAAAAAAGTGCATAACTCACTACATTTGTCCAAAGCCAAGTAAGTCTACAAACATGCCATGCGGTTTAGACATAAGAAAAGATTCTTGAATTGTGGTTACCAGGAGGCCCGCCATTATCATGAGTTTTGGAACTGTCCTGTTATTCAAAAATATTGGACTGAAATTAACAAGGCATTGCATTGGCGGCTGGAAAGAAGGCCTTTACAAAATAATGGATGACATAGACTACCTCGATAATAAAGGACTGGACAAAAATTATAACGGACATTCCAAAAATGGAAATAGAAAATCACATTTGGACTCAATTTTGAAAATTGACCTTTTTGATAAATTGTGCACTAAATGGGACTTTAATTTGGATTCTAATGTGCCCTGAATTTGTTTTAGTTATGTCTTGTCTTGTTCTGTTTTTGTGTTTTATGCTTAATTTTTTTTTTAATTAGGAGAAAATGTATTTGAATTTAAAAAAGGAACAAAGGAAACAATTTCTTAATATTCTGTGCCAATTCCAATACCACAATCATAATAAAATACAAAATAATAGTAGCTGAAGAGAATGATTTTTGACCTGAGTCTTCATCAGGACACGACATAAAACTCGATAAAGTAACTAAGGATCTCTTGGATCTCCTCTTTCTTCATCTAGTAAGTTAATTTGCCCACTCTGGATCTCTGAAGAGCACCTGATTGCTTTTTACCTTGTGGTTATTTGGTGAATGCCCCAAGAAATATTTTCAGTACAAAATAATAGTAGTTTCTTTATTACTATGTTACTTGCCAATTTATGTAGCGTAAAATTTAGACTATAAGCCGCTACTTTTTTCTTATGAGTTCAACCCTGCCACAGCGATGTGGCTAATTTATGTATTTTTCTGTGAACGGCCTCTAGGGGCGCTCTAGCAGGAAGTGTAAGAGTTGGACAGACCGGTAAAAGAGAGAGTTAGCGCAGGAATACACTAGTTTGATTGTGTTTTGAACAGACTGGGTAAAAGCAGAAAATGTCATACCAACACAGCTACAATATCAAACATTATAGTGTATATATATTTTTTAAACAATAACATTAAATAAAAGTAAATGACCAGTAAAAAGCAGATAGTAAGAAAATGCAGATTGTTGATAGGGGGGTTTACATGCACAAAATAAACCTGATGATCCAAAGTACAATGCATCTGAAAATAACATTAACATTTTCTCTTCCATTTTTGTCTTTGCCACATTTGTTTGACCTTTTGTCAAAACCTGCACATACGCCAACGGCCATGAATAAATCAGATTATTCACATCTATTCACATGACATTTAAATAATCTGTACTCTTGAGCAAAACACTTTCTCAACATTGCTTTTATGAGTGTGTTAGAACGTTTGTTGGAGTCGCTGTTGGCTGCCAAGTCTCCTCCCAGTCAGCCCCAGGGCAGCCGCGACTCCTGAGGTAAATGAAAATAAACGCAACATAAATCAAATCTATATATACCCTATAGAATCATGCTGTGACTGAGTTTGCCTCACATTAGCCAAACGCGGCGTATTGAAGGTGTGAATGGTCCACAGCCCACGTTGCCAGCGCGGCTCACCCTCGTCTCCTACATCTCTTTCCTGTTTGGACACATGTCAGCTCTCTGTCGGCACATCCCCTGAACATGCTGCGTGCTTTGTGCCCTGAGAAAGCTCTGTTACCGCTGCTTTGCACTGTTATCGATGGAGAGGTGGCCCGTGACATTGCCTTTGGCCCCTCTCGCCTGCCGTTGTTATGTGTAAGACAGCTCTTGTGGCTGGCGCTGCTCGGAGCTCGCCGCTACCTGCTGGGCGAGGTGTCAGGACGATGATTGCTTTGTGACCTTGGCCGTCTCTCCATTACATCCATAATGAAAGTGTGGCTTCCTCTGCAGCTGCCTCTAAATGGTAAAAGGTGCGCGCGCGTATATGTCTTCGCCTTTGATTCGCCGTACTTGTTGGCATTTGATCCTTGGCGTGCTTCCTCTTTCGGCGACCGGGCGCCCAAGGGAGCGTGGCACTGCGGCTCTGTACTTGGGTGCACCAGGGGTTGTCTCATCTGGAGCTCTTTGATAGGGCTCAGTGACAGTGGAGGAGGGACCTATAACAAAGGGACAGGTCGCTGAGAAAGCCGTCGACCCCGATGCCAAGAAGTAACCCCTCCGCGATTCAAAGGGAGTAAAAATGTTAGCAGGGTCTGTGCGGGTCAAAGATTTAAGGAGAGAAATATCACTGCAGTTATAGGCTGGATGTTGCAATTACCTTCGCCTGCTGCTCACATGCTCTGACAGACAACCTTGTTTATCCTTCAATAATATGCTAAATGTACTTTTTGAACTGTTAAATGATCAACAACATCTATTTGTTTATTTTGCTGTGAAATTGAATGCTGCTATTAAGTCAGAAGATGGCGAAGGACCAAGCTCAATTCTTTTAATGGCAGAATGCATTTGTATGCTCAGGGCCTGGCTCTGGGTTCAGGGACAGAGGTCGACGACGTGAGCAGTTGACGTCACCCAAACGTAACAAATGTTGTGTTTTTTTTTTTTTTTATAGATATAAATACAATCTGAATCTTACGTGAATTATACTTTTAATCATGAATCAATCAGCAATTCACAACAAGACATCATTTCAATTTAGTTGTGTTGTAGTGCTATGAGAGTTGAAGCTATTTCCAGTTATTGTCAATTTTTTCCGGATTTATTTCACTTCACACTGCGTTTTAACATATTTTTTGTAATGCATTGTGTTTAATAGAAAAAAGAAGAAATTAAAAAAGAAATCTTGCGAATGCCGTGCATCGATAAACAGGAAACAGCTGATGCTAACGTTCACTAGCTTTGTTTTGCTAACTTTCGTTCGTTTCGGTTCAACACATAAAGCTACACTGGAAATACTACGGTTTATCACAAGATCAAGTAAGTGGTTGGTGAGAAATTTAAATTTTGCTTTTCTGACCTCTTGTTTTCACCTAAGTTTGCGCTCTCTCTCCTCCAATCCTGGAGGCTGAAAGTGAACTAGACCCTTTGGAAGCTTCTCCTGTGTGGAGTCTGCTTTGGATCGCATAAACACGACGGTTCACTTTGGGGGAGTCACCCGAGGACTGTCCCGATCTGCTCCAAAGCAAACCAGTGGAAACATGCCTAAAGAAAACCAAAATACCCACTTACAGGATAGTGGCGAACATCTACCAAAGTTCAACGAAAACAATCCGTAATAATTTGCAAGAAACAAATTTCCAAGAATGTAGCAGAAGAAGCCAAAGTATCACCTGTCAAAATTGTCAGTGTCACCGTCCTATTATGATATATTCATCCCTTCTGTTTTCCAACACACTTGAACTTACCTGTCTATAGTCAAGCATTACAGTCATCAAACTACAGCAGGTTATGGCTGTGACCTGATCATTCATATTTTAAAGCTTTTCAAATCTGACTAACGTTGGTGAAAGGTGAGCTGACAGTTCTGCTGCTTCAGCTTACACAGAGAGTGACTTCAGTGATCCACGTCCTCAGGAACTTTCACTCTGAAACGCCATTTTACTTTTTTACAGCACAAGCTTAGTTTAGAGCTGAATTTCTTTTAGGCCAGAAAAAAAAAATGCAACAGTGCACGGACAGCAGAATAATGTTATCGTTGAGCTAATATAATACCCAAGAGTTCTTGTCCATATTGAGATTTTCTAGATTTTTTTTAACATTCCTGTCACAACAACGCACGTAATGTTAGGGAAAGTTTGGTGTCTTGTTAAAAGTGCACTATGTAACTTTTCTGGAGGGTCTCTTTATTAAATTACAGGTGTTTTTTTTTTTTTTTGCTAAAACAAATACCCTGAAAAACATACAGTGTTACTGTCAGGATGCTTGTATCTCCACAGGGACCAGGGAAATCAGTAACATCTCACATGTTTAGTTCAAAATATGGTAACGATGCAATACTTTTCTACAACAGAAGGTGTTGCTAGTGGCTGAACTGTGCGGAGAGAACTTTAAAAAAAAAAAGAGAGAAAAAATAAGTTAAAAAGCATTTGTTTAAGCAACATAATTATCACTAAACAATAGTCCTGAACGTAGGATGAGCACTTCACAAATATGGACAGAACGGCCTGGATTATAAAAGCTTTTGGCCAAAGATGGAGGCAGTTATGTTTGGATTTACATGAGGCTAAAGCATGTGTAAGATAATGGCAGCATGTTATAGTCACAGGTTAAAGATACACGCTGAGAATTGTTTGCTTTATTTGAGTTAAATGCAAGTGAAAAGTGAATTTTGTGAATGGAACATGGCAATCAGAGTGCTCCAGTTGTGGCAAAAGGAGACAGTGATCCTCCAAATGAATTCTCCAAAAAACAGTCGCCACAACATGCCTGATCAAATCGGACTGGGGATTATCTCCTTGGCATAAAAGTAAATCTTTAGTCTGGTCCATGTCCACTCAGGTGTGCCCCAAGAGAGCTGCAGGATTGGAAGTGTACTACAATGTAACCTTTGATTTCAAACGGACCAAATGTGTACTTGTTTTGATCGTAACGAGTTCGATAGCATTTCAAATCTCAACAAACGAAGCATCCTCAGCCGAAAGCAGAGTTCGCTTCAATCCGATCCAGTACGTACGGTTCCAAAATGATTCTCCAGTTGTTGGACGAACACTTCCGACTGTCACATTGTTTTTCCATTATAATTACATGAAAGCTCTACTTTCTTCACCTTACAGAAACGCCGCCAGCTTACAGTATGTAATTGGTCGGCAGGTCAGTGTAGTCAGCTGTCATCCTCGTCTCAGTGTGCGCCCTAAAAGTGAAGAGTGTCTTTTGCTGCAAACCCAGACAGTGCTATGTGCCTCTCCGAGCTCCCATCCCATAACTCCGCGCTCACATCGGGGCCCTGTCTGAACGCCCCATTGATCAGCCCCTTGTTCAGCACTAACCGCTATCCCTCATCCCGAAATGTCACCCAGCCATCAAGATCAAATCCCCTCCGCCTGTTCTCGACTCCTCTGATACCCAAACCGGCAGACAGGGGAGCAATGCGAGGCGCCCAGTGGAGAAACTAAAACTGCTGCTGCGTCTTTGCCAACCATTACTGGCTTTTCTTTTTCCGTGACAGGCTATTTGATGTGTCACCTTCTGATCTCCGGGGGTCGGGAGGGGCGCGGGGCTTGGCTTGCAGAAAAGTCGCGGAGAAAACGAGCACTTTGCATTCAATTGTTCCCCGTTTGCTACTTCTTCTGAGGAGACAAACAGATATCCAGCGCGCCCTTGCCTCCTTTTTCATCGCCGTTGTCAAGTTAATTTACAGCAGAGTCTTCCCGGATGCGGCCTGCCATGTGCGATATTGATTATTTTCTCTCGCAGACGTCGTTGGGAGGCTTGATGGAACAATAAGGGGGGTGAGGGAGGGGGGGAGAGAGAAGGAGGGTTGGCTTTTGGAGAGACTATCCCAAAGGAGGCCCATGTACAACTCGGTACACGCCACTTTACACTTGTACTCACTGTCGGGGACGTACAGGAGAATTCAATTTACACTGCGTTTAGACAAATGTAAACACAGCCCCGGTGCAAATCTCAGAAGGGTGAGGTCAGCCGGCACGTGCCTCGGCTCCCACTGCAAGCATGTGTCGATAAGGTATGTTTATGGAAAATAAATTTGGGAAAGAATAGCTGTGAAAACACTTTTGTGACAAAATATGATTATCAAAATTTGAATAAGAGAAAAGTACAGGGATGTAAAAATACAAAATGGCAATAGTAAAAGTGATGCCGATGCAATTCTTTGTTCATCCAAGAGTTGTCCAGAGGTGTTCACGTGACTACCGTTAAAATTGTACACTAATTGCAATTATATTATTAGGTATTATAACAATTATCCCAAATAGAAAAGGTTTAAAGGTCCCATAACATGCAAAATCGACTTTTCAGAGGTTTTAACCTTCCTACAGTGCTATTTGGGCCTCGTATGTGTGCCCAAAGTGGTTTTTTGATTGATTCCCGCATGCTTTCGCTAGAGAACTGTCTTTTTTGTCCCCCTCGGCTGAGCAGGCAGACGGGGGCTCATCCCATGGATGACACGGCTTCCCATGGATGACGCGGTGTTTAAGCCACACCTCCAGGAAGCGCGCAGCCGCAGAATAAAAACAGCTAATGCTAATGCTACACAGTAATTACACGATGGATACGACAAATCGAAGAGTTAGCTTGTTATTTACCAAACGGCAACGTGCGTCGTCGAGGTACTGGAGCACGTCAAACTCCAGGTCAGATCCAGGACGTAGGACTCAGCACGACGCACCGTCAGGACGGATAAAAGATTTATTCCCGTGTTTGTGTATCGTTGTTTACCGGAGCACACGGCGCATGCGCACTATCTCCGCTCTAGGCTTCGGCACGAGTTGGGCGGGGGGGCTCTCTGTTCGGGGGGGGTCAGATCGCAGAGTGAGCCGTTTGCTTTTACAAGGAGGGGGGCCAGTCCAAGAGATGGGTGTTTTTTGGAAACTGTTATGTTATGGATATTGCACAACGCAAAATTTTATCAACAAAGCCCTTAGAATAGACTGTGTAAAGGGGAAAATAGCAGAATATGGGACCTTTAAGGGGTTGTCATCTAGATGCTGTTTGAAGATTGAGACGTTTCAGCTTCTATCCAGAAGTCATTGTCAATCAGTGACAAATGCTGTAAATACGTACGAGCAAATGTTTTGTTTTTTTCTTACAGCAGTCTCAAAAGCTCAAATTAATCTACATTTAAAGTAAAGAATTTAAGAGATGTTTGAATGTGTTTTTAATGTTGTACCCCACTGTTTTTTTGTTTTTTCCTTTTTTTTGTTTTGCTTTACTTGTGTTACATAAAACAAAAAAAAACTTAAGATACAAATGAAAAGAGTGAATACATTTAGCCACTCATCCAAGTCGCTTCTTCAAACTTATAATTGTCTAAAAGAAGGAGCTAACAGCAATTAAACTAACAGAAGTTACTTATAGCAAAGGATATATTCTGTTGTGTTTATGCAAAAGAATATTGAATTCTTTCAACTGGAAAAAAGTTTTAAGAGTAAACACATTTCACTGCTCATCCAAGTTGCTTCTTAAATACATAAATCTGGTGGGTATATCTGTCTAAAGGGAGAAGCTAAACACACTGAAACCAACACACCTGTGTTTACAGTAAGGCGAATCTGTTGTTAATTAACAATAATTACCATTATCATCTGGACAAACGTTTCAAGCGTTTTGCTACTCATCCAAATAACTTCTTCAGTTCAGGGTTCTGACACGTCACTGCACTATATCTGTCTGAAGGGAGGAGCTAACATACACACACGAGTTGTTTAAAGACTCAACTGCAACACTTTATAATACCTACACTTAATAAAGCATGAACAAAGATTTAATTCATGGAGAACAAATAGTTTATTAAGAACGATTCAGGCTTAGTACCTACTTAACTAATATTCTAAGCCTAATTCCTAACCATAACCTTAATAAAGTAGTTACTAAGCCTGAATCATGTATAATAAACTACATGTTCAATGTGAATTAAGTATTTGTTTATTCTTTATGAAGGCAAATGTGTAGTTATTATTAAGTGGTACTGACTTAATAGATTTAACTAACAACAAATTCTCCTTATTGTAAACAACTCGAGTCTGTTAGTTTCAATGTAGTTAGGCATTCAATTTTCTTTTGTTATAGAAACTTGGACAACTGAGGGATTACGCAGACATCTTTCTAAAGCACGCAAAATGTTCACACTCTTGGCTTGAACCAATTTCTCCATCCGTATATCATTTGTTACAGTGAAATGGTGTCATGATCTGCTGATTGTATTAATGGCTAACCAATTTTTCCTCTTGGGTTAGTCATTTGAGCATCATAAACTTGAAAACACTGTTGAATAAATCCCAGCTCCGTTTGTCATATGCAGCTGCGGATAAGGAATTAGTAGATCTGATTTGGATTCTGATATTTTAAGACTTACTTAAAGGTCCCATATTCTGCTATTTTCCCCTTTACACAGTCTATTCTAAGGGCTTTGTTGATAAAATTTTGCGTTGTGCAATATCCATAACATAACACTTTCCAAAAAACACCCATCTCTTGGACTGGCCCCCCTCCTTGCAAAAGCAAACGGCTCACTCTGCGATCTGACCCCCCTGAACAGAGAGCCGGCTGCCTCCCCCGCCCAACTCGCACGCCTCCCCCGCCCAACTCGTGCCGAAGCCTAGAACGGAGATAGTGCGCATGCGCCGTGTGCTCCGGTAAACAGCGATACACAAACACGGGAATAAACATTTTATCCGTCCTGACGGTGCGTCGTGCTAAGTCCTACGTCCTGGATTTGACCTGGAGTTTGACGTGCTCCAGTACCTCGACGACGGACGTTGCCGTTTGGTAAATAACAAGCTAACTCTTCGATCTGTTGTATCCATCGTGTAATTACTGTGTAGCATTAGCATTAGCTGTTTTTATTCTGCGGCTGCGCGCTTCCCGGAGGCGTGGCTTAAACACCAGCGTCATCCATGGGAAGCGGCGTCATCCATGGGATGAGCCCCGTCTGCCTGCTCAGCCGAGGGGGACAAAAAAGACAGTTCTCTAGCGAAAACATGCGGGAATCAATCAAAAAAACACTTTGGGCACACATACGAGGCCCAAATAGCACTGTAGGAAGGTTAAAACCTCTGAAAAGTCGATTTTGCATGTTATGGGACCTTTAAGGATCCCAAACTGTTCAATTAAGGTCACAACCTCAAATAGCCGTGACATACATAATTTGCTTTTGTTCTGGCAACACGAAAAAGTTAAATCCTACCGTCAGACTTCTGCCTACACTCATCCATTTTTAATAACTGCTCCGACTGTTTATGCGCTCATTTCCATTCCTGATTAATTACGTCGCAGTGGCTTGATTGTGTCTGTAGGCTACGCTCTGCACTGTGTTTACAACAGTTGGCGGGATCCATTTTCTACTGTGTCATCAGAAGAAAATCAAACAGAGGGATTGTTGCTTTTGATGTGAACAGATTAAACCATCAAAGATTTTAATTGTTTCTAAAACGCTTTCAGATCTTTAGTATTCCCTTTGCAGAGCGCGTCTTCCATCTGCTCCGAGTCACTGTAGCATGAAAGGCAGAGGAACGCACATAAACAAAACAATGAGCTAATCAGCCTTTAGAGCGGCCAATCAAAGCCCCGCTCCAAGTTTCTATTCTCTGAGATATGGTTCAGTGCGTTGCGTTTTTTTGAAAAGTCAGTGCGTTAACTTTGCAAACCTTGACCAATGTCTGTAAGCTGTGATGGCTACGAGTCAAAATATCGAAAAGAGAAAATGGTTGAAAATGAAAACCCTTTCTGAGCAGTTCGTGTAATATTTTTTGTAATTGGTCAGAAAGAACTAAAGCTCCAGGTACTCTTGACCTTAGCCCCAGCTCAAGATCTAAAAAGACAACGGCTCTTGGCACTAAACTTGCTGCCGACAGGTCCTGACAGGTTGCTCAGAGGGGTTGAAGGATGGGTCAAATGCAGCGGACAAATGTCTTAGTATAGGGACTGAAATATCCCTTGACCTTAACTCTCCATAGTTTTGTTTAGGCGAAATAGTCCATACTTTTGTTGCTTATGAACCTTATTTTCAAGTGTCACAATAACAAATTTAAAAGTGTGATTTATTGCTACATGAAAGTACAGTACGATAATACTGAAAATACTTTATGCCACTGAAACAACATCTCGAAAACCATAGAATCCCAGTAAACCCTTTTCTAAACGTACAATATCTTTGCAAAACATGAGCTGCAACAAATGAAACGTCGGATCAAACCTTTATTCATTATAATTTGTAAAAGAAGTTACATATTCGACCTGCTAAAGCTCAAATCTTATTTTTCTACAACAAAATAACAAAAGTCTCTCCACTATTACAAAGAAACCATACACACGGGTGAAACTGAGCCCCAAAAGTATTGTTCCTGCTATTACTCATTGAATAATATAAGTCGATATAGTAATTATCGTGACAGGCCAATGTGGGACTATCGAAGAACGCAATTTCTTGGCACAGTGATGTTTTGTTGATTGCTTTTATGGACTTTAAAACATGGAGACGCTTCATGTATTACTGCAATGACGTATTTTAGTGAGGAGGTGAGCATTTTGACTAAACGTGGAGCACTTTTTAAATGCTTGATATAGCATGAATTTAGACTTGAATCACAATGAACAAAAGGTTTATTAACAACGTTTCAAGTTTCGTAAATGCCCCAATCCTAACTCCTAATCCAAACCCATGAACTGAGTAGTTACTAAATCTTTGTTCATGCTTTATTAAGGCTAATTACGGTATCGTTATTATACTGACTGGTACCGCACCCTTTTTAAACAAGACAATTAACCCTTGGCATTTAATTACCGCTGGCACAGGTTTCTTCATCTAAATTCTCCATTACTCCTGCCTGTCCTCCCCAGTTAACGGCGTGTCAGATTGACCATTATCCAAAGCGAAGTTCTTGGAGTGGCGTAACTTTGCTCTGGCAGTGATTCCAGCCTCACAGCAGGTCTTGGCCTCAGCCTCAACCTCCGCCTTTTATCTGGTCTTTGTTGGCTTTGCGGACGCATTTTGACACATCCCCGCCCTCCCTCTCCGCGTGCGAAGATGGAGATTGCCTTCTAGTAACAAGCCTCCGCCGCACCTCCTCACCCCACCTCTCCTCCGTCCTCCCCTTGTTCCTTCGCGCCACGCTTATCAAACATCAAAAGGACCTATCGTATACCCCAGCGATTTAAATCTTTTAACAGGGAATAACAGCCGCGGTACATGCAGACCCCTCGCGTCCCACCGTCTTGTCGCCATCGCCAGGGGAGAGGGGGGGCCGTGGTTCTTTCTCTCCCCAGGACGGTGCAGCGCGAGAGGGATGGAGAGCGGAGGCGATGGGGGGTGCGGGCGGCGGTGGAGGGGGGGTCCACTATGATCACGGGCCAGGCCGAATTCTGTTTGAAATGTTGAATGGGTTAATTTTCGTCAGGCGCTATAGGGGAGGTCCCAGGTGCCACAGCACGCCAAGGGTCATCATTATCGAAAGACTGGCTGCCTTCAAAAAACACAACATAAAAAACAGGCGTTGCATCTTGTGGCAATGTTTTCTCTTTTATTCTTTTATTACGGCTTTGGAACGTTCAAACATTAATAACGTCTCTGTCCCCATGACCTCTTTCTTACTTCGCAACAAGCAGCAAAAGTTACAATCTCATACAACATGCATCTTCATGTCACGTATATCTTTCCTCGGGTTATTTGAATGTGATAGTAGACATTATGAGGGATTGAGGTCGAATGCATTAGGATGAAACATAACAACAATCTCAAAGAATTATGTAAGCGTATTATCAGAACGTAGTGATAGGTATTAACTACGTCTCTGCTACAAACAATCTTGCACTCGCACAAGACAAATGCAAATGGTGGTCCGCTGAGTCAGGTATTTATCAAGATTTAAGAACCTTTATGTGTCTTACAGTGTGCAATCTGAAGTTAAGTTTGTATCTTTTGGACGCTGGGAGAAAGAGTCTTAAAGCAAGTGAACTGTTCCAAGTATTTCCATGCTGTAGGTCCATACTGCTTCACATTGATATGGTTCTCGTTGAAAGTGATAGGGACGTTCAAACCAATTCTTCATGCTAATTGGTCAAAACAGTACAACAAGTCCAGAAGTCGAACCATTGTTAAATCCAGTTGAGAGAGAAGCGACCATATCTTTCCCATCCACAAATGTACAAAGCCCTACTTTCTGTTCATTTAAAAAAATAAAATTGTTCGTGTTTCTGCAAAAAAAAAAGACCGAAGTACGTCGGCGCAACCATGTTCTTTTTTGTTTGTTTGGCTTCTGCACAAACCGTAATACTGCCTTGTGATTGGTCCATTCTCTCACTACTGGCGGTTCAGGCCCTGTTGCAATTGAGAAAAGAGGTCTAACAAGATGGACAAAATCGCGAAATCTTGGTGGCCAGGTTCCCAGAATGCTAAACTTCTGTTAACCAGGTTTTCCAAATAATCCCAAAGATGCGTAAAACGTGATAAATTTAATTGGCGTCTGATGTGGAAGTCTATTTCAGAAACCACCCAATGAAATTAAAACGATTTACAGTCTGCTCCAGGTCCATACTACTCACATACCCCTTTTCTGTTCCCACTTCCTTCTCAGCCGTGATTTCCGTATCCCTCGTGTTTCCTGGGCGCTGTATAAACAAATAAAAAGTGTGACTGTAAATGTGGAGTCGACCTCGCTGCAGAGACGAGGGGGCGAGGGGTGGGGGGGGCTCCGATCTGATTTCAAATTCAGACGGATTGTGTGATCAAAGACGGCTCAATATCTCGGCGCTGTTCAAAGGGACGCGTATAAAACAAATGTGATGTGACCCAGTGTAGAGGAGCACTCATTAGGAGCTAAAGCAGATAACGACAGGTAAGAACCGTCTCCCCCCACCGACCAGCCAAATCTTTGTTTTGCCGAGTGTTTCCGCGCGCTTCCTGCATCACTGTGTGTTTGATATTGATTAGGGAGGGAATAGCTAGCAGAGAGGTGCCGGGCTCCCTTTTGTCAAAACGCCCCTGAGTTTTCACTGTTGTCGTGTAGCGCGTGGTGAAGCTGGGAATTTGGGTTCCTCTGCAAACAGTCACATGCGGCTAAACGCCTTTTTAGGGTCTGCGGGGTATAAACCACGCTTTTCTCTTTTGTGTTGTTAGGAGATTATTACGCTCACCTCGGCATGGCATAAGATAAAGCAACTTTGTGCATTTATGATAGAAGAAAGTGCATCAGTCTAATGAACCGCTCTGGAGAGAGTCTCCGTTGTGGCGCTGTTTGAAAGTAATCCATGTTCTTGATCTTCTAAAGGCAGAGGAGTCAAGCGAGAGGCCCCAGGGTGAAACAGGGCCCTTTGCAAATTTGTTTCGATGGCGTAAATACATTTCCATTGGTACACACAAGCACTTTGCATAAAGCTTTAACTCATTTGTTCAGTTATAGATGTCTTAATGGGAATGTGCGTGTACAGTGACTCAGGAATCATCGTCAATTGCAAGGTTAACTTAAGTGACTGAAAGATTAATTTGAGATTTTGCATAAGCAAGATTTTAAAGGAGTTGTACCAGATTCGTATCATGCAATAAAGTAAAATGTCCAAATAAATATATATCATAAAAGCAGCTCTTAGGGTCAAAAAGAGTCTGCTGTTTGGTGTCTGCATCTAATTTAAGAGTGTTTTACCATAATGTTAAACTCTGCTCTGTCTTTGAAAGTAGTGAAAATTACTTATAAACTCATTGCAGTGAATAATAACAGTACTCGGAATGCATTAGGTAAGTGAGAAATACATTTGCACTAAACTTTTTAAAATAAACTTTTTTAAGACGGTAACTATCAGGTACAGCAGCTTTAATTAACTAAAAAAAGAACAAAAAAAACTGCATTATAAAATACAGCTGTATGAATGCATATGAATATTTACCATGATATGCATGTGGAGCACTTTGGGCATTTGGCATTGTAAATGGGCTATAGAAATAAAGTTAACATTGACATAATCAGAGTCAATGCTATGTGGAAGGGCCAAACATTACTCACACTGATACTATTGTACTGACAACGGGCAAGACACTTAAAGGCGGTTAAACACTAAAGGATTTTAGGATCTTCTGCGATTTAACACATGACACAAAGTGTGCCGACCACAGATATTTGACTATGAATATTTGCCTCACAATTGGATGAAGGACAATGACACCACACACTTGCCAACTTAAGACTACTGAAGTGTCATGTGAATTGCAGGACTTCGGTAGCACTCTTATTCATGGTGGGAAAAAAAGAAAGAAAGAAAGAAACACATGCAACACAAACTTTCTGCTTGTGTCCACTTATTTCTAAATTTTAAGAGTAGTCACTGCAACTGGTACCATGCACGATCTGGCTTCTACCATTAGCTGCTGCAAATTAACCGCAAGCAACAATCGTAAATATCCAGAATGGATTCTTACCATTTGATGTTTTGGAGCCACAAATACTCCTTCAAAAGAAACACTACTCAGGCCATTCCTCCCTGAACTTGGGGCAAATAGGGCTTAAAATTGGGCAAAAATATCCTCTAGTGTACACTTGACTCTTAAGTGTCAGCACACACAAATATAATCGACTCCAAATTATTCTTTTCTTTCAAGCGCATTAGTGCCAATACAGGTCACTATATTTGCTATTACTGTCGTCTTTTTGTTTGTTTGGGGTTTTGTACAAATGTCACTCCTCCACCGAAAAAGGCAACAGACAAACATCGCTCTTTTCCACACTTTGGTCTCCATTAACCTTGCTGTGTAAATACTGTATGTCGTCACTATCCTAAACTTTTACTGTAAACACGTTCGAAGTTTACCGCCACTACGCCCGAGCCACGGCTTGTTATTTAGCCCGAGACATGGATCATATTTGCACTTTGTCTCTGCTCGTGTTTGGGGGTCCTGACCTTCTCCGCGCACACATCTCCAAATGAGCCAGCCCAGTTTTGTAGTCTTTTTGAGCTTGGAGGATCCATGAAATATTCAAGATTAGTGCTTCCCTGAGACCTGGCTGGTGGCTGTGGCTTTGTTAACGCTGCACTGTACACTCCGAGTCCGGTGTCCGTTGCCTTTACCCGGAACCACCATCATCTCTTCTGGGGGGGGGGAGTCCAAGCCCGGGCGAACCCCTTCTCTCCAAAACATAATGTGCCATTTTCTGCTCATCTTCACTGCATGTACGAGCCGCCGACCGATTCCTCCCACCTCATTTCGTGATCGCACCATGCCCGGCTCCGTGGCTATTTCCAGCAGGTGAGGGTGTGGGATATAGCTCGGCGCGGACTTTGTCAATTCATGACCAATGGCGAGGTCTTGAATTATACACTAAGTCGGGCAGGAGAACAGGTTTGTTTTATTCACAACCTTGTGGATTCAAACACATTGCACAGACTGGGGAATTGAGGCAGATACTCTCATACAAGTCCAAGACACGGAGAGAGAACAGGTAGGAATAAACTATGTATAAAAGCACTGGTAAGCTGCAGCCTCGGGCAAAGCTACACGGGCTACCATGTTACCCTCCCGAAAGCCACAATCAATTTTTGGCTTCACCGTATCCAAATGTTTATTTTTGCCAGCCTGCGATGTAATGACAAGTCGTTGGGAGATGCAATTGTACCCTTGGCTCTGTGCAGGTATTACAGACTTCTGCTCAGATTTACCTTGGCGTACCGGCTTCAGACCTGATCAAATCTAAACAGCGATGCTTAGAGGAGCGCTCGCTACTTCTTTCGTCCTTGTTTATCACCAAACGGGAAATACAAGGGATTTGTGTTTTTTTTTTTTGCAAAACCTATTTCAGAAAATGAGCCCACGCATAACATTTTAACATTGCCGCCGCTATCGCCGAGCAATTTTGACGATTCGAAAATCACTCCACCTTTGCAAATTCGCCATGGCAGGTGCAACAGCTTGAACATATTACCGCTCTATCCCTCCTCGATGGAAGCGTGGCCCGTTGCATCCCCTGAAATTATCATCTTATTTAAATTCAAAACACTGACGCCATTCGAGCATCGTCTATATAATCCGGCTATCATTTTCCTCCAAAATAAAAAAGGTTGCATGTATGTGTCCGTCCCCTGGCTGACACGGTTCTTAATCCAGCTTGACGAAGGGATTGCCTGTTTCGGTTAGAGGGGCTTCACCGAGACCAAATCCCCGCGGTAGAGACACTCACTACATCCATAAGTATGCTATTAACCTTAGCTGTCCGAGCAGATGAAAACGGCTAAATCAATGAGGGGCGTACAGTTTGTGCTTTGCGCTCGAACAATATGGTAATAATAGGAGGTGACATATACGAAACAGTGATGTTATTCCAGACGTCTTACTTCAGCATTCGTTTCAGATGACGGTCATAAACATAGGGCCGCTGAAGCTTATAGTATACATCACAATGAGGTGGAGCTACAACGGTGAATATTAACTCGTAAACTTTCAGGAACTTGCACCAAAGCATTAGTCATACACGTGTCAGTGTTTTAGGAGCTGCAATAAGTCAGAAATTGTTACAGAAACAACAGGCGAGGCGTGATTTTGCTCGATGACTCAACTGTAAAAATAAGGATATTTTTAGTTTAGTTCTCACGTTCCCAACCTCTTGCATTACCACTAAAATAGTTATTGTGCTTTTGCATAAAAAAAAAAGGAGTAACACTTTAAATGAAATGACATGTTCTTAAGTAGATAAGATAAGATAAGATAAGAGATCCTTTATTTGTCCCACAACAATGGGGAAATTCCACTGTTGCAACACACAGTTTAGGACAGGAATGAAAGAAATAGGCGCATGCAATAAAAATAGGATAAATAAACATGGTAATAAAAATACAATATAAAGTATAAAGTGCACACTTTTATTTACAGTTATTTTTTGTTTACTAAGCGTTACTAAATACATTTGTTTAAAAGCACTTTACTAGCACGTATTGATGGCTTGTAATAAATGATAAAAAGTCATTTAAAAACCATGAATGTTAATAAACCATGTACAAAAAAATTATAAGAACAAACTATTTTCGACAACTGTGATAAATGCCAGTAAAAGTCTTATAAACATATAACTAGTGTTTATAATTGCATTTTAAATAGTTTAGTAATGATCCTTTTTAAGCGTTACCAAACATTTTTTAGCTTTTTCTGTAAATACACAAAGGAAAAAAGAGAAATTAAACAAAAGCGACAAAGAAAATCTAACTATCCACATCTAACCCAAAGTCTGACAATTGTCCATATTTCACCCCGATGCTAAACTGTTAGTCTGTGTCCTGAAACCAAAGTACATTCCAGATTGTTTTCATTGCAGGAGTTTTAAGCTCCAGATACAATGTTTTGAAATCGAGTGGAATGTTGATGTTAAAGATAATTTTTAAATCTCAGTCCAACATCAATGGGACAATCCCAAAACACATGATAATGATTTGTTTTTGTTCTGTTTTATGTAACGGAGTGGGAGGCTGCTTGGTTTGACAGTGAATGGATGGATATTTGGATGTATTTTAATTGCGTTGTGAACCTGCCCAGGGACTGCATATGGAAACCAGCTTTGGATAAATCTGGTGTACAGCATCTCTTCTGTCATGAGATTAATGTGTTTACACGAATAATTAATCTAAACTAACTGTGGGCTATACCTGGAAACCACAATTTCCCCAGCAGCAAGTATTTCCTGCGATTTTTGAATTCACTGAGATGTATACAGTAGGGCTGCAATGACTAATCGTGACTAGTCGACAGTAAAAAGAATTGTATTTTGATAATCTTAATCTTTATCCGGATTATACAGACTTTAAAACAGATGAAAAGACTTTCTTTTATATAAAAGAATAAACAATTTGGATTTTCATCAAGCCTTCAGCCTTTCAACCTTTATTTGGTTGATAATGTATACAAACAATCTCAAAGTACAACAAAAATAATTGTTTAACTAGTTGACAATCAAAAAAACAATAGCTCAAATCAACTACTTAAATAATCACTAGTTGCAGCCCCATGTTCCCACTCTTCGACTGTGATAACAACAGATTTGTCTTCAAAATCTTACGGAATATTGATGTTTTTGTTAGTTTTTTCACACTTTAAAGGGGTTTTATGCCATTTTGTAACTGAAAAAATCTGTAAATAATTCAATGATAATCCTCTTTCTTTGCGATAACAAAATATTACATTTTACAAAATGTGTCTTCCATTTTGTAACTTATCACTCATTACTGCAATCTTATTTACAGAATATTGATGTTTTTTTTTGTTTGTTACATAAACGTAAACTGTTCAAAGAAAACCACAGTTAGTGAAATTTCACCTAATAGGAATTGTCAATCTTTTTAAAACATTAACATTAACTTTAAACAATAAATTTATCTTGCAACAAGTACTTCCCTGCAAATTTAGAATTCATAGTCATTCCCACTTTTCATCAGTGATAACAAAACCTGTCATGTTTTGTAATGTAATCCAAACACATTCATTACCTGATTACATGATACCTTACTTAATTAATATTCATGTTTTCTGACATATTAAAGTGATTTCTAGCCATTATCTACATACATTGTTCAAAGAAAACCACAGTTAGGACATTTCATCTAATAGGAATTGTCAATCGTTTTTTAAACATAGCACATTTCTCCTGCAAACAAGCATTTCCTTGCAAATTTTGAATTTATAGATGTTCCCACTCTACATCAGTGATAACAAAACATATCATTCTTTGCAGCTTAATCCAAACACAATCATTATTGATACCTTACTTACATAATATTTAATATATTTTATATAAGATTATATTTTAGTGTAGTAATTTTTGGCCATTATGTACATACATTGTTCACAGAAAAGCACAGTTTGGAAATGACGTCAAACAGTAAGGCATTGTCAGTTTCTTGTGTTGTTAAAAGTGCTATAGCGTGCGTCTCTTCTCATGGGGCCCGTGTGATATGGCCCCCTGCTGAACAGAGGGGGAAGGGGGATGGGACGGGGGGGTGTTCACCTGCTCCGAGCCGCCGCGTTCACCTGGGGGCCTCCAGAAGAGAGCAGCACTTTACAAACAATGCTGCGCACAGCGTCTAGACATATGCATAAATCAACAACAGCATAAAGGGAGCAAAACTTAGATCTAGGTGTGATTCTCCGATGGCTTGTGCCCGACGGAGGAAGTCTTTGTGCGTCTGGAGCAACGGGGACACGTTTTAATTTTAGGATTTCATCTCATAATCCTTGTTTTGATCAGTAGTTTATCACAACTTGGAGCCTGCAAGGTTAGGTTTGCAAGTGAAGTAGCAAACAGTATGGCTTTTGGAGTGGTTTGGAAGATTGGTAAAATTAGAATATTTATAATTTCTAATAAAGACATGATAGTAATAATAAAATGTTTTCAAAAAAGGATGTAGATATTTTCTGCATTTTTTTTAGGGTGATTTTAATGTTCATGTCGCTTTTGGAGTGGTTTTGAAGATTGACATCTATTAAAAAAAAAAAACATAATAAAATGTTTTCAAAAAAGGATTTAAGGGATATTTTCTGCACGTTTTGGGGTGATTTAACATTCATGTTTTGAATAACCGTGAACTAACCTCAACCATGACATTTACAGTATTAGGACATTTCAGATGGATATTTGTAAATTTATTTAATTCTATATATAAAGAAATATTGTTATTTAGGGCAAGCTTGAAAATACCAAAATATGAATGTTTGCCAGTGTCGCCCACCACATTCCCACATGCCATGGAGCTGATTAGAGCTGCAAGATTAATTGCAATCAAATCGAAACACATTCACAATTTCAATGGACACAATTAGCAAATTTTTGAAGTTATTACATTTCCTCCGCAAACAACAAAATATCCTGTTTTATTCTGCATTAAAATGGCAAACAATATAGTTTACATCTGTACAAACCTGTTCTAAAATACATGGGATTATTTTATTAGTTTGTCAGTTATTTCAGTGTCTTTTGTCAATCCTATTACCAAAACATAAATCACAATCTAATCTACTCTCACTTGTAGTACTTGGATATGTTTCCCAAAATCATGCAGCCATTGCTGAATGTGACCGTACTTTTCTATAATGTACGTGATAATTCATTTGGATTATTTCACTTTCAGATGGATAAACACACTATGAATGTATTATCTATACAAGGCCTGTTCAACTTTAGGGCCGACCGAGGGGCAGGTTTTAGGGATGCTTTTGTCCTCAGGGCCAGAAACGAGCACAACGCTTTGAAATGCAAAATAAATGTAATACAAAAGGTTTTAACATTATCTGCAGAACTAAACCAGGACTAAACCAGGTCTAAATCAGACTTGAATCAAGACTAAACCAGGATTAAAACAGGACTAAACCAGATCTGAATCAAGACTAAACCAGGACTAAACCAGGTATAAACTAGGACTAAACTAGGACTAAACTAAGACTACACCAGGTATAAACTACAGTAGAACTAAACTACTACTGAACCAGGACTAACCTAGGTCTATCCCAGAACCTAACCAGGTCTAAACTAGAACTAAAGCAGGTCTAAACCAGGACTAAACTAGGACTAAACCAGGTCTAACCCAGAACTAAAACAGGTCTAAACTAGGACTAAACCAGGTCTAAACTACAGTAGAACTAAACTACTACTGAACCAGGACTAACCCAGAACTAAAGCAGGTCTAAACTAGGACCAAACCAGGACTAACCCAGGTCTAATCCAGAACTAAAGCAGGTCTAAACTAGGACCAAACCAGGACTAAACCAGGTCTAAACTAGGACTAAACCAGGTCTAAACTACAGTAGAACTAAACTACTACTGAACCAGGACTAACCCAGGTCTAACAAAGAACTAAACCAGGTCTAAACTGGGACTAAAGCGGGTCTAAATTAGGACTAAACTAGGACTATACCAGGTCTAACCCAGAACTAAAGCAGGTCTAAACTAGGACTAAACCAGGACTAAACCAGGTCTAAACTATGTCTAAACTAGGACTAAACCAGGTCTAAACTACAGTAGAACTAAACTACTACTGAACCAGGACTAACCCAGAACTAAAGCAGGTCTAAACTAGGACTAAACCAGGACTAAACCAGGACTAAACCAGGTCTAAACTAGGACTAAACCGGGTCTAAACTAGGACTAATTTAAGACTAAACCAGGTCTAAACTAAGGCTAGATCAGGTCTAAACCAGGACTAAACTAGGGCTAAACTAAGACTAAATCAGGTCTAAACCAGGACTAAACTAATACATATACATATAGATACAATACAATACATTTTGTAATATTTTGGATAGATGATTGTGGGCCAGATCACATCTCTTGGAGGCTGATTTGACTCCCGGGCCTTAAGTTGAACCGTCCTGATCTATATTATAGTTTCCATATAGTAAAGGGGCAAGAGTCTATCAAGCTCAAGGTGGGGAAATTACATATGTGCAGTAGGTTAAACAACATGATTCAATACTTTCATTAGGACTCACATGGTTAAAGAGCTACCTCGCTATCACTAAACTGAACGGTGAACTTGTACAGTACTGTATCTCATTTCATTATCAGTATTTTACAACATTGTCTAACTGAATTGCAATTGTACTTTTGCCTGTCCTGTTCGATTCCCGCTCGGACAAAGTTATGTTGCTGTCCGTAGATTTTCTTACAACCGCATAGTCCGGGGTGAATAATTACAACAGTAGCGCTTCGAGAGGCTAATATCGCCTAACAGCAGCTTTACTGTGATTTATATTTTCCAACAAATCTATTCATTTGTTTACACACTCCAAAGGATTCAAGAACAGCTTCAGTTTTAATTGGGGAAAATTTAAGCAGATGTTAAATAAGAAATGAGCCAAAAAGGAAGGGATAAAAAAGGATATAAGTCTATTTTTAAACTGTTATATTATATTTTATTCTCGTGATGTTCCTTTAATAGGTTGCGTTCACGTTCTAGAATTTGATTATGTCAAAATCTCAGATGGTGGCAAGCGCTATATGAGATTTACACTATTTGAAAGAAATCTCCAAAATGCAGATCCACAAACATGACATCTTAAAGTGCATAATGGCTTTCTAATTATGACTCAGTTTGGTGGGATAGTCCTTGTGGTAAATATTTATCATCATTTTACATCCGCATAGTAGCAGTTTGTGAAGATAAATAACAGTTTAAATTACAAGAAGTAGTGGTAATTTCTAAAACGATAGCTCTCTGTGATGTCATTAAAAGGCGACAAACCATTGAAAGATACAGGAACAATTTCAAGCAACTGACACATTTTTCTGACAGTTTAAACTAAATAAAGATAAGATGTTATTTATTATCAATTCATAATAATTTTGGATGGATTTGGGCCCGTGTATACTCTATGGTTGCTAGGTTACCTCTACTTATGTCATATCTGCTGCTCATGTTCAACCAGGAAGTATGATTATAAACTTTACAACAACTGTCAAACTGGGGACAAATAGGCAAAATGTTTAGTAAAATCTTAAATATAATCATGTTCACTACGTTTTAGTGAAATGTGTCGTCAAAAGTACATGCACTTTAATCCCAGGGCTTTGAAGTGCTTTCAACTGACAACAATCGCATATTTCGAGTCGAATAACGACAACACTTTCTTAGGCTATTGAAAGAAGAAAATGTACATTTGTGTAATGATGCTGGCAGAGAAAACGTTCAGGTCAACAAATCTGCAATCTAACAACAATTAAAGAGCAAATTCTACCATAGAATTCTAACCTGCACCGGCTCAATTTTAAACTTCAGGCGTTCTTGAACGTTGTGGTGTTTCATGAACTCAACCTATTTGCATTGCTATACTAGCTAATTTTGGTTGACAGAATGAACCTTTACAAAAGTATTTTCTCTCATGACATTAAGCCTGAAAGATGTATTTTTTAGCACAGTCATAGAGACATCTTGCCTACATTTTTAGAGCTCCAAGTCCCAGCTTTAAGTGAACAAAAACAGGCCGCATAAACCAGTGCTTCCCAACCTTTTTTGTCTCGAGTACCCCCTAAGCTTTGTCTCACACTCCGAGTACCCCTTAAACTTGAGTTTCAGGCAAATAAATGGGTTTACTAGTCAAATTTTGTCAATTTTTACTATTATTTCAGTTTTAATTATATTTATGATGCAAGATACTCCAAAATATGCCAAATTTACAACTAATACCACTTTTGTATTCAGGTAAAAGTACGTTTTCTCTTGTTTTAAAACCTGAAACCATTCTAAGTAACTCCCTCAGTGACTGCTAACGTATCCCTTGTGGTTCCTGTACCCCTGGTTGGGGAACACTGGTATAAATGACTAAGAAAACTGCTTCTGAAGATCAAAAATGAGGACGATTCTTTATTAAGATCACAATTTGGTTCTCAAAATGTGTGTGAATTACTGTTACGTTTCTATTCTTAAAGTACATTTTTAAAGGTGTTCGTTGGGTAGATATTTACTGTGATACTTTTACTCCTTTTGCTCTTGTATCTGTACTTTTACAGCGACAAAAAATGGAGTACCACTGCATTCATGTCCCCTGAATATAATTATGCTGTATGTCATGTTTTGCTGCTTCAACTAAGCAATTATAGAGATAAAATTACTGCTTAAAAGCTGTTGGAGAAGCTAACTGCGATGACCGTGCACTTATTGAGACTAATCCGCTGATCACTTCTCCTTTTCTTTTCCTCGAGGGTGAATGAAACGCTCAGATTTACTCCTCACTCTTGCACTAGGGGGCAGTGTTTGACCAAAAAAAAAAGGACCAACAGCTCCAGCGTCTGCTCTGAACCTGCTCTGCTGACAAACCCATGTGAGGGCTCCACAAATTAATGAAAATTTAAAGTCAAATTGATGTGATCCCGTCTGAAAAGCCGGATCCTGGGAGCGCGCACACACACACACACGCACACACACACACATCTTCGTCGTCATCATCAGCAGCAGAAGAAGCGTTCAGCCGTTCAAACGTGGACGGAATTCAACAGCTTCTAAATAATAATAACAACGCAATTAAGCCACGACACGAGCTTCAGAGAGATCCAATATGGCACCGCGTCTGTTAGCGGCGTTAAGTGGAGTTAGTTTGAATATAAGACAGCTATTTCATAATTTTTTTTATTATTACTCGCATTTAGGATGATTTGTATTTCCAGGAACACACGGAGCTAAAGGAGAGTGTTTGTCTGCTGAAATGAATGCAGTGAACCTGCTGTGGATTACAAGAGTCAACGTACATTTGTTTTTGAGAGATGTTTTAGAAATAAAGAGAGCATTTTTCATGTTTAAAATGCTTTACTGCGATTGGACTTAAACCTGTTTACAGATATTAAAGTAATGACATGCGTTTTTGGTTATTTTTTTACACGTTTTGTTGGTTTGGGCACGTTTTTGTCATTTGTAATGTTGTTATGTTTGATATGTTTAAGTATTTTATCGTATTTTGTCACATGGAAACCTACGGACTCTTTAAAAATGTAAACAAGAACATTCTAAATTCCAGAATGGAGGCAAAAGTGAAGTGGAACATGATGTGATTTCATTGGAGTAACTGGGATTGACCTCAGAATATCACAAATTATGCAGAATCAAGATGCTTTAGACACATTTATTATTGGATTTTATGTTTTTGTTTTAATTAGTAGGATATTTGGAAAGATTCTAAGCAGTTTTGATGAAGGCAAAATCAATTCATTAGGTTGTACTGGACAAACACTTGAAATGTTGATCCCCACGACCGTTTTTCATTTTATCTACAAATAAATTACAAATCTAACTACAAATGACACTTTTTGTAAAGCTCAAATACAATTTTCAGACCCTTTTTTTCATTTTTGGGACAGAAAAACAAAGTAATGGACATATCTTCAATCTGAACTCATAATTATTGCTTTTTTTTTCTTATATAGACTTAATACCCTTTATTAATTAAATCTGATGTCAGTAAATCATTGAAAGTGTACAGTATTATTCATTTTAAAGGGTCTATATCATACCTGTACTATTTATTTATTATTTATATCTATTCATTGTTTTTTGCGTAGTTTATAGCTGTGTTAAATATATGTTGTTATATGAATAACAGCTTCCAGTATAATTTATATTAATTAATTAAGTAATTTTTTTTTTGCAAGCTATTATATTTTTTGGTGATTTTTGTACATGGTTTTGCACATGTGTTATAATGCACAATAAGAAAAGTGTGCATTATTCCATGTACAGTGTATATTTATTTATTTCCAGTAAATAAAGTAAAGAGGAGAGTGCAGCCTCCCTAAAAAGTACAATCTGATTTGCAACGAGTCAATGGAACTCTTTACCAACAGAGATTATCACACGCACTGGTCTAAAACATTCCTGCCTGACCAAAAAAAAAAGATAGTTTTAGATATAGATATTTTAGTTTTAGAAATAGATAGATTCTGTGACATGATCCAGTCAGAGCTCTGAATTCTGAATGCTTAAGTGTCAAAAATGTGACGTAGGATTAATAACAGCTTCACGTTTGTTGCACCTTTTATTGCAATGCATTTATTTAAGAGAAGGGGAAATGATTGGACACGCACACCAGAGAAGTAGTGTGTTTGTTTGGTTTTTTAAAGTTTTTTTTTTAGCTAATGCCTCCAAAAATTGTGTGCTCAAATATGTTAAAATGTATTCCTTTGATTTTGGGAAAGTATTCTGCACAAAATGAAAGAGTAACTGTACCGGAATATAAATACAAAAGTAGTATTTTTGGTGCATGTGTTTAGTTACTTTCCGACTCTGTGTACCTGTATTTTCTACATGTACTGTATATATTTTTGTATTGTAGGCAGGTACAGATTCCAACTCCAACATTGTCAGGTCTCATTTTCATGTAGCTCGTGTATTGGCTGTATATTGGGTGTTTGTTTACCCGTGTAGCATTGTATTTTATTATTTTGTTTCCTTAGTTGACATAGATTCAATTGCAAATGGATCTAATATTTATTTACTTTTATTTGGGGAAGAAATTCACACCAAAATACAGTGTCCACAGGTTTTAGAATGATGAAATGAATGAAAAATGCGGATCATTGCTATAGAAATGAAAATATTCAACGTTTTGAATGGTGAAAAGCCTCCTTAAAACCCACAAATATATAAAAGAATCCCACTAAAACATACTGAAATGTACAAAACCCTAACCCTAACTTTGAAAAAACACGAGCTTCCAAAAATACAAAGCCAAATGAAACAGTTTAGTCATTGGTCATGCTGCGCTCGCGTGGGACTTGGGAACTTGGAACAATGTTTTTCTGATTTGAAAAATGCTCATGAACGCTCGGACAAGTCGGGAAAAGAACTCGGGAGAGACTTCAACACCTGACGTCACCTGCTGTCAAGATGGACAAATATCGACTGCTTTATGAGATTATCTTAATCATTTCACTGACTAACGTTGCTACAGTCAGGGGTTTACTGTCGTTTATATCAAAAGAGCAGCACATTAAGATACACTATTGTTTAATTAATCACCGCTGTAACATTAGCTAAGTTAGTTTTCCAAAACAAAGAAGGGTTTAAAGTGCGTCATGATTTTCTTATTTTGCTTTATTTGGTGTATTTATAATTGTAAATATAATTATAGTTTTACACAAATCAAGAATTTGTTTGTGGAGAAAAGTGTAAAAATCTGTTGAAAATTACAGGAAGTAAAAACAAAGGAAGATTCGATTCCGTCCAAAGATGATACATAATTTACACAAAATAAACAACTTTTTTGCCCATATAAACATTAATTCAACAAAACAAAGGTATTCACATATATTTTGATTCTGTACAGTGTGGTTGCTTTGGTAATTTCCTAGTGTGATGTCATCATTTTCAACCAGGAAGTAAAAATACAAAATCAACTGGGATTAAATGATTATCTTTTTTTTAATGTAAAAGAGTTGAGTCAGTGATTTTATTATTGCTTACATCAAGATCCTGATTTTCCAAGATAAAAAGCACATGAATGCAAACAATTCAGAACCCCAACTTCTCGGAAACCCAATTTCCCGAGGAGCACATGAACACACCATTTACATCCATAACTAGTTATAGAAGTTACTTAATTGACTCTCCTTTGACGCTCAGATAGAACTGTTGCAATGGTAATTAACAATTTTAAACAAAACATTACATCATTTGAATGGTAAAAAGTCTTCAAACTGTTGCAACCCTTACATTTAATTAACAGTATCATAGACTGGTTTTATTTTTCACTCTGCATGATTTGTTAACCGACTGTTTTACCGCTCCGTTCTTGGAAATACAAAACAATTCCTCGACAAAATGCATAAACAAATAATGAGCGAATCGTGCGTTTAACATGTATTATCACAATCAGATCTCCTTTCCTCCCCAAAGACTAAATAAAAACCCCGCGTTCTTCGCCGGTTTTGGGCGTGACCGGGCTCCGGCTCCCGCGCTCCGGTCAATTAGCGGAGTCCGCTGATTGTTTGTTAATTAAATGGGGGGCTAGCTCGGGCGCAGAGGTGGAGTCGCTCTGACGCACCAGCAGCTGGCTCCGTCGTGTTCCTCCGCTCTTCATTAAAGCCGGCGCTCGCTCTCCTTTCTCCCTTTCGCTTTCTCTCCTGGGCTTGTCCACCTGCCTTGATCACGCTCACATCAATAATGCATGGCCGAGTGCCGTAATACACGCGTTACACCGGGCTCTCCCGTTCCCCTCGGCCTCGCGCGCCACAGACACGCCGCCATCGACACGCACGAAAATGTAACGTTTCTCCTTCGATTTAAGGCCGGGGCAGATGATTTTATTCCGAAGAATCTGTCGGGAAGACTCCAACTCTACGCAACACGATACGAAATGATGAGGGGTGAGGATTTCGCTGGAAAGACGTGACAGTCAAAATCAAAATTGTGGTAAATAGTAGTAGCAGTAAATTGTTTCATCATATTACAGCTCATTTGGAGTGGTACGATTTGGATTTTGTTTGAGCTGACGCCAAAATCCGATATTTGAATTGCTGTTGTGGCCGATAACCAATATTTAGATTTTGAAATCCATAGCAATGCTCAAAAATCTGTAATTTATAATAATTTGTTGCATGATTGTGTAAATATGTAGCTTTATTACTAACCCAATTGCCAAAATGTTGTCATAGAAGTTACTTAATCAGCTCTCTAAAGCTCAAATCGTATTGATCTCCATGAAAATAACAAAATAATTCCCATTAGTACAAAGAAATGTACACACAATAAATATTAAACCCCAATAATATGGTGTTCCAACTATATTTATTGAACATGTTGATATACTTAAAGGTGCACTATGTAGGTTTTCTAATTTAGGGTCCGTTACCTGATTTTCTCATAAAACGTTTCCACAGTATGATAAAAACTCAGCTACCTTTCATTTATCCTGTTAAATAAGTTTTTATTTCCCAAAACGTATTTGGTTTGCTACTTGTCTCCAGGAAATTTCTTGATTTTATTTAATCTACAGTAGAATGGAAAGTTACATACTCTCCAACATACTGCCCCTTTAAGCAAAAGTGCAGACACAGTTAAACTATTAAAGAGTGAAATGTGCCGATCGTGATAAAGTATTGTATTTATTGTTTGTTGTTTGTATTTATTTAATGTTTCTAGACTTTATATGTATATTTTTGTTTGCTCAAAGCTCAAAGTCTTGAACTCAAAACCTTCAGGCAGGAATTCACCATGAATGTGCTAAATAAAAACAACTCAAACCCTAACCCTTTTCAAAATGTAGTAGAGTTGAAAGATATTCACTCTCAGATGGTATGTAAACTGCGACTGTAAAAGTTACTTAAAGTGCCATGACAGGTTCTCGTGTTTTTCTAATTATAATTTTGTTTGGTGGAATAGTCCCTGTGGTAAGTATTTCTCAAAGTTTTACATCCGTCAAGTGCCAGTTTGTGAAGATAACATTCAAAATAAAAGTTGACAGGAACTAGTGCTGAGTTCTAAAACAGAATCCTTCTGTGATGTCATCAATAAGCAACATATACCAAAACGCACGGTCCATTTACACCAAACGGACGCATTTTTCTGACAGTTTAAACACACATTTAACAAAATCAAGGTGTTATCATGCGTATTAGTTGGCCCTTGTTTACAGTATGGTTGCTAGGTTGCTAACAGTCATTTGTTGCTAACCATCATTTGTTCCTACAACGCTGTTCTGCCGAGACCCGGTTAGCTAACATGTCCCAAAGACTTAATTTTTTCCCCCAACCCACTTACGCCACAGACTAGCTAGCAAAAGTTAATTTTTTACAATAGCTTTTTTCACAGTTTGGGTAAGGTTAGGGTTAGGGTTAGGATAAGGGACAGGTTTATGTTTAGGGCTTTGGGGCAGGTAAGCTAACCAGGTCTGGGTAGAACTGCATTGTGGGAAAAAAGGACGCCGCCCAAAGCCCTAAACTTGACCAAATTAACTGTTCCTAAACCTAACCCTAACCTTACAACAACCACCAATGCAAAGTTGCGGTTGTGTGACATAACTAGGTTGAGAAAAAGAACTCATGTCCAACCAGGAAGTAACACTAAACGTCACCAAAATGATCAAACTTAATACGTTTTAGCGTCATGTGTCGCCTAACCTGTCATATGCCCTTTAAGAACAGTACTTTTATGCTTTTATACTTCGTTACTTTCCAGCACTGAATCATCACGACAGGCCTTGAGTGAGTAAATACATTTTTGTAACACAGTGAAGAAACACATTCCAACTTTTTGAGCAATTTACTCCAACTAAATCCATTTTACAGCCACTTGTTTACCCGAATTTTTTGGTAAACCGCCATGTCGGCCCGCCTTGATCAAGTTCACATCAATAACGCACGGCCGAGTAGCGTAATACAAGCGCCACACTGGCTCCTGCCTCTTCCCAACGCGGCCGGGGCTGGAAAATGTAATCTTAGTCTCCTTTATCCCATCTCCTTCTCATTCCCGCTGTACACAGACACAAAATGGCTTTACCCCATCTCTTTTGGGTTCAGTACACTTTGAAAACAATGCAGTCCCCGGCTCGAGCTAGATGAAAGTTGTCCATTTGGAACCGTGTAGACTTGGAGAATTCATTGCGGTTTCCCCCCATCCCTTCAGCTGCTGTGTGTCTGGGATATTGAAGAACAAGTGTTTGTGTTTCTGAAACGCGGGAGTGAGAGCCGCCGACAGTCTCTTCAAGGTGACCATGAATTTTAATGTCAGTGGAAAGAAGAAGTGTTTGGGAAGCCCGCGATGGTCTATTATTGAGCTTTCGGGATGGGAATAAAATGGAGGAGATTTACATAGATTTCATGCACCTGCAATTAAAATCGGAAATGTGCTGCGTCTTTCAAGCAGCGGGTGACGAGACAAGTTGGGGAATCGTATCGGAGCGTGAAAAAAAAAAAAAAAAGAGTAGTCTATCCAAACAGTCAATAGGAGGAAATGAAGCAGGGCCACCGGCAGCTTGAGCAAATATAACTTATACAATGCATTTTACAAGAGATGTGAGTGGGCTGGAGAGAATTATACGTCATTTGTTCAATATGCCAATTCTAATGCGTAGTCTATGGCATTTGAAGTAGCTGTACTTGAAATATTTGCAGGACTGATTACATGGTTTGCATCCTGATGTTGAATCTAAAGCAAAACTTTAAAGATGTTCACAAGTTATGCAGAGACTGTGAAATGTTTTGACCACTTTTATGTATACTATTTTCGGTAACTCTTTAAAATAATTACACCTTTGTTTGACTTGATAAAGCATGAACAAAGAGTTTATTAAGAATGATTCAAGCTTAGTAACTAGTAGTTTTATTCCATACCTAAGTCTAAGTGAAAAAACTGAAACTGTAAAAATGAACGTTCTGCCCAGATTTCTCTATCTTTTCCAGACTCTTTCTATTTCCATCCCCAACTGCTTATTGGATGAGAGGAACTAAGCAATCACAAGATTTATATGGCAAGGCAAAAAACCTTGTATCCGTTTCTAAACTCTACAACTATTAAAAGAAAAAGCTGGTTGGGGTTTACCTTGTCTGAAAAATTCCTTTATTTACAGAATATGAAGCTTAATGGCAAATATTGAGTGTAATATGTTACCAGACGTTCCTGTACATATGGCGAACACATGGCGGGAGGTAAAATCTGTACTTACTATCTGCAAAGAGTTAATGAAAACATACAAACTGAAAAAGAATGTTAACATTGTAAGATGGTTGGCATATCATGAAGGTTTTGCACCAAACAGCAAACAAAAGCTTTTTTTTACAGACTGTAAAATCAAATCAAACAATTAAGTAGTTACTAAGCTTTAATTAGTCTAAATAAACAGTTTGTTCATTATAAATTAAGTTTATGGTCATGCTTTAATAAGGCTAATAAGGTCAAATTATTATTAAATAGTACATTATCAAAAAAGGCCATACCATTAATTTCACTTGCTGTTGAACATGAACATCAATGTTATAGGTCAGTGTTTCCCAACCAGGGGTACAGGGACCCCAAGAGGTACATGAGCAATGACCAGGGGGTACTTGGAATGGTTTCAGGTTTCAAAAGAAGATGAAATATACTTTTATCCAAATAAAAAGTGTTATTAATTGTAAATTTTGCATAATTTCTGAGTATATTGGACCATAAATATGATTAAAAGAAAAATATAGTAGTAATAATTGAATAGATATGATTTTTAAACCCATTTATTTGCCTGAAACTCAAATTAAGGGGTACTTTGAGTGGCAGACAAAGTTTAGGACGTACTCGAGACAAAAAAGGTTGAGAACCACTGCCATAGGTCATTTTTAAAGGTACTGTATACAACTGTTTTTGCATCTAGACTAATAAAGTACATTTTCGGCAAAAGAAGCTCCTACGGTCAAAATGAGATTGCTGTGTGCCGTCTACAACAAAACAGAATGTATTTTATGTAATTTATTTATACAGGACGTGCACTGTTAGCATGCTAGTTGTAGTCAAATCAGGCACAGCACCTTTTAAGCTCTTACGACAAGATCGTTTTTCTAATTACCAATGTTATTAATCTAATATGCATGAGTCATTTTGCACCATATGTGCGCTGTGATACCGCAATGTGAAATTCACTCTATTTGGATCTGTTGCTCAGAAGATGAAACAAACAGCTATAAAAATTGAACAATTCCACACATTTAACCAGTCCACTTGTTTTAGATTCAAGAAAAAATATATAGATAAGGCATTGCTTGCTATTGCTAGTTGTGTTCTGCCTTGTTGATGCAATCGTGCAGTTATAATGATCACGATTAGACGGCAGAAATGATTTATGGACTTAAAGGGCCTATGACAGGTTGAAATACACATTTAACTAAAATGCAAAATGTAACTCCAGTTTAGCAATATTTTAGGTTTTAAATTTTACTTCCTGGTTGTAAAGTATGACATCACACTAGGAAATTACCATAGCGACCACACTGTACATTGGCCAAAACTCCTCTAATGTCATAGATTTTGTTCATTTGACAAAGACACATGTGAACGCCTTTATTTTGTTGAATCAATGTTTAAAGGGTCAAAAAAGTAGTTTATTTTGTGTAAATTATGCATGACCTTTGTCTCCCCAGTGTGATGTCATCAATGTGTTTACTTCCTGTAGTTGTCGACAGATTTTTCAACTTTTCTCCACAAACAGCGACTCGATTGGTGCAAAACTATAATTTGTCTTTACACGAAGTATTAATACACTGAATAAAGTCAAAATTAGAAAATCATAAAAACCTGTCATACGCACTTTAAAGCAGAGCAGTAGATTCACACAGTTTTTGAGCTTGGATTTTCTAACCAGGATTCATCAAACTAGCGTGAATGAAGCTAAACGTGACCAGGTATGTTTTTGATGACAGAACAATGACAGAACAGGGTTAAAAGCTCAAAAAAAGTCAAATTTGCATAATATTTCTCCTTTAAGTATCCAAGAAAGTGATATATTTGATGCAGTATTATCATTGTGCTGCGACTAAATCGGTCAGATCCTGCTATAGTTTGCCAGAGCTCAACTGTATTATTTAGTCAAGCAAGGCAGCACTAGTTATTGCAAATATACATCTATTTTCATTACAGATTTGTGTTACTTGAAGACCCCCCAAAACTCCCATAACTTCTCCCGACGCTCTTGAAGGTTAACCTGACTTTAGCGTGGGGACCTGTTTGGCACCTCCCGTCATATTGGCCTAAGCCTGCCAGGAATAGAAACGGGAGCTTTGCATAGATTTCAAACACCTGCAATTAATCTAAATGTGTTTCGACTTGTCTCAAACAGCAGGTGCGGCTTGTTAAAATTCACTGAATAATTGTCTTTGTATAGGCGAACTCTATCCAAACAGTCAACAGGAGAAAGCGGGTCCCCGTGCCTCGCCGCTTGGGTAAATATTACTTATTATTTTCTAATGTCCTAAGCCTTGGCTCCCATTTCCATTCGGAGGCAAACATGAAGTCTATCCGAGCGTTCCCAGTAATTAATGTTACCATGCACGCCCAAGATATTAGGATGTTAACAGTGTTGGAGCCGTGTGATTGCGAATACATGGCGAGGGCTTTATTACAGGGGCCCAGACGGGGGTGACATCCCTTCTAATTGGGGACATCGGAGTCCCTGCTGCTGCTTCTTATCCTGCCTTCAGATCGCTCCCTTTTTCTTAATTTATTCACTTTCTCTTCTCCCCCTTCCTTCTTTTTATCGCCGGGATCTGCGCTCATTAGCAGTCGGCTAAGTCATAACCCCACTCTCCCCCCCTTTTCCCCCCTAACCAAGCGTTTGCATTTCAAGTGACGGGAGTAGAGAGAGGGGGGAAGAGAGAGGAGAGCGGGAGGGGGGAAGAGAGAGAGAGGGAAAAGAGGTAGGAAGAGAGACAGAGAGAGAGGAGAGGTTGAAGAGAGAGCGAGGAGAGAGATGAGGGAAGTTGAGAGAGAGGCGTAGAGGGATGAGTGGGGGTGGAGAGAGAGAAGAAGGGGAGGGGGAGAGATAGAAAGAGAGATACAGAGAGAGAAGAGGTTGGAAAAAGAGAGTAGTGGGATGGGGAGAGTTGAGAGAGAGATGTAGAGGAATGAGTGGGGGTAGAGAGAGAGAAGAAGGGGAGATGAGAGAGAGGGAAAAGAGATAGAAAGAGAGAGAGAGAGTAAAGAGGTAGGAAAGAGAGAGAAGAGAGATGGGGAGAAAGAGAGATAGACGGTGAGGGTAGGGAGGGAAAGGGAGAGAGTAAATAGAGAAAGCGAGGGGACGCAATGGGAGATGGGAGAGAGAGAAAGAGAAGACAGAAAGAGGGTGGAGAGAGTGAAAGAGGAAGGTGGGTAAAGAGGGTAAAGAGAGAGAGTGATAGAAAGAAAGAAAGAAAGAAAGAAAGAAAGAGGGTAAACAGAGAGAGTGAGGAAGAGATGGGAAAGAGAGAGAGAGGAGGGGAAGGAGAGCAAAACAAAAAAAGAGAGAGTGGGAGATGGGGAGAGAAGAGAAGACAGAAAGAGAGAGAGAGAGAGAGGAGGGGTAGGAGAGAGAGAGACACGAGGGTAAAGAGAGATGGCGAGAAGAAGGGAGAGTGGAGAGAGAGATGGAGAATTACAGAAAGAGAAAACAGAAAGAGTAGAGCAGGGGTAGAGAGGGGAGATGAGAAGATGAAGAATTACAGAAAGAGAAGACAGAGAGAAGAGAAGTACTGAATGAGGAAAAGAATGAAGAGTGGAAAAAGAGATAGATAGAGAGATTGATAGAAAGAGAGGGGGAGATGGATACAGTAGAGGCAGGGAGAGAGAGAGAGAGAGAGAGGAGAGAGAGAGAGAGAGAGAGAGAGAGAGAGAGGACAGAACATAGAGAAGAGAGAGATGTAAAGGTTGGGAGAAAGTAGAGGAGATACTGTCCAAACTGCACCAAATAACAAAATGTTTACAACTTTGGGTAATATTTAGTTCGTATCAATATCTAAAAATCCCAAACATTTAATAAAACCGTGATAGAAAATCGGATAACCCAAGAACACTGCATTTATCGCTGATACAGACTTCGGGATAGATAACTGAAAAACTACTTTCACTTTCCACTGTAACAAGTTAATTTGAGCAAAACAATAGCTCAACGGACAAAAAAGTCAAGAAAAACTGAGAGAAGACGGAGAGACGAGTAGAAGTGAAGCGAGCAAAAGAGCGCGAGAGAGAGAGAGATAGCTGTTGACACTCCCCCCTCCTGACATATGGGCTTGCGTTTTTTTCCCATGAGCCCCTGCGTGTCATTAACAGGATTAATCTCGGCCCTAATTTCCTAATGATGGTGGTTTTAACGTATGTGAACCGGCACGGTCTCTCGACTCATTACCGACAATTTGCCCGAGACATCCATAATCAGATGCTTTTACAGCTCACAAACATTTATTTTTGCTAATATGATTTTTTTTGTTTTTTTCCCACTCTTCTCTGATGCTAGAGCGCGCACGCAGTTTAATTCCGGCCGAGCGCATTCACAATCAGAGCGCAGTGAGCGTGAAGATGCAGACGCTAGGTGCAGATGCGGAGAAGCTGGGTTAGCATAAGATCTGAGGTGGAAGATTTAAAGCTGTAGGCCGCACTCGGGAGGGAAACTACGCACACATCCAGTTTAAATATAAAGACCGGATTATGTTCTGGCAGCCACTTCTCCATCAGTCAGACCCAGGGCGGAAGTTTTGTTATGATGTGTAACGGCGGTTTGTAGTTTTGGTTCATGCTAATATTCTAACTAGTCTAAAATGTAGCTAGAGGTCAAGTAAGAATTCGATGGGATTATTAAGCGTGGTATTCCTCACTTCCGGTGCAATTTCAGTTCGATTTATTTTTGTAGCGCCCGAAATCACGACTACAGTAGCCTAGATGGGCCACAGGTAGAAAGCAGTTTAAATAAGCAAAGCAATATTCAAGAAAATGTAGCTGTCCCAGAGAAAAAACTTTCACAGCTGATTTTGTTTTCTTTTTGACACTACGCCACAGCCCGGGCTTCGTTTTGTTCAAATATATCAGCAATCAGTGCAAACAGGACAGAGAAGCGTTCACTGATTTCTGTCGGATAAGAATAAAAAAAGAAGTGGCTTGAATTGATAAGGTGACTTTATGTTCAGCTAACAGCTGTTTTGTCGTTTTACTCTTGGATCAAAGACCTGGATAAAGAAGTGTTGTAGATATGGTATTGTTAAATTATATAAAAGAATTAGTCAGACGAGGTGCATTGCGATGTAATTAGCTACTGTTTCATTAGCCTATTAAAACCAAGCAAATCAGAGCTAGTTTAACTGTTTGCACTTTAAAGCTAACAACAACTGGCGTACTTCAGTTTAGACAATAAAACGCTGTATAATCTGACAGAGATGCTTTTACAAATCTGTACTGGGACAACACGGATTTTACTTTATTACATGAAAATAATGTTTACAATCAGCTGACGGATGAAAAGGACCCAGAAGCAAGAAATATACTGTGTGCGACGTCATCACTTACAGTAACAATCCCACAGAGCTCTGGATAGAACAAAAACAGCCGTTACCATGGAAATGCACCATGTTTGTACAATGTTGATGTGCTAAACTTAAATATAGAAAAACCTTAACCAACACAATGTAAATGCTCAATTGAGCTCGGGGTCGTGACGTCGCACGTAACAGAATTTTCAGTTAGCGAAATGTCAAAATCAATGGAGATTTTAAATCAAATCAAATCAAACTTTATTTATAAAGCGCTTTTCATACAAAAATTGTAACACAAAGTGCTTTCCAATTTACATATTAAAAACAATTTCCCAAACCCACCCGTTCACATATTTAAAAACGATCCCCAGAACCCACCCCCACCCCGGCCCCACCATCTCCACATTAAAGCTTCCACGCAGAGACACACACGTACACATGCACATATTCACACACACACACACACGCACACACACCCACACACGTACATACAACATTAAGATAATGGGCATGAGGCTGAATGCAGATGAACCAGCTGTGAGAGCACCATCAGAGGAGCCGTCTGCACCAGGAGCAGAGAGTCGCCTGCAGCCACAGGACACAGACTCAAGACCCAGAGCAGAGATTAGGACCAGACCCAACCTCCAGCAGGAGCCCATGAGCCAGTGCCCAGGAGCCACAGCCGACCACCGCTCCCAGTACAGAGGGCCCCTCAGAGGAAACACTGGAGAGTCTAAAATGAATAAAGGAATTCAGATAAAGGAGGATAAAGATAAAATATATAGTAAAGTAAAAACTAAGACCTAAGGATTGAAAGTAAAACACATAAAAATTAGCCTCAATTCTAAATAAAATAATAAATTATATTAAATACCGATATAAATAATAAATATTAGTCAAAAGCTAAGCTAAAAAGGTGGGTCTTGAGCCTGCTCTTAAAAACCTGAACGTTCTCTGCGGCCCTGAGGTTCTCCGGCAGGCCGTTCCACAGACGAGGGCCGTAGTACAGGAACGACGCCTCTCCGTGAGTGTGTGTCCTGACTTTGGGAATGACTAGGAGCCGGCTGCCGGAGGAGCGCAGGGGCCGCGAGGGTTCATATGGTAAAAGCAGTTCTGAAAGATAAGAAGGCCCAAGACCATTAAGACATTTATAAACCAGTAAAAGGACCTTAAAATCGATCCTGAAACACACGGGGAGCCAATGCAGTGATTTTAAAACCGGTGTAATGTGGTCCCGCCCACTGGTCTTAGTCAGGACACGTGCTGCTGAATTTTGTAATAATTGCAAACCTGCAATACTCTTTTTGGGAAGACCAGAGAGCAGGGCATTACAGTAGTCTATACGACTGGAGATAAAAGCATGCATCAGCGTCTCTGTGTTGGCCCGAGAGAGAATGGGGCGGACTCTGGCTATGTTCTTTAAGTGATAAAAACCTATTTTTGTGATGTTCTTTATGTGAGGAATAAAAGTCAGCTCAGAGTCAAAGATAACGCCCAGGTTTTTTAAGACGCTAAATACTAAACTTAGTGTCAATTCAAAAGTATGCTAACACTATATATTGATAAATGTATTTACCAGAAGTGACCCAGCAGTTTATCAGGTTCTTCCATTTCCTTTACTTCCTTTACTTACGATTTGGTGACATTTAAACTTTACAATACACATTTAATGTTAAAGTTTTTTTGTTCAAATAAACTACATTTTAATGATTTACTCCGCAATGGTAGAAAACTTCCTGTCTGTGTAAAGAGATAAAGTACTCCACACGTATTCCCACTGTCCTATCTGATACGCCAAAGATTGTTCTTCAGCTCTGTCCAAATCACACAGGGACGGCTGCCCTGAAACATCCGACTCGAAGCATGTATTTTTCAGCGTGGGGTGAAAGGTCAACTGTGACAGACGCCGCCGAGGCTCCTCCTGGGCACAGATCAGGCAGACACAGTGGGTAGGTTTCACAGGACGGGCCCCGAGCTGCCCCAGGGCCTGAATACATCACCCTGTCCCACCGCAGACACCACAAGGCACTATATCCAGTCACCTCTGTGCACTGCTAAATGTTTCAGGAGTCCAGCACTTTGCCGCCACACGGTCTGATTTAGCATGTTTACGTTCATGCTAATCGTACAAGCTAAAGATGGACTTGCGCAATGATACGGCGTTAGCTTGGTCTTAAGTTTACTTGGTCACAGATTCTTTGTGATGTACTGTAAAAGAATCGCTTCATTCGTACAAAGGTTCCTGTTCAAGAATACTGTCTGTTAAACTATATATTGTACTGCGTTGTTATTCTGTTTGAACCTCTGCATTTTCCTCAGTAACCATCGCGGCTCGTCTAATCTGTGCTATGAAAACACAAGTCAATAGTCATTTGGGTCATTCAATACAGATTATGCTGGGTTGAATGGGCGACAGAGGTTACCAGGTTAATCACAAAACTGACTTATTAATGATGCACCAATATCAATAGTGTAGAAAGGCATGCAGGGGATAAACGTAATTAAAAGCAGAGCAGAAACACAGTAGGACATATACCACTCAGAGGCCAGATGAGGACAATTGTGTCAAAATGAATACTTTTACATATGCACATAACTATTGCTAACAAAACTAAACGCAGGGTTTGTCATTGGCAGTCCGATAAATGGAAGAGTTGAGATAATTCTTCATTTCATTTACCTTTATGTGGGACATGATTTGTGTAAGCTTTTCATAAATTAGCTGGCAGTGTGCCCATGGCTGAGTGGATAGCACATATGCCAGGCTTCATGTGTTGTGTGTGTTTGGTACCAGCTTCAACAGTTTATTGAATGTCCTTCTCTCTCTCATCTCCAGGACACATATTCTGCTACGGTGACTTTTATGAGCTTTTAATCATGTTCTGATAATGTTCCATCATCAAAAACACATCTGGAGTCACATTCACGACATTTTGAGTTGGTTTGAAAATCCTTGCCCTTCGACCGTCAAAAACACTTCATGCTGAACTGCCTCAATCGATCGCATTTATCCCAATTTTATTCATCACTTCCTCGAGAATCTTTTGATGTTTTAAGTCCTTAAACCACCGCCAGACTCAGTTTGAGCATTTCTGTCGTCTAAACACAATCACTGCTACTACTAACATCATGATAGCGTGTCGCACAGTCTCTTAAAGTGATAACATAACTAAATTGTGTAAGTGCTTGGTGCCATCTGCTGGCGGCATACACTCAGTAAGAGCCAGGGCTGACAGCAGAGAAACTTTAAAGTTTTAGTTTTTTTAATTTAGTGCATAATAAACTTTCAAAACTTAAAGGTACTCAATAGCCTGTTTAAAGGCTGAACACAATATGAAAAATGCATAATATTTCTCCTTTTAAAAATATTTTGCATTATACTGGGTTTCAAAATAATACTTGTTTCTTCTTCTTACTTCTCAGAGCAGCTCATCTTGGCTCCATCTACTGGCTGCAGAAGCAATTACGCAAATTTGAACACACATTGCTTCTTATGCTAGCTCGTGTTCCTCCTTGTTGACACAGTTATAATGATTATGATTAGATGGCAGAAATGCAAGTCTGACGATGATTTATAGACTAAAAACAGCGTAGTAGATTCACATACTGGAAAAACTTCAGTTATTTTTGATTTTTTTTTTTTTTTCTTACCAGGATTCCTCAAACTAGCATGAATGAAGCCAAACGCAACTCCAGGTACGTTTTTGATGACGCAACAAGGCTAGAACATGATCTAAAGCTACATAATATTTGCCCTTTAAATAAGCAGTATACAAATACCACTTGCACAACACATTTCGTCTTTTTGCTCAAACACTACAGCACGTACAAACTTTTCCAAATACCTCGTCTCCTCACTCCAGCCCGAGCGTGCACACACAGGCTCCCCGTGTGAACCTCCGCGGCAGATGAGGCGCACCTGTCCGCCGCGCTCCAACTCACCTCAATATCTCCCACGGCAGCTAATCTGTGACGGAATATTAATTAAAAGTCCTCTAAATGCCAGCATGCTAATTGCTTTGCACCTGCATACGAGGAGCAGATTTTATGATTAATATTACCGGCGGCTCACCTCTAAAAACTGCTCTGCTACAAGTGGAGGAGAAGTGCAGGGTAAATATTGATGGTGGGACTAAACTCCGGCTGTACGCGAGCGACTTGGAGGAGTAAGCTAATTAAGGCGCGGCGCTAAGGGCTAACTCCGCGGGTGTCATTTGAGATATTAAAGCACTCTGTCCTACCTCTGTCTGTTTGTTGTGCTTCTCCGCGGCGAGCTAATCCCTTTTAATATAGCCGCAAATATGCAAATGTCCATTTCAATATAGCGCCCTTCCACTCTTAATTCAACTAAAGTCAAGAGCGGGACCTTGTCAGTCAAACTCCGCCCCCTTCATAACAACACTAATGTTTTCCCATTATCCGCAGTCCAACTAATTAAAGGGGAAGTTTGTGTGGTCCCGGGGGAGAGAAGGGCACCGCTCTGTGAAGAGTCTCCAGGCTGGCCTCGGACAACCCCGTCCACAAGAGCTTTTGATGAGTTTGGTGATCCAATAAGCATCTAAATACCACGTTTTATTATCATTTTGTCAAGGTTTTGCCCGCGAGGCAGATGGTTGGTTGGATCGGTGAGTGGTTTTGCCTTTGAGTATGTATGGGAAATAAATTAAGTTGTGATTGTGCCAATAAAGCATGGATAATTGGGGACAACATGGAATGAGTAAATCAAACCTATGAAATCGAAAATACATAGAATGTAATTGAATATAAAGAGCAAAATGTTTCGGCTGGCCCTGGTCCACTAGACTAGTTCCCCAATGAGCGCTTCGGTACGGTTCATGTAACGGTGGCCTGCGTTTCCATGGTTATGGGTCCAAAGATAGAGGGTCTGCTACGCAAGCAGGTGTGTCTCCCAAAACATAAACAAAAACAAAACATGATAAAATTTAAATTGTACCTGAATTATACTTTTCAAGTTATCGAGCCAGTCAATCACAAAAAGATGATTAGAAAGTCCAAGTTTGTGCATGGCGCTGTAAAATTTGGCTAAAGATAGTGTAAACAACAAAAACCTAGTACCGGTTCATAGTTCATTTTTTCTACATTAATTTCCTTTCTCTACACTTCTGCGCCACATTTGAATGTCTCTTTCATGTTATGCTTTGGGTTGGATAATGTTAGATTAATTATGGAAATATAATATTTTCTTGATGAGTGCCGTGCAAGAAACAGCTGTTGCTAACGTGTGCTTTTAATGTTCAGTTTAACAAGTTAATATCACTGGAAATACAGCGATTTATCACAAGATCAAGTTAGCATTTTGTGAGAAATTATAATTTCCTATTTATATCTGCTTCTGTGCTTCTGCCATCTTGATTTCACCTGAGTCTGTGTTATCTCCTGTTCAATCATCTTCCTCTGGTATGTAACCCCTTCTTTAGCTAAAAGCGTACCTGGAGCCAAAACAAGCTAGACCCTTTTGGGAGCTGGTGCCTTGGTGGGTCCGCTTCAGACCCCTTACAGTTCACTTAAGTCAGTGAAGACATTTTCCAAACCTCTTTTAATTTAATTTAAATTTTAATTTAGCTTGAAAGCTGATAGTGCTACAAACTAAAATTATAGCATTGGTTAATAAACAGTAATGACATTTCATAGACAAAATCATAAAATTCTTTCACAAATGTGAATTTATTTGTCTATGTATCTCTAAAAATCTGAGCATAAAATACAGTTAAGAAGAGCATTTTATCAGGCTGGGGTCTGATGGGCCTTTAGTCAATGGTAGACAGGAGACTGTCTGTCGTAGTGTTTTTAGCCTATGCTCTCACACATGCTAACAGTTGTGTGCATTAACAGGGCCAGCCTCATCCTGACAGATGCTACACTGATCTGCACCAATAACTCATCCAGGAGGTCTCACATTTTCGCAAACTAAGAAAACAAGTTCAATGTGTTAACGTCAGTGGTTTGCCAAGATATGTTGGCTGAGTCTGGTAAGGCTTACAGTCGGGTGACAGTGAAGGAGGGCAGAAGGACCTGTAATCTCCCTTCTTTAAAGCTTTGTGTTTTAAATTTAGCTAAGATTCAACATAAACACAAAATATCAGACCTTGCAGTTCTGGACTGACCTGTGCCTAGCATTCATCACAGGTGTCTTATTACAGTAAAAACATGCAAGGTGGCCACTCCACAGATTTGACTTAGCAAATTTAGCCGTCACCTACCAGTCTCCAGAGACAGACATGTTTAATGTCATACTGTAGGCAGGTTTAGGAATAACATCTCCATTGAGACAAGCAGGTGGCTGACCCTCAACCATAAAAATTACAGAGTAAACAGTAAGTTTAGCTCAAATGTTACCTATATATTGATTCAAAGCTACAGGGCTTAAAGCAGATGCCCTTTCTGTCACAACCAACCCCATTGTGACTGAAATAGGGCTTGCCCATGGGCACAACAAATTTCAATTTACAATCTATAGGCAGTGGTGGAAAGAGATAACAAATTTGTACTTCAGTAAAAATACAGTTACATGAATAATAATGCAAGTAAAAATTACATGAAAAAAACGACTTACTTTACAGGTTACTTTTTGTATATGTATATTAAATAATGCAATTTTAGTTAAACCACAAGACATGGATTTAGACAATTGTAATTGTAGACGACTATTACAATTACATGGATAGAAATATAAAGCTTAGGATCGAAACATCACAAATCATCAGAATTTTCAGTTAGCTAAATTAGAATTATGACAAATTAGGACCGCTGATTGGTCCAAAGTCCTCAAAATGTCACCCATGAATAAAGATCTTAAGATTCTAAATGCTAAACTCAGATGTATTCTAACTTTATAGATTGATAAAAAGTATTTGTATAGTCCCAGCAGTTTCCTGGGCTGTTCCACATCTCTTTTGTTTACTATTTACATAGTTTTTGCTAATGTACCTTTATAGACGCTTAACACATACAACAAAAATAACAGATTTCCATGGTAACGGTCGTGTTTTGATGTTCCAACCCGAACTCTACACTCAATTACAAGTCTAAAAATCTACTCCAAAAATGGTAACACTTTATAATAACTACACTTAGTCCAGTCTTAATAAAGTATGAACACAGACTTAATTCATAGTGAACAAATAGTTTATTAAGAATGTTTTAGGCTTAGAAACTACTTAACTATAATACTCTAACCCAAATTCCTAACCCTAATGAAGTAGTTATTATGCCTAAAGTGTAGTTATTTAAAGTGGTACACAAAAAAAATGTACTCAATCACTGTAGGGCGAGTTTTGTTGACTTTCCGCTCCTGTATCGGTAAAGGTTCTTCAGAAAAATGGTGGAGGTTTTCAATGCCCACGACGGCCATCTTGGATCTCTAATAGCCCGTTCATCGACACCCATCCCTCGTCTCTGAACGGCGCTGGAGTACGATGCTATTTGTGCGCCGGGTTCCAAAGGCCAAGTACCCCACAATGAGATAGCGGCATTTATATCCCTACCATGCAACTCATACATAATCCATGAGTGCGTATCAGCATCTACATGTCACCAGTGGCTCCATGATGATAGCACAAAGCAGAGCTAAAGTGGTTTATCGTCCGCCCGGCTGTGGAAGTCCGTGGATAAAGAGGGCTAAAGGAACCAAGGGACCGGCCTCCTCCAGCATACCACTGCAGCAGCGCCTTAGGGAACAGCGCAGGGAGGAGAACGGGCACTCTGCTGCTTAACCCCAGACTAAAAGCAGCCTGAGAACAGAGCTGCTGCGGATGGAGGAGTTTCGCGTTCACTCAGGAGTAGAGAGGAGCTGAGAGAGGACCAAAAATGGCTAAACCTCCAGCATTAGAGCTATAGCAGCTGCGGCGGGTTTCGCTCACACTTGTAGCTGAATGAGGAGTTGGCCTGAGGGGGAAAAGTACACGGTATATTGTTGGGTCGACATATAGAAGAATAAACCGCTGAGGTGGATGTAATCACAGAAGTAAATGTACCATCTGGACACGCAAGGAGCAATATCTTCCTTGCAATCACACATGTGGAATGATAAGATAATAGTAATTTTAAAAAAGGTTCAAAGAAAAGTAATAGAATATTTTGAGTAAACTGCATGTGTGTATGCAATAAAAAGATTAAGCACGCAATACTAAGTGCATTTGACAGGTTGAAATACTTAATTTACTAATACACAGTTAAGATCATTATATTATCCCAGTTTTGCAATTTTATTTACATATTGTAAATGATGACAACATGCTGCTTCCTATAGCTACCATGTTGTATAGTGGATCAAAACTCTTCTAATGTACACAGAATGTATTGTTTGACGAATAAAAAGTTTGAGAAAAAAAATCATATTTTGTTGAAAGATTAGAAAATGTGTTTACTGTAAATTGTATAGATGGATTCAGAGTTTGCCAAATGTGATGTCATCAGTGCAATGTTTCAACTTTTCTTCGCAAACTATACTTGATTTTAAAGATTGCTGTTAGCACGCCATCTACTGGAAGCAAAGAGAACTACCATGGAGAAACAAATCTAGAAATTAAGCAATGTGCTCCAACATGCTAATGTAAGCACGCAGTTGTAATGAACGCAATTTGACAGCAGAAATGCTCAGAACGATGTCAAAAATTGACATTCAAAGGGAGACCGTCTCATAAACAAGATTAATCAAGCAAACACAAATCCAGATGAGGATGAGGAAACAATGCTATAACATGTTTAAAAGTAAAAAAAACAAAAACAAAAAAACAACCAATTCAATCTTTCATAATACATGTCCCTTAAACTTAGATTTCAGTATCCAACATATTCAACATTATTCATTATTGATTTCCGGATGGTTCCAACAAAACAGAACAAAACATTTCCTCGTTATCACTCCAACAAGCACATAACTTCATGTAATTCGTGATACATTTGCGCTAACAACACGCTAATTCCGAGTTCTCCCTACAGCCCGAGCTGGAGTCAGTGACAACTAAATGTATCTTCTGGAATAAAACCTTGCTGTCAGTCTTTGTTGGATTAGGTGTAAAAAGCAGCATTACGCACCTGTTTTGGCTGCGGGCGCGAGGTGCTGGTGCTGAATAGGCCTCGTGGCTGCCTGACAGATGCAGGAGGTGTCAGCTCTGTGGAGTGCGGCGCGGGGCCACGACCTGTTGTTAATCGTAGTCAGATGCAGCTCTATAGGCGCAAATGAGGTGAAAATGAAGATGGGATGGAAGCGGCTGAGACCACGCGATCAGGCTGTTTGTGCTGCCGGCGGCTCCGAGGCACGTGGCACGGATCTGGAACAAGATGCACAAGACAGGTTTGGAGGTTTTTGGGGGGGATTTGTTTGTATTTCAAGAACTGGACTGGCAACACAAGGACAATACGCTATTAACTGAATATAAATGAAGGTCTTGTTTGTATTGAGAGAAATGTGCATTTTTACTAAAGTCAAGAGTGTTGTGAGCCCCTTTAATGTGTTACATCTGCTGACGCACAGAAAGCAGAAGCGGTTTGAAACAAGATTATTTTTTTAAATGGTTGCTCGCGTCAGTGTTGTGTAGAAAATGGAATTAGAGCACGAAATTATGAAGAATAGTAAAACTTTCTGGACTTCAAAAACACTAAAATCAACTAAGCTTTATGTTCGCTTTTGATGCGGGAACATTATAATATGAAGTTCAAGCAATTTACCGGTAAATTGCCATGGATCACGTGTTTCTACGGAAATCATAAAGACAGGATACGGTGCCAGACTGTTGATATATTTCTACTGTTTCGCTTTCAAACTGCTACAGCTCTGCTCCAAAGTGGACCCTGAGAGGTACAACTTCCAGTAGATGATAGAACAAGAAAGACAAGACGACAAAAAACAAATACAAACAGAAAATAATAATTTCTCACAACTTGAACGCCAACTTGATCTTAAACAGCAGTATTTCCAGTGATGGCAGTTTAAATGTTGAGCCACTCTAGCAACCGCTGTTTCCTGTTTATTGTATAACGCATCCAACATCAGCCAAACCAATTAACCAACATTAACCAATTAGCATAACTTAAAGACAAGACATGATGTAGAGCTGCAGAGAAGTGAAATAAATGCAGAAAAAGCTGACAACCCACTGGAAGTAGTTTTGCTTTTACTCACAGCGCCACAAACTTGGAATTACTAAACGTCTTTTAGTGAATTGGTGAGATTGTCCTTATGATTAAAAAGTACAATTCAGGTACTATTTAGATTTTATTTTGTAAGAAAACACACGTTATGTTGGGGTGACGCCAGCTGCTCACGTATGACCTCTGCCCCCCACCTTTAACCCAACCATGCCAACGAGCTCCAAAACAAACCAGTCAAGGGTGCCAGAGCCAGTCGAAACGTGCCTTATGTCTTTGTAAACCATTGTAAAAGCGCGTGGCAGTAGAATCCGCGTGATCTCCGGGTGTTTTCAAGTTTCTCCGCCCAAAAAAAACAGCACAAACGCACCATCTTATCCATAATGACAAAACACTACAGTATTAAATAACATCCATAATTCTCATAGCTGATTACAAGCGACTTCATTTTGCCGGCTTCCCTCCACCGCTCTGTGCTATATCGAGCCTCGCATGTCATCGAGTAAGAGCAGAACTTGCTGCTGCCACCTCTGTGCCCCTCAGTTATCTGCAAAGAGCTCCTTCAGCGACTCCTCAATAATTGATTGACAGTAAAAAGCTGGTGGCTTCATTAAGATCATAGGAGTGCTGGGGGTAATGCTCCGAAAGTGGGGTAAATTCACGGCACTTACAGGCACAGATGGGCCGGTAACGTATCGCGGGAGCACACAGGAGCAGACAGGAGCAGACAGGAGGAGGGCTTTCAACAGGAGCATGCAGGCTGATGGTGCTAAGGATCTGTGTATGTGCTGGAGGGGAGCTCGCAGCTACAGCACAGAGCTCCTCACGGATCGCGTAAACGCCACACTTACCGCTGTTAGAAGAACAATGATCCTGTCTGTGAGAAAGAGAGCGAGCCAACTTTACCGGAGTCACTGTTTACTCCGCTCTGGTGTCGGTAAATGGGCGCTTTCTCAGTAAACGTACATTTTGTTCTGTTTACTCTTGTGTGGGATGTTGATGGCGCCATGGAACTTGTTTTTCTTTTTTTTCTTTTTTTTTTATACGGGTTTGACATTGCTTTTGCTGCCTGGCCCCACACCTTATCGTTGTTGTACTCTGTTGAACTTCATAGAGTAGGTAGAGCAGGTAGAGACAAAATATGCAGGTTTGTTGCTGCCCTTGTTCCTAAATAATTGGATGGAATTTGAAGTTGATTTATTGGGAAAAAACGAAAGGTTGTGCAAGATTTCAGTACACTCAACAACAGCCTTTGTCACAACAGATATATAGTTTAATTATTGTGTGAAAAAACAAAACAGACATAACCTGACAGCACGCCAGATAGTATGTGTAATCTAAATTGAGTTTGACGCATTTCAATCTGGAAAGGCGTTGAAAGCGATTGGGAAACGGTGATGAAGCTGATTGGTCGAAGCAGAACAAGCCAAGTAATCACACTTTGGTTTGATTTTGTTTTGAGAAAAACACAGACAAACAAAATAGTTTGTATTTCTGCTTAAATTTGTCGAAGTATGTACGCCAACATCGCCATTTTGTTTTGGTTAGTTTGATCGCTTCATCGTTGGCTTCTTCCCAAAACACAATGCTGTCCTATGATTGGTCTGAATCACTGGTATCCAGACACAATCTCACCATCAAGAGCTGATCCAGATGGATTCTCAAGAGTTTGTGAGTCACAAATATTGCGAGAATTCATTGTGCTGGTCAGGTCTGAAAAGACAAACAAAATTTTTTATTATCCATATATTTATTTAATTTTTTTGCATGTTGTGTGTAGATGCAGTATTTGTCATGTATTCTAGTCAAATTACCTGCATGATGAGTGAAAACATACAAAAAGTGACTCAAGTACAGTCACAGAATACACACACTATATATATTCAGTAATATTCAATCTCAATAAGAAACATATACAACTTCTGAAATGCACCAGAGCCTGTGAAAAACAACAACGTTTACATTACATGATTCTAAACAAAGAGTCTATAATGTTCCACCGAAATAGAATGAATCCCAGACTGTAGCCACTCTCTTTCTTTCAGTGGAGTATACATTGGGTGGAAGTCTGGCGAGCGCCTGGCACTGTGGAGCAGGTAATGGGCCTCTCAGCACAGGGAATAAGAAATAAGAGGCCGCTTCATTAAAAAAGCTGCTATCTAGGCCACTTGAACTAACTGCATAAAGATCACTGAATTATTCACCGTAATTGGTGCACCTAGCTCCAGAAATTGGATCAAATGGATGGAGGCCAGGTTAAAAACAGCGCCGGAGCCTCAGAAGTGTTCCAATACGGAGTTTGGTACATGAAACAGACTGTCCGAAATCACTAGAGAGCAGATTCTCGCAAATGTTGAACTATATTTTTGCCAACCCACAGTTTTTGTCAGTATAAAAGGCACTGTACATTAGGTGGTGTTTTTTACTTTGATATCGCCCTGCAAATACTTTGTAACTCAGTGCAGGCTTAATCCAAATCAGTAAACACAGTAAATATGTAATGTTGCTCTCATCAAAGTTTAGATCACATAAGGTGAACAGTAAATTGAATGTGTAGTAACTTTTTAATCTCCAAGAAGATGTCACAGCGGGTCAAGAACATGGAGACGGCTGTTCTTCTATTAAACCACTGCTGTGCCACTGTAGCATCTGGTATTCCCAGCCGAGTATTGGCCAGACTTAACCTTGCTTAGCTCCCAGATCTGATGAGATTGTGTATTGGCACGGTGGTATTTTTTAACTGACACAATGATGTACGTAAAAAAACTTATCTTGTCCCCAGATTTGAGGTAAACCTGTCAAATCAAATGTAACTTGCACCGATGACAACGGTAATGTTGTGTTCTTGATTACAAAAACAATGTTATGGCTTGGTGTCTTGGTTTTCAAGATGATTATCCAAAAGTATAATGAGCCTCATGAGTCTCTCATTTGTGTTGCCACTTTCAAAGCTGTAATCCAGTGAGTTTAAACCTCTGCTTCCTCTCTTTGAATACCTAAAGCCCAGGACATGCACCAATCATGAATCAGCACTAGTGCAACCTCTGCAGCTCAGTGAGCTTAGAGTTGTGGAGGTTCTGAGCTGAGCCATGGCCTGTGTTGTAGGATAAACAGAAGTAGCTCAAGAGTTGAAGGAAGAGGCATGGGGCTGGAGTTCTAACACAGGAGAAGTTTATTTCCATCAGAACAGGACCTGGGGACATGAACTATAAGACATTGTGATAGCATGTGCATATGAGTCTGGTCCAGTTCAGTCTCCCTATGCTTCCGTTGTTGGGAGTCATGTACCTCTGGCACAGGGAAGAGATGCTATTTTTCTCCATCAGCCAGTCCATATACTGAGATGTAAAAAAGAAACTTGGATATGTCCTCTATCTGCAGCTTTAGGCTCTAAAAAAGTTCCTTTTTTAAAACAGTAAGCGCACAGGCTACATACAGTTTCTTTATATAAATGCAAGATATTAAAGTCATTCAGTGGATCTTTCCAAACAAAGCAATAACATTTCCATGGAGATCAGAAGGCAACACACTGGCCCTGCCCAAAAGTAACATATAATGAACCTTTTAGATGCAAATGGGCATTGAAACTATTGTGATCAATAGGGCAAGAGTATTTACATAAACCAACTGACATAACAGATGAAAAAGTGGTGTTCTAAAAGTGTGTTCCTGCCTGAGGCCCAAAGTTTGATATGACCCAACGGTGATGAGTGCAAGACAAAGAATCCATTTTCATACTACACACAGTGAACCATTTAAGAAGGCCAATGTATGTCTTGTGATAATATAACAATGAGCAGCACTTCCTGCCTTACTTACACTCTCTCTTGTTCTAAAGACATGTTCTCGCTCTTACAGTATTGTTGGTTCATAATTAAAGCAGAGCGAGGACGTCTCCATTCCCTGGAGGTGGACCGGGTTAAATTGAGTTGAAAATGAGATTTTAGCATCTGCTGCTGTAATGGCGGGGAGCTGAACCCGGGTCTGCGCCGTGTTAATGGAGTGAGAGCACGGGAGAGTTTGGTGTTACTCTGTGAATAGAGTTGAGCAGGTGGAAGAGGCTCCGGAGCAGGAACAGACATGAAGTCAATTAGAGAGGCGCGAGGAGCAGCGTCACATGACCAGTGCAGTCACGTGACCGGCAGATGCTCTGATCAATGACACTGACTGTGGTATCAGTCTGTGAGCCGCCGGGACATGGCACATCACACGCTCATGTCGGGACGGTGAGTGTTACTGGAAAGTATTTGATGGTATTTAGAACTTTGCTGATTAAAAAAATGTAGTTGATCAATGAAAACAGGAAGTTAATGTACATAAATGTCCAAGTGACAGACACTTATCAGGGATGTGTACGTGACTATTAACATGAAGCGAGCACTCAAGGCAAACACAGCACAGGGAGGACACGCAAACTTCATACCACAAGCCAACTTTCATTTGTAATGAAGTTTGAAAATGTAAGCAGTGTTAGGACATTTAAAACATCTGTCTAATATACTATATTATTGAGTAAATTATTTAGGAAATGTGATGCTGAGAAAAAAAACTGAAAGTTGTCAGTTGAGATAAAACTACAGCTCTAGCAAAGCAGTAACCAATGACAGCAAGAATATAGGTTTTCGTTTGAAAAATATCCCTCGATGTGAGGGCCAGAACTGTAGGCAGCACTGATTTTTTTCTTTAACTTTATACAGAAATTCAAGAGAAAGTACTTTTTCCTTTCGCTGTTGTTGCTCCAACTATGCAGGGCTTGACTATCATGTTTTCTAATGAAACAAGGAGATAAAGGACACTTCAACTCCCCCAAAACAAGTAATTTCTAATGACTTAAATATTTATTTACAGACCGACGGGTAGTTCAACTGTGTGTGATTAGGAAGTTTATTCCAACAACATTCAGTATGTCTTCTTTAGTCCACACTTATGTTCTTCTTTAAAAACAATAAATTAGATGTATTTATCTTGTTGACATGTTTCGGCTGCTCAGCTTGACAGTCCACGTTATGGACTGGGACGGGGCTCGAGTTATTGGAGCAAAGAACAACAAGTTCAAACGCTGAATTAAAGAGGCGACTGAAATCAGAAAGCGAAGCACTGACAGCATCAACCATGACGACAGAGCCTTCCTTCTGTCCCACACATGGGACACACTACTCCAGAGACCACGCCTCAGGAAGTAACATCCGCAGCAACGCCGTGACAGTTCTGAAGATGGCTCGCAGTCAAGCAGCTGAAACATGTCAACAAGATAAATACATCTCCTAATCTATTGTCTTTAAGTGTGGATCAGGAAGTTTGTGTCAGTGATAAACATGAGCATAACTGCAGTGTTCCTGTTGTATATATAGTTTTGTATGAATGTTTGCTTGATTTGCGTCTTGCGTATATGTACGTAGAGAGAGAGAGAGAGAGAGAGAGAGAGAGAGAGAGAGAGAGAGAGAGAGATGTAGACGTTTATATTTTTTATATTCTCATACTGGGAAATGTGTATAATTTACTTGTGACATTCACTGCCAAAATTCCAATTGTTGTGATATCAAATTCATAACCTCTATAACACAGATTATAAGTGCTGTTATAGTATTTATCTGTAGGGCTATAGGGCAAATTAAAATTTGATCAATTGCCTGGGCAATTGCCTGGGCATGTCCTCACATCTCAAAAGACAAATCACAAATGCATATCTTCATTTGCATATGATATGACGTAATAATTATCAGATCAGGTTCAGTGTTTTTAATGGGCCATAATAAGCTGCTCATCTTCATGCGTCTGGCTGTGACACACGTGCCTCTGTGTCTTTGTGGGCAAACAGAGAGGGAGGGGGACTTTCAATTAAAGCCTGTTGTCTTTACTGTTCTAAAGATGCTATTAAGCTAATTGGTCTAAGATGAGAGTCAGAGATGGTGGCGTACAGGCCAGGTCCTCTCTCTATCCCCAGTGGAGCACGGCCCGAGCATGTTAATAATACATTAATGAGAGCAGCTCCTCAGATTAGGCCCCGGCCCCTGTGATAATGGGGGGCTGGATCAGGGCCAGGGGCTACCTCATTGCTGTAATCTAACCTTTGGGTTAAATCAGCTTTTGTTAAAGAGAGAAGAGGAGGAGGAGGAGAGGGCAGACAGGAGCCTATGGAGATGGGGCTTTTGCCTCTGAGCTGGAAATCATAGAGGAACAAGGACAGTGACTAAAGTAGTCTGATGGGGGCCTGAAATCAGATGTAACAAATCTCAAAACAGATAAATATGCTTTAAGGAAGTGCTATTTGTGAGTTCACAAACTCTTCAGAATCTGGCACTGCTCGCGCTGTTGGCTGTTAGCCTCTAATCAACAGTGGTTCAGGCCAATCACAGGGCAGCATTATGACACCCGGACGAATCCGAAAAAAAAAAAAAAAGCATGACAATGCCAAAAGACACACTTCAGCCTATTTTAGCAGACATACGAACGGGAAAGATGTCTGTGATTTTTTGTCAACTGTATTTTTAAAAAAAAGTTGAATTTGCTTGTATCACTGCTGTGACAAACACTCATCACAACCTTCAGGGCCTCGGCCATATAAGAGCATGGTGTGAGCAATGTGTGTTTAAGGACAGCAGGTGCAATGATGGGAGCAGAGTTTAAACCACCAACCTTTTGGTAGGATGGTTCTTAATCAAAGAAAAAAGGTTGAAGTTAAGGTACACTTTGTTGTCCCCATAGGAACATTTGCATTTGACCCATTCTTTAATACCACTGGTGCAACCTGTCAGGAGCAGTGGTGGCCTTAGCTGGAGGATTTGACCTTTTGTGTTTTATGGCTCATTTATTCTCCTTTGCATGCACAAACACATCATGTCTCTAAAGCTTGGTGTTCAGGATGGCTCACTCTGAAACCAATAGTCCAAAATATCAGACACACTTGATATAAATCGCAGCTCATCTTTGGTCGTAAGATGGTTCTAAGTTTAATCTCTTTCCCTGTCTCACCGTGAGATCTATGACCCGCGATTTAGAGCCACAGCTCAAGATTTTGTGCTGTGGACACCCAGCTCAAGATGTCTTATGATGAAGTAAACATTTCTGCCAAAAATATGAATAATCTACCTCATATTTCCTTATAAATAGTAATGTGCTTCAAAATGTGACTAGTTTGTGGTTGTGGTCTTCATCTACAATGTTCTCATCACCACGGTTACAGGTTTGTGAAGTTTAGACAGGGCCCACCTCAGCATGTGCGGTACTCTCTCTCTACCCCCTGGGTCCCAAGTATGAATGACAATCTTTACTCCAACACCACGTCCTACCGCTGTCTCCCAATCCCTGCTCCTAAATGCACCATAACACACAATAAACAACAGGAAAACACCGCACAGTTTAAATTTTAAATACCTCCTCCATCTTGCTCCTCTCCGCTCTTGTCTTGTCTGCTCTGTAACCGTCGCCCGCTCCTCTCTCCTGTCTGTCTCCTAATAGAAATTTTGATAGAAATATCACAAAGAGATTTTAATCACAGGGGTGTTGCTCGTGCTTACACTCATGTGAACCACAAAGGCGCTGTCACCCCCTTCGGATCGTACGCCAGCCTGCCTTAAGACACCCGTCTCCAGCTCTGCCAATGTAGCGCTTGGCAAAGCCACAGAAAAACAACAAACAGAATAAGGAAGCATGTAAAATAAGATGGAGTGAAATGTTTCCGGGAGTCAGATGCAGAGCGTTGAAAGGGCCTGGAGAGGGAACAGAGAGGGAGAAGGTAAACACAGCCATTAGGTGGAACTGAGGCGCACAGAAACAGAAGAGCTTTGTCTCCACCACGTCCCAACACTGCAGCGCTCATACAGGCTTTGTTTAGGCCTGTTGTCTTCCTACGGGGTTTGGATGGGACAGGTTTTAAAATGCAAGACTTGAGAAATGTGTAAACAGTTAAAACAAGCAATGGAAGTGATAACTAAATAATTCAATCTAAATAATCTGGAATAATCTCAATCACAGCAGTATAAAAGATAAGGCTGTCTATAGCTGCACAATCAAATTGTGATTTTTCAAACTCGTTTTGCGATTAGATTTGCAGTGTATATTTGAAGAGTTCTGTCCTGTTTGAAGATATCTGTGTAAACCAGAGGGGCCAAATTAAGGCCCGGGGGCCAAACTAAGGCCCGGAGGCCACATGTGGCCCTTTGGGCATTTTAATCCAGCCCGCAAAGCATTAATAAAACATTTTATGAGTTAAGTATGTGTCATTGTATAGTTGTCTGAGCCTGCAGTTGCTTGTTGATTTAAGATTAGTTTTGAGAATAGCCACCACTAGAATAACACCAAACTTGCATCGGCTAAAAAGAGACCAACGGCACTGTTCCCACTAAAATAAATACGTTTTTTTTGGTGTATTTTAGGCATTAAGTCTATGTTTAATAGTGTGTAATATACTGTACTTAAGAACATCCAAACTGTGAATGGTCCGGCCCCTGGGCAAGTGTAAAAATCCAATGTGGCCCTTGAGTCAAACAGTTTGCCCAGACCTGGTGTAAACTGTCACTCGTCTAGGTAGGTTCCATTGTACCAATACAATTTACAATGTGGCTCACTGTGGAAGGAATTGCAATGTAGCTACGTGGTTAGCATTCTCACCTCACAGCAAGAAGCTCGCAGTTTGACTGGCACATATTTCTGTGTGGAGTTTGCATGTTTCTCCCTGTGTCTGGGTGAGTTTCCTCTGTGTACTCCGGTTTACCCCATCAACCCAAAACATCCACAAAAGGGAATCCTCCAGACAATGTTGACCTAAGCTTTGAGGTTACCCTCGCAGGATTGAAAGATGGGTCAAATGCAGAGACTAATTTCCCTCACGGGGGAAAAATAGAGTATAACTTAACTTTTACATTCCATTACTTTATGAACTGAGATACATTCCTAAATTTCTGTGATGGATTACTGCCACAATTGTCTTTTTACCATCGAAGTTCATCAATTTGAAATGGGTTTTACACCAGATAGCCACTACTTCCTAGTAGGGTGACCACTGTACCGATTGTCTTTCTATACAATCATTTACCATGTCCGATTTATAATAATAATAATAATAATAATACATTTTATTTATAAGCGCCTTTCAAAACACCCAAGGACACTGTACATGACAACAAGAAAATAAAAAACAACAGAATAAAACCCACAGTATAGAACTGGATGATGGTGTTGGAGTGACTGAGTTATGTGGTGTAGGATTGTCTGAACAGGTGAGTTTTGAGTCTGGATTTGAAAAGTGGAAGGGTGTCTATGTGGAGGTCAGGAGGGAGAGAGTTCCAGAGCTGAGGAGGAGAGCTGCTGAAGGCTCTGCCCCCCATTGAAACAAGACGGAAAGAGGGGACAGAGAGCTGGAGAGAGGAGGAGGACCGGAGGGAGCGAGAGGGAGTGGAGATGTGGAGGAGGTCAGAGATGTACGGTGGAGCCAGGTTATGGATAGCTTTGAAAGTGGTAAGGAGAATTTTGAAGTTAATCCGTTGTTTTATGTAGGTAATGTCCCACCTTTTCACTGATGCCACAGGAATAGTATGCAATAATAATATTTACCTAGAAAACAGGATATAATAAATATATCTTGCAAAAGAAATAACTTTTTGGAAATACCATTATAATATGTGACCTATAACTATTCCAAACTGTCTAAGGGAAGAATACGGTTTCAGCAGTCCCACCTCAGTGCCCAATACGGTCCTCTTTTTCTACCATTTGAGGTGGTTTTCCAAGGTTTCAGCTTCATTTTTGTCAGCGACATTTTGAAAATCTTTAACCATTCAGCAGTGTTGGTAGAAGTACTTAATGTTGTTACTTAAGTTAAAGTAAAGACAAGGAAGCTAAAAAGTTAGAAAAGTATTAGAAAAACTAGACTAGAATTGATTGAATATTTCTGTTTGCTTAAGGCCCAGGTTCAAACTCAAACCCTTAAGTTTGGATGTGACTATGAACAGGCTCAAAAATAAGTCTCAAACCATGAAGGAACTTTTTAGTCAATTTGAAAAACGTAGTGAAGTCAAAAGTCCAGAAACCTAGCGAAGTAAACGTGAAAAGTATCCACTCTAAAAATAATTTGAGTAAAGAACAGAAACTTCAAATTGTACAAAGGTAAACTAAAGTACAGTACTTTAACTTTTGTACTTTGTTACCTTCTACCACTGCCATTCAGATATGTTATTCAGAAACAATAGATTGTGTTTTTCATCACTTTGAAAGCCATGGATATCTAGGTTTGGCATTAAATGTTAAAACTACAAACTATAAATGAAATACCTACTGTGATATGTGTCTCTATTTTGCAGTCCTGGAAATAATCTATTCGAAATCCGTCCTCCATTTTCCAAGAGACTTAGGTTAAGGTTAGCAATCACATTTCAGCCCCCATCTTCAAAGCGTTTTAAATCACTCAAAAACACCCAGACATCATAGGGTTTACATTGCTCCAGACTGATATGTTAGATATATGTTTCTTCAAATTCAGCCATCATCAGGCACACATTTGAAAACTTCTGATTTAAGCTTTCCACTTGCAAAACACATATCAATCATGTATCAAATGATCTCCAGCAAACTTAGATCTAACCTCAAAGGCAAATCTGTGCCGTTAGACCTCGAATCAGACACTTTCAGATGGTTAAAAAGAGGTGCGTTCCCACTCCAAACCCGTAATGATGCCATTCGTCCACAAAGTCTTCAAAATGTAATGCTAATACCCCTGTCTGTAAAGTTGCTTCCAAGAAATACGAAACACGTCTTATACTTTTGTCTGTAATCAATAAATAAGCGCGCAAATAAAACTTCAGGGAGTGGATTAAAAATAAAGACGGGCTAGCGTCGGGGAGCAAAGGCAGTCGTGCTCAATTAGGTCCTAATAACCAATGTTCTTTCTAAAGTCGGGGTAATTTAAAGTTCCCCGATGGCTTCTCATGGACCCTTTTCTCACTCATCTCCACATAAAAGCTGCAGCCAGTTCAGAAATTGTTGTCCCAAAGTAAGTTCTTCTAAAAAGACCTTCAAATCATTAAGTTTTCAAAGTGCTGCCGATTGAAAGCCAATGGGAAAGTCCTTTGCACTTTTATCTGCGATGTTAAAGAAGTAACAGAGGATCTTGCGCCCGGGCCTTTTCAGATAAGTGAATATATTTAATTTTTGAAGAGAATCATAGCATTGACGTCTTTGGTCCTCGCGCCTACTGGGACCAGAGGCGTGGAGAAGGAGTCAAAGTTTTTTTTTGAAAGGAGGAATAGGCCTTGAGACCTCACCAGTCCTCTAAGTTGATTTATTTATCAGGTTCTCCCGAGTGATGGCTGCTGTGATGGATACCCAGGGGTGGTTGGTCGGTCCTGGGATAGCGCAGCCTTCGCCCCCCCTTCCTCATCCTCGCCTTCATCCCCCCCGTGTTCCCCCGTCGTGCCATCAGAGCCTGACACTGCTCTTTCATCGTCTGAAGGGGCAAAAGCTCGGGCCGAGGAATAATAATTAGGAGAAGAAGGAGGCAGCATGAAAGCCTGCGAGTGACCGTTAGCGGTTAGCGGTTAGCCGAGATGTGATGCTGTGTGCGGAGCCGGCGTCAGCGGGTTAGCGCGCGGAGCTGCTGTGCGGACGTCCCCCTTGTGGCCTCGGCGCTGGGTGGAACCGCGAGTGGGACCATATGTTGCATCTGTCGGTTCAGCCCTGAGAGGGAGAACTGTCACGGAGCCAAAGATGTGATCCAAGAGCGCTTCTGCACTGCGGTAAACAAAGGATTTAGTTTAAGGCGATAATTTAATGTCCGTGTGCAACATCGTGGTTGTGTAGGCGGGAAAAAAATATTGATGGATGATGATAGATTGCAAGTTGTGTGATGTACTTTGTGTTGAAACTTTGAATGGATTGTGTGGTAGTTTTATTTAGACGTGTTCATTTGACGGGACAGAACTGAAGGATTTTGGACTTTCTGAGTTTATTTGTTTGACTGGGATCCAGAAAACACACTTAACCAATACTTTACAAAGATGAAAGTCTGGTCACCGGTTCAATCTCAGTTAAGACGGCTGTGATAGACAGGTGGATCAGCCAATCAGGGACACACGTAGTTCATCTATACCAAAACAAATAAGGAAAAAATATCACAAGAGAAAACATTATGGGTTTGTGCAGAATCAATGAGTGGGGCATAGAAATTGTGGGACAAAGGCGCTCATTGGTCATTAATCGTTTAGAACAAGTCCAACTTCTCTCACCTCAGATTACCAAAAGAAACTGACTGCACAAATCTGTCTGAGTTTGGCTCAAGATGCAATGGAGAGAGTGGTAACCAGACTGAAATAATTGTGTAAAAAATGCTGAGAAATATAATTCTGGACTTAACTGTGTATATTACAAAAGAGCTATCTATTTGCACTGCTACATTTGCACTACTGTCTATCCACCTGTACATTTCTGTATATAGTCTTAGTCTATCTTAGTCTATTCTATTTTATTTTCATTCATTCATTCATTCATTCATTTTCTACCGCTTATTCCTGTTAGGGGTCGCGGGTGACTGGAGCCTATCCCAGTGACTTTGGGCCTCTATTTTATTTTATCTTATTCTTAATCTTATGCATGCTTATTTTATATATTTTATTATCTTTTATTCATTGTTTTATGTTGCACCTTACGCCGAAGCAAGTTCCTATGTTTGTGAATTTTGATCACTGACAAAGGCAATAAACAAATTCTGATTCTGACTGACTGACTAAGATATCTTCATTAGACAAGTAGGCATAGTTACAGGTCAGATTGGTAAACACACGTGTTTAATGCCATACTGTGGAACATTCCGGGCAAAGCAATAACATCGATGGACACAAGCGGGTGACAGACCGTCCATCGGAAAAGCCACGCAGTTCTCAGGCTCTATCTCAAAACAGAACACACAGCCCTCATTTTGAAGCACACCCGTTCATTGAATACCTTGAATACCTTGTTTTTTCAATTATAAAAGGCCCTAACATTGTCTGGAGACGTGTGTTAAAACCACTGAATAAAAGTCTAAAGCAGTCTCAAACTGCGGTATGTGTACCACTGGCGGAACACGAGATCCTTCAGGTGGTTTGCAGATTCCTCAGTGGTTCAAATATTAACTTAATCCACATGTTTGCCCTCCTTTGGGTCCTCTTTTAGACCACGTTTAGCCCTTGTTTGGACTTTTGTTATAAATTGGACTTGACACAGAACCGAATACAAAAGTTCGACCTCCACTGTTGCGCCTCGTTCACTTCTGTCCGACCCAAAATGGCTGCAGTCGGGACTAGAGAACACTTGTTTGTTGTTGTTTGCTTTTCGTCACAACATGTTACCGGCGCCGGGCCCCGCTGATCGAGAGAAGCATCTGGCTTTGTGCATAGCTGAAGACTGCACATTTATTATACATGATGCGCTGTACTTGTGCCAAAGAGCCGCCTGTATGTACTTCAATCATCTCTTACAACCGCCCTGGCTGCTAAAATATCACTGTTTACCTTTTCCACTGCTCTGTATCGTCATTTACTCTGTATGGGAAACATTGTAATTGCTACTTGAGCTTGTTTTGCTGCACTTTGGGGCAGACTGTGTTAAATATTGAGTTTTCCAATTAGGGAGAATCTTGGAGAAAACAGATGGATGGCTGGTGGTGTTAGAAGCAACACCTGAATTCTGTCAATAATTACACCGAGCCCAGGATGAGAGCGGCATCAAGCGAACGCACGTAATAAGCACCTCTCTGCAGGTGCTAAGACCGCTAAGAGCTAACATTATTTCATTTAACATGGTGCACAAGGAGACATATCTCATCCAGTCTAATGGGCCACATGGAGGAGTGCGAGGAAGCGGGAAAGAGTGTTTGTGTTTTGGAGGTTTTGTTTACTTTTGAAGAAGAATTGGATACGTGCGCACACATTAGGGTCGATTTTTTGGGGGGGATAATGAGGTCCGCACTGGTAGAGTGGTTTGCTGACTCACCGGAAGGAAGTTGTGGGTTTGATTGTCGGTGCTGTTAACTGTAGACGCTTGTGAATGTTCTGACGACTTACAATAACTGGAATGTATTCTGTGTTTTGTAGTTTCTGAGATGTGCCATTGATAAACTCCAATGGGAATTCAACAAGTAAAAAAAAGTTACAATGAGATTCCAAAAGTTAATTTCCAATTATTTTTCCCTTAGACTTTCAGAAAACATAAAAACGTCTGAAAGGTTGCAAGGGGTTAAAAGCTGCGTAATTTGATGTATGATGTATTTCTGAAAGTTTTAATGTACAAAGTTAATTGTATCATGGAAATTAGCAAGCCGGTTAGCCTTCGCTGTGCCTCTAAAGGGAAAATATTATATACAATTACTTTTTGAGGTTTTGACCATGTTATAAAACAGTTTATATAAAAAAGTGTGCAGCTCGTGGTCGAGTGGATAGCACACATGCCTGCCATGCGAGCAGGCCGCAACGTCACGAGTTCTAATCCAGCTCTCGCGTGTCATTCCAAAGTGTCATCCCCATGTCATCTCGTACTGTCCTGTCAAATAAAGCCAACGGGCCAAAAAAAGACAGAACATGTGGTGTTCAAAAATAATGCACAGCTATTTTTCAACAATAATACAAGTAAAATAAAATTGGCTTTTTGCTACGGTGAAAAGCCACTCGAAGGGGCAGGGCCAACAGCAAATAATCAGCGCTGCAGTTTTGATGAAAGTCAATGAACCTGTTTTTTTCCGATCGTCGTGTTTTACAATCAACAAAATGTAAACTAACAATCGATGTATGTTATAGTTTAATACTAATTAGCTGATTTTTGAAACTCTTAATATTTGAATTTTACAAACAGTCGCTGAAAAATGAATGGAAAGTTACTTAAGGACCTCGACAGGTTTGAAACGGGCGGAACTGTTGAGCTCTGGGGACTTTTTGTCGTTTGGTTTATAAGTTACAAAGAGTGAGACAACAACTCACTCTATAAAAAGGACAAACGTTTGTCTTAGTGAAGAAATAAGTACAATGCAAAGTGGTCTGGTAGCAACACGTACCGGGCTCAGTCGATTCCCATCTCTACCTAGTCTTCTCTCCCATTTCCCTGCACTTATCTTCGCTCTCCAACTGTTGCCAATTCCATGGACTTTTTTACACCGAAATGCAGACGTCGTTAAATTCCCCGCGCCATCATTTTAGTTTGTTTAGACGTTTCTGTATTGTGGCACTTATGTTTCAACCAACCTGCGCCCATAGTCAACTGGCAGCTTCACTCTAGCCTCTGCATCTACCCACTCACTCCCTTCACTGAAACTATTCATGATAAATCCCACTCGAATTCAGGTGTGGAAGATACTTAACCACACAAGCCAAGTGAAGAAGGAAACCGAGATGAATAAACATGCAAAAAAACAATCCACCCAACCGCCGCACACCTCTAAAATCGCCCGGGCTCTCTCTTTTCCTCTCTTTCTTTGCGCTGGAGGAGGGCTGTGTGGTGCTACCTGGACGTCAGCCATCTTGGTGCAGAGCTGCTGTGTGAGGGCGCGGGTCATCCGGGTCTCACTCTCCATCTGTTTCATGGCTCTTATCATAACAGCGGCCCGGCCCTCGATTCAAACGCAGCCGCGGAGAGCAGAGGAAATCAAAGCCCACGCTACGCCAGCCTGCGAGAGGAAGAGCGGAGGGAAACCTGTGTGAAATACTGGTCGGAGAACACAAAGAGAATAATACATACAAGCAACTGGGTCTGCTGCTAAATCGTGCGCACAAAAGAGAGAATACACCCAAACTTGTTGCAGATATTACTGGTTAGACTTACTGTTCTGCAGCTGGGTGTTGTTGTAAAGTAATGGCAGGAGAGAAATTAAACTAAACTGTCTTTTTTGTAAAGGTTGAGTACATGCCAAGTAAATTAAAAAGGATTTTAGGAAGCTTTGATGTACATAAATATCTGATGCGTTACTTAAAGAGGAAATATTCATATTCATGACGTCGTTACAACAGTTTTGCCTCATCATTCATTTACTCAGAAGTTGCATTTAGATTGTTTCATGCATGTTTGAGTTATTCTGTAATGTCCTGCAACTGAGGTTCAAGTGTTTAAAAAATGACTGTTTTCACCTACCCCCTATCTCCGCCCACACAAATTAAGACACTGAGTGACACATGTAAAGTTCTTATATGTCACGTAGTCACTTTTCCAAAATAAAAACATGTACATGACAATCCTCAGCTTGTAACAGTGAAATGTCACAGTTTTAAACAGGAATTCAATGGACCTGTTCCTATAATTATGCTATTTTACATCAATATTGTAGATTACAATGAGCAAAATGTAAAAAGGTTGATCAACTTATTTTATCATTTAATACTAGGAACCTGAAAACAGCATATGTCTCCTTTAACAAAGGGTACTTCCAACTCCACTGCCATTTCTCTTAACTCTGACCCAGGTCCTGGATTATAATATTTCCTACAACAGAATCCAGACTTGAGTGGACACTTCTGCCATAATGTGCGATGTCTCCTGGTCTTGTACTGATGGTAAATAAACTTCTGTCTCAAACATCCAGAGTCTCCGCTGCTCTGTACAACTCTTGGGCAACTTCCACAATGTCTATAGAACCTTATTGTTCTTAGTTTGGAACTATATACTGATAAACATTCTATTCAATTTCTGACAAAGAAGATGATGAATATCAGTTTTGTTTCATATATAAGTGTAAGCAGTAGTCACCCATAATATAAAATCCTATTCATTTGGGACCTTCTAACAGTCAAAAGGCTGACATACAGACACACAGAGATGTATTCATGTTTTGTTTAGTTAGGTTACCATGAGGTCCTTTCTTATGAGGTCTGTATTTTGGACCAAAACGTTTGTTAAAAGATAATCTCATTATTTACACATTATTGCGGAGGTCATAGACAAGATAATGCAAAGCAAATGCAAAATAGTCCTATTAGTTTCAGCTTCCTGTTACATGCAACAATTTATCATTCATCAATTTGACTCAGAACTAATGCGTCACAATTCAGCCAACATTAGTCACTTTCTACAGCAACACATTTGTGCACAAATTACACATGCTATCCCTGTATTTCACCCTAAAAACACTGAGTTCAACTGATTTAATGTAAAATGCAATGAGTTGTCAACAACTGACATTATAACATTATTAAGCACTTTGGCTATTTAAATAATGAAAATAAGGCCAGGCAAAAGAACTAGCATAATTAACACAATTTTTGTATGCGACTCAAACTGGGGGAATGGCATGTACTTTTTCCTCTTTCTAAAGATAGCCTATACTATTTTGTTTTAAATCGTTACTATAGCAATGCTCCCAATTTTATTCTGAAACCAATGCATGAGAGCACAATTCCCACTAGAGAACAGAAATATCTAGAGCGCTATAGTTTGAATGGAAGAAATCGCTACCATTTGCTCCTGGACGGTGACAACGAACCACTGTGCCATTGACAGGCCATTTTTCTATCTGTTAACACACATTTCGCCGTATAAACCGGCTAAACGTAAAGCGCATATAGCATGTGGCTTCTCCGGACACAGTGCAACCGACTCCCCTCATGCCTTCTCCTAAATCACATCGGACAGAACAGAAGTCGCGCGGCGGTGCAGTCATATGCAGGTATTTATAGAAGAAGTCAGCCTCTCTACTGCGCGCCCACTCACAATACAAATCACAAAACCCGCTGCATTTCACTATTGGCTCATACAGTCCACAAAATATGTCAGATTGTCTCCTGGCATAAAGCCGCACACACCTCCCTGCCTCCCGGTGTCACATCCATCAAACCGGGGCAAGTGTGCACGCTCGCTCCCCGCACGATCCGCACTTGTTGTTCTCACAGGAAAGTTTCGCTCCTCTGCGTCGCAAAGTGATAATTGGGTAATGAGTAAATAAGCAGTCGGAGTCCAGCCCCCCCTCCCACTTTTCTCTCGCCGCGCTCTCTTTGTTTTGGCTGTTGTAGGCGGAAAAGGCAATTGGTAATATGTAAGGAGAGAACACTGTCGCTAGCGAGGGCGAACTTGTCACGGGGAGCGGGAGAAGCTATTTGGGGGCCATCTTGTTGTCTGGCTGAACTACGGGGGGAAGGAGCGGTGACAGGAAGGAAGCGGGGCTGGAGGTGAGTGAAGTGTTAGGGCCCGATGTGTATCCGAGCTTTAATTAGCCCGATGCCATGACTGCTATCCAGGGGCAGATGCCACTTACAGCGCGCCCGCCCCGTGCGTGTGCGCCGGCGGTGTGCGCGCGCTTGTCACTGTCACTCGGGCTTGTTTGGTGGGGTTTGCTCTCGCTCGCCTCGGTACCCCCCCTCCTCTCCCGGCGCTCCCCTCGCTTGAGCCTGGCACGCTTGGCCTCCCGTGTCAGGGTTTTTGAGGTGCCAGAGGATGCGGCGTAATTACCCTCGACTCACCGGGAGGGTTGACAGAGGAGGAGCGGGCGGAGAGAGCGTGACGTCATGCAAGAATTCCGCAAGTATTCGGCGGTGTGAGTTTGAACTTGAAAATGCTGGGTTTTTAACCGGGAGTGAGATGTTTTGTCGATTTTTTTTGCTTTTGTCGATGATTTGTGGCTTGTTTTTGCGATGTTTTGTGTATAGCACTTTGGTCCGCGTAACTTTATAAATAAAAGTGGTTTAGTGTGGAATGTCACTGGCAAAAAATATTAAAAAGTACATTTATCAGAGTCATGTTTTTTGTACTAACCAGCAGGGGTGGGTTAGATGACAAAAAAATAAATAAAATCCTGGAACCAGATCATGTTATCGAGGTTTTCACAATTCATGTAAACTTAGTATCTTTATAATGTCTAAGATTTGGAAAAAATATCTAACTGTGATTATTATTTTTTTGACATACAATATGAAATTGTGTTCAAAGTTCACGTTCAAGTTCATTTTTAACGCACCCAGGAGAAATTTTGTAAAATACTGACAGGCCTATGAAATGACAAACTAGAAAAACAATGTATTTCAGAACATGTTTTTTATTAGATTTAGATCATACTCAAACTTGGGTGTATCAAGTACACATTACTCAGTTCCAATAAGTTGGCTAATATAAGAGGATGTACTTCCTGCGGCAGCTGAGGAAAGCCAAGCTGCCAGCGCAGATGATGGTGCAGTTCTACACGGCCATCAGTCCATCCTCACCTCCTCCATCACCGTGTGGTACATCCTCACCTCCTCCTCCTGTGTGGTACATCCTCACCTCCTCCTCCTGTGTGGTACAGGAGCCACAGCCAGGGACAAACACAGACTACAGCACAGCATTGTGCCTCTGCTGAGAAGGTGATTGGCTGCAGCCTTCCATCGGTCCAGGACCTGTACGTCTCCAGGACTCGGGGACGAGCAGGTCGGATCACAGCTAACCCTTCTCACCCTGGACATGGACTATTTAAGCCCCTCCCCTCGGGCAGGAGGCTACGGTCCATCCGGACCAGAACCTCCCGCCACAAGAACAGTTTCTTTCCCTCTGCCGTTGGACTCATGAACACTCTGTAACACCTGCCACTTTAACAATATATTATATAAGAACTTTCTATTTGCACTACTCATTTGCACATTTGCACTGTCTGCCAACTGTACATTCTGTATATAGTCTTAGTTTATCTATCTTAGTCTATTTTATTCTTAATTTTATGCATGCCTCTTTTATATATTTTATTAATTGTTTTATGTTGCACCTTACGCTGAAGCAAGTTCCTATGTTTGTGAATTTTGATCACTGACAATGGCAATAAACCGTTTCTGATTCTGATTCTGATAAATTGAACAGATTTACTTGAGTTTTGCTGAGGAAAATGTAGTTTCCTAACTTACACCATAAATAGTGAACATATTTTAAAATGTGTAGTTTGTCTACCACCATTTCTCTGTGTTTCTCGATTATCGTAAATAAATAAATTATCCTGGAAATCCAGAAATTGCCACAGACGCCGCCAATGACTGTGACTCTCCTTCCGGTTTCACTATTTTGCTGCCGGTCTCTCCGATAAACAAGTTCAACAAAGCTGTTTCCAAGTCGCACATGAACATAGAAAGTTTTACACAAATGCACCCACTAACAAACCTAATTTTTGTAATATCAAATGAAACAAATTCCCACTTAATTGGAAATGCCAATCAGTCGCAGTCAGAAGTAAAAATGTGCAGGGCAGAAAAAGGTGAATATGACTTTGAAGAGTTTTCTTTCTACTTTACTTTTGCATTTTGCGCTGTTGTTACTGGCTCCGCCCCCTTCCTCCAGCCCTTGAAAGGAATCACTTTAGTTTCTGTACCAGTGTGGTGTACAGGACTTCAACAGCTGTCTATCAGTTTCAATGAGGCTGATAACAATACCTGCCAGCATTGAATTGCTTAGTTGCGCAGTAAAAGTGAAGTCAAATGCACTTTAAAACAAGGAAGACTTTCTATTTTAAATTGGGGATATAATTGGGGTTATATCAGTGTGTGATCCGTCATTTGTCCAGGAAGTGACCACGGTGGGAAAAAGTTTCAAAGGTCAGAGCAATATGGCAGATCACAATTTGAATGTTATAATGATTAATTTACACTGTGTATGTTTGTTCACCTTATTCTGCCCCGCCCACTTTTGCCTCTTTTTGCTACGGATTCGCACTTCCACGTAATGGCACTTCCAGTTCAGCAGGAACCTGGCTCGTGCAAGTGGTGAACGAGGGAAAAGTTTTGCTGTTAAAATGATATATAAAGTAGATTTATTTGTGTGAATGTTTTAATGTAAAAGTGCAACAACAAGTCAGCAATGCACCGATTTCCTGGGTCCTGAAAAATGTTCTGTTGAGCTTGTCTGCCGCATGTAAACTAACACAACTTCACTGTCATTGGTTAAATACATCTGTCACTCAGAGCCTTACATACAGCGGGCTGACAAGAGGCTGGCCAGTTGGGGGAACGAGAGGGAAAAAGTGTCTGTTAGTTGCAAAAACATGCATAATACATAAACATGGAATATGATTTTTTTTGTTCAAAAAGGATTGGGAAGAAATTTGACAATCCCACCCCCACCACATCTGACACTATTTCTCCATTTTGATGCTTCCTGCAGTTTATCTGTCATAAGTAAAGTCTGCTGCATATATTATCAATAAATACAGAATACATTCACACATTCACAATACTTTTCTCATTTTCATTTTGTAATCATATTTGAACTTACCCCACTTGACGAAATGCAAAATCTTTTCCTACTTGTGCAAATGTTGTTGGTTTTAAAGTTATTTTGCCCTCTTAAGAGATGCCTCCCCTCTCGGATCTTAAGCATTTTTTGTATATTACTTGGTAAACAGTTTTTACTTGTTTTTTAAATTATTTATGCTGTCAAAAATATGTCCTGTGTAAAAAAACGATGTACTATGTAAATTTTAATAACCTTGAACAAACAAAGGGTGTGTATGTTCCCGATATTTAACCTTATTTATGACCCGCGTGGCCTTTTTTGTAGAGTGATAAGTGGTTTTAATGAAGTGCTAGAGTTATTTCCCCAGATCTCCGCACAGTGAAATGAGGCAAGATTATTGAAAAGTAAAGCATATGAAGTGATTTCTAGTCTAGTATATGTTTTTCACTGATATACTTCTTGATATCTTGCTTTGTATGTACTTTATATGTCGTTTTCAACTTTTGTCATCTGTTATAACACCTAAAAATGTATACATCTTTTTTTACAGTTTCCTTATAACATACAACTTGTTTTTTTCTAGATTTATCTTACTCATTTATTTTGTAACATCATCTAAAAGTTCCTCTAAGTTTTCCCCCAACAAAAAATATATCTGTGTCATCTGCAAACAACACCACACTGTGATACTTTACAAATATCATTTATTGACAAAATAAATAATCTGTGTTTAAGGACACCTTTACATGAGGAATAGTGAATCATAATGGGACCAAAGTAGTGCAATCCCAGGGCTGAGATCATGAAATCTTCCAGTCCTAATCTAGACACCATTTTATTCAAGGTACTGAACCGAGAACTAGAAAGTCTCCTGCCCTGAGCTTGATTAGACCAGGGGTTCCCAAACTTTTCTGCCCGGGACCCCCAAATTAGCCACGCAATTGACTCGGGGACCCCAAAGCGAAATGAAAATGACAGTAGCAAGAATTTTAAGTGTCAAAGCCTGTTAATTCAGGTTTAATATTGGTTATATGAATAGTTTATTGTCTTATTAGACCCTATTTCACTAAAAGATACTGTTTTAAATTAAAAAAAATAGAGCAAATACAATGTCATATTAATAATTAAAATGAGATCTTAAAATGAAATCATCTCGCGACCCCCAGCTCACCCCTCGCGACCCCCGAGGGGTCCCGACCCCCACTTTGGGAAATACTGGATTAGACCAGCTTCAAAACATTTTTTGGTTATCTTTACGTTGTCAAAATTAAAAAAGAATGCCTATATTTGGAATCAGACTTTCCAATGATATCCAACCTAACCCTCACACTCCATCAGGTTCTTAGCCTCTGCCAATAACTCCGCGCTCCTCACTTCCCTGTCACCGTCGACGACCTCTGACCTCTCGTCCGCCAGCCTCCTCAGACCGTCTCCGTAAACAAAGCGGCTCCCCCCACCGGCGCCTCCCCCTCATCACGCCCGGCCCGACGGCGCTCTCCCGCTCCGACAGCCTCGTTTTAATGACACCTCCGCGCGGTAAACGTTAGCCGCACCGTGCTGTCGTGTCTGAGAGGTCACGACCCCTTCCGTTAACGGGACGCCGCTATATATAAGCGCGGGCGGTGACAGGGAGCGGCAAAACAAATCCATATTTATCCGCGGCGAACCACGCTAGCCTTTCATTTCGCCGGGCCCTTCCGCTTTTAAGTAGCCTTGTCACAACTTGATGCGGGCCATTACAAAGGCACTCACGATGTCACGGCGACGCAAACCCCCCCTCAGCGTGGCCCTCCTACGTTGACGAGCTTTAATGTGGGACCGGGAAAGCGTCCAAAGACCAGAGTAAACACAGGCGGGGAGAGATGAAATGCAAGCGACAACAAACGCAATGACTTAGAAAATGGGTCTAACAGCTCCTTCTCTCGCTCCCTCCCTCACGCTCTCAACACAATCAACCATGTAAATTATGGAGTTATCATGAAAAATTAATCGCTCAATAAAAACAGAGCCTGCCAAGTCCCAATTACCCTGTTTAGCCGCATTTCTCAGAGTGGAGTTGCGGCGTAATGAATTAGACAGTATATATCAGACACACACACACACAAAACAGAGCACAAAGATTTTCCTCAACAACAGATTTGGACCTTAAACACTGAAAAGCAAACATTTCCACCAAAAGGATTCAAACTTCTCACCGGCCCGCGCTTTATAAATGCAAAGAAACCTATAGCACAGATATGAACAGGCCGATGCATTGCCCGGCTCTGTGTACGCCTGCATTCACTTAACCCGTGCACCCATGGACCCACTGCATCACTGTGGGCTGTGCACAGAGGCATCCTGGGTTTGAAATGGATATGCACAGTATACTGCAGGAGATGGAGTAACAAGGCGGTTTATTCAGAGTGGCTGATTCAAACACTGATAGAGAGGCATATACAGAGTGTGTGTGTGTGTGTGTGTGTGTGTGTGCGTGCGTGTGTGTGTGTGTGTGTGTGTGTGTGTGTGTGTGTGTGTGCGTGTGCGTGTGCGTGTGCGTGTGCGTGTGCGTGTGTGTGTGTGTGTGTGTGTGGTAGTCATAGAGACATCACTGCAGATATGGAAGCAGACAGCTGTCATTATTGGACCTAAATTCTTCAGGAAACCAACACAGTCCCTTCACAAGAGCAATATCACCTCTGCCTACATTTCTATTGGTGTGTCGTGTCTTTATGCTGTGGAATAGAAATAGAAAATGCCTACAAAGTCGACCCAGACATCTCATAACTTTAGGGTAAAGTATTTTTGGAGTTAATTATAATTTGGAGTCTAAGTTTATTATATTAAACCTGCTTCATTAATGAAGTCAAACTGTTCAACCTTCTCAATGAGCCAAATTTTAGATGGCAGTTATCTCCGGTGGAAATATACTCATGTAACATTACTATTACAATACAAACTACTGTCCTATAATCTTACAGATTATTAAAGGACAGATATTGTGCAAAATTAACTTTTTTGAGCTTCTAAACATGTTATAACATTGTTCCCTCATAAAACATACTTGCAGTATGTGGATTCATCCACGTTGGTTTGACGAATCCTGTTTAGTGAGTCCTCTCCGCTCTGAGCCTCAGAAAACACGTGTTCCACTTTTCGTTTTTTTTTTTTACACCAAGGACGCCGAGATCTTCTGCTGTTTTAAAGTCCGTAAATATTTGCCAGAGTCATTCTGTGCATTTCTGCCATCAAATCATGTCAGAGGCAATCTTTTGTGTATTTCCCGATTGTAATTCCTTTTGCTGCCAGTAGATAGAGTTTTAACACGGTTCTTGATGAGGGATCACTTCATAAGCTTTCAGTACATACATTACTTTAAGTTCTAAACATAAGACACCAAAGCAGAAGTACTCAAGAGCATGATTCAAGTCCAATATTAATACAAATATTCGCAGTAGTATGTCCTTTAATATATTTCTGGTAAAGTCAAGGGTAAAAAACATACAGTCAATGTGTGTATCAAAGGGGCACAATGTGATTTTTCTTCCACCTGCTTGTCTCATTATAGATGTGTTATTGTCTCACTTGGAATGCTGGACTTATCCCCGGCGCACTGGTTGAAAATCAAGGGACTAAGGTATCAAAAAGTATCGATTCTCTTAAAATTTCTCTAATAATTCCTGTTTTTTGTTAGTTTGGTTTTTTGTCCAATTGTATATATTTTTGACATGCATTGTTATTTTTTAAAAATCTGCACATATTTAAATTTGTACCCCGCCTAAGGCCCAAAGTTACTGGGATAGGCTCCAGTCACCCGCGACCCCAGGAACGGGAATAAGCGGTAGAAAATGAATGAATGAATGAATATTTAAATTTTTTGATCAGTTCAAGCTAGATCGATAAGATAATGATGGTAAATGGTAAAATGCTTCATAGTAAAGGAGTTTCAATGATCAGATCGATATCACAATACGTGGCTAAAAGTGCCAGAAAAGTTACATAGTGCACCTTTACTGTGTCAAACACCTAAAAGTACACAGCTATAACAGACACAAAAGAAAAAGAACGTGTTTCGATATACCATTTGGAGTATGTCAGAAGTTTATAGCTTTTTCATAAGGTATTATAACGAACATAACGTATTGTTGGAACCTGTCAATTCTCTGCACTTTTTTTTGTTCTATCTCCATAAAGATGCACTTTAATGAACAGTAAGGTAAAGGTAAAGTAACAAAATCAACACAAAATCAATCTAAGAAAACAAAAAACAATAGAACAATGACTAAATACTCATGTGTCTCAAAATGGACGGGTCACACCAAAACAAAGGCCCATAAACAGAATCAAATAAAAAGGAGACACATAAATAACAGAACTTGAAAACACACCAGTCCAGGAACTGCCACTTCAGCCCTGACACACATGTGACACACGGGCCACACGGGCCACACGGGCCACACGGGCCACACGGGCCACACGGGCCACACGGGCCACACGGGCCACACGGGCCACACGGGCCACACGGGCCACACGGGCCACACGGGCCACACAGGCCACACAGGCAGCAGCCCCAGACAGTTGTGGAGCAGGTCCTTAAATTGTGGCAGGGATCACAGGTAGACTGATTGGCTCTCCAATCAGAAGGCCAGGAGGCAGCAGCCAATCACGGTCAGCTTGAGCAGGCCTCCAATCCCCAGCAGGAACTCCACCGCCATTTCACAAGAAACAAATACAATTTTCAAAAACAAAAGCAGGGAGAACATTCGGCCTGGGGCCGTAACAGGATGTCATTTTGTGAACAAGGAGGTTAATGCTGTACTCATTTAGAAGTTCTGTCTTACAGTTTGTCTTACTTGCAGCTAAAGCTATAAATCTGTTACAAATGTGAGACCAAAAACAAACCCTGGCCTCACAAGGCACCGAGCTGCAGTTGCAAGATGACTTGGAAGATATAATTATAAAAGGATTACAATGTTTTTTACTATTTTATTTGACTTTTTAATAGGTCAAATAAGACAAAATACAAATGAAAATCTTCCAAACAGAAATTATCGCAGATATTGATTTCATTTGGTAAAAAGTTTGGGAATCAATGATTAAAGACGTCTTGCAATGTGTCCTGGAATATTTGTCCCTCTTGTACCAGTGAATGGTAAGTATGTTCATTTAATTAACTGTGTTTCCATTAAATGAATGTCCATTGTTTTTTGAGCCCAGTACTTTACAGTTGTGTCATTTGTATTTGTTTGTGATCCTTTTAACTATTACCTCAGAAAAGTAAAAGGTAAACATGCTAAAATATACAAGGTGGTGCTAGCATCGCGGTTGCATGTAGCGTTGGATATTTTTACAAATTTTGGTCTTTCATCCACTTTTTTCTTCTCCGTGTCTTAATATCTGTAATTGGCACAATAAATACCCCCACCCCCATCCTTGCTCCTGAAATTCATGTAGAATAAGTTGATAAAGCACATTTAAGATATAAATACAATTTATTTTATTTATTTAAGAAATACATGTACCTTTTGTTTATTTATTTCTTAAAATAAAGAGAGATGCCACATTTGCTTTAATGCTCTATCTCTTTTGCTAAGCAAACTTAGCAATAGCTGTAAATGTTACAGCAATACATCTGGTACATTCCCAACTGAAATGAAAAAAGCTAAAGTAATACCTAGACACAAAGGTGGGGACAAACATCTCTACACCAACTACAGACCAATCTCTCTCTTACCACAATTCTCCAAAATCCTTGAGAAACAATTCAATAAAAGACAAGAGGATTTTATCAGAAAGCATGCATTAATTAATGACAGTCAATATGGGTTTAAGACTCAAAGCTCCACTTCCTTGGCACTCATTGAGGCAGTAGCAGAAATCACTAATGCTGTAGATAAAAAATAAAACCACGCAGTTGGAATCTTCATTACGATCATCTGATTAATGTTGTGAACATGTTGTGTTGTGTTGATCGAACTAAAATTATGGATGGACAGAAATAAATTATCTTTAAATCTTAGTAAAACAAACTTAATGTTTTTTGACAACTGTAATAATGAAGCTGAATCCAAAATATACATAAATAACACTGAAACTGAAAAAGTAACAGAGCTCAAATTTCTTGGGGTAATTATAGATAACAAACTCAGTTGGAATTTGCACATTCGACATATACAAAACAAAATGGCTAAAAGCTTTTCAATAATAAACAAATCCAAGATATTTCTAGATACTGACTCACTTGGCATGCTTTATTGTGCTCTGGTTCAACCATATCTTACATATTGTGTTGAAATAACTTCAAATCTGTATTAAAATCCATCTCAGTGATTCAAAAAAGAGCAATAAGGGTAATACATAAAGTTGGATATTTAGAGCACACTAACTCATTATTCTTACAGTCAAAATGACTAAAGTTAAATGATCTTGTTCAATATTCTACAGCTCAACTAATGTACAGAGCAAACAATAATGCTCTTCCTGGCAACATAAAAAATTATTCAAACGTAGAGGGGAAGTATCCACTGAGTGAACTATTTTAAAGTAAACACCATACGGACAACAAGAAATAGTTTTACGACGCACACAGACACACAAAGATGTTGTGGACCTTCTTGTGACACACAAAGTGTCTGTGTGCGTCGTAAAACTATGGAATCTTGGGGAACAGCACAAACAATGCAAAATCATTCACAAATACATAAATGTAAAAGTATGCATAAACACATTATATTCTAACAGTATAAAAGTGAGCATGAACTGTGAGGGTGTGAGACAATTATCAACCAGTGCTGTACTTTATCTTGGACATGGAAAATTGTACACTAGGGAATATTAGGAGTTGTTTAAAAAAAAAAAAAAATCATAAATACTTTGTTTTGACTTGATAGCTTGGCTTGGAAATATATTGTGTAATAGGAATTATAATGAATTTTGTCTTTGTAACACAGTGTATCTTAGTGTATACTTGTGTAGTTAACAGTTTGTCATAAAAATGTATGTAGAGGAAGCATATTCTAATATTTATCATAAATTATGTGAGGGGTGGGATTTAAGTATCACTTCATCCCACTCCTTTTCAAGCAAAGATAATTCAAAAAAATCTTGAGGTATTAAAGTATTTATTTGTTCATTTAAAACATGTTTTCTTTTTTCTTTCTTCTTCTTGTTATATTTAATGAATATCTTTATGTACATCACAAGAAATATATATGATTGATTCATTGCTCAAAATAACAAAATAAATAAAGAAAGAATATATTTTCTGTAGCATTTATTGAACGCAGTGAAGAGTTCTCGATGGTCCTGGTGTTGGTCGGACGATCAGGAGATGGTGATCCTCCTCTTTACTGCAGAGGGTGAGGGACCTAAGGTCCAGAAGGTCCAGATGTTGTGGACCTTCTTGTGAAAAGTGTGACCCGTTCCATCCATTTGGGTTTTCTGAAGATTGTTTTCTTTGGCCGAGGTCTCAGAAGCTTTAACAGTCTTGATAATAACTGCTGGAGAGGGCGTGGAATTATTCTGCCGAAGAAGGATCTGGAGGCTTTCCTGGTGGCACTGGCAAACTGGTCTTCTGTAACTTCTCCATCCTGGAATAATTTCTCGATGTCCTCCAAGATATCACTGTCCGAAGTCAGTTCCTCTTTCACTCTGTCCAAAAGTGCTGCTATCGCCAAAGCACTGTCCTGTTCAGTTTTGGCATCCTCAGCTTCTGAGCGTTCTCCAGTTGGTGAAACAGCACACAGTTCCTCTGGAGATGCCTCTTGGTTGCTGCCACTAGATGTTTCAAACATCGATGAATCTTCAAAGGATGGAAAGGAATCGTAGTCACTGGCGCAGACAGGGGGTGAACAAAAAGTGTCCTCAGAAGTCTTCTGCGGTGGCCTGGACTCCATGTCAATGACCTGCATTAGATCATAGGCGTCCTTGGTGTACTGGTCCTCTTCTGGCAAGTGGGCCATGGTGATGAATGGGTGGAGGAGGGCTTCTGATGGAGTAATCCTCAACTCCGCGTCCATTTCAAACATTCTTTTGAGCAGGTCCAGAAACTCTTCCCTGTCACTGAACTCCTCATCAGACTCAAACTTCTTCAAGCCTTTGATGAGGTGGTCCAGGTTTGCAGCTGCAGGCTGGGACTGGACATTTTTGGATTCTCACCAGTTCTCTCCTGAAACTCCCGGAGTGTAGCGAGTCTCCACTTGTTCTCATAAACAAAGAACTTCCACCTGTAGATGGCATTCTTCAGCAGCTCGTCTGCTGGTTTTCCAAAGACGGGAAAGATCTTTGAAAAGTACTCAAACTCAGAAATGCCCATAAAGTCTAGGGTTCCGAAGTACCACAGGAGGAGGCAGCAAGCCAGGCTCCACATGTCGACCGCCTCCGACAGCGGCAGCCCCAGGATCACCTCTGGGGCACGAAAGCTGATCAGCTGCATCAGGGCTCCTGTTTCCACCTTGTCTGTGGGCTGGGCCAATCCAAAGTCTACGAGTTTTACTTTGAACGGCTGCTCCGTGTGATTCACCAGCATTATGTTATCTGGTTTAATGTCCGTGTGCATCACACCCACCGAGTGCAGACCCTGCAGAGCTGTCAGCAGCTGCTTTGCCATGGTCCGTATGTGGCTCAGTGTAAAACTGAACCCCTGTTCCATGAAGTCGCTGACACTTAAGTCCAGGACCTCAAATGCCATGCACTGCTGACCCTGGAAATCAAAGACGTCAACCAGTTTGATGACGTTGAACCTCCAGCTCATTTATACACTGGAATATCTCCAACTCTCGAGTGAAACTGCTAGATGACTGTGCACCTTCTTTCATGGGTTTCACAGCCACAATCTCCTGTGTGGCTCGGTTGCGGGACAGTACAACTACATATATTTGCATAATTAATAATAAAGTATAACATTATGCAGATCCTTATTTTACATTGTGTTTCTTGTGTATTACGCCTTGCTCACACGGCACACGGCGCAGCTCCGGTTGCTGTGTGCGGTGGGCCACTCACACAAGAGCGGAGCACTGCACGGCCCCTGGCTGTGCCCGCTGAACTCACAAGGTCACCAGTTCACAGGGATTCACGCTCAAGTTCACACCATAACTCATCATGTATATAGGAAGTATCTAAACAATGCACTATTCCCTCACAATTTCGGATCGTGTGATTGACAATCAGCCTCTCGTCGTCAGCGGTCTCAAATAACACCTCTGATGCTGTACCAATCACTTTTGACCTCTGTGTCACTGGTAATGACGTAATATTTATGTGCGGTGGTAGTACTGTATAGGTAGGTTTTATTTTGAAAAAACACTGCATAGACTTCGCTCATGTTCGTATGATTTCCTGTATGGCTCGTCTCATTCTTACAGCTTCATTTAAAAAGCTTATGGTGCGCTCCAGCAGTTCGGTGAAATTTGAATTGAACGGAATGAAAATTGAATGGACCCAGAATTTCTTCCTTTTTTTTTTTTAACTAATTTGGTACTGGCTCAAAATCACAAGGATGCAAATTGTCCCTGCATTTTTGATGGCATGTCGCTTTTTGATGAAATCACAAAGATAACTCAGCTCTATTTCCGGTAATTTTCAGCTATTATTTTAACATTTTCTTTACAAACTACAACTTGAGTGATGTATGACAAAGATAACGTTTTATAGTACCACATAGTATTACCAAAATAGTGACTAGAAAAACATGAGAACTGGTCATATAGACTTAAACCCCTGCTCAACCTTAAGCACACCAGGATTCTAACAACCCTTGCTTTTATCTCCGTATCAAACTGTTCCCATGCACTTCTTAGTCCGGCTTCAGCCTTAACCCTGGTCTTTGAAGCACCACCTGAACACGTCCTGCGGTGAAATCTCATAATGCAGTGGTATGGCGTGGACCGGCTGCTCTGGCTGTGTTAAATGTCCGTTGTTTTAGCGGTATAGCCCGTGTTCTCTCTCCGTGCTCTCCAGCGGCCTCCTCAAAGCCCCGCTGCCCTGGGACTGAGCCGCTCTGAGCTGGGACTATACCCCGCTCCTCTGGTCCTTACATGTGAACTGCTTGATTTTAATGAGGCCACACGGACCCCCTGTGATGTGCTTCGGAAGATGAGGAGTGACCCTTCCTCCCTGTGGCTCCTCCCCTCTTCTCTCCTCTCTCTCCGGCGCCTCTAATGTTTTATTAAGCAGGTTCACTGGTTCACACTCTTCTAAAGAAATACAACGACCTGTCAATCAAGTGGCCGGGTAAAGTGCATGGTGCGTGGTTTTGTGGTGGGAGGGGTGTATTACATGTAGACGATCGATCCGGCGCCACTTCACATGGGACGAGGACAAAGTGCAGGCTTGTGAATATTAACAGTGCTATTAACACTGACAGTACAGTGCATTTCTAGTTTGGGTCGTGTGCATGGATGCATTCATTCTGAAATACAGATCGGAGATAAAATAACGCTGTATGTATTGTGTACCTAAAGGACACAACCTTCTCTCAATGGGCTGGGGAAAAAACAACAACATGTTTTTGTTTTTTTTGTCAAATGATTGTTGTTTATATGTTCATTACAAGTTTACTCATTTACGTTGGATTTATTGCGCTTGATGAAATAAAACAAAAAAAATCATTGTTAAACTGTTGTGGCCCGCTACATTTTTGGCGCTTTAAAGGGCCTGTACCTGATTTTTCCTTTTGTGAAACGTGTAAACAGAACTAGTCCATGTTCCAGATTTTTTGCATGCACTAAAGTCAAATCTGTGCTGCACCAGTACAGATATATTGTAAAAGCATCGATTCGGGTGAAAATGAGACCACAACTTTTACTGTGCATCTATTTATAGAGATCCAACGAGAGAAGCAGGAAGTGCACCGTTAGTATGCTAATGTGTGTTAGCTTTACCCGGGATAGTCTGTGACGCTCTGGGCTCAGAGACTCGTGCTTCTAAACTCACCTCAGTGAACATTTAGGATGCTCGGACTGCATTGGGTAAGTGAGTGATACATGTGACTGCTGTAAAGACTTCAACATGAACTAGTTCTGTTTTTCAAGTTTCAAAACAATAAAAATCAGGTACAGGGCCTTTCCAGCCAATTGGTGTCTGCTAGTTTCGGCACTAATTGCTACATTAATGGACTATATAAAACATTTCTACACGCAGTAATGTTTTCTGGTTATACAGTAGTTAAATGAGGTCGAGTGGTTGTCAGTCACTGATACAGCCCTGTTTTTTCATCATTTGTGGTGATTGGTGGCAAACGCAAACTTCCCCTTTGAAAATGCATTTGAGCCAACCTATGCAACTGTACCAGCGATTAGAATGCAGGCGTTCTGTTTACAAACACTTGAAAGGACTTCTAGTTGTATACAGCCACATTTTGGTCAAATTTTAGCTACAAAGGGGCCGGCGTCTCCCCAGATCCAATCGGTAACTTAGCCTGGTGACATTCCCTGCTTGTACCCAATGAGAAAGATAAGTTTAATGCCTTTAAGTGTTTATGACAGTTTAGATGACACATTTCACTAAAACATAGTGAACATTTTGTCCCCAGTTTAACTGTTTATAATCTTACTTCCTCGTTGGACATATTTATTTTGTTGGAAGAGAGATTATAAGTAAGAGCATCTGAAATCTAGCCATGTCCTCTTCTTCTGATGTGCTCGTTCACGCGACTCGTACATGTTTACCGTGACGTCACTTATAAAAACTGTAATGTCAGTCACTTCAAAAACAGTTAAAAAGAACATTTCCTTCAATTTAATTTAAACACTGAAAAGAATCTGCACTAGGCTGGGTCCAAGAGGCTGCAATACCTCGCTAGGCCACTAATCAATCTGGCTTGCGAACAGAGGGGGAGTGTCTTATCCAGTTAATTTAATAGATCCATACTTTTTATAATGTCTTGTCACTTTTTGATGACATCACAGAAGGATTCCGTTGTAGAACCCAGCTCTACTTGTCATTTTAAACTTTCATTTATCAAAATTCCGTCACAAACTGCAACTTCACAGACTTTACCACAGCTGCCCTCCCACCAAATTAATCCATAAATAGAACATCATGAGAACCATTCATATAGACTTCATCACTAGGCAACGGAGCCTGCCGCTGTCTGTTCTGATCGGCTGCTGTAAAGCTGATCACAAGTGACGATCATAAACACCTTAGGATTTGACGTTTTGAAGCTGCGACAGAATTGCGCCGACTGAATGTTTAGTGTCACGGATCGCAGCGTAGTTTTAGAATTCGACGCGCCGTCTTCTTCTCCGGTCCCAATCTCTCACGTTGGAACGCTATGCAAATCACGCTCCCCCCTTTTAACAAAACGTCATTGTGCTAATTGTAGTTTAACACCGTTCAGAGGGAATCCATCGCCCTGTCAATCACAAATCAGAACACACCGGTCCCTGCACGTTTCGCATGTAGTCGATTGTGTGTCTGTTCACAGGATGTTGGTGAAGTGGCAGCTCCTGAATATTAATGCCGCTTTCAGGCCTGTATTTCCATGTAGTACACGACGGTAGGTATTAGTCCGACATGCTAATTAGTGCTGTCAGCGGGTTTGAAGGGAATGATGATTGTTTTTGTCAGAGTAAAACTGTGTTAGCAGCAGGAGAGACGGGAGACGGGGAGAGCGAAAACTGACAAGGCCAAGTACACGCAGACTGGAGTGTTCGGGAAATGTCATTATCTAATATTAAAGAGGATATATTATTGTCTTTTTTGGGGGTACTTGTTATCGAACTATGACATTAGTAGATAATCGTTTTACATTTTGTTAATTGAAAATAGCAATATTGTCCTAAAACGACGCAGAAAAGAAGCAGTGCGATTGACTTCCTGTTCAAAACTGCCGAACTGATAAGCCCCGCCTCTTCAGTGACATTTGAAGAGGCGTAACAAGCAGCTGATATTCATTTTATGCATTTTTATTTGTGTTAAATGGCTGCGTGACTTTTAGTACTCTTTAATTATGACTTGGAATCTTACTTTTTCAAATAATAACAAGAGCAGGAATGGGGGCGGGGATAAGGGGGAGGGGAAACCAGGGATTTTGGGAAATGTAGGCCTATAAAGGATTGCACAAACATGCAGGGATCAAACAATCTTAGTACAACTCTGAGAAAACTAATGAGGAGAGGGAGTTGTCATAAAATAGTCAAAAGCTCATAAAAGGCGATTTTGCAAAATGTGTTCCCTTTAAGTTGTGAAATTATTTTTAACATAACGCAAAATACTGATGGTTACGTCAAGATAATATAATCGTAAGAACTTCAAATAAATCTTGAAAGTTATAGACAGCAACAATGAGTAATTTCAGTTCAATCTATTCTCTAAAAAAAAGTTAAACTACTTTTTATCAGACTGTTTCTGTGACAATATCGTTACTTTTTCAATCAGAAAGTTGGATTTCAAGCCAGACTCGTGAAAGAAAGCAAATGAAGGATTGCAATGTTGTTTGGTAACGGTGCCAACAATCGTGAATAATTGTGAATTGTTTTTTCGAGCAATCACAAAATGTTGATATTCCTGACAAGTAGGAACGTCAACATTATTCAGTTAATTGAAAATCCTTATTATTCAGGTCACAATGCAATCGTTAGAAATAAAAAACGAATAATCGTGACTAATTTAGCAGCAAACTTTTGTTATTTCAATTCAATCTGTATGCTCCAAATACAGATACATGTAAATTGCTGCGGCTGTTTATAACACACTGACCTTACTTTTCCATAAAGAGAACTGGTTTTCCCGGGGCCCAGGGCAGGGAAGGGCCCAAAATGTTTTTTTTGTCTCAGTTTTAATCTATTTTTGTTGTACTAAAATGCAATGTGGTTGAGTCAAGTCCTTCAGAAACTAAATACAATCCATACTATTGTCTGAAGGCTCCATCCTACTACATTGATAAACTAATGATCTCTTAAGGTGAGAAACTGCAGGTGAATAAGAAAAAACCTTAAATTTAAAGATATCAAATGTAAACTTCTCCTGTAGTTTACTCGCATAAATGTGTGAAAAAAATGTATTACAAGTTTTTCATCATGTAAGGATTTTATGTAGAAATAAGGCATTGTATGTGTAAAAATGGCCCAAAATACAAATATTTGGGACATAAAAATCTGAAAAATGAACAGAACCAGGTTAGTTCATTTTGGATTTCTTATTTAGTTTTTGAGTTAACTAGATCTGACTGAAAATGGTCCTAAAAATTGTAATTTCGCCACATTTTTTGACTTAAAACTTAATCAATAAATCTGTTTTAAAATAAGATATCAAAAAATCCTTCTGTGCGTTTCGTCAAAGTCTTGTTGAGTCCAAGATTGTAACGTTTGGTGTGTTTGGGAGCTACTTTAAGCGGTGATCTTTAGGTCTTTGTGGGAGAAGAAAAATGCTTTTAAGAAAACGGCCTGTGAAGTTACAATGTCCCAGAGAAATCTATGGATGAAGTGGATTCAATGGAAGAATAAAACATCTTTAAGAGCATTGGACAAGTTTGTTGTTTCCACATGAAAACCAATATGTTGAGAGCGCAAACAGACCAAAAAAAAAGAGTTTTGCCTGTCGTGTCCTGCCTTAAATAGTTTGTGATGTCCAGTTGTAAAAATACATAGACAAAGCAAACAACGTCTCTAAATTTTTCCTTACTTTTGGCACCATCATGTTGGTAAAAGCAAAGGTTACAACTCAGTGGAATTTAATAGTGAATATTACAAACCGTAAAAAGAGCGGATAACATTACTCATAAGTATTTCAATCCAAAGCGTGATGCAGGCTTAGTTTTCAGCTCCTGCGGATGACTAACACTGTCGATGATCTCCGCTGTCTCTCGGAACAGCAAAGGTATAGTCCGCACTTTGATATGGATATTCTGACTTCCCTCCAAATGATTTTTTTTTTTCCTTTTTTATTTCTCTCCTGTAGCCCATCATTCTGCTAATTCCACTTTACCAGAAGAAATATCAAAAAAGTCAAGCCGCTAAGACATCTACAGAGTACATCCAGAATCCCAGGAGGACTCTCTGCCCGTGTACTTACTTCTACACGCCTCTCATTACATGGCTGTGGACTACTTTAACCACTGCAGCAGCACTTTGAAGGTGTGTGGTGGAATGGGTATTGGGCTTACTAAGATAGACTTTCACAAGAATCACCAAGGCCATAATAAACCTCTGTACACCAGGGGTTCCCGAGCACGGCATGAGTTGGAGGTCGCTAAGATGATTTTAAGGCCAGACACAAGGAAAAATCTTCAATTTAAAGATATCTATTTGAAACGTCTCTTGTAATTTACTCACACAAATGTAAGAAAAAAGATATCACAAGTTTTTCATCATGTCATGTTTTCATATAGAAATAAGGCATTTTATGTTCTGTCCAGATTGTACAGTTTGGTGTGTTTAGGAGCTACTTTAAGGGCAGATTTTTATGTCTCTGTGGGACAAATTCATTTTAAAGAAAGGCCTTTGAAGTTAGAATGTCAATGAAAAATGGATGAAGAGGATTAAATGAAGTAATAAAACATCTTTAGGAGCAGACTGGACATGGTTGTTGTTTTCACATGAAAGCCCATATGTTGAGAGCAAACTGACCAAAATTCAAAATATTGAAAAAAATGTATTTTGGATGTAGTGTCTCGCCTTAATATACAATTTTTAAAAATATGACACTGCAGTTTATATTTTAGATCAGTGGTTCTCAAATTGTGGTATGTGTACGTGAACTCCCTCAGTTGGTACGTGGAGTCCTTTGCAGTTCAACCATATTTGACCATATTTTAGTCTTCTTTGGATAAGAAATCTTGGCCCACGGGCCAGATCAGGCCCTCCAAATGATTTGATCTGGCCCACGACCCATCTTCCAAATATTAAAGTATATATCTTTTTTTTGTTCTCTGGTTTAGTTCTAGTCTAGACCTGGTTTGGTCTTGGTTTTGTCCTAGTTTTAGTTCTGCTTTAGACCTGGTTTGACTTTGGGATAGTCCTGGTTTAGACCCGGTCGGTATCTCGTCTTGTCCGTTTAATTCTGGTTCAGTTCTGGTTTGGCAATTTTGTAGAACAATGTATTTTTCCACAAAAATGTAATATTTTAGAGTCATTTTATCTTTATTAGAACATATCTAGTGTTAAGGATATTTAATGCAAGTGATGCCAGATGCTACGGCCCTGTTCCCCAAGACAATTAAGGTCTGGTGTAGTCCAATTTTGAGATGGTTTAGCCCATATTTGGACCTAGTATAATCCTGTTTTTGACCTGGTTTAGATCTAGTGGTACTCGAAAGGCCAAATATTTTCCTAGGTGATTGTTGGTGTGAAAAGTTTGAGAACCACTGTTTAGACACAACCTTTTATTTGTCTCCATAAGCTTTGTCTTGAGTACCTTCAACCTCAGGCACTAGGCAAATAAATCCGTTTCCTACTGTATAGTGGTATATTGTCAATTATACATCTTATTTTCTTATTTTAATGATATTGATGTCCAAAATCCACCAAAACATGCTTAAAGATGAGTATTAAAAAAAGTTCCTCTTAGTTGTCACCTACTTTTAAAATCTGAACTCACCCTGCTGCGGGCCTGTCACTTACGCATCCCACTCTTTTCTTATTTTCTTTAATCTACAAGGCATCATACAACACTGCACATACATATATCCTGATTAAACATGCACATCCCTGAACTCTGCAGATGTTCACCCCTCACCGAGATTGTCATGAAACTTATTAATTTATTCCACTTTGCATTTGTTGTTGACGTATTTGCTGTCATGGAATGGAGCCGGGTTATGATTCAAATAAAACATATTAAACCTGATGTTACATGTTTTGCCACTTGAAATTATTACCATTGTCAAGGTTTCTGGCCTGAAAAGTTTGATAATGTTGGGATGTAGGGATGCATGTTTAACATTTTTTTCTTAAACCAATCGTTGAAGCCCTTCATGATCAATAATTGGTTAACTGGTTGTTTTTTTGTTGTATAATTTTTAACTGTACAAGTCATTTTTAGTCCTCACGACAGCAACAGGTCTTTGAACTGTCCACAACATGGAAAGGTGTTGTGAACACTGTTTTGATGCTGTTGCAGTGAATAAAGCACTCTTTTTTTTAAGAATCATATTGTAAAGTCTGTAAAATTAGCCGCTTACCTTTAGCTTGCGCAGGTAAAAGTTTTCCATTAGAGGCAAAACGCTGTTTTTTCCACCAACGTGAAATCCAAGTTAAACAAACCATGCAAGATTAATATTAGTTCATAAATGTGGTAATGTCACACAGGTTTTATCCATTTTTATGGGATAAATCCACTATTTTGGAGCACAAGCGAACTCAGCAGCCTCACAGTAGCATGAGGGTGCTCACTCGGGCACCCTCTGGTGTTGCAATTGTCTATTACAACATAGTAAACAAGGCAAAAAAAACCAAAAACGTGCCAGTTAACCGGCCAGGAGGTCTTTACTCGGTTAAACACTTAGTCACGGTTAAGTGGCTAATCGGTTAACCACGAACACCCCTAACCCCCGCTCTACACCATGAAACGATGTTCATTAAGCCATTGGTTGTGATAAGCTTCGCCAACGTGACTGGCATCAGTGTTGAATATAGACAGAATGTACCCACACACCATCCGAGCCATGTGTTACCGATATAGCTTTCCTTTACACTGCCTGGATCGCCTTCACGCCGCCATAGGTGATCACACATCTTTAGAAAAAGAGCAGTTCAGAATAGTGTACGGGTAACAAGCACTGTTGTCTTTGCTCATACATGATATAATGGCAATGAACTGAAAGAAATTTAGGAAGGTAGTGTAGTGTATGTGTTTTCTCTCCCATCACAAACCACAAGTAGAACCTATCATTCATTTAATTCTATCAAAAATGTGGAAGAAAAGTCTTAAAAGTTTAAAAAAGTTAAGAGTAAGTTGTAGTGTCTGCCACACGTGCATCATATTAACAACAAGTCTCAGTCACACAGCTGTTAATGTTGCACTTTGCTATGTGAGACGTTGCTGTTAACACATCATGAATTCAACTCATTTGCATAGTCCTCAGTTATTCTGCACACAAAGCTCGATCATTAAAAACACCAAATATATAAGAAACGTATACGACATCTCCGTTTGTGCAGTGTGGCTTACTGGCCCTCGTCTTCAGCAGGGGCAGGTGTTTCCGTGGCAGGATGAGGATGTGATGTGGGTGTGAGGGCCCCATGCCGAGCTGACGGGCTGATGACAGAATGTCTCCTGTCTCACCTCCTCCGGCACCTCTGACTCATGATCCTCGTGTGAACAGTCGCCTCGGAGACGCACAGGTGCAGCCGCTTCAGAGACGCACAGGTACAGTCGCTAAGGAGACAGACAAGTACAGTCGCACAGGAGACGGACAAGTACAGTCGCACAGGAGACAGACAGGTACAGTCGCACAGGAGACAGACAGGTACAGGGGCTGTGGACTCGCATGGGTGCAGTGACCACAAAGACCACAGGTGCAGCAGTCGAGGTGACGCAGCACGGAGATACACCATGAAAACGCACCATGAAAACGCAGCACGGAGATGCACCATGAAAACGCACCATGAATACGCACAATGAAGACGCACCATGAAAACGCACCATGAAAACGCAGCACGGAGATGCACCATGAAAACGCACCATGAATACGCACAATGAAGACGCACCATGAAAACGCACCATGAAAACGCAGCACGGAGATGCACCATGAAAACGCACCATGAATACGCACAATGAAGACGCACCATGAAAACGCAGCACGGAGATGCACCATGAAAACGCACAATGAAGACGCACCATGAAAACGCACCATGAAAACGCATAATGAATACGCACAATGAAGACGCACCATGAAAACGCACCATGAAAACGCACCATGAAAACGCACCATGAAGACGCACCATGAAGACGCACCATGAAGACGCACCATGAAGACGCACCATGAAAACGCACCATGAAAACGCACCATGAAGACGCACCATGAAAACGCACCATGAAGACGCACCATGAATACGCACCATGAAGACGCACCATGAAAACGCACCATGAAAATGCACCATGAAAACGCACCATGTAGACGCACCATGAAAACGCACCATGAAGACGTACCATGAAAACGCACCATGAAGACGCACCATGAAAACTCACCATGAAAACGCACAATGAAGACGCACCATGAAAACGCACCATGAAGACGCACCATGAAAACGCACCATGAACACGCACCATGAAAACGCACCATGAAAACGCACAATGAAGACGCACCATGAAAACGCACCATGAAGACGCACCATGAAGACGCACCATGAAGACGCACCATGAAAACGCACAATGAAGACGCACCATGAAAACGCACCATGAAGACGCACCATGAAAACGCACCATGAAAACGCACCATGAAAACGCACCATGAAAACGCACCATGAAAACGCACCATGTAGACGCACCATGAAAACGAACCATGAAAACGCACCATGAAAACGCACCATGAAGACGCACCATGAAAACACACCATGAAAACGCACCATGAAGACGCACCATGAAAACGCACAATGAAGACGCACCATGAAAACGCACCATGAAAACGCACAATGAAGACGCACCATGAAAACGCACCATGAAGACGCACCATGAAAACGCACAATGAAGACGCACCATGAAAACGCACCATGAAAACGCACAATGTAAACGCACAAAGACGCACCATGAAAATGCACAGTGAAGACGCACCATGAAAACGCACCATGAAAATGCACAGTGAAGACGTACCATGAAAACGCACCATGAAGACGCACCATGAAAATGCACCATGAAAACGCACAATGAAGACGCACCATGAAAATGCACAATGAAGACGCACCATGGTACCATGAAGATGCTTCATGAAGATGAAGACACAACACAAAGACAGAGACGCACCATGTAGACCCACCATAAAGATGGAAACGTACCATAATGAAGCACTATGAAAACAAAGATGTACCCATAAAGACTAAAAATGAAGATGAAGATGCACCATGAAGACAAACCATGAAGATGGAGACATACCATGAAGACTGACCATGAAGATGCATACGTACCATGACGATACACCATGAAGACGTATCATGAATATGAAAACATATCATATAAGATGCACCATGAAAATGAAGATGTACTCTGAAGACTCACCATGAAAACTTGCCATGATGGTGCAGACGTACCATGAGGAGGTACCATTAAGATGCACCATGAATATATTTACTTATCATGAAGATGAAGACGTACCATGCAGATGAAGATGAACCATGAAGATGAAGACCCACCTTAAAGATAAAGACCCACCATGACGATGCGTGGTCCCCAAAATGTTGCATCAAGCTGAAACCCACAAATAACTGAGATTCTGCTGAAAATGAGGAAACCATGGAAGGGAAAAAGATCAAATTGAAGAAAAATAATCCAGCTGTCAAGGACAGGGCTCAAATAACAATGAGCATTTATACAATGGGAAGAAATCATCGATACAAACTGGGACAAATATATAAAACAAAATATATTAATTAAATGGTTTTCCACCTGATCCACTACTAAAATTGTCCATGGAGAAGCATTAGCATAAACCATATTAAAAAGTAAACAAAAGAGCAAAGGAACAACCTGATAACATGCTGAGTTACAGTAGTAAATACATTTATAACACAAATGGCAGAATACTTTTGAATGAATGCTGGGTTTAGTATTTAGCATAAAAGATATTGATCGGTTTAACATTAAGCTAACTGAAAATTCTCTGAGATGTGACGACACAATCTAGAGCTCTATTAAACGCCTGATGTTAGCAGCCTCATTCCGTACTCTCTGATGGAATTTAGCTGTTTGTCCTTCACTGCCTCACTGCTGGTCACAAAACGTTTCGCGGCTTCACATGCTAGCTCAGCAAACAATAAAACCACAAGTATAAACACAGCTAATTCTAAATGCTACTAAAATATCGGCTCGGCACCGAAATCTCCGCATAAACCACCATCCCCAAAGTGGGCCCATTTTGTCTGAGTTGTTGGGCTTAAATAAATATTGCATAGAGAGTAAACAGAAGCGGTAATAGCCAGAGAGAGAGAGAGTGGTGAGTTTACCCGCTCTTCAAATGGACTCTCAGTGGGACCGCATAGAGCTTTACTGTCCCACAACACCGCGGTGAAAGGCAGGCTCTGGAGACCAAAGTGACATTTAAGACCGGCTAAGACAATGCTACGCTAAGGCTCTATAATGTCTCTTAAGACGTCCTCCAAACACAGCTTTTCCATCGCGCAGAGTCAAGAGCACTAACTGCGCTTGAAAGAGTCCGATCCCCCAGGACACGCTGCCTGATACCCACAAGAGCACGCCGGCCTTCGATGGCAGAACTGTAAATAGCAAGCACTGACAGAGGAGATACTGGATAATGAACAGCGTGGGGGCAACAGCGCCACCAGCAGGGAGAGCGCTGGATGTAGTTGTGGCATATGAGTTATAATTACTCTAAAGCTCTAAACATGAAGCAAAGAGGGGCGTGGGCTTTACTTTATAATAACTACACCTTAAATCATCTTAATTGAGTCTCAAGCTTAGTAACTACTTAATAAAAGGGTTAGGGCTAGGTGTAACCCTTAATGACCTGCCATAGGACAAGTTGGCCTAGGTATTATTTTCCATTTTTGCATGCTGTAGACTATTATGTTATGCTATATATTAATACGACGCTCGCACTCCATATTCTAGCAATGTATTATTAATAAGACCATGTTTGATATTTCTATTTAAAATGCACAATAAATCACAAAACACTGACAAACTTTCCATTAAAAAACAAATACTGTCACTTTAAAATTGCATTGTTCAATAATGGATTTGATGCATTATACACATTTTTTTTTACGGGAAACGTAGGCAAAAGAAAACAATGCAGAAGAAATAGATGTATGCTTTTTAAAGATCATTTTCTCCACTTTTATGTGAAAAAATAATTGTTACTCTACGTTTATTGGTTTATATTCAGCGAGTGGGGCTGACTAACAAAATGTGGTTGATAATCTGTGCAAACAACCAAACAATCAATAAACGCTCTAAAACTCATCACCCACTTGCCCGTTACTGTTTAAATGTCCATTATAAAGTCTCAAAACACGGTAAATAATACATACCAAATACAATACTTTTCACTGTATCAATAAATATAATGTATTTTGTTCTCTCACAAATGGTTATCCATAAACAAACTCTGACCATTGCTCGAGCTTATAGTGTGAACATGTTGGTACTCAATGTGGTGAGAAAATGACAAGAACAGACTGCGCTAACATAAAAGAGATGGACAGTTGTTTGCGCTGAATGAGAAAACATAATTATTTTCCCAAATGGAAAATAAACAGAACTGAAATAATATTTGCGCAGAAAATCAACAAAATCAAACTCAAAAAATAAAACCAAAAACTAAACAAAAACACGAGATTGACCAAATTATGAAACTTTAACGGTTCATAATTGAAGTACGGTAACTTTGTTTTTGGTTTGTTACATATTATACATTATTTGCACTGTTATTAAGATCTAAACATGCTCCTGGGAATTTTTCCTCTGGACTTTAATGTTTTAGTTTTAAAATAATGTATCTACTGAAAGCATGCATTACTTTAAATCTGTGGGGCATTCCCTGATCAGGATTTGTGTTAAAAATCCAACTTCTGGCAGCAGAGGTCATTACCATGTGGAAATAAACAAAAGCTAGCTTGCCCCAGACATGCTAATGCAAGCAGGCAGTTGTAACTAATGTGATTTTGACAGGAAAAATGCTCCGAACGAGTCTGACAATGATCTGTGGCCTTGAAAGCAGCACAGAATATGTCAGTTCTACCTATGACGTCTTGAAACTGGGGTGTTTTCTGAGGCTCAGAGGGGAGAGCACTTTCTAAACACATGTTTTTGATGAGGAAACAATGTTATAACATGATTAAAAGCTCAATACACTACATTTAGAGTGTCCGTGATGTTCTAGCGTACGAGTGTGTGGCATATAAACAGTGGTTTCTCTCGTTTTTGAGCTGAGGACACATTTTTAGCCCAGTTTTCAGCCGTGCACAGTCACGCTCAGCCATCTCTAGCTGAAGACAGTCGCTGCTGCTTCAGTCTCATAGTGTGGAGCAGTTACAATTGGACTCATTCAAAGTTATATTAGAATATTAAAGCTGATTTTGGCCGGCTGACTTTACACGACTTGAACGTAGAGGAAAAACAAACTAAAACGTGTCCTTTCCTCAAAACGAGTGAAATAGCTGTTTATTTGCCACCCGTGAGTGACATCACTGAGACTGGTCTATATTTCTATTGTTAAAAATCAAAATTTGAATTGCTCTGACAAAATGGCGCATTAGAAGTGTACAGTGAAATCGTTCTTGACCTTGAATACACAACGGCACATTTGGTATTTACCGCTACTCTACTACACTATTTAAACCACTAACTCGGCAGCTCACAACAACTTGAATCATCTTCTCAAGCAAACAAATATTTTCTTTTTAACCGAGCAAGCGTCCCTGTGGTTTGCGAAGTCCACACAACCCACAGCTCTGATTTTACATCCTGTCACATGAATCATTCAAGCCACTCAATATAAATATTAAAAGTAATAGCTTCACTATTCAGCTATTACTCCATCATCCCCTGAAATGATCATGAAACATTCAGAGCCTTTTAGAAAATTTACACACTTGAATTTGATGGCAGGGGAATCGGACGTGTGTACGCGAGTGTGTGTGTGTGTGTGTGTGTGTGTGTGTGTGTGCGCCAGGTTGGGGAAGCTTAAATAACACCGGGAAGCTGTTTATGGCGAATGCTTTACTTATTCATTGACTTTGAGTAAGGTCTTTGCGAAGAGGAGGGTGTGCGTCGAGGGCGGCGGTGTTGGGGGGCCCCGAAATCAAGACAAGAAAAAGACACAGCGCAATACACAGACGGATGGAATCAAAGCGTGGCCTATCGGGGAGAAAAGGTGAGGAGTAACTCTTCCCACACTGCAATAAAAATAGAGGAAAAATGCCTTGTCCATGAAATTCTCAGCGCAAGGTCAATCAATGAGAGAATTCTGGGTCCAGGAGCAGCTAATGGATTGTGAAGACGCGTAGCCGGGTTATGAATTTTTAACCAGTTCACCCTTCAAGCAGCAGACCTCCATAAATCAATGAGGACTTATTGGAGGGGATCAATTATGCAAACTTAAAAACATTTAGTGACAGATAATGAAGAAGTCCCCTGAGGCAGAGCGGTGCACGGGGAAAGGGGCGGTTAAGGGAGGTAAGAAAGGGAAATGTTTGAAAGTTTTGAAGGCCGTATAGAGAAGTTCGTCATGTGAGAAAGCTGTGAGGTGTGGACGGACCGTGAAGTCTGTCAGGAAGATTCTGCACTTTTTAACAAGTGATTTAGAGGGAGGGCTTCGTGTCAAGGCGTAGGTTCAGGAAGGTCATGAGTGTTATAGGAAATAATGCGTCAAAAGTACTAGGAATTTGGAAAGAATGCGTGGTATAGTTGGAGGTACATGTGTTTTTGGGCCCCGCTCACTTTACCTGGTCCAGTGTCCAGTGGTAGGTCAGAAAAGGCGTCCCGCTAAACCAATGGTGTTGCTGCTCAAACAACAAACTTTTAGCAAATCCACAATGCTATTCTTTATTTATTTATTTCCTTCTTTCTTTCCTTTCCCTGTCTTTCTCTCTCAAAAAGACCAAACATGCATGCTCAAACTATTTACACAGACTGTACAGCTGGACAACACAGATGGACAAGGACAGGAACAGTGACAACAGTATCTTGTTAGTAAAAAGATTCAACAGTAACGTTAAAGAAGTGTGACCAAATACATTTAGAGCCCAATTCATATGTATTGCACATATCACATTGTTCAAAGTACTATAGCACAGCTTCATATATTGCACTGATTCATATTGCTCTAAATCTTATTGCACATATCTCAATATTACACATTTCCAAATATTGTACTAAATCATATTGCACATATCCCTATATTGCACTGAATCATACTACTCTAAGTCATATTGCACATATCATAGTACTGCACTACAACCTATTGCACATATCCCTATACTACACTAAATCCTATTGCATATATCCCTATATTGCATTTATTTGTATTGCACTCAGGCCTACTGCACATATTCCAATATTGCACTGATTAATATTGCACAAAGTACTATTGCACATATCCCATGTATTGAAAATGGCAAAAAGTCCTAAAACATATCCCTATATTACACTGATTCATATTGCACTGATTCTTATTGCATTTGTACCATTGTTCTTGGGCAGATAATATTAGTATTGCACATGTTTGAGTTTTAAACATATTTTTCGGCTGACATATGATTACATGGTCATCACAATTTGACATTATAACTGACAAAAAATATTTTCTGACTAAATTTAAAATTTAGCAAATTAAACTGAGTTTGGACAAAAAGAACTGAATGTGCTGGATTACATGTTTAGGTCTTGTTTTTGTTCTCTGCTGTTTTTATAATGTTTAGTAAAAGGAAACAAATCAAGTTTTTCAAGCACATAGGACAAAATATTATTACTATCTAGCCATGTTAAATGAGTAAATTCTATTTTTACCCCATATACTTTGTGATCAGACGACAGAGCAATGTCTACATCTAATTGTAAAACATGTATTTATTACAAACCTGCATTAAAGAGCTTGAAAAGTTATTAAAATTACATTCTGGAATGAGCGAGTGTTGACAGTGTAATTTGTAACCTGCTCAAACTTGTCTTCCTCTGTAAAATCATGCATTTGTGAAGTTGATGCTGCTTAGAAACAGCACACATTTGACTTCTTTTGATTATTAATTGTTCCAAGATGGCCGTTCAGCATCTTCAAATCCTTCTAAACACATCAATTACACCACTTGTTTATGAGCAGGAATCCACTTTCTATCCTTTGGAGACTTGAACGGCCACCTTGAGGGACCGCAAGCATTCTGTGCAACAATCTCCACTGTTCCTCACAAGAAACCGCCCGGGGCTGCCCCCTGTGGTCATAATCTCAAATCACTGCGCCCCAAACAATGTTAAGCACAAACGCACACATTAAAAGGCGGGCAAAGAATCTGTCCACTCCCCTCACATCGCCGCCGAGTCATGGACCTGCCACGCCAAGCTTTTATGTCGTCTGTGCCCTTCTAACGTCTCATGTTTAATGCAGAGCTCCTCTTCTTCTTCCATGTCTAGCCATCCGTGCAGCCTGTTGGAGATTGTCGAGCTGCTAAAGTGCATGTTGTATCTCCACTGAGAGGTAATAACCGCCGCCATCTGCTTGTTAAATTCAGATATTAGGATACTTAAAACAGGTGTTGGGATTAGTCAGGCGTTACACTTGGAAGCTTTGGACATGGAGGTTTTACCGTGTGTAGAATCGGCTCTAAAATGTAGGACACTGCATGCTTGATATAGATTTATGGTTATTCAACTTTCTACGTGTTCCCTTTCATATTTTCTGCACATAAGCTCTTATACAATTGTGACTGAGCAGAACAGATCACGATTAGGTTTAAAATGTACTTGCAAATGTGTCTTTAAACCATGAGTGTTAGTAAGTACAAGTTGAAAAACAAAAGAAGGCTCTTCTTTCTGCTCTTTTTCATTATTTGTTTTATATGTTTGACTCTATGTCACTGATGATGTCTTTTTTATTTGTTATGAATGAAAAATAAAATTGACTTAACCATATTATAATATCGTTCCCTTGTCAAAATGTACCTAAAGTTGTATTTAGTTTAATTCCTGTTTGTTTTATCAACCATGTTTACGAGGTTGTCTTCTTTACTCTCTACCTGAACCTCACGAAAACACTCAAACAGTTTCAAATGTCCCATATTTGTGACATCCACACTCATTCTGAACATTTCTGACATCAAATCGCGTTTGTTCATTTGTTTGTTTGCCCATTGTAATTCTCTCTGCTGCCAGTAGATGGCAAACACCAAAGCCGGATGTAGGAACGCCAGTAAAGTGTGTAAAATGCAGTGAATAAGAGTGTTGCACATTTGTGGTTGCCACCGCAGTGTTGTGGGTTCAATTCAAGCCCTTGGCTATTTGTCGAATGTCCCTCTCTCTCTCCCCATTCCATGCTGTCCTGTCCTGTCCTGTCCTGTCCTGTCAAATAAAGCTTTTGGGGCAGAATACTCTTAATAAATAAATAAACTCTTAATAAATAAATAAAGCAATGGCTGGTTTTCAATAGATACATTTTAAGTTCTAACAAATGAGATGCAAATGCAAAGGTATGTTAAAGGCCATTAACAATACAAATAATTCATACTTGTCCTTTAAGCTTGATTAAATGCCATAATCATTCTATTGCATAAAATTATGAAACATTTAAAAAAACATTCTTCATTAGTCTCGTCATTGGTTGTGTTTGTGTCATGCACAATTGGTCCTGTATGCTGTATGTTTATAGACAATGGCCATACCATTATGGTCCAATTTCATAAATTGTCCAAATATCAAAAATGTGTTATTTTCTTGATTTTACAGTGACCATGATACAGCTATCAAAAAACATCTTCTAATGAATACTTATCAATCAAAACAGAACCTCACAAATGACAGTGTTTGGGGACTGTAAGTAATATTCCACGATGGATAAACAGCAGTATTGGGGGATCAAATGAGAACTGAATGCATTAGGGTCCAGCTCATTTGTGTTTGGAGATTCATATTTCATTGGAGCAGGTAGAGTGTGTGTGTCCTATTGACGATTCCTTCCAGATGTTTGTGAGGTCCCAGAGGTGTCTGAGAGGGACTTAGAACTGAGCCACATCTGTCCCCTGCACTTCCTCCTCTTCCCTCTGCCACACTTTCATTAGTGCAGACCATATTATGATTTCAGTGTGGTAAAGTGCAGCCACTAATATTAGCTTTTGGTTAGATTAAGGCAATTAACTGACTATAAACAGATCAGCAATATTTTGCTACTGTAGTCTGACAGTTGTCTTTGTAAGTCGAATTATTTTAAGACATTGATGACATAAATTAGTGACATTTGGATTGAAAAATGAAAATTGAGCTTGTTTTATTTATAATGTAGTTTTGGTGCACAATCCAAACCATTTGAATCATTTAACCTTACCTGCGTATCTGTCTTTTTGGATTACAGCTACTTAAATTACAAATATTCAATGGCGACAACTAGAGTAGTTAACAAACAATGTAAAAGTGCAATATATACACAGTAACTTTCTGGGGCAGGATATGATACCGGCTCTTCATTGGAGAGCTCATTGATTTACCTGGAATGATACACAGTGTAGCATTAAACTTGTTTATCTCCATGGAAATAGGGCAAGTTCCAGGCTCAATCTGTGGATTATGCATGTTTTTAAAGGTATTACTTTCAGCAATAAGCATGTGTAATTGGATAAACACACACATTCTGTAATGTTTTATATTACACCTAAATTAGACTTAATCAAGCATAAACAGACAGACTTAATTAAGAGTTTATTAAGAATGATTCAGGCCTAGAAAGTGGTGAATAGAAGGAAAAATGTAAATAAAATATATACATTTTGCAATCAATATAATGTTTTATGTAGAAATGAGGGATTTCTACACATTTTATGTGTAAAAACTGGCAAAATTCTGAAAAATGGACAGAACCAGGTTTACATTTATTGGTCCATTTTTTCGTAAAATGTGGCGAGCAGGTACTACTTTAAGTGGTGATTTTATGTCCCCTACAAATTGAAAAATGCAATGTCCATAGACAAATCTATGAATGCAAGTGGATTAAATGCTAAAAATAAAACATCTAATCTAACAAAACAGCAATAAAACATCTTTAGGAGCAGAGTGGACAAGTTTGTTGTTTCCACATGAAAGCTTTTTTGTTGAGAGAGCAAACTGACCAAAAAGAAAAAGAAAATCGTTTTGTATGCAGTGTCTCGGCTTAATTAAGGATTTTAGCGTTAGGGTTAGGGTATTACATAGTTTTAATAAGGCTAGTAAACGTATATTCATCATAAAGTGTTTCCCAATATTGATATATTTATTAAGTTTAATGGGTAACACTTTATAATAACTACACTTATTCTTGTCTTAGTATAGTGTGAAAAAATACTTAATTCATAGTGAACAAATAGGTTATTAAGAATGATTCATGCTCAGTGACTGCTTAACTAATATGCTAACCCCAAACCCAACCCTAACCTTAATTAAGTAGTTACTAAGCCAGAATCCTGCTTAATAAACTCTTTGTTCATTACGAATTAAGTCTTTGTTCATTGTTTATTAAGGCTAATTAAGGTGTAGTTATTATAAAGTGCTACCGTTTAACGCTTCACGGTGAAACATTTCACGCAAAGCAATAACATCTCCAAGAAAAGCTGCATTTTACAGCACAATGCAGTGGGCACATAGCAAATTATTAAACAGCGTGAGAAATGTATATGTATTGGCCCAAGACAAAAAGGCAGAGGTTTATTATACGTTCCTATGAGCTGTACCAATTGATTTCTACCACAACATCCACTTCAATCACCACCACCTTCCTGAAATCCAAGAACACAATCAAATACTTTCACTTAACCGCGGCATTTTTCATCCAATCCATATTTCATCAGTGTAGGTAGTGTACAAGCCCCATCGACGATTCCTTCCAGATGTTGGTGGGTGTCCCTTGGGTGTCTGTCGGAGCGTCTCACATCTGTCCCCGCTGCCTCGCCTCCTCTTCACCACGGCCGCTCTCCCTCGCCCTGACAGAAGAGTGCTTTCTGCTCCGACTGCGCCGCCTGATGGAAAAGTCTGTGACGTTTGTTTGGCCCGGTCCATAATGGCAGAAGGTCAGTGGTCTCGGGCGGTTTGCAGGAGGTAAAGACGCACTTAGGCTTTGATGGCTCCGGCTGCAGACAGTGATTTCCTTGCCCCATTTCCTCTAGATTTCTCTCCAAATGCACCTCCGAGACTCGTCGCTGGAAGATTACGTATCATTTGAGCTTGACATTTCATTTACTCATTTGCCGTGTTAGGGAAGCACTTTCTTGGGAAGGTTTTTTTTTTTTAACGCCACGTCTGTTTTGTAAAGAATCTGGCTGGAAGTGTAAAGCCGGAGCGTAGATTTTGGTTATGAATAAGTAAAGATAGTTTAGTGAGGTTTTAGTACGACACGCATTAGGAAGTTTTGCTACAGGATTCCAGCACATTTAGAGTCGTTTGTACCGAGCCGTTTATGAGAGCAAAACGGGCAAATTGCAAACTCGTGTTTAACTAGTCTGGAATTCTTGGAAGATGCTGTACGGGCTACATATAAGTAACAGTAAACGTGATCAAATTTGAAATAAACTCCAAGTCGACATGAGCTGTTATGTACTTACAATGATGTCTCTAAAGGATACATTTAACAAGACGGCAATGTTGTTTTGGCAAATAGAAACTGAAAAAATGAAAGAACTGCCATTAGCTTTGATATTTAGCACAACATTTGCAAATCTACTCCAAATAAACTTATATGTATGGATTTCAGCTTTCCAATGATTGAAATAATTTAATACTTTGTTTTGAATTGTTAACTGCCTATTCAACCCAAGGCCCACGAGCCAGATCAGGCCCGCCAAACGATCTGATCCGGCCCATCTTACAAATATTTAACATATTTTCACATTCGTCGATGTAAACCCTCATTCGTCCAGGTGTGGTTCATCGTATTTTCTCATGTTTATTGGTTTTGTTCTGGTTTGGTCTTGCTTTAGTTCTGGGTTGGTCCTGGTTTAGACCTAGTTTAATTGTGGATGTGCCTGTGTTAAACAGGGTTGGTACTTTTCTAGTCCTAGTTTATACTAGTTTATTTCTAGTCCTTGTTATATTATCCAAACGGATCCAGTGTCAGGGATATTGTAACGTTGGCCCTCTGGAAAATCTGACCCGCAGGAAATTGTTGAATCGCCCTGTGCTATGGAAATGGTGCAAATTTTTTTATTATTCTGAAAACCATGATAAAAAAAAAACACTGTGTGAAAGCAGGGGGGTTTGTACGCTAAGGTGTTTCTGTACAGTATAAAACCAGATTAGAATCCCACTTTTAGAACAAAACTGAACCACTAATACCATGACAGTTTTCTTCCAGCCCATGGCCAGGAGAATCAGACCGTAGCTGGTCATAGAAAAGTGTGCGTTGGCGGAGTGCAGGTACATGTTCGCGCTCGGCTGAGTCCGGAGCAGAGAGGAGAGATGACCCAGAGTCGGGCCAAAATGTTTACTGGCAGATGTGTTTTAAAGCAGCTCTCCTTAGCTGCTCACGACAGCGGAAAAATCCCTGCTGTTCTCCACATCTGCAATTCGCCGCTCTGCCCAATTCCGCCGACAAAATCCTGACCTTTCTCCGGCTGATGGACGAGCCTGTTGTCTTTCGCTTTCCCTTCTTTTTCAGTCGTTTTTTCCATTCCATTGAAGATTGAAGCTCTGTCTATGCCGCGCTCCCAGGCAGATCTGGCCCCTCCCCTCGCTGGCTGTTTCACATCACTTTTAAGTCTTGGCGGGCTTCGGCCAGAGCCCTTTGGCACTCTGCTCCGGTGCAGCGGTTCGCGTCAGAAAGTCCGATTTGTGATTTGCAGATGACATGAGCAGTGCGTGGCTTGTGGCTGTTGAGCGGCTTTCACGGGGCCAGGCCGGTAATGTGCAACATGACATGAGTGAAGAGACCACTCAGAGTGATTCGGAGCATTCAAATGTGTTGCATCTTCCACATTTTGGGTGTCTCGTTTTTACTGTGATCTGTCGGACTCCATTCTGGATTATACAGTATATTACATGCCTTTGACAGCAGTGCACTGGGCGTTGTGGCACATTTGTGATTCTTGTTTCAGAGTTTTTGGAGTATTTCTTTGCCGAGAACAAGGGGATGCTCTGGAACAGTGATCCATCTGCTTATTTCCTATGAATGTTGGTTGATCTGCTTGTCGGTAAAATCAACAATTTTGTAAAGGCATGCGAGCCGACTGCTGGCTCTACAAACATACATTTAACAGAACATGTGATTTATATAGAATGGTTTTGATCTGGCAGTTTAAATTTGGTGAAATTGTCATTTACTGCACATAAAAGCACTGTCACACAAAGGCTATAAATAGGTGGAATAGTCACTGCAAAATATATATGCCATGTTGGATAAAAACATTGATTGTGGAGTTTAAGGGGGAACACTAAAAATAATCTCTGGGAAAAATTATTTATTCCAAATTTAAAAAATGCACCCTAAGACGTTATGATCACAGACATATAAATAAGTAGATGCTGTGTTCGATGCTCGTGCTATATATAATCCAGAGAGTGTCAGCTGATATCAACCCATTGACCACATTTACGAGGGGTCAAAACGTTGTCCATGTCATTGTTCAGCATGTAAAACTGATTTTAAGAGGAGATTTGTGAACTTCTGGTGAGCATCTAGTGACCACCGAACATCCTTTTTTAGAGCAGAGAAATAACATAAATATCATGGGAAAAACAAACAAACAGCTTCTCCATTCATTGTGAAAGAGCATTCCATTTGACGTAAGTCCGGGTAGCATTGGCTTGCAAGGTGGTCATGTCTGAGCAACGAGCAGGTGGAGAATTTTGTGTCTATGAATGTTTATGGTTATGATTGGCAAGAAGTGAATAAGTTTGTGCAGCACGCTTCTTTTAGACATCAAGAAAGTAACTAAGGATATTTATCTATACTGTATTATACAAGCATGCCAAACAGTGTCCATTGAACTGCATTTTTTTAAACAATGGAACAATTTAATACCACAAAGTTTGAATCTATAATGAAAAGTATCACCTTGTTTATTTGTCAGGAACGACATTGCACTTTTTTGTCAATTTGAAATCCATGTATTCTATTTGGCCCTCCAACTCAAAAGTGGACAGGATTAGTCTTAAGTTGGCTTTTAACAGGCTTTTGGTCAACTTGGGAAAACTATTTCACATTTTGAAACTTAAAATAATGTCTACATTTGGAAAACACACTTTACAACCGAAGCGCAGCAGAGAGACTTAGCTTTTTTCTGTAACACACAGATTTTACAAAAAGCCAATGTGATTCTTAGCTCACAGAGACATGTTTTAAAGAGTGAGTTTTCTTCACTGCCCTCAGGCCGTCGCTATGTTGTTCCTTATTCCAAGACAAATATGTATCTTTAGTCTTTTGTCCCTACTTTTATTCGGCTTTTAAATTTAAACACTAAGTGAAAAGTAGATGTAATGCTGTTGGTGATTGTTGTTTACTGAACTCAAGGCTCTTCTTGGTTTAGATTTGCTCCATTATGTGTTAAATATGGTTTATTATATGGTTTCCTGCTCGAATTAATTGCCCCTGGTGGGATTAATAAAGTGTCTGAATCTGTATCTGAAAAAACTATACCTACTCTTATTTTATTTTAAGAATGGATTTATACTGTTCAACTTTGCTTAATTTGTTGAATATCCGTTGTCGTTCTTAACGTTATGGGGCAATTATTTCACTGAGTTCAAGACAAATTTTCCTCAGGGGACAATAAAGTTTAACCTTATCTTATCTTCCAATGAGATATTCAGGCATTGGAACGGCTTCTGTTGTCAGCAATGGCAATGAACAATGAAAAAAATAAATAAATGAAGCTCAAGGGCAACGTGAATGCTACGCTGACAGAGCAATGCGTTCGCCGTGAACACAATTTGACCGACGATGGTTTAAGGAATTTAAAACCGCGCAGGAGAAGTCCGGAGAAAAATCGAAACGGAGTGCTTTATGAGCGCTGAGAAAACAGAATTGATTAAAGTGTGAACGAAGCAAAACGCAGCTCCAGTTACCGTTTTTCATGAGGGTACGATGGGACGACATAGTTAAAAGATCCAAAAAGTCAGTTTTGCAAAATATGCGTCCTTTAGTATGAGGTCCATGTTATGATGTCACAAGAACACAAACGATTTTCTTTATTTTTCCACGAATCCTTAGTTCTGCCATAAAGTATTAACTCGCCAACAACTAGAGAAGAAATGACGATGCATGTTTTATGTAGTTTCAGTGTAGCTCTTTTACCTGCCCACTCGCTCTGCATGGAACGGCCTCTGGAAACACGTCCCTCATGGTGTGTTACTTCCTATGCAATTTTATTATGCACTTTCTACCTATATCCATATGTCACAACAATCCCTTATATATGCACATTCGGTATGCTCTCTTGTACAATCTCGAAGCCTCAAACTCAGCACTGCGCCACTGAATAATGCTATATATTAAAACTTCTAACCGATCCACACGCGGCTCAGCATTCTGGGATTTGAGGCGTATCTCACTTTGGCCCACAATCCTCCGGAGGATACAATCTGCCCAGGGCATTGTTTAGTTTTGAAAAATCCTCGACAAGAGCTTTGCTGGAGACTATTGGTTCCCCTCTCGATGATTGAATTGACAGAGAATGAGAGGCAGACGGGAGACAGTATCCAGACAGTGCGTCCCAAGTGGCCCGCTCCACTGATAATTTACTTCTCAGCCGAAATGTGTTTACCAAGGGTTACAATTGATGTCTTCAAATATTGATAAAGGACATTTTCTGAGCTGGGGAAGAGGTGGGACGATTGTGCCCACACAAGAGGCTGAGGATGGAGGATGCACGGTCCAAGTACGCATGGGTAACTTGTAATGGGGTGGATGCATAGACAGTGTTGTGGGATAGATTCGACTCAAACCAGTTTCACATTTGGTGTTGTTCTGGGACGCTTTTTGGGACAATTGTTTAGGTCACTGTATCTTTTAAAAGAGCAGCATTTCAATGGCAGGTCTTGGGTTTGAATCTTGGACCAGGCAGCCGTTGTGTACTGTATTGTTCTCCCTCGGTCTGTCTGGGGATTCACCATCAACCAAAACTTATCGGTACTCCTACAATCCTAACTGAAGATCTAGAGAGGATGCATTTGCCCTTTTTCAGCCACATTTGTTGGACTGGAAAATTCAGGGAACAAATTGCCCTATAGGTGTTAAAATGTCCAAAAATGCTACTGAAACTGTCTTATTTATGTGTAATTGTAGGCTGGGTGAGTACACAATATGTATCTTATAAATAGTTAATGCTTAAAATCGTGCTTTAATAAAATATAGGTTAAAAGAGTCAATAAAAGATTAGTGCACAAGTCACAATAATCTATCCTCCTCGTCCTCTCTCCAGCGCTCTGTCCAATGTCCCTTCTACCCGTCTGGTCACCATGGGGAGTAGAGTCTTCAGCCGCTCTGCTCCTCAGCTCTGGAACTCCCTCCCTCCCGACCTCTGCACCATAGACTCCCTTCCACTCTTCAAATCAAGACTCCAAACATTCAGACAATATCCTGTTTTGTATTGTCTGTTTTATTCTGTTTTTAACCTGTTGTCCTGTATAGTGTCCTTAGCTGTTTTGAAAGGCGCTTACAAATCAAATTGATTATTATTATTAACTATGGATTTTGCAATAAGTGAGGGCTTGACATTAACAACAATCAACTTGCAAATCTGGTTGTTTGCATTTTACAACATAAGTTAAAGGTCATTTAGGTCAACTTGCCAACACTATTTATTCTGCTTAAGCAAATCAATTTTATCCTGAGACCAGTCTTTAAGTGCAATACATACATCCACCACACAACAACAGCTCAAAACGTTTATTTATTAACCGTTATTTAATCAGGTTTAATCTAGATCTCTTGAGGGAGCAACCTGAGCCACGTCGTCATCACAAAATGCAAGTTGCAAAGACATTTTACATGGCTTCCACAAATCAGTCACACGAACGGTCAATGTCAAGTGAACGCATAGAATAGTGTGTTTCAGCTCTCTACAAAAGGGAGCGTAAATAGACAATTCACAGTAAAGGGTAAGCTGAACACAACCGGTCACAAATCTCAACGCTCAACATCATTATCATATGTATTTAAAAACTGACGGCATTTTGCTGTTGCATCATGAAACTAATTAAACACAAATTGGCGTAAAACCTTGGATAAGCCTCGCCGCAATGACAAACAAACCAGTGAAAGCCTTGAATAAGATCCCTCCCCCATCTTCTCCCCGTCCAACCACACTGTCCCTGTGGCTCTAACTGAGACTGTACATCTTCACTCATCCTCCACCGAATCTATCAATTTGTCCCGTGTTTCTGAAGTGCAAATGCCGCGCTGCCCGGGCTGTGACACATGTGGCCCCGGGCTAGGTCAACCACGCCAGCTCTTTCATACTAATGCCTTCTCTTCAGGGGCCCCTCGGACACCCGCCCTGCACCCACGGGAGACGCTGAGCACCCCAATCCCGCTCTGATGAGGAGTAGGCCTGCTTTGTCTCTCTGTCCGCCGGGCGTGTGGATGAAAAAGGTGTTACTTTAGCCTGTCAGCCGGGGTGAGCAGTATTGACTTAAATGGCTTGACCTAGCTAAGCCTCGGTAGCAGTAGTTTCACCCCTGACTCCGCCTGACCCCTGGTGAGGCGCAGAGGTCGGGTCTCCTGTCCGTGTAATTACGGCAGAAGAGAGTCCGCAGGAGGACATACAGACGCAGGGTCAATACAAGACTGTACAGGAGACCAGGTGGGTTTACAGTGGATAAAGCAAAGACATATTGCTAGTGCTAAGATATATATCTGTTCAAATTCAATACATTCAACAAAGCATAATAACTAAATTAAATCTAAAGTCATTCAAATAGGAAAAGGGAGCATGTCTATAGCCATGATAATATACAATATTTTATTCTACAGACCCTTCCAAGAGTAATGTGTTTAGAACAGTGACGAACGCAGCCTGGTACTTCCCAGAACAATGCATCACATTCATTTGAAAGGGAAAGCAAATAAAAAATTGTCATAATTGTGTTTTTTGTAGACAGCACAGATGTCTAGTTATTGTTTATTTCCACATCACAAATGATAATATGTCACTATCTACCTTGAACCTCTAGTTTCTAAAGTTCACTTATTACTGCAGGATCTGTGGCACTTGGTGAAACAAAACGTAAAGTTCTTTGTCAAACTGCTGTGGCCAGGTACATTTCAGGTGCATGATTGTCCAGAGTAAGATTAGATTTAAGAAATGTTTATTACAAGGTAGTTAGTATGTGTTCTAATTTCGGCACTAATCGCTAACGATAACAACCTACACAAAACACTTCACGTGACAGTATTTTCTAACAAGCCTCAGCTGTTACTAACGGTTGGTCGAGCACTTGACAGCCCTAGTTGTTCATAGTTTGCGACATTTGGAATGGTACCGGGCTAATGGAATACAGTGTTTCTGTCAACGCTGGAAGGGTCTATTCACCTTTTTCCAGACGTTCCCATGGGCGCCGCCATCTTTTTTCCGTTGTATACTTTTACATGGGGCAGACGTTCAACAGAAAATAAGTTCTACACGGAATAAAAAGCAGTTTTCAGGCCCCGGGAAATCGGTGCATTATGACTTGTTGTTGCTCGTGTGCATTAAACATTTTACACAAATCAGTCAACTTTATTTAATGTTTTAGCAGCAGGACTTTTCCCTTGTTCGCCATTTGTGTGAACAGGGGTCTAGTCAAAGTGGAAGTTCCAACAGGACTGCGGATCTGTGGCAAAAAGAGGCAAAAGTGGGCGGGACGGAATAAGGTGAATATCTGTATATTTGTCTTTTGATAATGCTGCTACTTACATTATTTTAAATTTGTTATATTTCTCTTTGTTATTATGGGTCAAAACCTGCTGCCTGACTTCAAAATTGACGTCACCTGGGAAGAACAACATATCTTAGGGAATTTCTCTGTTGTGATATTACATTTAATTGATCTTAAAAATCCTGATTGCCCACAAACAAGTTGGAATCCCGAGCACTCGAAAACCACATACGCACGCCACAAAAAATCCAACTGATTAGGACATGAAGAGAAAACGATAATTTCTTACCAAACGCTGACTTGAAAAACATGCAGAAAAAGCTGGCATTGAGCCAGAAGTAATTTCTTGTTTGCGTTAGCTTTAGCCACGTCTCGCAGTACCACAAATTTGGAATGACTAAACTCTTGTCGTCTTTCTGTGAATCGCTTAGATCGACCTTATGATTAAAAAGAATAAATCGATCCAATTTATTGACAAAACATTATAGTTATGCTGAGGTGACATCAGACTTAACTTCAATTTGATGAAAAAAGTAATACGTTCCTAGTTCTGTGCACTTTTCTTTATTTAATCTCCTCTCACGTGTCTTAATTTGTTTTAATCCTCACAGTTAAGGTCATCCTTGCTGCTTCTAGCTCAGAGGCAGCTTTACCCTCCTTAGTTTGGGTTTTACCTTCTATATTTCACCCTTGTCTCACCTTAATACATCCACCAGTTCATTGATTCCTTCCATATTTCCAGGCCCAACACTAGCAGCATTTAAGTATCTCCTAACAAGCTGGAGATCTTCTGAATAGAGCGAGCAACTTTGACAAGCGTCTACACATAAACACCAGAGCCGAGCGGCGCAATGATCAAAACGGCTTTCTTCCTCTGTTCTGTCACTTACGTCTGGACCGCAAAGTTATCGGCGTGGTCAGATAAAAGCGAAAATAACTCCCGCCTTGTATTCCCAGTGATAATGACACATGCGTTTGCTGATAAACCGGCGCCTACTTTACAAAACACCAGGGAGAAGCGCGGCCACGACGGAATAAATTGGACATCCAACGTGATATTAGCGCCGATTTACGTTTGAAGTCCGCAGAATGTGTAATGTGAGGTGACATGACGGGGAATCACACAAATATAAATTCATAGCCGTATATGTGGTAATGGCAGTATTCTTTTCAGTCATTTCTTTTCTATATGGACAACAGCGAGGTAGAGTTGTGATCATTAACCCCGTCTGCACAATGTAATCCTGTCACCGCACGCTTCTCAAATCGCTAATATATACAATATTTCACAGTAATTTGTCAGAAATGTATTTTAATTCGCCGTCCTGTCTCGCTAGTTAAAAGGTGATCTTGGGTTGATGGATTTCATGAAGGTATTGTGGATAATGCCTTGTTCTATATTTGGTTTAAGCTTTAAATGACAGATACTTTTGCACAATTGATGTCATTTTGTTTGGAGAAGAAAACAGCGGTGAAATAAGAGAGTTTCTGCATGGTTTCCAATGATTATAATCTAGGACAGTGTTTCTCAAACTTTTTACCGCATCATCAAAGAAAAGATTTGGCTTTCTGAGTACCAGTACATCTAAATTGTGTCTATAATTCTATTATTCTATTTCACTCTTAAATTAGGTATAGATCAGGTTTTAAGTAGGAACACATCATTTCACACATTTCTAATTTTAATTAGAAATTTACCAAAGGAAGAGCAAAAAAATGAGAATAAAATGTACTCTAAATTAAACATTACCATTGAAGAGGTGTCCATGTATCACCAGAATAAGTTGACATACCACAGTTTGAGAAACACCGATCTAGGTAGTTGTTAATCTACACTGTCTGGCTGCAACATGATTATTAAACCCAAATGATCCAGTGAGTGGCTTCTCAATCTTGTATCAAATGAGGAAAGATAAAGCTTGCGGTCCTGGAAAAGATGTCAGCCTTTGAGAAGGGTCAAATCATTGACATTAAGCAGAGGAAACATCAAATTGGCATTGGCAACGCATTATTACAAACTGGACAGATAGTGGGGAACCATCATCTTGGAGGAGGAATGGTCGGAGAGGCTGGTAAAGTAATGCTCCCATCATGCCTAGTGCCTCCTGTACAAGCCTGTAGGGGGCAGTGTTATGATCTGGAGCTGCTGCATCACTTTGTGCCCATAGAATAAGATCAGCTGACAACCTGAACATGAATGACCAGGTTATTTCATCATGGATTTCTTCTTCCCTGATTGTAAGATGACAATGCCAGGATTCATGGCCTCAGAGCGGTTCAGGAGGCACCATTTTCACACATGGATCGTCCTCCACAGAGTCCAGATCTGAACCCTTTTAGAATCTTTGGGATGTGCTGGAGAAGGCTTTGGCAGTGGTCACACTCTCCATCAACAAGACAAAATGTTACTGAAAAACTAATGGAACACTGGGTTCAAATCCATTTTATACCTTGCAGAAGCAAAACAATGGCACAGTGAACGTGTACTGTAATCAAAGCTAAATGCAATCAAATATTACAGAGTGTGACCTTTTTCTCTGTGGCGACTTTTTTTTTTTTTTTGGCCGGGAAGTGTATAAAGGCCTTGATCTGTTTTGGTTTTTTAACTGTAGTGACTATACGTGCGTTTCAGAGTGATGAAAATCTAAAAACGTTGACAACACAATTAACCGTTCAAGACAAAATATTAGATCTTTTGAATGGGCAACGTTCTCAAATATCACCTATAAACATGAAACTGAAACCCATGAATACTTAATGACTCCTCTCCATCAACTATCTTTTTTAAGAGTGAACCAATACATTAAGTTTTCTTCCATATTTCAGTCCATCTTTGGATGTTTTGAAAAACAAATGTATCAAGAGTTGGCCTAAACTGGGAATAAACAAGAAAATAAACTGAACTAAAACAGGATCAGAAGTGAAAACGGACCATTGTGACCAAGCCGTATATTTCTCTTGTTGAATAAACGTCTAACTCAAGCCTTTGCCTTTCTACTTCTGCCCAAACCACAGTGCTGCCCTGCGATTTGACTGCTCATCCAAAGCCTCGAGACACAGGAACTACACAAGCAAGATTCTTGTGAATTTTTGAACTTGCAAAAACGCCGACAATTCATCTTGCTGTACAGGTAAATAAGCAAGATCCATGCCACAAGTTTCCTTTTAATAAACAATATATCAATGTTTACACGCACAGAGAAATTGATGTGCTCTAAACCAGGGGTTCTTAACCTTTTTTACCTTGAGGCCCGACTTTTTCTGTCTAAAGTAACTCGAGGCCCAATCTCATATTAAATGTATTATATTTTAGTGATCGTGCGGCCCTCAAGGAGGTGCTCGCGGCCCTACTTTGCGCCCCGGCCCTATGGTTAAGAATCACTGCCCTAAACAACCAAACTCAAATTGTCTTTGCCCCAAAACCTGTCAGACCACTCTTGTCCCAAGCTACACCAGGTCAAAGAAATAACTAGCTGCAAATGAGGACTGAGACACATTCAAGAGGCTTTCCACAACCCACTCATGCCTCAAACCGCCATTTGCATTGGTGGCAAAGGTTTATTTTTTCAAGAGCGTTTAATCATTTTGCATTAGCGCCAAAACATTGCAACTACGTGGCAAACACAGATAAGCAACAACTCATTTACGATGAGAATGTGATCTTCAGTCCTGCTAGGTACTGCAATGCCAAGTTGTTTGCCTCCACCGCGCAACCAAAACAAAACCGCACGTGCTAGTTCTGATGACGGTACCATAGTTTGTCATCGTTGCTGATCTAAAAAGAGCAAGTACACGTCCAAACACACGTCTTGCTGTTTCTTACCTGGTTCAGTTGAATGTCTGCTCCTAGTGTGATCCAACCGCGCTTTGACACGCAGCAGGAATACGACAATGTACGCACTTATCCACATGTGTTGTTGGGATCTTTGAGATTCGAATCAAGACGCCTCAATCGTAATTCCAGGGTTTACATGAATTATGGAAAATCAGTTTGAATTAGACTTGGCGTGCATGTATTGGCCGTGACTCAATCGTATGGGACTTTGAGCATCTTAAAAGGCGCTATAAACATCCAAGGTTGCCGCAGAAAAGGACAGTGAGATGATGGATTACACCGACTAGTATCTAAGGCTGTATTATTATCATTATGTCCACCATATAAAAGCCCTTTCTATCAGTTAAGACGGACAACCCCTCGCATTTTCTCCCCGTTTGTGCTGATGAAATTAAACGCCCTCTCCGTCTGTCCGGCACCGGCGGATGGACAGCATGTGTGGACAGGCTCTTCTTGGGCTCGCTGTAATTGTATCCTCCATGTGTCAAAACAGCGCGCCCTCCCTGCACCGCTGCGCCACTGCGGCCTCCGTCTGAGGGCTGCAGTTTAGATATGCCCCAGCTTGCGAAAGGCCCTGGGTCCTTTTTTCTTTCGCCGCCATGAGCTAATTGTGTATTTTTGGACCGGTGTCGTTTCCGCAGCGAGGAAACAAAGCGGGACGCCGATCAAAACCATTATTCCCAGGTGTGAAAAGCTGTCACCTTCTCCACGTGTCACTTTTGTCCATGCCTTGTCCCACTTACAGCGCGTTTTGCCCGGGCAGGTGAAATATACGCCACCTGCCAGCGCTCTCCCTGCTCTGCCGCCCCATTGATGGAACACATTGGCGGAGGAGGTGATGCTAACTGACAGGCTCTTTACATCATCTGGTGTGGAAAAAGAGCCCGCTGACCATTAATCAATAGTATTTTCATGCAGAGAGCAGGAAGGGAAGGGAAAAAGTCCAACCCAGAAAAGCTGTCCTCTACCCGGATTTAACGCAGCAGTAAACAAGCAGAAAGGGTTTAACGGGAGATTCATAAAGTGGTGGTATTCAAAGTCACGCAGAGACAGTGGACGTGTGGATGGGAGCGTGGAGGGCAAGTCAGGAGCATATTATAAGCTTTATACCACCACTTTGTAAATGGCAGAAATGTACTGCAAATAACGAAGAATTAACCTGTGTGCAGAATTAGTTGGAACAAATATATCTTGCAGGACCTAAGGTAAATGATATTATGATCAACATTGTTCCCTCATCAAAAACATTCCTAGAGTTGTACTTTGTTTAATTCACACTTGTTTTGTTAATCTTGCTTACAAGTTCCTCTTCTCTGGACCCTCTCTAAGCCTCGCTGAACCAGCGTTAGTGGTCTCTGTACTGTTTTAAACTTTACAAATCATCAGACTTGTTCTTGCTTGTTCATGCTTACATTAGTGTGTCAGGTGCAAGCTAGCTTCTGTTTATCTCCTCATGGTAATTGTCGCAGTGTAATTACAAAGCAGTAAATGCTAAAGACAAGACAGCCATTCACTTTCAGATTCATTTGCTTAAGGATAAATTATGGGCCGTGTCTTTTAGCTTTACTTGAAATAATATATAAAATAAGATGAGATATTTTGTTGTTCATTTTGTGTCTTCTTGATATCTTTATTGTCTCTCTTTGAATAAATTTGTCTTGGGACAAGTGGCACCATATGCTTCAAAAACAAACAAACCAAAAATATCACCTGTACAGCACTTTGGTTTTAAGACCTTAATGCAGGGGTCTCAAACTCATTTTGAGAGGGGACTGAATTTAGAAAATCAGAGCTGGTCAGGGACGTAACAGAGACAGACCTGAAATACATTTTCCAAAAATCTTTATATAGGAGATTTTAGATGCCAGTTTTAAATTTTTAGGGCATATTTGGTATATTTTAGAATTTAGAAATGATAATACCTTATAATTCACAAACTAGCTTCAAACTATGTGTTTTAGTAATAGGTTCATGGTGATATATTAGTATATATTACCAATCCCAACAATCACTGACATGAGAGATATGAGATATGAGATAAAAATCATCTCAGGGGCCACCATAAATCATCTTGAGGGCCAGATTTGGCCCCTGGGCCGCGTGTTTGGGCCGTCTGCCTTAAATGATAGTTTCATTATAGAAACAAGATATTATTTAAAACCTTGCCTATAATAAAGGTCACTTCAAATTATGTTTAAAGCTAAATTAAATACTCTCCCGGAAGGTATTCAAAATACTTTAAACTTCAAAAAACTAAATGTAAGTTGAGAGATGAGTGTACATTTAGAAAAGGACTGTTTATCTTTTATTGGGGCTCAGTCATGGAGCAATGTTTGTAAGGAGATGAAAGCATGCGACCTTCTCAGGGTCAAAGATGTCATACTTTTTTAAAATTAAAGTTTAAATACTTCACACAAAACTAAATTTAAAAAATGACATAGAAGGATGGTTCAAGCTGTCAGGGGCAGTGGCAAGCAGCCGTCCAATACCCAGAAAAACTTCACCAAATTTTGATCACATTTAGCTGCTGTTTTAGCCTACATTGCATGTTCTAAGTTGATGGGTGAATCCAAAACAGTCGGAAAGCCCTTTCTGTGCTAACATTTGGACCACAGTTTCAAACCCGTGACACGGTGTTTAGAGCCTCCACCAGCAGCCCTGACGGACACTTCCTGATGCATCCTGGCAGCTCTCACCTCCACATACCGCCAGTGCACCCACAGTCCCTATAAAAAACCCTCCTTCTGCTGGTGCTAAATGTGCCGTTTGGGTCAGAGCCGAGCACCATCCGATCCGCTGATTAATCGTCAGTGTGAGGGGAGAGAGAAGGCTTCCGCTCCAGCGCCGCGCGCAGAAAGCCTTTTTTCATGCTTTATTTAGCAGACAGTCAGTTTGATTTGTGTGGAGAGATACTGGGCTCGACACAATGACTAAATCTGAGCTGTCAGTGGCTTTTACCAAGAGAACAGCACAGCACAGGGGCTGTTGGCAAGACAGGCCACAGCGGCACCCACGAGAAGGGCACTGGCAACACTTCAACACTTAAAGCACATTCATATGCAATTAAATACACTCTGATTAACACTGTTCAACAAGTGAAATGTTATGGATTTACACACTCGGTTTGCTAACTCATCATGGGACAAAATACAACCAAAGTCTGTAAAGATAAAGAAGATGTTTTCTCAAAAAGGCGAGTATACATGGAGTAGTTGTAGAGATACATTAGTGTTTATCTGACAATAGCCACTTTTCTGTTTAAAGATCAGAAGGATGTCGACTAACTATTTGACAAGGCATGTAAGTATTCTTCTAACACAGAGGGATATATTGCCTATATTGGGTGATAAACTTTTGTTTTTCTGTTCTATGGTGTGACACGTCAAAACATTTGCGAGTTTGACAAAAAAAAGGCTTCTGGAAAAGCAAGTTTGTACTCATGAGTAATGAATTTGATTTTTTGTGTGTGTGTCTGAGAAGAGAGTGTGTGTGTGTGTGTGTGTGTGTGTGTGTGTGTGTGTGTGTGTGTGTGTGTGTGTGTGTGTGTGTGTGTGTGTGTGTGTGTGTGTGTGTGTGTGTGTGTGTGTGTGTGTGTGTGTGTGTGTGTGTGTGCAGGATGCTGTTCTAGTTTTAGTAGTGATTGATCTAATATAATATATAATTGAAATATGTACAATGTCAAGCTTCCATCTACATTTGTATTTAGTTTTTCTACATTGTAACATCAACCTACCCAGGGACTACAGGTGGAAATGACCAAATTATGCTTTAACCAGGTACAAGGCATGTTTCCATTTTTTTGACAGTGTTTATTGTACACTGTACCTGTATAAATAAAAATATACCATACTATACAATCGCAAAATACTAAAATTAAAGAAATTAATCAGTTGAGTCTACAAGTGAAAGGAAGACTTTTCACAAGCATTACATACGTTTTTAAACTGTAGACATTTCACCTGTTATACTGCAGCATAAAAAGTTAATAAATCAAATAAAAACAAACTTAATAAATTACCTTAATTACCATCATAAATTAAAAACAAGAATTTACTTTTTCTTCTTCATCTTTTTTGGACTTGTAACATGAACACTGAACCAAAGAGCATGTCCTGGAGCATAAATGGCCGATGAGTACCCTCCACTATCTTTTCAAATATTTGATTATTCACGTCACACACAGGACGCCCTTAGGATTACACCATTAAACTTCTTATATCTTTTTTGGACTGAAAGTAGAGATGTCTTTATGACAACACCTTTATTAACTGTGTCTGACACAAGTGACTTGCTCTTGAAACTTTAAAGAAAAGTGTCACATCACAGGACATTATAGTGTTTATTGTTAAAAATACAAAGAAATGAAAGGCTACTTCTAATTCTAAGATTTCATGTAATTTATGGAAGACGTCTTTGTAATTCCTCATTCTCGCAGTGACCCAGCAGTTCTTCCATGGCTCTTTTATTTCCTTTTTTAATCATTATTAGTACTTCCATCTTTTGAGTATGTCCTTGGGCAAGACAATTAATCAACTTATCCAAGTCAAAATACAAAGATGAATTTGTCACGAATCTTTCCAGTGGAGTTCTGACCTCATAAGAACCCTTTAGTATATGTTTTTGTGACCGGGGAATCGCAAAAACACAAAAACCAAGTCAAAACAAGTCCAAACCACTTCACACCGTTCATTACGTTATTCGTTTCAAGACCGACGCCAATCAAACCGGTGTAACCCTGTGAAGAAACGGCCCGTCCGAGCAAAAGGCCTTTGAAAGAGGAGTTGTTGAATAAGTAAGTAACAGGATAATCAATTTTGCACCATTTCAGTATTTTCCCTCACAAAAACCAGCTCTTAATATTTGCTATTCCAACAATCAATCAATGCCCCCGCTGCTGCACGAGGCCCGGGCGTTTATGGTTTTTGCTCACTCAGACGGCTTGACTGGCTGCTATCGATTCGCTCCCAGCTCTCAAATGTCAATACCACCTCTTTGGCCCGTGTCACCGAAAAAAAGACGAGGGGAAAAAAAAACAGCGCGGCATTGATCAGCGCGGCCGGAGAGCAGGTGGCTTTCCTCGGCGCACCACAACAATCGGGAACACGGGTTGGGAACGACGCCAGGAATGTTACACGCAGGCTTTACAGTCCGGTGGGTCGGCTGTCAGATAAACTGTGGATATTTGAAAAGACACAAGATGATTGACTTTTGGCACAGGGAAACCAGGGGTGTAGCTACGAAGGTACAGACCTTCTCGGTGGGGGCCTAAAACGCAATTTTGTGATTTATTCATCTTAGCGGTTATTATTGTTATTTTTAAAAGTTCCCTATCGCTAGAATATACATACACTTAACAAAATGGATGAATTTTACCTTTTGATGGGTAGAATGAGAAAACCCATCCAGATACCACGCAGAAAAGTCCACTTTCTAGGCAAATTTGTTCTGGTTTGATGAAAGAAACCCACAATTATGGAACCCAGACATATGACCTTGTTGCTGTGAGGTAGGGCTGGACGATATGGCAAAAAATGGGTTTTCTCGGGGCTGGATCATGATTTCGATTTGATCACGATTCATGTTCACTTTGTATTTTTCCTATTGCCTATAATGGAGCAGCACGATTTAGGAAAAATATCTAATGGGATTTTTCTGACCAGTGCGATTATGATAAAGATGCGATTTATGTTTTAATGATAGGATTCTGTTCAAATTTTAAACACATTTTTGTCGCATTTTCATCGCTTTTGATCGCACTTTTGTTGCTTGTTTCAGAACATGTTTGTATAAATCCGAACTACAGCGTCAGCGGTTTTTATTCAAATCAAAGCAAGACATTTAAAGTTACATCCACTAAAATTATGATTTGGTGTCGATTTGGTCGAAGTGTGCAGCCCTAATCTGTAAGAGGTAAATAAAGTCATCTGCTCAGAGGCTTCAGAGGCTAAACAACAGGAGAAAAAGTGTGTTTGAACAGACAACTGCATTAAAGAGACAAACAGTGACGATACAACGGTTAGCAGATTGTCACAGGGACGAGCTCACGATTCAAGTTTTATCACCGTATCGCCAAAAGAGCTACTCACTTTGTCACTGTACAGAATAAGTGCATCAGTGCAGGTAAGATGATCTGCTCGATTAGGCAAAAACTGGTCTAGATGAGAGGTATTTTGAGCTCTGTAAGCACACACAGATGCTTTCTTTTCTCTTCTTTTTCTTCTGCCACCACTTGCCACATCATTTTGGTCTGGTGCTACATTTAACTTCAATGCCCTCTAGTTTGAAACGCTTGCCAGGCTGTGTCGTTTAGCGCTGGTGTTACAGTGCAACAGCTAACAGCCCATTAGCCGCCGATGTCAATGGAAACACATGCAAAGCCCCTGAAAAGGCCACAGTGTCTGCAGTAACAAGACTTTGGAGAACTATTAGCATGTTTTAAAACCGCTAGCTGGGAAAGCCACTGATGCTATAATCAGAAAGCGAACCTTATCTGGCAGCGGCTTGTGAAGGGTGTTGGCCAAGTCCTCCTTCCTCACAGTTAAGGAGACAAAGAGCCTCCTACCTCCTAATCATCCTGATAAACCATGAAAGACTCTGCTCTTACGAGTGTCATTCTCTCACCAAGAAAATCCTCTCCACTTAAGACTGGGCCGTTTGAAGTCCCCCTCTGTCTTCTTGTCTCATTAAAACATAAAAAGAATGAAATCAAATTCAAATGAACTGTTTACGCTGTTACTTTAAAATGTGTAATTTAGCCTCACTCTACAGAGACAACTCACAATTACGGTGGGTTGGCTCTGGCAGACGTGTTTAGTGTATTTTCTATAACAAACCCCTATTAATCATCTCCCAGATCAAAGCGACACGGCAGAGGAATTTTAAATATTTAAATCTGTGCTGCTCAAATCTTAAATCAGATCAAAGAATCGGGCTTTAATTTTGCGCGGCACATTGCCAGTCGGCGCAGAGACGTACACAGAGATGCACACAAACTCCAATTAAATATTGCAGATTTGACTACATCTCCATAGTATTTTCATATCTGAGCAGGCTTCACACTGCGTGCAGCTGAGGAGCGCACATAATTGATTATTATGGTGGGGCTTCATGAGGATGACAAGGAACTTAAAAGTACATGCCTCTTGTGATGGGCTCGGCGCGCGCTGCTCTACACAAATGCATATAATAAGCGCTAATACGGAAACATTTCAGAGTAAATTGTGTAAATTGACAGGCCACTCCTTCAGTGACTGATTCATATAGTCGTCTGTATTTCCTGATCAAGAACACCTTAACTGTTGGCGTTAACCCCCCGCCGAGCTCGATGTACACATGCCATGCTGCTTCCATACATTATTCTGCATACATTTTTGGATTATTTACCTCCACTTGACAGCTGATGCGCATTGAAAAGGCAAACTGCTGTCATCTTTCACTAGCCTGTCAATCCAGTCAATTATTAGCCAAGTGCTTTATTGCGTCCTACTTTCCCTATTTTATACTGAAATGAACACTTTGATGGGTGCTTATCTGTAGTTCATTGTTCATATGGGAGTCAGGGACGCTGCAAATACAAAAATTATAAATGAAAACATATCAGATAAACAAATATGTAAAAATAGATGGAAAACTTTTAAAGACTAATGATAAATACTGAAGCTAAATGGCCAGTTGGCAGTTAGAAATTCAGTTGGTAATACTTTTTAATAACTACACTTTTGTTAGTCGGAATAAAGCATGGAAAAAGTCTAATCGAAAACAAGAATGATTCAAACTTCTAAATTCATACCCTGACCATAACCTCTTAATTAAAGGGGCTGTATCCGATAAAAAATAAAAAAAATATTGCCAGTGGATGGATCTATTGTAAAATCAGTAAGTCGAGTAAAAATTAGAGCGTTTTGTCCTGTCTGCATCTAGTTATAGGGCGTTTTATTCTCTGAGAAGCAGGAAGTGCGCGGTTAGCATGCTAATTTTTGTTAGCTTTGGCCTCTGAAAATCTGATGTGGAGAAGAGACTGAATAAAACTGTTGTCACGTTATGAGGAAGATTACTTTGTCAATACAAGCATAAGGTTACATTTATGGTTTGTCTTATATTGGCAAATGTTGATATTTTATCATTGTAACACTTTACAATTGGTTTAAAACTTTGACCTGCATATTCAGACTGCAGTCCTTATCCAAAAGATTAGATCTGAATCAGATTTAAGTTCCACATATGAAAGTGGACAGGGTTGCATTTAATAAAGTCAGATACAGGCTTTTCACACTGTCTTGATTTGACGTGCAGTGTGAATGTAACGGCCAAAGAAGTTGACTTGGGGTGCCTTCACACTTGTCTGGTCCTGGATTGATCCTAAATTTAGCACATTTGAGTCCCAACGTGGACTTGGGTTGGTTTGGTTCTAGTCATAGTTTAGTTTTGGCCTCGTCCAGCTTTAGTTCCAGGTTTAGTCCCAGTGCTGTGTGGTTAATGTGCCTGTATGAACACACCCTTGAACTGATTCCACACCTCCAAACGCACTGTAGTGTACATCGTGCCGAACAAGCCTGTGGTCAGACATTAGCCTCTACTAGCTGAAAAACAGCATGTCCTCTCCCTGTGAGCTTGCACTCTCACACTGTCCTTGGCTCCTCTCGTGGTTGTCACCTAAAATCAATAAGGCAGTGTGGTTATTACAGATGTTGAAGAGCATCTCAGGGGAGCACGGAGCAAGTACCATCCATGCAGTGTGTTCCCTATTGTTCACCGCGCCAATTATTGTTGCAAAACGCATACAGTTACAATGCAATGGTGATGCAAGAACACATACGGATAATATTCCTTACATTTGTATTGCAATTAGCTTGACAAGCCTCTCCGAGCATTATGTTATTCATTTCATACTCAGCGGTGGTTACGTTTATGTTATAGCCACAGCTGTTACAATAGAGCATTCAAGCACCACAAACACTCAAACAGGACGTTACCAGTAAAGTATGGTGTGCAAATGGGGCAGTTAGACATTGTTCAAATGCTTTAAAAGACATGTATTTTATTAAAGGAGACATACTATTCAAAATTTGCTTTTTTGAGCTTTTAACTGTGCTAGGTTGTTATCCCCGCATTAAAAACCTCAAGTATTTTGCTTAATTTCCACTTGTTTCATTAATCTTGTTTACAAGGTCTTGTTTACGAGTGTTCACAATTCACTCAGTTTGAATTTTCCTCAGATTATTGCAACTCAATTAAATATCTGCTCTTTTCCTGCAAAGTTTTAAGTCCAGAAACCATCTTATGACTCGCACTGCTGTCAAATTGTATTTAAATCAAAAGGCATGGATCTATTAGCAGAGCATTAACGTTGCCTAAGAGCTTCATTTATTTATTTTTTAATTGTTCATTTGCATTGCTGACAGCACAAGGCTTGGAAACGGGGATATCATTTGTGAAGTGTGTTTTCCAACATTACTTTCTGACATTATTTTAAGTTAGAAAATGTGAAATACTAATCCAAAAGAGACCAGCATGGAATTCTCAAGAGTATAGTGGTTCTATCTATCTATATGTTTGATAATGCTGTGAATTTTGTTTTTTTGTTAAAGGCATTGGATATTACTGGCCTTTTTGATTCATTTTACAGACATTTCACATTTGTCCGACAATTAAACTTCAACTAACACCACGGCTGCACAATTTGGGGAAAATATCTAATATAAATAAATAAATATCTTGCGATCTTTGCAATATTTCTTAATAAATTTGCGATTTATGCTTCAGTAATAATGTTCTGATCATTCTTCTGTCCATGAGAATTAACTACAAGACTGAAATAAGCTTATGAACTGGAAAACTATGAAAGAATCATTTAAGAACATGTTAGATCTAAACTACCGAGTAACTAACACAATAAGACAGCTGTTGTTTGTGGAGGAAATTATGGTACTTAAAAAAAAATGCAGCGATTTGCTAAGTGAGTCTATTCAAATTGCGATTTCAGTTCGATTAAGATAACTTGCGTAGCCCCAAATAATACATTTAAAGACGTTTCAATCCACATTCCTGTTGGACTGACATAATATCGTCTGACTTTCAGGATACTATCTTTTGTCAATATTGCACACTCCTATTTGCATTAAAAGTCACAACTCTATAACTGTGCAGGTAATTGTGTTCCATTTGCTGCATTCTGCTAAAAGTAATTGATGCTTTTGAACCAATGAAATGTAGGTTTGTCTAATTTGACAGTGAAACTCTAAGTAATTGCTGTCGTGTCGCTGTCAAACTGCCTCATTATTGCTGCAAATTGGATAAATCTCCCATTCAGATTCACAGGCGAGCTCGGAAGAAAGAAAGGTGTACAGAAAATCAAGATTATTATTATTTTTTTAACTTCGCACAAACCTTACGAGTGCAATCTGCTGGGACGCCGCTCTGAGGACTTCCTTGTGATTGATTCTCTCTAAATAACGGAAAAGCTATGACACCTCCTGGATGTGTGCCAGGGCTGTGTTAGCGCTCGGGCTAATGCTAATTCTTTGACTTCATCTGTTTCTATTGTTTTTTTCTCCCTCTTGGAACAATCTCCCAGCGGATCAGGGAGGTTTTCGAGTGCAAGGCAGATGGAGAAAATATTGTTGACATTAAACTGTTCCTCTTTAAGGGAATTGTTGTGACAAGGTGGAGCTCCTATCACTCGAAATAGCAGCTGTGTACTGTTTACAAAGGGGCCCAAAGCAATGTTTGTTTCCATTGAAACGGTGGCAACTTTTTGTGTCTTTGTAATGAAGCCGCTCCTGGCGTTGTGTGTCTGCGCTCACATCTACTGTCATTGCGCTCCGTATTTTGGTGCAGCAGACTCCTCGATTATTCTCCGTCTGCTGAGGTTCTTGTGCTCTGTAATTGTTAGCGTGTTCTTCCACTCACTGTCGTTTAGTGACAGAGAAGGGGATTTGTAGCGTTCAACTTCCAAAATTAAATCTGTTTGTTGATGGGAGCATTCAAAGTTCAGAATAAAGCACCGTGCTTAAACTCAGAACGTGTCTGGTGATCATTTCCCAAAGTAATGGAAGATAACGGGGTAATGGAGTAAAAGGCCTCACCTCTGACTTCCATCCAAGGGATCGCCCAGAAACAGACCTTTGTGAGGGATGCAGTCCATACATTTGAATGTGTCTGATCACAATGTTACAATGTGTTTGCAGAGCAATCAAAAATGTCTTTACAAAGGAAGTCAATTGGGGGAAACTGGCATCAACATAATAGTAGGAGAACAAACTAAAACTTGTCATCTTTGACATGTCCAAGACTGTAATAAAAGGTAAAAACAAATTCAGCCTATAATCATATTTTACAAGAAAAATGGGCCAATTTTTGTGATATTTTCAGCACCTGTGATTTTGCCTTATCTAATGACAATTAAAATATTACGATAAAAATTCTAATTTGTATTTTCTGGGTTAACAGATTTAACAAAAAAGTTTGAAAAATAAATGATCTACTATTTTTTTTACCATCATCAAAAAAAGTAAGGAGTAAAAGTGGGTAGCAAATTTGTAAATCCGGTAATAATTGTCGATTCAAAATTTCAAGTTGATTTTTAGAAAATATGGGTCAAACTAAGGTTTGTAACAGACAGAACATTGTGTAAATATTGTGAAAAATGCCAAAAAGTGCCAAACAGGTCTCAAGGGTTAACCATATTTTCTGAACTTAATCTTTTAAGTTTGTTCACTTCAGGGTCTAAATGTTTCTTGGTACTTTTAGTATTTTGTAACATATGTCTATGTGGTTGTTTTTTTTTACGTTTTATTGTGCACTCTGAGCTGGTTTTCAAACTGCAAATGGCAAATAAACAAAATTAACAAACTAACTAGATAAAGTTACTTAGTACACCGTGACACATGACTTTATTCATGTCAATAAATTAAGTCATTTAAATCATATATTGCACTGAAAACATGGATTTTTGTGTTAATTTATGCCAAAATAAAACAAAAAAACTGACATTTGTTTACCCATTCATGATCCTATGCCGTTTTAAAGTCCATTTGCCTTATTAGAACAGTAAAACCAGCACAAAAACCACCTGGTCATTGCCTTTCCCCGGGCCCTTGGATCCTAACCTTGGCGGAGCACCAGCCTGGCCCCCGGGGGACTCTGTAATGATTTGTTAGTGTGAGGTCCCAGGTGAGACGTCCGATCAATGGAGCGTCCCGACTCTTAATTACTGCTGCTTTGGCCCCTGTATGGAGAAATCAATGATGTCAAGTATTCAAAGCATGGCGGACAAAGCAGACACACTTCACAGACCCCCAGTCACATCCGAATACAAAAGCCCCTCCCACTCAACACACTTCCTCTCATAGCCCATCGATCGCATTGTTAAAGGCACAATAAAGACCCTGGGAGGACACCGGAGAGAGCTGTAAGGCACGAGGTATGGATTGGATTTTAAAGACTTGAAATGGCTATAAATGATGGACTTCAAGGTGCAGTTTGAAAAGCTCCTGCATGGAATTACTTGGCAGGAGACAAATATTACAGAGCATCAATAAATATAAGCAGGCAAAAAGATTAAAAGGGATTTAAAGGTTAATCTAAAAAGCCGCACTCTTCATGACGTCAGAGAAATGTGAGGAAATAAAGAAGATTTTCTGTTGCGACAGAAATGGAAAGACAGGACAATGTAGGACTCTTTAGCCACGTTTCGACTGGCCCAGGTGCCCCAGACCAGTTCACCTAAAGCAGGCATGTCCAAACTAAGGCCCAGGGAACAAATGCGGCCCTCAGACCAATTTTTCTTGGCCCTTAGGCTTCCTGGTGAATTGGCCCACTCTGTCCTGAGAAGAACTTTTTAGAGCATATTTCAGATTTTCTACAATTCTAACCTAAATAACTAACATTTTGGTGCGACACAGACCTGATATTAAGGCACTGAGACTGAATATAGATGTGGCGGTACTTAAAACATCAGATAAATGCAGGTTTTTTGAACATTTCATGATTGATTTGTGGCCCCTCGCTTGGTCTATATTTCAAATGCGGCCCTCGATGGAAAAAGTTTGGACACCCCTGACCTAAAGGAACACTTCGGCACGCTTCTTTCAATGGTGGAAAGTGTCTCCATGTTTAAGGCTTGGCTCCGATTCCAGCTTTTTCTGCATATGTTTCACTTCTCCGCACCTCTACACCGCTTTAAGAATGTCTCTGTATGAAATGTACTGGGTTGGGAGATGTCAGATGTATTATGCACTGGAAATATTGTTTTCAATCATGACACGAGCGCCGTGTATCGATAAACATAACTGCTAGTAAACAGAACAAAGCTAATGTGCCAGCTTTGTTTCTCTGTTCTGTTCTCCGTCTGTTAGTTCAACATATTAGTTATCGTCACTGTAAATATAGTAGTTTCTCACAAGATTCAGTCAGCGATTGGTGAGAAATGATTAAGCTCTGTTTACATTGGCTTTTTGTTGTCTTGTTTTCACCCTAGTCTGTGTTCTTTCTTGTCCAGTCACTTTGCTCAAAAGCGTTTGGGAGCCAATGCGATCTAGACCGCTTTAGAAAATGTTACCTAGCAGGGTCCAAGTCTAAATGACAGGTTCTCATGTTTTTCTAATAATGACTAGGTTTAGTTGAAAAGCATCTGACGTTGCAGTTAGTGAGTATATTTTGAAAACGAAAAGTTTACAATTACAGGAAGTACTGAGTTCTAAATTGGAATCTCTCCATTGAGTCGAGTTGAAAATACAGAGACAATTTACACACAACTGACTTCATATTTGCTCCTCATGTCCAACCAGGAAGTAGCATTATAAACATTAAGAAAACTGACAACATAAATAAGCAAAATGTTTAGTAACATCTTAAAAAGAATCATGTTCAATACATTGTACAGTTCACTTCACAGGAGAGACACTTACAGACTGAATCTATCGGAGAACAAATGGAAATATCGCTTTTTGTATCAAAGGCAACATTTTTATATTTTAGCAGAGTCGGTCGGTGCTAGAGAAGCTAAACACAAGACTGAACTGTTATACAAAAACAAATGTTCAATGTAAAAGTAGCGAGGACGAAAGAAGCAAACTGTAGACAATAAATAATGCCTAAGTCATAGCTCTGTAAGTGACCTCCGTGTGATAGTCCCAGCCTCAACAGCAGCAGCACCAGAACCTCTTTATTAAATCTCCACAGATAACGACCGTTTTCAAAGTTTTAGGCCAAAGCGCTTGAGTCGATCGGCTGCATTCTCCAGGCTTATTAAGAGAGTCTGTCTAATGGCTCCTTTACAGCCATTTCTCTGGCAGATGCTGAATGTTTAATGACCAGTGAACTCTTCTGCTTTCCCATTAGGAGCACACAAAGCACAGGCTGAGAGCACATGATGTGGAGATGATCCAGCCTCATTAATGTATGCATCGGTCCGTTCACCAGTCTGTTCCAGCCAATCACTGTTCACATTTAAGGAGCGCACTGAAGTACACTCTCCAGTAGACTTGTCTGCTTGGTCGCTGGTCATGTAATCAGAGCTCCAAACACTTTTGTCTCCCAGGAAAAAGAGACTACACTCACAGCCTGTTAACTTTGCCTCTACACCGATCATCTGAAAGCATTCGTATAAATGCACAATCTCACCTCTCCATCATCCTAATGTTTCAGCTATTTTATTTAGGCCTTACAACCTTGAGAATACCCATGTAGAAACTAAGCAGCGTTGGGCCTGGTTAGTAATTGGAAGAGACTGAGAGGCTTACACAGAAAGTACAAGGAAAATACTATTGTACTTAGATCTAAAAGAGAACATTAAAGTCATGTTTGTAGGACATTTTCAGTTAGGTCACTCCATGCCTTCAACTTTTTCCTGTTGTCCCATAAAAACCATAATGAAATAATAAGTTGACAATACAAAATTTGGTCGACTAAAACACCATTTACTGATTAATCAAGTAGCCAACTTAAGATTGTCCTCCTTAGGCAAGACACTTCCCTCACCCAATCCAGTATGATTGTGTGTGAGTGACTGGGGGTGGTCTAAGAGGTTACAACCAGTGCACAGCCTACCCTTATGCTACGTACTCCAAGAGCCACACCTAGGGACCAGAATCCTGGCTCGATTTCTAGACAGGTTCACCGGTGGTTAGGCCCTGACTGGGCTTGAACAGTTGAGTTACGGTGTTGAAGGACTGGTCAAAGATAGAGAAACAGAACTTCATACCAGTACAATTGTTGATTGTTTGTTGTTGAATGTTGTTTTATGAAATACATTTACACAATTTGCATATTAAAAGAACTTCAACTAATGTGTGTAGTTTATTGAAATTCTAAATATTCAAACATTTAAAATGTTGTAATGGACCAATACTCAGAGACATTAACTGCATTTCCTCCTCTAAACTTCAGCTCATATAACTTGTAACATGACACTGATTGTCTCTTGAGTCATATAGAACCACGTGTATTAATGTATGAAGACATAACACTAGCACACACATGTTCCCTGCACGCACTAGACACGACTGGACCATGTACTATTCACAAGTACAGGCAGAAAGCACCGCGTAGTGCACACTGCTGCTGTTGAGTAAGTCATCAGTGCCATCAGTAATCAGCCTTCTAATGAGGACGGCCCCACTCACTCCTAAAGGATTGGTTGATATGCGCGACGTGAACAACTATCCTGAATTAACAATGTAAATGTATCATTTGCACATTAGAAACATGAGAGAGCAGGGAAAATTCCAGGACTTGTTAGACTAATTGAATTAGCAGCTCTGTTAATCATGCATAAATAGTGAGCGCACTCCAAGGACAGCACGTGGAATCAAGGTACACATTCTCTTTGGTGTCATTCTCTCCTAGAGCCGGCTGTATCAGACGCTTTACTGATCTGCACTTGATTCAGGGCTGGTGATTTCAGTCACATTCGTTCATTGACATCATATGCATGAATGGCTGCTTATGATAATAGTTTATTGTGTGACAATAAAGAGCATATAACAATTTAGTCTTATTCATGAAACTCAAAGTTGTTGTATATTTTTTTCTTTTTCATTCACCTCTCACTCAAACTCCACTCTGTCATTCTGCACATATGGTCTCTCTTGGCCAACAAAACCACAAGCACATCCATCCAGGTACGGAGGATGAAAGGTCTTGCTGGCTTGAACATGCAGTGGCTGAGTGTCTGCTTATGCTTCACAGCAGCGAGGTCACAGATTCAACGCTGGGCCTTTCTGTGTGAAGTTTCCAAGTTTGTCCCTGTGTCTGGGTGGGTTTCACCATCAACCCAAAACATGCACCATAGGACAAATCCTCCTGCTAAGGACTGGTTGAAGGACGGGTCAAGAGAATACGTTTTTCTCAAGAGGGATTAATAAAGTATACATTAATTTACATAGTATGCAAAGGTAGTTCTTGATTTAGATAATCCATGAACAATCCGTTATTCAAATTTAGGAGTAAAGCAGGCACAGACTATAAAACCAAATGAGTCGCTTTAATAAATAAATCAACAAACTTTATATGTTTGGATGTGGGGCCTTGCATGTGTAGTCTGCTTATAGAGAGAACCTGGCTGTGATGAACAGATCAATATGACCAACATATGTAGCATAGATAGCAGTTGTCGTGTGGTGCTAGTTGCGTGTGCTTGATTTGCAAAGAAGCTAGCACTAATAATTCATCCGTCTCAGTCTTCAGAGATGAAGTGCTTACGAGGGTAAATGTACAACTGAGTGGTCAGACCTCACAGCACACTAATATTTGAAGGAAACATTTCAGCCATTACTAGATTATTACTTGCATATTTTATAAATTTTAACTCTCCTGATTTTATAATAAAAATATAGTATGATTATGTTAGCATTGGCCAACTTGGTATGAAGTTTTATATATACTACAAATTAACCATATCAATAAAACATTTGACCAAATGCAATATTGCACTGCAATAGTCCCACCGAAGTCGCCACTGTGACGAGTTGGCCACTGTCCAGGGTGTACCCCGCCTAGAGCCCAAAGTCACTGGGATAGACTCCAGTCACCTGCGACCCCTAAAGGCAACAAGCGGTAGAAAATGAATGAATATTGCTAAAACTGTGAAATTCAACATTCAAACTGTATGGCAAATCAGACCATTTATACCACTTGGTGCGGCTAGTATGTTTCTCCACTCAATGATCTCATTCCAAATCGAACATTGTGTCACAAGTTGATCTTTTATTGTAACCATATGTTCAAAATAATTGAATCACTCTCCAAGAAATCTTTAAATGTCTTTGATATAAAACCACTTTCATTTCAAATTTTGAAAATGTTAAAGATTTTAAATATGCATGCTTTATTCACAAAATACTACATAGGTACAGTTGCAATGTGTCAAATTAGGGGGCGTGGTCTGCAGACTATCCGTTGTTTCAATTTGAAACTCCACTTTTTCCCTCTTCTAATGCATTTCCTGGTGAATCATGTGTATTTGAAGCACAGCTGATTCAAGTCAAGACACAACTGAACAGAAAACCACACGGATTGTTCTGTAGATGTTAAAACTCAGCAGGTGGCGCAATCTTGGATAACTAGACAAATTTGGGCTGTTCAACCCCTTTATTATTCTCCATTTCTTTGTATCTGTATATAACTCCTAAAGTCTGTGTTTGTAGTTCTTGTAGTTGTTAAACAGTGGATGAAAGAGCAGCTAGTCTAGATTAAAATGACTGGATTGTTTCCTCCACAGTGGTCAATTTGTCAGCGTTCCCTCAGATGCCGACTGTATGGACTATGGCATATTTATTTTTGTTCAATACTGATGTTCATTATTGTGCTTTACAACAGCTACACTTAATGTTGCCTTAATAAAGCGTGAACAAAGACTTAATTCATAGTGAGCAAACACTTTATTAAGAATGATTCAGGCTTAGTAACTAACCTAATTCCAACCCTGACCCTAACATTAATTAAATAGATACTAAGCCTGAATTGTGCTTAATAAACTATATATTCATTGTGTCTGTGAGTTGCCATATTTCACCAAAATCCTGCCGTCTGTAGCCATCGTTCTGTATGCTAAACTATTCTCCCTTTTGTGTATTGCCCTAAAGAGACCTGCAGCTCATGTCACTGTGTCCACTTTGAGCCTCTCATGTCTCTGCCTGCCACGGTTTGCAGAACAATACTTACTGTATCTCAGTCGCTGCACTCCTGTACATTTGTATCCACTGTATTCACTGTTTGCCTGCTTTGCATTCTCACCTCAAATGGAAGTGTGCGAGTATGGGGGAGACGAGGCCTGTGTTTGGAGACAGGACAAGAGTTTTCTTGCCTTGTTCGCACTCAATTTGAAATGTGCACGCGCGCCTCTTTGGGTAGATCTCTCTGGAAACTTTCGCTGCAAGTGTGAATGCAGGATAAATTGTGACAAAGGCCGGTGTCCATCTCCACTGGGCTCTTTCTAACTACTTCTCACAGTATTGTTTTGCTGATAGAAGCTCTGCGGCTCAAACGCCCGGCCTGTGTGTCCACGCCCCAGACCCCTCTCCTCCCTCTCTCCGTGCCTGTAGCATGCCCTGGCTCGCCTTCTCGCTGACTTCCACCAAACAGCGAAGGCCGGGGCCAAAATAATTTGTATCTGTTCAATAAAACATTAAAAGCACCACGCCACGTCCTGCTCCTCTCCTCCTCCCCCGCTCTCCCCCCGCTCGTCTCTCAAAGGCCTTGTTAATGTTTCAAAAGTGCGCATAAGACGCAGCAGCCAGACGATTAATTTGAGAGATACCCACGGGCTACCTGCAGGATCCTCTTGCTCTTCTGTAGTGTTAACACTTCGTCAGACGCACAAACCAGAGTGGAGGGCTGCCAGGCCAAGGGGAGGGGGCGGAGAGGGGGGGTAGAGGGAGCCTACAAAGTGTACCCTGCAGTCAGAGAGCTGGAGTGCTTTTCAAAAACACCCGTTTGATATGAGAAATGATGGGAATGTAGGGAAGCAAAATGGGTTAAAAGCCTTAAATGCAACAGTTTTTATTTGTAAGATGTGTGACGACTCGGCGTATCCATGCTCGCCCGGCATGGCGCCATGTTATCGTCATGCTAATTCCCACGCTTCATCTGCACCAATAATATCATCAGCATGCTTATTTCCACAGTCATTAGCTCTTGTAATGGGAGCTGTAGCTTTAATCCTCCCGATGATTAATGATGGCCCATTTTTCTGTAGTTAGCAGAGCACAGCTCTAATTGGTCGACGATTTTGCACTGTGCAAAGCTATCTTCACGCTTGTATTTATTTATTATTATTTTAAGTTGAATCTTACAAAGAAAACTGAAGAAGACCTCGTTTCAGAGCAGTGCACGGGTCAGATAATTGAATGATAATGGTTTCATTTTTGTTGTCATTCTGGTACTTGCTTTTCTCAATGGATAAGTTATTGCTTTGCAAATTAAACATTAAAATGATCTTGCATTAATTTAATCAATTCCCTCCACAGATCCCAATCATTCTTTTTCCATTGCTTGTTCCCTGTTGTTGTTGCGGGTGACAGGAGCCTATCCCTGTGACTTTGGACCTTGAGCAGGGCATACCTTGGACAGGGGCCAGTTAGTCGCAGGATTAAAGCACAGATCAATCAAACTTATTTTATATAGCTATTTACATGTAACCCAAAGTGCTTGGATTTATTTTGAGCTTATGACAGAGAAAATGAGACATTTGGTTTGCTAGTTACAGATCGTCCACATACACCAACAAAAATGCATCCTCTCCCTCAGAAAATACTCTGATCCCAATTTTCCAGATTTGTGACATCATAGTAAAGCTACAAAATCTTCTGTATTGCGTGCTTGCATTAGCATATCAGCTATAGCATGTTTATATCTCCTTTGGAAACACAATTCCTGATAAGGGATCGACTCACAGATACAAAGTCAGTAGATACATTATTTTAAGTTCTAAAGATGTCAAAGTAAAAGATACTTAAGAGAAGGCCAAAAACAAAGCAAATATTACAAAATAGTTCTTTAAACATTCATTCATTCATTCATTTTCTACCGCTTATTCCCGTTCCCGGGGTCGCGGTGACTGGAGCCTATCCCAGTGACTTTGGGCCTTTCTTTAAACACGAAATAACCATTATTAGGTGTTATTATTTAATCATGTCAATCTAACTCTAACTAGCAAGCCTATTGCTTTCAACAATTTGAATTGTTATCGTTTATTTATTGATTTAGGTTTTTAGGTTGACATTGCTTTATTTATTTTGTAAACACAGAACTGGCCTACTTTATTTCACTCTAGTTTATCATAATCTTATCTAACCTGATTAAATTCAATTAGATTCAAACAAGCCTTCAAGACCCATCACACTCCCTCTCGCTCGTTTGCATGCTGACTCGCATAAAAGCCGCACTAAAATATTAACGCTAAACGCAGCAAATATTCCTAATGCGGCTGCGGTGAGGCCAAAGGGCGACGCTAAGAACAACAGCGAATCAAAATTCATGATAAATTCTTCAAGCCCAGGCTTAAATTTGCTGCAACATCATGTTCTCTTATTGACATGAACTGGCTGCCCGGGTTATCCCACAGTTCCTCTTCCTAAAACAGCTCTAAATGCTGAGCTATGCGAACCAATCCAGGGTGCATTCATTTTAGATAAATAGTTTAAGCTGCACTGAATAAATGATTTATTTAAACTCATAAATAATTTCACCCAAATATCCCCATAGCCCTTTTTTGCCTCATTGTACAACGCTTTCTGCAAGACGGGCGCTCATTTATTTTCAAAAATCACACCATGTCTCTTGTAAATATGTATACTGGTCTTTCTACTTATTTATTTTACAGAGCTGATTTAAATTTTTCATCTCCAGCATAAAGTTGTATTTGTTTCCGAGGGCATGATAGCATGAAATAAATATGGCGCTCCCCCAGTTTCAACATATTGGAGGTTATTAATTTTTCACAAGAAGCAGATTTTGTACATAAAGCCAAGGCCTAATTTCGGAGCGGAGCGGCGCCTGCACATGTAAATGAGTGAGGAGCAGAGAGTTGAGGTGCGTGGCTGGAGGGGCGCAGTCTGCACGGCGCCATATGGTGACAAACCTGCCCCGTTCTAGCCCCGAGCCAAGGATTTACCGCGGATTGCTTTGGTAAATATTGCTCTTTTAACTGTAGCAAGAGGCATAAGCTAAAAGGGAGGATTAGCTGTTTGGAAGTGAAGCTAATGGTCTGAATCAAATGTATGTAAAGCGGTGCAATTTGCTGCGTAGATAAGGAGGTCAGCTGGTGTGTTATACAGTATTTGTGGCAAGACTCAAAACAAAAACAATAGAAACTGGTATTGGCGGAGTTTTTCAAGCGTAACATTACGATCAGTCAACTAACTAAACTGGAGTCGGTGGCATGTATGGAGAGCTCAGTTCAAGTCTTGTCCGCAAAGACGATGTCGGCTTTCAGAAACAGTTTGAATGAAAAACAATTGGAGTTTATTAAGGACACAACAGGATCAGGGGATGTCTTACCTCACTGGTTCTGCTTTCCACGCCACTAATCTTGTAAATGGTAAAAAAACAAAAAAGTAAGTTATTGTGGCGTACTAGTTTGTTTTAGCATTTATCTAAGGAAGGGCTTCTGGATTGAGCCTGGTTAACTGGGTTTCTGGTGGATATGTGGAGCGCTTTGAAGTGAGGTCTACACATTTATCTGGATAGTCTTTCGTCGAAAGCCGCCGGGCAAAGGTCATGATGAACTGAGTGGTCAAAGTGTTACAACAGCGGGAAGAGTTGAGAAATGAATCTACTGTTAAAGAGAAACGCACAGACTTCCTCCTTGTCTTCGAATGCACAGTTCTTCAATGTGAAAGGTTTTCCAAAAGAAAAGTACGCAAATCTGCTAAAAGTATGCTATCCATTGTCACTGTCAGGTTTGTTCATCCATTTGACTTGCACTGAAACCACAATGCTGCGCTGTGATTGGGCCAGAGGGATTCTCAAGAGATTGTGAACTGACAAATATCATGAGAATTCATTTATCTGGTTGGCCAGGTTAATCCACTATGAGTAAATTCCAAACCACCATGCCATGTTTAGCTAAAAAAAAGGAGCAGTTGAAAAAGAAAAAAAAAGTTTGAAATGAAATGAAAAAGATGATAATTGGCTAGCACCCCTTTATTTCACCAGGACAGTCCCACAGAGATACAGATACCAATCCCAAAAGAGATTCTCAAAATGTTGTAATTATAACTTAGTTTGGTGGGAGGGCACCTGTGGCAATTATTGACTATAGTCTTGCATCAGTGAAGTTGCAGTTTGCGCAGAAATTCAGAAAAATAAAAGTTTAAAATTACAGGAAGTGATTGAGTTTTACAATGGAATCCCTCTGATGTCATCAAAAATCGACATGCCATGAAAAATACAAATACAATTTACAAACAACTGACACAACTTTTTGATACTTTAAGTGTCATTCAACACAATAAAGTTGTTATTGGGTATTATTATTTGTAAAATCAAAACTACTGTGTCATTTAAATGCGTTTTGGCCCTTATTTTGTGTATGGTTGCTAGGTAACTGCTGTGGAATTACCTCCATCTATGTCATATTTGCTGCTCCAACCAGGATGTCCAACCAGGAAGTGCAATTATAAACATTACCAAAACAGTCAAACTGGGAATAAATGGACAAAATGTTTAGTAAGATCTTGAATATAATCATGTTCACCACGTTTGACCAAAATGTGTCGTCTAACCCCTTGATTTTCAACCAGTGTGCCGGGGAACACTAGTGTGTCTTGAAAATAAGTCCAATTGAGTTAACGGACTGACACTTGTGGATGTAATTGACTAATTTACCTCTTTGGAATGTCCTGAGCTACTTCTGCACTAAAAAAATAACACAAAACTATCACTATTACCAAATTTAAAGAACCAGACAGTGGCACAAACATTAGTTGGCTTGTTATATACCATATTTTTTAACTAAATGGTCTGTTTTGGTAATGTTTTTGTAGTAGGTGGTGTGCCGTGGTAGCTTTTAAACCCAAAAAAGGTTGAAAAACACTGGTCTAACCTGTCATATAGACTTTAACCATGAGCAGAACGTGCAAACTCCACACATCACCTGGGAGTCGAACCCAGGACGTCCATGCTGTGAATCTGAAGCACTAACCACTGTGTCACTGTTCCGCGCAGTGTTAATAAATAAAAAAGTCTACACTTGCATTTTCTAATCCCTCCCTGGCGCAGCTATCACAAGGAAAATCAGTAAACTCAGTGACAACACAGCATCGGTTTAACACAGCCGGCTCACTCCGCGCTTCGCTCTGAGTTGGAGCTAATGCCGTACTTACAGAAGCACAAAAGTCCACACATATGTTGACTTGAGTGCGAGCGAGTGGGAGGACGTGTTACGGTACATTAGGGCTTAAATGTGGGTGCTACTCTGAGGCGCGGAGACATTTTTCATACACGTTGTATAGGAGCCGCCGCCGCACAGACAGTGAGTGGGCTGAAGGATGCGCCGCCGTCAGCGCCACTGCCCCCAGACAGGCATCGCATCCATTTGACCGGCTCGAGTCTGCTGCTGCTGCTGCAAATTAGAAACCGTTGAACTCCGTCGACTGTGTGCGCAAACTGCAGGCTAAAGAGAGAACTTTGACTGGCTGTGTGCGGGAAGACCGGAGGAAGAGATGTAAAAGTAGGCAAAAGTCAGTCGCAACTATCTTTATCGTTTGAGAGGCAGGGCCAGTCGTGTTTAGCCTAATCTTAAAACAGTTAGCCCTTGTCAAAAATGAAACGTCGGCGGGGCGATGGTTTTGTTTGAACGGACAGGGATTCAAATGTCTTTCATTTGATTGACTGTGTATCTTTTTTTTTAGGTTCATGCTAATACTTGGAAATAATGTGGAAAAAGTTCAGTTAAGTTCAAAGTAAAACGGCACAAATTTGGTCTAAAAAGGCACAGTGTTGCTGTAAGGAATTTCACAAGTCTTTTTTTTTTATGTGTTGCTTTTAATCAACTACATACAAGTTTGTATTTATGTCATTCATCTGCACATTTCCTTTGTCACACAAAATACAAACCTGGGGCAAAATCCAACTGGCTCATGTGGCTAGTGAGAGTTAGTCGAAATATTAATCTTAAAACAAATTGGCTAGTGTTTGTGTCAAGCCCTGATAGGAATTAAGAAGAAAATTAAGGCTGCGAGGTTTTGCTTTTGGATTTTTTCGCTTATGGATCAATATGTTAAGCCAGTACTGGAATATCAGTATTTTATTATCAAATGTGTTGGCCTATAATGACCTAAACCTACTAATATTCAGTGCCAGCCCAAGCTTTCAAGGAGCCATAAGCAAATCTCCCGTAGGAACCCTCGTCACTTCACTGACACTTTGCTGTAACTACTGGCAGCTGTCGTTACAAAACTGTCTTTGTATGGATGAGCTATAAAAGAGACAAAAGAACAGTATACTAGTATTGGACAGAGGCAGATTTTTCACGCCGCTCTGATTAATTGTTATCCTATTGGCTAAAATGCAATTCAGCTTTTCATAATTTGATATTAAACTGTATGCACTCGTGTGGGCCCTCTGGTGGCTTCAGAGCCCTGTGCAGCTGCTTAGTCTGTTTATAAGGTAGGACTGGCACAGCTAATACTAGGGGTGTGCCAAAATATCTGAATATCGTGATACAGTATCGATATCGTGGGCTGCCGTGTAGATATACCGATATATCGTAGTTTTTGGTATAATTTACAGAATGACTTTGTGACAGTGCTACTTTGAAACTTGTTCATGCGACACATTTGCAAATCCAAATCCACTTTATTTGTAGAGCACATTTTATACAGGACTGTTTCCAAAGTGCTGCACACACACAAACATAAAGCGGCAAAACAAAAGTATATAATAACAACTCAATTTGATCTTACTGCTTGTAAAGCCAGTAAAATCAAATCCAAGCAAAATCATAAAACCATAAAATAGAAATAAATTAATAGAATAAATTTAGAATAAATAGAAAAAAAAAAAAGATAAAAACACAGAGGACCACACAGCTGATGCGGTGTTAAAGTGCCTATGACGGGTTGGACTATTCATGTACCTAAAATACATGTAAGATAAATATATTCAAAGATTTGCTAAAAATAATTATACATTTCATAATTTTTAGCTGTTTTTTTAGTTTTGTAACATCACTTCCTGGTTGTAAATGATGACATCACACTAGGAAATTACTTTGCGCACTGGGCTAAAACTCGGCTAATGTCACTGTTTTTTTGTCCGACAAATCAAAATACATGTGAACACCTTTATTTTGTTTAATTCATGTTTTATTGGTAATTTAAGTTGTTTATTTTGGGTTAATTATGCATAATCTTTGGATGGAGTGAGTCTCCCTAGTGTGATGTCATCAGTTTTTTACTTCCTGTTATTTCAAACGGATTTTTCCACTTTTCTCCACCAACTACAACTTGACTGGTGTAAAACAGTAATTTTTATGTACAATACGTATGAATACACCAAATAAAATCAAAATTAGAAAATTGTTAAAACCTGTCATGCGCACTTTAAAAGCCAGAGAATAAAAGTGGGTCTTAAGACGAGACTTAAAAAACTCCACTGTAGGGGCTGTTTGGACCTGGGGGGCAGAGTTTGGGGCCACAGAGAAAGCCCTGTCCTCCTGGTTCTAAGTCTGGTCTTAGGCACCGCGAGCTGAGCTGGCCCTCAGACCTCAGAGCGGGGGGGTGATACATTTGGATGAGGTCTGAGATGTACTGTGGGGCCATTCCATTCAAAGCTTTAAAAACAAACAATAAAATCTTAAAATCAACTCTAAAATGAACAGGAAGCCAGTGCAAAGACGCTAAAATCAGTTATGTGCTCTCGTTTTCTGGTTCCAGTTAAAAGGCGCGCTGCAGAATTTTGTACCAACTGTAAGCGGGAAAGTGCGTGGTGGCTAATGCCGTAAAAAAGTGCATTACAGTAGGGTAAACAAGATGAGCGTGCACAACTTGTTCAGAGGATTTAAAAGATAAAAAAAGGTTTGACTTTAGATAAAAGCCTCAAATGATAAACGCCAGATTTGATGGCCACGTTCACGTGTTTGTTAAGTTTAAAATCATTGTGAATAGTGACGCCAAGGTTGGTGACAGAATGTTTTACCTGCTGTGTGAGTGGGCCCAGGTCTATGAGGGGGTCATTGTTCCCAAACACAATGACCTCTGTTTTGTCCTCATTTAAACTTAAAAAACTGTGAGCCAACCAAACCTTGACATCACTAAGACACTCCAAGAAAGGTGTCAAGGGGGAGGAGCTACGTTTTTTGAGTGGCAGGTAGATTTGGCAATCATCGGCATAAAGGTGATATTGTATGCCATGTTTTTTAAAGATTTCACTCAGAGGGAGAAGGTACAGTGCAAAGAGAAGGGGCGCGAGGACTGAACCCTGGGGGACGCCGCAGGTTAGCGGGACCAGCACCAACACAGTGTTCCAAACGATTTAAAAGAGTTGTGTGGTCAAGGCAGCAGTCAAGTCTAAAAGTACTTAAATGGCAGAATCACCAGAATCCGTCACTAAAAACAGGTCATTAAAACCCTTTAAAAGTGCAGACTCTGTGCTGTGCAATGCTTTATCGCCCGATTGGAAGATGTCAGAAGTGCCATGTGCTTCTAGAAATGACTGGAGCTGTAAGAGGACACACTTCTCCAGAATCTTGGCCAGAAAAGGAAGTTTGGATATAGGCCTATAGTTAGAGACAACAGACGTGTCCAGACCAGTTTTTTTTTTTAACAAGGGTTCAATCACAGCCTCTTTACAGAACAAGGGCACAACACCGGAACCAAGGCTGCCATTAATAATTGATAAGCCATATATCAATTATCACATGTATCGCAATATCATGAGCAGTGTATCATGTGTTGTATCATGAGAGACCCTGTGATTCCTAGCCCTAGCTAATACTATTGATACTATTAAGCATTAAAAAATGTTTGGGCTGTAGTCGTTTAGTCGTTTAGTCGATCAATGGTATCTTAGTTTGAGTCTTAACATATAAATACACTGTTCTAGTACTTTTCTGTATAAATAGTTGTTTTTGCATGAACTCCTCTACAGTTGTGTTCTTTTGAGTGCAGTTTGGTTTAGATACATGGAAATACTTTACAGTTTTTATATAGATTTGCTACATCCCCTTTTAGTCAACTAATCGGTCGATAGGGCTGGTCTTTAGTCGACCAAGAATTTCTTTAGTCAAGGTCATTTGAAAAAGAATATATACATGCCTTTAAAAAAAATATATATATATCTAAGGCTTACCATTTACTCTTTGTCTAGCATTGTTTTCAAAAGAATATATTTTAGCGCAATAAAAACATAATTTCATCCCTTCTCAAGTAAATCCCCTCTACTACACTGTTAATAGTTACATGTATAGACGATGATATCCAAAAGAAAAAAAAATCTGCGACTCATGTCCAAAACGTCGATATGTTTTTTTCAAATAAACTCGAATAAAACAACCTAACACCGCCGTCGGTCTGCCATGGCGAGGCCGTGTGTGTGAGCCGCGCTGGGCCTCGAGGCCGCTGGAATTTGACCTCACAGACAGCCGCTTCTGCCTGGCTGGCCCTGCTCGGTTTACAGCAGAACAGTGCTTTTGACAGGTATTGATCGGCCCCTAAATGATTCAGTGGTGGGCGTCTCCGATATGTGCGCCGGTACTTGTGTCACTTGCACTTGTGGCGGCGTAAACGTGCTCACGGCGCACGCACACGGCACAACATGTGGTTAAAGCGAGACCAGGACAGGCACATACGTGGTTTAAAGTCCAGGACAGGTTCGACGTCACAATTTACTAAAACGTAGTATGATTATATTTGAGATTTTACTAAGCATTCTTCCCGTTTGTCCTCAGTTTGACTATTTCCTGTGACAATCTGCTATTTTTGTGAAATCGTCGTATCGTGATTCAGAGTTTCTCTCTTTAATGCCGCTGTCTTTCACTTTTTCTCCTGTTGTTTAGCCTCTGTAAGCCTTTAAGGAGATACATTTCTTTACCTCTTATGGGTTAGGGCTGCACAATTCAACCAAATCGACACAAAATCTCACTTTTAAAGGATGCAATTAGCAAACGCTGCAATTTTTGAAACAACATGTCTTGCTTTGATTTGAATGAAAACTACTAATACTGTAGTTTAGATTTGTACAAGCGACAAGTACTCGACCTACAAACATAACTCAATGCACCAAAACGCGACTAAAAGAGATAAAACGTGACTAAAAATGACAAAGACGCTACTAACAGTGACAAAGACACATTTAAATACGGCAAACACAATTAAACGTGAGAAAAACGCGACAAAAAGTGGCAAAATTGTGTTTATAAAGTGAATTTGAACTGAATCCTAGTACTAAAACATAAATCGCAAACCTAATCACAATTTGATATTTTCCTAAATCGTGCAGCTCTATTATAGCCAATAGAAAACTACAAAGTGAACACGAATTGTGATAAAATCGAAATCATGTTCTGGCCCCTAGAAAATCATGCTAATAATTTTCTGCCATATCGCCCAGCCCTAGTTTCCTAGCAACCATTTTGAAAACAAGGGCCAAAATCTATATAAATTACACAATACCTGATAACACCTTTAATTTGTTAAATGGCCGTTTAAACTGTCAGAAAAATGTTTCAGTTGACTTTTAACCGTCTATTTATTTTCAATGGTATGTTGCTTTGTCGACATCACAGACGGATTCCATTTTAGTACTCAGCACTACTTCCTGTCATTTTAAACTTTTATTTTTCAAATTTTCTTCCCAAACTGCTACTTTACAGATGTCAGCTAAGATAATTATTTACCACAGGTGCCCTCCCACCAAACTAAGTCAGTATTAGGGGAAAATGAGAACCTGTCATATAGACTTTAAAGTCGGAAAGGTGGAGAAATCAGGGTCGATTTTGCGGTTTGTTTAAATGTAAATGTTTTGTCAAAGTTTAGTATCAGGATCTTTAAATGTGAATGAGATTTTGACCTTGTTACAACAGTGTGTCCTCATTATTAGTTTAAAAGCTGTATTTTGAGTGATTCCTGCATCTTTGAGTTAATCCTGCTCAGACAATTCCTGTTTTCACCTACCCCCTATCCCCGCCCACATCCCTGCACTTAGTTATGATTATTTGAAACATGAAAACAGTGAATGAAAATGAAAATGAAAAGAGTGGTACGGGTAGGGTTCTAGAATGTCACGTAGCACTTTTCAAAATTAAAAAACGTAAATAACGATCTGCTATTTGTGATAGTGAATTGTTAGTTTTGAAGAGGAATCAGTGGACCTGTTTCTATTGTTAAGCCGTTTTAGATCAATATTGCAATTTACAATGAACAAAATGCAAAATTATGACCTACTTATGTTATAGGTACAAAACTAACCACCCGAAAAAGGCATATTATGTCTCATTACATTAAAAGTACTGGGACTATCAACATGAAACAAAAACTGACATGGCAATAAAAATCTAATATGTTTGCACAAATCAAGTTAAATGCAATTATTTGGTTTACTGCGTTGATAAAAATGATAAAAAGGTGGCGTTTCCAGCAACAAGCTTGACTGTTAATTGTAGTGATTGTAGGAAGCGCTGATCCAAAAGATTACAAAAACCTTTGTGAACCCAACAAAAAGAAAAAATCAAGCCAAAACAGTATTTATTTCTTTTAAAGGCGCATTAAAGAAGATAATGAGCACCGCGTGGGTACATAGCTGTCAAAAATGTGAAACAGGTGCTCAAATGGAGATTAGGGTGCTTTGTTACAAGAAAACAGTTCAGTCTAAAGCTGGCTATCCGTCTCCTATCCGATCAGAGGCTGTTGATGGTTCCTCACACTCGTTTTCGGACCAGACGAGACCGATCCTTCCAGTCTGTGGCTCCCAGACTTTGGAACCATCTTCCACTCGATTGATTTGTTCAAAAGCAAACTTAAAACTTTTGTTCAAGTGTTTTAATTACAGCAGATTTAGGGACTGCTTTCATGGTCATTGTTTTATGTATTGCCTATTGTAAGTGTTTTACTGTTATGTATCAGTTTCAGCATCAGCCTCTGCTCCACAGACCTCAGTGTGTGAGAGGGAGTGTCAGATCGCTCATATAAGAAGGGCTCTGAAAGTCAGTCCCAACATTTTAAAGTGTATGCGAGAGGAGACGGGCTTTAAGAGGAGGGTAAATGTGAGCCGTGTGTTTGTGCGGGTCAAGATCCTCACTGCAGAGTTCTAAACCAACAGACGAGGCACTCCATCTTGTTTAAACATGAAAACAAACTATTAAAATAGTCTAAACACAAAGACACAAAGGCATGAATTATAAGTTTGTGTGTTGTGTTGAGAAGCTCTTACTTACTTGCTTACTCTATTTGGGTGAAAATAGTAGCAAGATATTTATGGAATCATCCCAAAGACAAAAAATTCCAAGGTAGACAGGAGGACTTCAAGGTTCCAGTAATATTTGTCTGTCTTGTATTGTTTGTCAAAGCCTGTCTTGTCTTTGTTGAACTGTTTTGTATTGTCTGACTTTGTCTTGTCTTATGTTATGTTGCCCTTGTCCATTTTTAAATTATTTATTCATTATTATTTTTATAGTGTTTTTATCGTGTTTTGTTGTTCTGCAATTTAGTTTATTATGTATTTATTATCATCATTTTCATTTAAATTAATTTTAAAAAACATGTTTCAATTCTTAAGTCGTAATTTGTTTTTTTTGCTTGTCTGTCTAGTATCAAAAAATGCCACAAATGTAAGATTTGATACAAAGAGATGAATAAAAATAGTTGATTGCAAAAAAAAAAAAAAAAGAAAAAGAAAATTCCAGGGCACTCTGTGAACATAAGAAACATTCAAAGCCTTTATTACAGCATGGCTCGAGACGGCCCAGCACTACTTCTTTTTGGTGTAGGGTTCTCCACCTGCCTTCTTTCCTCTGAGGGAATGTTATTACTTTATCTAGGAGTTCTAGATTGTACGCCATTAGATCTGATCTTGCATAAAAGTTAAAAGTGCACATGTACTGCCTTCACCACAGTGTAAGGAAAGCTCTTCCAGGCCGTTCTCTCTATCTGAAGGGCTAAATGTCAAGTATTTTAAGTTGAGGGCACTCTGGCTGACTGGAGGATATTAGAAAATGAATGATCCTGTAAAGTACTCTTTTTTTTTTTTTTTTCGCTTCTTTTTTATGGCAGCGAGAAACTGACACATTGATTAATCAGCCAGAAGGTGTCGGCTTGTAACGAATATCAATTAATTTTCTCCATCCAGCTGCAGCGGAGGAGGCGTCATTAAAATGAATGAGAAGACCTTGACTTAGCAAACCCAACAAACACGCGGCGGGCCACAGCGGGCTCAGCGGGGGGGCGGGGGGGAGGGTCACCTGACTGCACTGCAAAAATAATATTATCTGAGGTTAACATGACTGCAGTGGAGGATTTAGCGCGCGTCGTTTTGGAGATGTGGGAATTTAGTGGCGCTGGATGCGAGTCTGAGGATCGTTTTGAGCTTCTTTTCCAATGCGCTTTCAACTTTATTCAGTTTTGGAATATGAAAAATACAAAGTGGAACAACTCATATCATGTAAGTCAGTGGTTCTCAAGTGTTGTAAGCGGGCTTCTATGTCCGTTGCTTTAATATATTTCAAGTGGTGTGAAAAGCTTGCAAACTACTGACCTGGGCCCAGTTAAAATGAGTTAAACCCATCTAAAGGCTTAACCATTTTTATAATTTTTTTTTTGTTTTTTGGTCAGTTTGGTCTCTCAACATATAGGCTTTCATGTGGAAACAACAAATCTTATCTTATCAAACTTTTATTATTACTTAATTTAATCCACTTCATCCATAGATTATACCTTCAAATGCCATTTTCCCTGTAGGGACATAAAGATCATCACTTTAAGTAGCTGCGAGACACACCAAACATTACAATCATGTACTTAACTTAATCTTTATGGAATGTACAAAAGGATTTATTGATATCTGATTCCAAGCCTGGTTTGTTAGAGCTTTAATTTTAAAAAATGAGGCAAAATTTGAATTTTTATGCCAATTTTAAGTCAGATCTAGTTTATTTGAAAGCTAAATAAGAAATCCAATATCCTCCGTACATTTTTTGGTAACTAATATGTGTACAAAATGAACTAAGAAATGTAAATCTGGTTCTGTCCATTTTTCAGATTTAAACATCAGAATCAGAAAGCTTTTTATTGCCATTGTCCGTGAACAGAACTCACAACTTGCTTTGGCGGTAAGGTGTGACAAAATAAAGGCATGCAAAATAAAATATGCATAGAATAAAAATGAAATACAATAGGACACAAGATCAGAACAATAGCGCAAAGAGTGGAATAGTATTATTTACATGATTAAAGGGACATATTATGGCTCTTTTACACATAAAATGCCTTATTTCTACATGAAAACACTGCATGATGATATAGTACATTCTTTTTCTTACATTTATGTGCATTTAAGATTTTTTTCCCACTCACCTGCAGTGTCTCAACAGTCATTTTCGCTCCTGTACTCCATTTTCCACAGTGCACGGGTCACATGACTGCCCCCCTCCCCTCTCTCTCTCTCCACATCAAACCCACACGGCGGGCTAATTAGCAGCAGCACCAGCGCTCGGGGCCACGCAGCACTCATCTTTATTTACCTCTTTAATGAAGCCTAATCATCACCTTAATTCCCTTTTAAAAGGACAAAGCAGGGAGTGTAACATGAGCGGAGTGAGCGCTCGGATGATCTGAAGAGGCTGCTATTTATACATACAGCCGCTGTGATACTGTGGACTGCACGCACTGCGCACTTTACAGGGCTGTTTGTTAGGTAAAGGGAAAAAAGACGAACAGTGTTTTTCAATGTTTTACAGTTGCATGATGTTCACACGTTAAAATTGAGACAAAACCTAACTAAACCCAAACGGTAAACAGTAAATCAGGACTACACCGGGCTAAAAAAGTGTCAACGCATTCCTAAAGAAGTCATATTATACTTTATATATTTTTTAGGTTTTTTAGTATTAAACCATAATAGATCATTATCAGGGGCGTAGCACTAAATACAAACCTTCTCGGTGGGCCCCTTGTACATGATTTTGTGTGTGATTCATTTCCAGCAAATACGGTTATCATAGAATATTTTCATTCACTGTTGCTAGAATATGCACTCTATGGTTTCTACAATATTTATAGACATCCTGCAGAGCGATTTGCTCTTAAAAACAACAAAAAATTACATAGACAAGATGAACATTCTTAACTTAGAGTTACCGGCCTGCGTTATGGTACTGTTTGTTTTTGCTGTAACTATACCAGAACAATTTCACAAACATCTCGAAAGGTATTCTTACAATAACAAAATGCACCAACTACAAATGTTTAATCCCCAGTGTTATTTGTTAACACCCAGCCAGTAAAGCAATATGGGCCCCATGTGGGATAAATGTGGGCTTCATGGGTAGTGACTGGGCATGGGCTTTCCACGGCCAATCCAGCCAGGCCCGGATGGTTTTACTAATAGAGGCTCCGGTGTGATTCCAACACAGGTTTACTTCACGGCCACATTGAGGTTCAATATGGGTTACATGGGCATGGGAACTACATGGACAAACTGTACTGGGGCCCATACGGTTTACAAAACATGGGTCCCAAGAGTGAGGCCCATGTGGGAGAACTAAATGGGACCGTTTGGGTTTACACATGGACTTTTTTTTTTTTGCATGGGTTGGAACTGGGTTAACTTTTGTGGGCCCTTTACAGTTTTACTTAATGGGTCCCAAATGAGACACCCATGCCAAACACACTTCAAGCCCACATGGGCCAACCCACACTGAGCCATCATGCAAACCGTGGACAAACCCAGTTACTGCCCACATGGGTAGAATTCTGGGGCCAAAGTGGGTCACATGTGAATAGCTCACTTGGGCCCCGCTTGAAACCCATGCTACACACTTCAAGCCCACACACCGAGGCTGGGCCACCATGGAACCTGCAGACAAACCCATTTAGGGCCCACATTGATTTGCTGGGACCTTGGCCAATATGTGAGAAATAATTTTCTTCTTTTTTATTTAGTCTCTCAAGTTCTTAACTCGACCACACTGCATTTTATTACAACAAAAATAGAGGAAAAAATGAGGAAAAAAAACAAAAACGATCAAACACATGCTTTCGAGGGCCCTGAAAAACTAGTAACCTCTACCCCCACAGTCCGACAACCTTGATCATTATTCTATGTTTTGTTAATTGTAAATGGCAATATTTATCTCAAACAGATTCATTGACTTCCGGTTCAAAATGAATGTTTTTTCATCACAAATTTCATGTAGAGTTTTACATTAAATTAAATTAAGACCTGCCCTTTAACTTGGTATTGTTTGTTCATTTGTTGAGCTTGACAAAAACAATTGGATGGATTTTGGACCTTGTTTTCAAAATGGTTGCTAGGTAACAGTTGTGGAATTATCTCTACCTGTCACACTGTATTTGCTGCCCACGGTCAACCAGGAAGTAATATTACAACATTATGAAAACTGTCAAACTGGGGACAAGTAGGTAAATGTTTAGTAAAATCTTAAAAATATCATCATCATGTTCACTATGTTTTAGTGAAATTTGTCATTTAACCTGACTTTAAGTGTCAATAAAAGTAGTAAATAATGGGAAATTGTTTGCGAAATGTTCTTTAAAATTGACCCAACTTCCTTTGTTTTAATAGTTTGAAGCTGTCATCAGATGTACTATTTGTAATGTTTTACCTTACCTTTACCTTACTTTTACCATTAAACAAAAATGTATGTTTTTTAAATGTCAGGACAAGAGCTAAATAATCCTAACATCACCAACTTCTACAGGTCAAAGGATAATTATACAATTGTCTGTTGCTGTTTGAGTCCTGAACCACCTCTGGCTACGTTCCGTTTTTGTTTTTTTCTTCGCGAGACACAAATTGCCGCTGACTCTGTATCGACGGCGCTGCTCTCCTCAACACATATAGCCTCGTCTGGCCTTTTGCACTTGCTTCTATGCATTTGGATACCTGCTAGGCTCCAGCCCAGCCTTCCCAGCATGCTCTGCTCTGATTGTTTAAGATGGGCTTAAGGTTGCGTCTTGGGAACACACCGGCTTTTCCAAACAATCTCAATTAGACGGTGGAGCGGGCCAGCGGGTAAGGGGTGGGTCACTAGGGGGCGCTCACCTCCATCAGCCTGACAGTACAGAGAAGAGAAGGCCAGTGCAAGGGCCAAGCTGTTTTTCAGGACTGGAGCGCCGGCTGTGTTGGCCTTACCTCTCGGTCGACCTCTGGATTACTCTGCTGCCAGAAGGATGCCCACTGTCCACTCACAACAGCGGGGCTACACTTAAAACGTAGACACCTCTTTTGTTACTACACTTCCTGGCCCAAAAAAAAAAAAAAAGAAGTTTCCACCTGGATTCAGCTAAGCAAATAGGTACAAGCCTCCTGTTGGATAACCGTTGCATGGGTGATTGTCTTGAGTATTGATTGAGTATTTTTGCATAGTCCAAATAGTCCAATCTTTTGAAAAATAAATTCAACTTTCAAGACATGAGGCGGTACAGGGCTGTGCGGGGCAGTAACTGGTGTTTCCGGTGCACAGAGGTGGACCGTAACGCCTTGTTTGAGGGGTCTGAAGGGGGTCGCAAGAAATACAGGGTACTGGCTCGTGGACTGGTTTAGAGCGAGACGACTGAGCAAAAGAGAACGCAGAAACGTCAAAAAGCCAATATGAAGACAAAAAAAATCCTTCCTCACCAAATGCCGACTCGATCTTGTGAAAACGTGGCATATTTCCAGTGACGATAACTTTATTTGTTTTGTATTTTGAGCTGAAAGACAAAGTGCACGTTAGCATTAGCTGTTTCCTGTTTGATTTAGCACTCGCGTCAAGACCCAAAATATTAAATTTCCTGCATCAAACCTCGTCCAAACCCGATGTATTTCATAAAGAGAGGTCAAAACGTGTCGCAGATGCACAGAGAAGTGACGCAATACAGTAGAAAAAACTGATAATAGCCCAGAAGTTGTGTCTTTTTACCTCCAGCTTAGTCTTACTAAGTCTTAGAATTACTAAATGTATTTTTGTGAATCACTGAGAGTAGCCCAATTAACAGAACGACTCAGGTACGATTTAGATTTAATTCATGAAGAAAACATGAGTCATGTTTGGGTGACCTGTGAACCTTGACCTCTGCACAGAAACACAGTGCATTATAGCTACTGATTTAAAATAAATGAGTTGTAACAGCTAAAGTGAGGATTTTTTGTTTGCATAAAAAATAAATACTCCGCACAGACTCGATCCAACAATTGTGCCTGCATTGGCGTTGCTTTCAAACATAATTATCTTTTTATCCATGTTTTGATTTTAAGGAATAATTAAATCCCTTTTTTTTTTTTTCAGCCTCTTCTCTCATCTACAAGGGCCACTTGAGGAGCGCTGAAGGAGCTGGGATAATTGCACTCATCAGACATACAGGATCTACCTTTTTATGTGCACTACTCACTTTGATGTTTGCTTTAAGAACGTGCCTATGCTCCGGAGATACAAATAACGGATAATCAGCTCAAACAAGCACAGCCATAATAAGTATAATATTATTAACAGTATAGCATCAAATACGTGCTAGTTTATGTTATTGTTAAGTGCTTTGGCATTTTCAGCTGCATTTGGGTGTTCTTCTCTTTGGATGATTTCATATATGAAGTCACTCGCCATCATTTTGAAATGAAGCTATTATCAATACAGCCCTGCAATTTCTGCATGGTCTTTTCTCCAGCGAGTTTAACCGTAAAGGCAAGAACGGGGGCGCAGACAGGGGAGGGGTTGGGGGCAGCGAGAGCGAGGGTCTAGCAGTCTCTCCTCACAGCAAAAAGGTCGCAGGTTCAACTCCAGGGCCAGACCGGGCTTTACTGTGTTGAGTTTGTATGTTTCTCCCATGACACTTGAGTGTATGCAGTAGTAGTCGCCTAGCGTTATACACAATCTAGTTATGTTATCACTTTAAGAGACACTACAGTTAGGTTAGCAGTAGCGGTTATCGTGTTTATAGGCAGAAATGCACATTATGGAGATGATTTGAGGACTTAATACAGCAGAAGATTCTCGGATAAGTGACGTCTATGATCTGAAAAAACGTCAGCGGTCGAGGGAGTTCAGCAGGAAGTGTTTTTGACGGAGGATTTTCAAAAAAAACATTCCTCAAAAAGGCATGAATGCAGCTAAATGCAACTTCAGGTACGTTTTTGAGGACGGAACATTGTTAGAACATGGTTAAAAGCTCAAAAAAGTCACTGTAGCTGTAATATGTGTCCTTTAATAATGCCTTTAATCTGTCTTTTTTCATTCATTGTTGCAGCCCTAAACTGTAACTAAATACCAAAAAAATGCAAATTTATCACCATAACTCATAACTTACATGCATAAAAATAAATCTGACATCACTTTTCACAGTTATTTGCCCATATAACATCATTCTCCGACACACTATCGTTTCATAGCGTATATTCAAGTAAAGTTCAAGTACCCAAACCCCATTATAAACATCTCCTATTGTGCTCAGGCTGAACTTCCTCCGGCCTGACAGTCTGATTCACACCATCACTTACCTCCTTAAATCATGTCTCCTGCCTCCAATCTCCCCCGGCTTCCTCTGCACGCCGCACCACCAGGAAAAGGTATATATATTTTCATGACATCTATCATTGGTGAAAATCCGCAGACAATAACCACACAGCCTTGCTCTCACACGTGGCGGGCACTGGCACCTCTTGATACCGCGCTTGTTTGTGTCTTCCACTCCTAACCCCCTCCGCCATCACTCCCGAGGCCCCGAGTCGTACCTACCGCAGCGCAAAGCCATCTTAAATAAGCACATACTTTAGCTGGGCCTCGGCGGCGAAGAAAGAGGATCATTATTTTGGAGGTGGAGAAATCCCACTTTGACAGATGGAGACACGGGGGCTGATGCGCCACATAACAAGATCTCAGAAGAGTGAACGAGCGGCTCCTTACATATCAAAAGTGCAGCCCGGAGGATTTATTTGTTTTGTTGCGGCGGGTGATGGGTCTATTCCGCCGAGTTGGGGTGAGGGACGGAGGGGCGGCGGGTTCGGGAGGTGTCAGCGGCGGACCGCGGTGAGGGGGGAAAAGTGACGCGGGACTGTCGACGATTAGAAGTTTAAGATCCATTTTCAAATAAGAAAAGTTTGATGGAGGTGTATTCCAAGGTTGAAGCACACTACACGGCAAAAAACTTGAATTAATCATTTTTATCTGGATTTCAGTAGTTGAGAGATTTAATTGCTGATGTGCTGCAGAATATTTCACTGGTTTCAAGGTATTTCTGACTGATTATGCGATAATTTTGCTTAAAATAAGAAAATAAAGTTGCCAAGAAGCCTCTTATGATGAGTTTAAAATCAAGGACGAGTACGTCGCCCGGACTGGCGTCACCGGGGCCCCACCCTGGAGCCAGGCCTGGGGTGGGCGCTCGACGGCGAGCGTCTGGTGGCCGGGCCTTTCCCCACGGGCCCGGTCGGGCACAGCCCGGCGAGCGACGTGGGGCCGCCCTCCCGTGGGCCCACCACCTGCAGGAGGATCCATAAGGGGCCGGTGCAAAGAGATCTGGGTGGCAGTCGAAGGCAGGGGCCTCGACGACCGGATCTCCGGGCGCAGAAACTAGCTCTGGGGACATGGAATGTCACCTCGCTGGGGGGGAAGGAGCCTGAGCTCGTGCGGGAGGTCGAGCGCTTCCGACTAGATATAGTCGGCCTCACCTCCACGCACAGCCTGGGCTCTGGAACCCGTCTCCTCGAGAGGGGCTGGACGCTCCATTTCTCTGGCGTTGCCCGCGGGGAGAGGCGGCGGGCTGGTGTGGGCTTGCTCATAGCCCCACAGCTCAGCCGTCACGTGTTGGAGTTCACCCCGGTGAACGAGAGGGTCGCATCCCTCCGCCTTCGGGTGGGGGACAGGTCTCTCACCGTTGTGTCGGCCTCACGGGCCGAACAACGGTGCAGAGTACCCGGCCTTCTTGGAGTCTCTGGGAGGGTACTGGACAGTGCACCGCCCGGGACTCCGTTGTTCTACTGGGGGACTTCAACGCCCATGTGGGCAACGACAGTGACACCTGGAGAGGGGTAATCGGGAGGAACGGCCCCCCCGATCTGAACCCGAGTGGTGTTCAGTTATTGGACTTCTGTGCTAGCCACAGTTTGTCCATAACGAACACCATGTTCAAGCACAAGGGTGTCCACCAGTGCACGTGGCACCAGGACACCCTAGGCCGGAGGTCGATGATCGACTTTGTTGTTGTGTCATCTGACCTTCGGCCGCGTGTCTTGGACACTTTCGGGTGAAGAGAGGGGCGGAGCTGTCAACCGATCACCACCTGGTGGTGAGTTGGATCCGCTGGCGGGGGAGGAAGCCAGAACGACTTGGTAGGCCCAAGCGCATCGTGAGGGTCTGCTGGGAACGTCTGGCAGAGCCCTCTGTCAGCAGGGTTTTCAACTCGCACCTCCAGGAGCTTCTCCTAGATCCAGGTGAGGCTGGGGACATGGAGTCCGAGTGGACCATGTTCTCCACCTCCATTGTCGATGCGGCAGCTCGTAGCTGTGGCCGCAAGGTCTCTGGTGCCTGTCGCGGCGGCAATCCCCGAACCCGGTGGTGGACACCGGAAGTAAGGGATGCCGTCAGGCTGAAGAAGGAGGCCTACCGGGCCTTGCTGGCTTGTGGGACTCCTGAAGCAGCTGACAGGTACCGGCAGGCCAAGCGTGCTGCAGCCCGTGCGGTTGCAGAGGCAAAAACTCGGGATTGGGAGGAGTTCGGGGAGGCCATGGAGGAGGACTATCGGTTGGCCTCAAAGAAATTCTGGCAAACCGTCCGACGCCTCAGGAGGGGGAAGCAGTGCTTCACCAACACCGTTTACGGTGCGGGTGGAGAACTGTTGACCTCGACTGGGGAGGTGGTTGGACGGTGGAAGGAATACTTTGAGGACCTCCTCAATCCCACTGTCACGTCTTCCGAGGAGGAAGCAGAGGCTGAGGTCTTGGAGGCGGACTCATCCATCACCCTGGCTGAAGTCACTGAGGTGGTTGGCAAGCTCCTTGGTGGCAAGGCTCCGGGGTGGATGAGATCCGCCCTGAGTATCTTAAGTCTCTGGATGTTGTGGGACTGTCTTGGCTGACACGTCTCTGCAACATCGCGTGGCAGTCTGGGACGGTACCTCTGGACTGGCAGACCGGGGTGGTGGTCCCTCTGTATAAGAAGGGGGACCGGAGGGTGTGTTCCAACTACAGGGGGATCACACTACTCAGCCTCCCTGGTAAGGTCTATTCCAGGGTACTGGAGAGGAGAATCCGACCGATAGTCGAACCTCGGACTCAGGAGGAGTGAGGGGTGTGGTTTTCGTCCTGGTCGTGGAACACTGGACCAGCTCTATACTCTCCATCGGGTGCTCGAGGGTTCATGGGAGTTTGCCCAACCAGTCCACATGTGCTTTGTGGACCTGGAGAAGGCATTCGACCGTGTGCCCCGGGGCGCCTTGTGGGGAGTGCTCCGGGAGTATGGGGTCCGGGGCCCTTTGTTAAGGGCTGTCCGGTCCCTGTATGACCGGAGCAGGAGCTGTGTTCGCATTGCCGGCAGTAAGTCAGACCTGTTCCCAGTGCATGTTGGACTCCGCCAGGGCTGCCCTTTATCACCGGTTCTGTTCATAGTTTTTATGGACAGAATTTCTAGGCGCAGTCAGGGCGTGGAGGGCGTCTGGTTTGGGAACCACAGGATCTCATCTCTGCTGTTTGCAGACGATGTCGTCCTGATGGCTTCCTCAAACCAGGACCTGCAGCATGCACTGGGACGGTTTGCAGCCGTGTGTGAAGCGGCTGGGATGAGGATCAGCTCCTCCAAATCCGAGGCCATGGTTCTCGACCGGAAAAAGGTGGCTTGCCCTCTCCGGGTGGGTGGGGAGTCCTTGCCTCAAGTGGAGGAGTTCAAGTATCTCGGGGTCTTGTTCACGAGTGAGGGAAGAATGGAGCGTGAGATTGACAGGCGCATCGGTGCAGCGTCTGCAGTGATGCGGGCGCTGTATCGGACTGTTGTGGTGAAGAGAGAGCTGAGTCGAAAGACGAAGCTCTCGATTACGTCAATCTACGTTCCTACCCTCACCTATGGTCATGAGCTCTGGGTAATGACCGAAGGACGAGATCGCGGATACAAGCGGTCGAAATGAGCTTCCTCCGCCGGGTGGCTGGGCGCTCCCTTAGAGATAGGGTGAGGAGCTCAGTCACACGGGAGGAGCTCAGAGTAGAGCCGCTGCTCCTCCACGTCGAGAGGAGCCAGCTGAGGTGGCTCGGGCATCTGTTCCGGATGCCTCCTGGACGCCTCCCTCGGGAGGTGTTCTGGGCATGTCCCACCGGGAGGCGGCCCGGGGTAGACCCAGGACACGCTGGAGGGACTATGTCTCTCGGCTGGCCTGGGAACGCCTCGGGATCCCCCCGGAGGAGCTGGAGGAAGTGTCCGGGGTGAGGGAAGTCTGGGAGTCCCTGCTCAGGCTGCTGCCCCCGCGACCCGGCCCCGGATAAGCGGAAGAAGATGGATGGATGGATGGAAGTTGCCAATGCGGTAAGTAAAATTATCTTAATGCATTGGCAGATAATCTGGTTTGAAGTAAGAAGTAATGTATTGAAACAAGACAAATAATCTACTTCCATCAAATAAATAGTCTTAACTAATCTTAACTAGTCAAAAATGTCTAAAATGAAATTAATATCCTGAAATCTAGACTTTTTAAACTCATTTAGAAATTCATTTTTGCAATGTAGATGAAATGGGTTGAAAAAAAAAGAAAAGAAAAAAAAAAGTTTTTAAGGAAATCTGTTTCAATAATATCTAGTCCAAATGTCATTTGTTGTTATTGCTAAGGATAAAACAACAAGGGGCCGTTCATTGTGCAGTGTCGACACAAAATGTGGAGTCTTATACCACAAAAATGCACCACCTGCTTTTCTCCATGAATATGTGATTGCATTGTCTGGAATATTCCACATTATGGCATTAAACTGTATACCACATGTGTTCTTTACTGCTAAAAACATGAGAAATGCGTATTATTACTGTAAGTTTTCTGTACTGTTTTCAGGGAAATTAGGGTAAAGAAAGCATTCCAGACTGTATTTTGACTACATATTTGGGTCTCAAATCTCCTGCCATGGACTCAAGAAATGGATATCTTCGGTGGATACTTTTGGCCGCAGGGAAGAAGGCTCTCACAAAAAATGGATGACACAAACTGCACCAACAATCAAGGGCTGGACTGACACAGTAACAGACATGAGAAAAATGGAAAAATTGACATTCGGAGTTAATTTGAAAATGGACAAATTTGATAAACTTGTGCTCTGTGTTCCGTTTATATACATTTAAAAAAACAGAAAAAATATGAAAAAAAAAAGAAAATGGAAATTAAAGGTCTAATGCCAAATATCTAAATCATACCTGAATTATAATTCTTGTATTATATGTAATAGTATAATATTTGAAGCCAATCACAATGGTGTTAATAATCCACTTTAAAGGTCCCATAACATGCAAAATTGACTTTTCAGAGGTTTTAACCTTCCTACAGTGCTATTTGGGCCTCGTATGTGTGCCCAAAGTGGTTTTTTGATTGATTCCCGCATGCTTTCGCTAGAGAACTGTCTTTTTTGTCCCCCTCGGCTGAGCAGGCAGACGGGGGCTCATCCCATGGATGACGCGGTGTTTAAGCCACGCCTCCAGGAAGCGCGCAGCCACAGAATAAACACAGCTAATGCTAATGCTACACAGTAATTACACGATGGATACGACAGATCGAAGAGTTAGCTTGTTATTTACCAAACGGCAACGTGCGTCGTCAAGGTACTGGAGCACGTCAAACTCCAGGTCAGATCCAGGACGTAGGACTCGACGCACGACGCACCGTCAGGACGGATAAAAGGTTTATTCCTGTGTTTGTGTATCGCTGTTTACCGGAGCACACGGCGCATGCGCACTATCTCCGCTCTAGGCTTCGGCACGAGTTGGGCGGGGGAGGCGCGCGAGTTGGGCGGGGGAGGTAGACTGCTCTCTGTTCGGGGGGGTCAGATCTCAGAGTGAGCCGTTTGCTTTTACAAGGAGGGGGGCCAGTCCAAGAAATGGGTGTTTTTTGGAAACTGTTATGTTATGGATATTGTACAACGCAAAATTTTATCAACAAAGCCCTTAGAATAGACTGTGTAAAGGGGAAAATAGCAGAATATGGGACCTTTAAAAACTATAAACCAGGGATATTCAACTTTGTTTTACAGAGGGAAGATTTTTCAGATGGTTTTGGCCAGAAATATGCCCAATGATTTTGAAATACAAAAAAAAAAGAACTGAACCAGGGCTAAAGCAAGTCTAAACCTGAACTAAACCAGGACTAAACTAGGTCTAAACCAGGACTAAACCAGGTTTAAACCATATCTAAACCATGTCTAAATCTGGACAAAACCAGGTCTAAATCAGGACAAACCAGATTTAAACCATGTCTAAACCACGTCTAAGCCATGTCTAACCATAACTTAACCAGGTCTAAACCAGGACTAAACCAGTACTAAACCAGTACTAAACCAGGACTAAACCAGGACTAAACCAGGACTAAACCAGGTCTAAATCAGGACTAAACCAGGACTAAACCAGGTCTAAACCAGGACTAAACCAGTATTAAACCAGGACTAAACCAGGACTAAACCAGGACTAAACAATGTCTTAGCCAGGTCTTAACCAGGACTAAACCAGGACTACTCCAGATCTATACAAAAAGAGATGAAATATTTTCTATATTTTTGGAAGATGAGTTGAGGGCCGGATCATAACCCTTGAAGGGCCTGATTCCGCCCCCAGGCCTTAAGTCGAAGCTATAAACCACAACACATGATAACAAATATGGTCTCTTTTTACACTGTCAACAATACAAACATCTCCTGTTAAAATGCAAAAAAAAAAGACCCACAAAACTGACTCATCTTGGCGAAATGCACTGAATGACTGAGAGCCTCCACAAACTCAAATGTACAGTTGCGGCGGTGGTCGCTCTGCACCTCTGTGAGCCTCTGCAGACTCCTGCGTGCCCAGTGTGCACAGGCCATAACCCCGGCACACTTCACATCTGATTAATGTCTCATACATGAACTCAGGGCCTCCTCCTCTCCACTCACCTTCAGGATTTGACTGTCATCGCATGTGACGGCCATGTTCTCAGGGTCGCCCCGGAAACGCACTCTGACCTTGTGCCAGCACCACCTCTGCGCCCCAAAGCCCCAGTGCTCATTTGATAATTCGTCTGTCGAGGAAAGCAGGTGAGACAACAGAGCTTTTTAGGTTAAGTAGAGCGCCAAAAGTGACTTATTTTACCAAATATTCGATAAATTAAGCAGATGTTTAAAATGTTAGATGTGGCAAAACTTGTCCCTGGCGCTTTTGGTACTTAAACTTTTCACATAGATACATTTTTAGATGCGTGCATGGCTTTGAAACAGATTTTTCGGATGGTGAAGTAGATTGGACGGCTCTCTCGTTCTTTCCTCAATAGATAAACTTTCATATAAGATTAGATTAGCCTATATTTTCTTTTTTTTTAGATTGGACAAGCAATGTGAAAAACAGACAACAACAGACAGTCCAGTCACAACACATTCACAAAACCAAGAACATACCAAAGTAGTGCCATCCGAACTTCACAAAATCCAATGCATTACGTTTCTCTTTTGCAAATTCATCACTTTGTAGGCATCAACAAATGGCAGTCCTGATGCTGAAAACACATTCTGCACAGAACAAGTCTACCAAACATAAAACACCCATAAAGTACATTGTGCAATTGTTAGATTTTGTCACTAAATGCTGCTTCTACAATAAAATACATTTTAAAATATATATTCTTGTATTTATCACATGCAACTAAGATTTTTATGAAGAATACATGCTTAGAAGTCATTTGTAATACATGCAACTACTAAAAGTGTTGCAATTGAGTGGAGGAAATTGTAAGGACACATCCAAGTGTTTATGGACAGGCCAGACTAGCACTGATCCATGATTGGTGCAGGTTTTGGGCTTTACGTAGCGACCGTTCACATCAGAGAGCGGACACGTCGTTTGAAAACAAATGGATGTGAGGCTCATTCTGCTTTCTGATTGGACAATCGTGACTAAAACTCCAAATAACTTCATGTTAAATGTTTCTGTACTTAAAATCAACATTATTTACAACCGTTATTAGCAAAATCAAGCAATATCAGATTTGAACACGTTTACCTCGTATCTGGGGATATACAATCTAAATTCTACATACTCTTCCTTTAAATCCCTTCAGATGTAAAAGTGAAATAATGACACCACTGCAGACACAAATTTGTCAGCTGTTAGAATTTTGTTTTTTATTTGAGTCAGTCTGGGCCCGCTTCCTAAAACTCCTCGTTATAAACACTCAAACGAGGGTACCTTCTTCACACCTCTTCCTCCAGAGATTCCCAATTAAATGGAAACGTGTGAATGCCATTGTTTTTCGTTGTAATTAGGCAGACGTCGCAATACAATAAAACAAAGATGGATGGATGATATTTGCCTGCCACAAGTTACAACAGAAATGCATTGTCTATTATGTTTTAGTGGTCCAGATGTATTATTGAATCATGCATTGGTCGGATTATAGTCGAAAATTCAAGTCTATATGACAAGTTAGATCACAAAAATGTAGTGAACATGATTATAATTAAGATTTTATTATGCATTTTGCTCATCAGACCCCAGTTTGAAAGTTTTTGTGAAGTTTATAATGTTACTTCCTGGTTGGACATGAGCAGCAGATATGACATAGGTAGAGTTAATGGTTGTTACCTAGCAACCATTTTGAAAACAAGGGCCAATCCATATACATTGTACAAAAGTAAGAACTTGACAATAAATAACACCTTTATTTTGATGAATGATGGTTTAAACTGTCAGAAAAATGTGTCGTTTGCCTTTAAATAATCCCTGTATTTTCAAAGGCATGTCGCTTTTTGATGACATCACAGAGGGATTCTGTTATGAACCTAGCTCTAGTTTCCTGTCATTTTAAACTTTTGTTTTTCAACATTTTCTCACAAATTGCATCTTGACTAATGTAAAACTAAGATAAATATTTGCTACGGGTGCCCTTCCACCAAACTAAATCATATTTGGACAAACATAAGTACCTCATATAGACTTTAAGTATTTGCACTGTTTACTATAGGTGTTGGCTCAAGTGAAGAGTTAATAAAATAAAATGTATGTTAATTTTGCTCAGTTTTTTCATGCCTTTAGTGTTAAACAATCAACCAATCCACATTTTTCCACCAGGTGTCACTAAAATACGTAAAAAACACTCAACCCAACTCAACTTTTGAGCTATTCCCAAAAACAGACAGACTCTCCCATCACCACCGTGGACTCTTTCCGCTTCATCAGCACCACCATCACTCAAGACCTCAAGTGGGAGCCGACCATCAGCTCCATCATCAAGAAGGCCCAGCAGAGGATGTACTTCTTGCGGCAGCTGAGGAAAGCCATGCTGCCGACGCAGATGATGGTGCAGTTCTACACGACCATCATCGAGTCCATCCTCACCTCCTCCATCACCGTGTGGTACGCTGGAGCCACAGCCAGGGACAAACAGAGACTACAGCGCATTGTGCCTCTGCTGAGAAGGTGATCGGCTGCAGCCTTCCATCTGTCCAGGACCTGTACGTCTCCAGGACTCGGGGACGAGCAGGTCAGATCACAGCTGACCCTTCTCACCCTGGACACGGACTATTTGAGCCACTCCCCTCGGGCAGGAGGCTACGGTCCATCCGGACCAGAACCTCCCGCCACAAGAACAGTTTCTTTCCCTCTGCCGTTGGACTCATGAACACTTTGTAACATCTGTCACTTTAACAATATATTATATAAGAACAATCTATTTGCACTACCATTTGCACATTGCACTACCTGCCAACTGTACATTCTGTATATAGTCTATCTTAGTCTATTTTATTCTAATTTTATTTTATGCATGCCTTTTATTTTATCCATTGCTTTATGTTGCACCTACGCCGAAGCAAATTCCTATGTTTGTGAATTTCACTTACAATGGCAATAAACCGCTTTCTGATTCCGATTCTGAAAAAGTCAAGCTTGTCATGCTTTTTCAAATCAACTGTAACAAAATCTGAAGTATAACCCAAAGTTACCTCGAAGACTCCGCCAACTTTCGCTCCAAATGTTCTGATAAAACAGGTTAAAAAGTGCTGAAATCCAAAAAACCAATACACACCAGCGCTTCTCACAAGACTCATCCATCAAACAACTTTCCTCTTTTAACTTGAACTTCGGCGACGCGTTCAAATTGACTTTCAAACACCCTCTTGCCTTCAATTAAACCGGTCGGCCCTTTGATTCAAGCGGCAAGGTACGAGCAAGAAGATCGGCGCTGGGAGAAAAAAAAAAAAAAAACTGTATCAATCAATTTGGTATCTCTCCTTTCATTTGTAAAAACATGTAAAAACATACTTTGGCACCTGACGTTGAGGGAGCGCGTCTGAAATCAAAGCGAATTAATAATTAACTCTAATTAGCCGAGCGGGGGAGAGGTGTGATCTTGGTTAGCGTGGCACTGCTAGCATCCTCCATCTGAACTTATCGCTTGTCGTTTGCGATCGAGATGACAGAGAAGAGGTTAGAACGCCGAGGCTGGCTTGATTGGAGACATCTTTTTTTGTTTTTTTTAAAGTTCAAACAAGCAGACAAAAGTGTAGCCGTTCACGCTAATTACGCATCTTGTTATGAGACGATGGGGGCACTGATTACAAAGGTTTTAGCGTCGCAAGGTTACAATAAAAGTAAAAAAAAAAGAAAAAGGAGATTTAATTAATGTAGCAGCAGGGATGGCGGCGAGGAATAAAAGCCCTCAAAGGCTACAATGCGAGCTTCAGTAGCCCACTATTGGATTACACTGGGTTGCATCATGGCGGATTAGCTAACAAGTGCGAGTGTCGCTAAGCTAACAAACACCGCGCCAAAAAACCTAAAGGGCTAAATTAAAAGTGTAAAAAGTAATGGGGCTTGATTTGTTCTTTAAGAAATAAGGACATGCCTCAACTCAGGAATATAAAATGAACTTTCAAAACAATAGGGCTGGATTTACAACATTTTGCGAGGAATTATATAAAAGAACGGCTTTACAGGCTAATTAATAGTGCTAATTAGAAATGGTGTTTTTATTTTGACAATTTTTTCAAACACTGCTAGATATAGATTAATGGAGCAGTACAAAAGAAAGAAAAAAAGAAAAAGACAGAGCAGATCTCCATGAAACTGGATCAAAATTTAAATTAAAGGTGTACAATGTAATTTTTCATATGTGACAGCTTTGTCTGGAATGTTCCACAGTGCGATGTTAAACTCAACTTTCTATTTTACAAGTGTTTTTATTGCTCAATATTACAGCGAAAAACATGCATTCTAAGTGGATTCGCCTCTCCGCAGATCTGGCCTGTATCTTGGCGTGCTTGGCAGCCTGGTACTGATATGAACATTCAATTCTATTCATTTTAAGGAGGCAGCAAATTTAAAACTGCAATTTTGTTGTTTGTAAACAGCACAAACAAATGGTTGTTGTTTATATGTACGTTCCATTTGCCAACGAGTGATAAGAGTCAATATCTATCTTCCATCTCCAGTTTTTAAGGCTGTTGTCCACAATAATGTTTGATTCATGAAATATTCATTACATGGTTGTTAGCATGTAGGCTATGCTCAATTCACAAAACAGTGCCACATGAGTCTGGTGTTACTCATGTGTGGTCGAGCTGATGTCAGTCAACAAAACAGCCCTGTTTTTTTACAGTTTGTGATGTTTAAAGCCAAACGCTAACTTTCCCATTGAAAATGCATTAGAGCTCGGTAATGAGATGGTACCAGCTAATTGAATTAGGACACTGAGCAAACTGTCAGAGCTGGAATCGAACTCAGGACACTCAGGAGACTCCAAGAGACACATACAGGCTCCTTTTTTCACACGCCTGACTTCTTGTCTCAGTGCAGATGTTCTTACTTTTTTGAAAAATGTCTTAAAACCACCAGAAATCTGATCTGGTGCTGATTTAAAGAACGGTTGGTTCTGATGTCGTGAGCTCCGGAAGTTACTGTGGGCACCGCCATCTTTTTTCCGTTGTATTATTACATGGGACAGGCGAGCTCAACAGAAAATAAGTTCTACACTGACCACAAAATTGTTTTCAGGACGTCCAGGAAATCGGTGCATGGCTGATACTTGTGTACATTAGACATTTTACACAAATCAATCTACTTTATATGATATTTTAGCGGTGAGACTTTTCCCTCGTGAACCGAAAGCGAGTTTACGACAGGAATGCGGCTCTGTGGCAAAAAGAGGCAAAAGTGGGTGGGGCGGAATAAGGTCAATACTGTTCAGCATTATTATTTTGGTTTTTTGGTTTTAACATTTCTTTGTGTGTAATAAGCTCATGCAAACGACCAAACCCCAAATTTGGAACAAGCTTTGTGATGGGATGTTCATCAAAAACTACCCAGAGTTGCACTTCATCTCCTACTCCACAACCCCAGTCACTCAATTTCACTTAAATACATCGTTAGGCATTAATTCAAGTGCTCCTCCATGTTTTTGAATCCCACACACTTTCCTCATTCTGATCATCCCGGCATCTCAACTTTGACGAATCCCAACTCACATTTCATCACAGCTTTTTCCTCGCGTATTAACCCGTTTGGCCGACACGTGTCCCTGCCCGACTTTTATTCCAACTGCATATCCGTGCAAAGCGCCTCCTCCACAGAAACGTCCCGCTAACAAGCCCATTCGTCTTATATTTAGGAGCAAATCTGATTACGCCCGACGCTTTTGCCCTCGCCGCCGTGATGAATGGGCGGACTCACAGATGGGCGCTTTGATTTATCTCCCTGACCTTTTGTATGCAAAGGAGAGACGCGCGCTGCACAGGTCTAATGCGGCGCGTCAGAGAAAAGGGGTCAGGGTGCGGAAAACAAGCGCCCCCACCCCTCTCTGATGACTCCATTGTTTTTGGCCGGGTTCAAACTGCTGAGCACCACAAGCATAAGCACTCCGTAAACCCGCAAAGTGAACATAAAGCCGGCCAGACGGGGCCCGACAGGTGAACGCGCCTCCGGAAGTGGCGTGACCGAAAACAAGCTGTCGTACTTCTACTGACGCTGATGTTATAAACGGAGTGATTATACTTCAACCGCTGCACCCTTTGCGGTAATACTTTAGTTTAGGGATGACAAATGAATGGGGAAATATAGTAAAAGGCACACGTTGGTCAGTCTTATACGTATCTGCTAGATTTTAGATTTAGGGTGCGTTCACAGTTGAACGTTCACTACAACCAGGACTAAACCAAAACTAAACCTGGACTAGTTCAGGGTTAAACAAGGACTAGAACAGGATCAAACCAAGTCCACATCAGGGCTAAACGGAACATAAACTTAGACATCACATTATTTACCATTATTTACCATTCCTTGACATAATTTGCAATGGATGCAACTGTAAATGAACTATTATCTCACAAGGTACTTCTTTCTAAATAGCGCTGACTGACTAAACCCCAACTCAAACACAATATAAACCTAACCCTAACCTAAACAAGGACTAAACCAGTAACCGAACAATGACTAATGTTGCGTTCACATAATTGCACAATCAACATGTTAAAATTGGGACTAAACTACAACTAAACCTGGAGCTAAACAAGTACAAGGCCAGAGTTAAAACCATGACTAAAGCAGGACCAATCTAAATCTACATGAGAATTAAACTGGGCTAGAGCAGGACCAAACAATGTGTGGGACTGTAAGCTCTAACCCAGGCCAGACCAGGGCCAGTGTGAATGCACTCTTAGTTAGTGATATCATGGTGATTGAATATATAGTATCACTACCATTTTTACACTAAATTACTGGCATGCTTACTACATTACAGCATTACAGCAGCACTGCAATAATACTGTTTATATTACAGCCATTTTCAGTTTTTTTTAAATATTTTTTTTTTCTTTCCTTGGTTTCACTTTATGTTTACTACGCATTTATTTCCCTAAACAAAGCAACAACAAAAAAAGGGGAAAAAAGGGTACCTCTTTATAATAACTACATCTTATTTTGCCTTAATAAAGCATTAACAAAGACTTAATTAATAATGACTATACAATTTGTTCATGATTCAGGATTATTAACTACTTAATTAAGGTTAAGGTTAGGATTAGGGTTAGAAATTAGGGTTAGAGTATTTGTTAAATTGTTATTAAGCCTGAATCATTCTTAATAAACTATTTGTTGATTATGAACTAAGTCTTTGTTGATGCTTTATTAAGGCAGGACTAAGTGTAGTTATTATAAAGTGTTACCAAAAAAGACTTCAAAATAATTCATAATAAACATATAGTTTATTAAGTATGGTTCAGAGTTTGTAACCACTTAATTAAGGTTTGGCTCAGGGTCAGGGTTAGGGTTACGAATTAGGGTTAGAGTGTAAGTTAAAGGACACGCAGTGACTTTTTTGAGCGTTTAATTATGTTCTAACAATGTTCCGTCATCAAAACCATACCTGAAGTTGCATTCAGTTGCATTCACACTGTTTTGAGGAATGTTGGCTTAAATATTATCTCCCGCCGACCGTCCAAAACACTGAACTCCCTTTTTCGTTTTAAGTCCTTAAATCATCGCTCGTTCAACTCGTTCTGAACTTTTCTGCCGTCTAGACATGATAACTGCTACTGCTAACCACATCGTAGCGTCTCTTAAAATGATAACATATCTCGACTGTGTATAGCGCTGGCGCCATCTACTGGCTGCATGCACTCAGTAAGTGTCATTGCGGACAGCGGACAAATCCTTTCATTTAGTCCATAATAATAAAAATGTTTTTGCTTCCAAACATGAGATGGCGAATTTAAGAAACTCAAGAGCATGTTTAAACAATATGAAAAATGCATAATATTATCCTTTAAGTAGTTACTAAGCCTGAATTATTCTTCATAAACTTTTTGTTCACAATGAATTAGGTCTTTGTTCATGCTTTACTAAGACAGGAATAAGTGTGCTTAATATAAAATCCTACAGCGTTCTCCCTTTATTGTGTGAGGGCGAGCAAACTCAGGTCATGCAATGGAATACTGATGACACAATGATACTATAATATATTCATAATTTATGCATTGACTTTGGTGCACTGTTAACTCTTCCACTTAGGGGTCAAAACATTACACTTAATTCATCAGCTGGTAATGCTTTAGATTAAGGTTCCTTAGTAAACTATTTATAAAGCATTAATAAGCACTTGTTATGTGTTTATGAGCACTTATAAGGCATTTACAAGCGTTTATTAGCCTGATAATTGAAAATAATGTAATATGCAGCTCATTGATGCTCTGTACGTGTGGTTTATTAACGTAAAAATGTTTTGGCTGATGGATTATAATCATGTATAAGGCGTTATAAGTGCATAAACAAACATCTTATAAACCGTTAACTAAGGAACCTTAATCTAAAGATTTACCCATCAGCTTTTAAACTTCACAAACCTTTTAATCTGCTCTGTACAAATCAAACATAACTGCTACTATTGCTATGCTACTGAAATGGCAATTAATACTGAAATACTACTACAACTGCTTGCGGTGCTACTATAGAATCATCCCAATAACCATCCTTTTGAAAACTGTATTGACGTAATCATTCAAGTAATTATATAATCATTGTTTCTAATACTCCTGTTTACTCCAACCCGATTCTTAAAATGTCTCTCATGAAACGATCGCCGTGACAGTTAGCACGACCGCAACAATCCGCTAATCTGATCAGCGCATGTTATTAACGGAAATAATTGTCGTTTTCATAAGCAACATTTTTGACACTTGTAATTTGTCAAGGTAATTTACCCAATTAGTAGAATATACAGTGTGCCCCCGTTGCAGCCTGACGATGATTGATAATGTATGTATATGCTAATTTAATTACCCTGGGCTTGTCTGGGTGGGCACTGGTGACGTGTTAGCACAGGCTAGCACGGCTCCCCGATGAAAACATGGGTTAGTACTTTCAATGTGGTGTGATTTTTTTTTTTTAATGAACACCTGTGTAGGGATGTTAAGATATTCCAATCTGTCTGCTCAATATTGTCATGATACATATCTCATGGTACGATGTTTATAGCGATATTGTGAACAGCTAACAGGCTATTTTTGTCATTTAAAATGCCGTGAAGAGACTTTAGTGTGAATTCTTAGCGTCAAAATCCAAAGGCTGAAGAAATAAAAGTGCTTAATAACAATCTTTTTAGCTAATGTTGTATTTTCGCAAAGGAGCTTGTAATTGGATATGCTGTAGATTGTGACGGTCCGCGATATTATTATGTGACTTTTGGCGGTACAATAGCACAATTATTATTATTATTTTTTCATCCCTATGATCCAAATAAGACAGACTTTCATGTCTTGACTCAAAAACTGGACTAGAGACCTGGAAGTTACAAAATTGCAGCCATATTTGGGTCAGTCTGTCCCAGGGCAGCTGCGGTTACAGAAGAGTGGAATATGAAAGAGGAATACAATGAAGAACAACTATCAAAATCAATATCGTGATACAAGTATTTCAGGGAACACTACAGGCAAAAAAAGTTGTATTTATTTATTTTTGGTTAGCAAACGTGTCCAATCTGCTCCAAACAATGTTTTAATTATTTTATTTAATTCACCTCATCCATAGATTTCTCTGGAACAATGTAAATTAATTTTCTTAACATTAAGATCTGCTCTTAAAATAGCTCCAAACACACCAAACGTTACAATCTTAGACTTAACAAGATTTTGACGGAACATACGAAAGGATTTGTTTGTTATTTCTAAGCCCAAGTCATTTAAGTTTTAAGTATCAAAAATAAGGCGAAATTATAATTTTTAGGCAAATTTTCTATCCTTAAGTGAGTTTTTCAAGAACAAAATTAAGACACTCAAAATACTCTGTAATCGTTTTTCTAAATAATATGCCGTCAAAAAGAACCAAGAAATTTAAACCTGGTTTTGTCCATTTTTCAGATTTAAATGTCCCAAAGGTGCAATTGTGGCTGTTTTTACACATTAAATGTCTAATTAATTCTATATGAAAACATTAGATGATGAAAAAGTGGTAATACATTTTTTCTTACATTTAAGTGAGTAAACTACAGGACAAGAGTCAAATTGATATCTTTAATTTAATGAATCTTTAATTTTCTATTCAACTGCACTGTCTCACTCACTTTAATTAGTATTAAAAAGCATGAATAAAGACTTCATTAACAATAAACAAATTGTTCAGACTTAGTATCGTAACTTCTTAATACTCTAACGCAAAGTAGCTATGAACCTGAATCATTCTTGATAAACTATTTGTTCCATATGAATTTATTCTTTGCTTATGATTTAATAAGGCTAATTTCATCGTCATATTTAAAGGTGCATGACATAACTTTTCTGGTGGAGGGAATATATACGTTTAGCGTATTCCATGCAGAGCAATAACATCTCAATCTACAAGCAGGTGACAGACAACCAGAAAAGTTACATAGTGCAGCTTTAAACAAGGACTTTCACACGTTCAGCTGCCATTAGACTATCAACATTCACAATCTTTGGTTTCAGCAATTTCACACAATTAAGAAAGTAGTTTTATCTGTAGAAATCTGGTCGTTTCAAAAGTCATCTTGACATGAGGTTATTTATGTTGGAGCGTTCATAATACTGACAGTGACTTAGCATTTTGCACTGTTTCCCCCGTTTGCATTCCATTAAACACAATAATAATGATGCAATGTATTCAGTGTCGATTTATACATTTTTCAAGATCTCAAAACGCAACAGCTACCTCAAGTTACAACTGATTCTACAAAAGCTATAATGTCACGGCTAGCATTGTTTTGTTCAAAAGTATGATGAGTTATTTATTTATTTATTTTATTTTTGTTGTAATAAAACGCACTGCGGTTGAGTGAAGTCCTTGTGAAATGATGCACAATTATACTTGAGGGCCTCGTCACCCTTTAAAAAGCGGAAAATCATTGCTCGCATATCAGCCAAGTTGTTAACAAATACAACTAGTTAGTGTGCTTTACGGTTAATAATACGTCCTGAGATGCTTGTGAAATTGGTCTGGTAGTTACTGCAAACACGCCCCTGTAAACATGTAAACAAATGTAAACAAACAACAACACGTTTCCAGACAATAGAGAGACATTTTCAACACAATATCTGTGATCTTAGTTCTTAGAAAGCTCAACATCATTCTTAAACTGTTCAGAAAAGACCAAATTGGGTCCTGATTATTTATGTGATTTTTTTTTTTTTTTATGTTACTACTACTGGCTAAATCCCCAAACTGAGGATTAGGCTGAGAAGATGTGTCTACATATGTGTTACCGCGTGCACTTTAAATATTAATGCCCTTTTTTTCCCCTTGCTTCAAAAAGGCGACAATAATGTACAGTCTCCAGGAAGCACGGAGGGATGGAAAGAGGGAGAAGGGAGGGAGGGGAGACGGTCCAAATTAAACATGCATGGCTTTTTTTTGTCTGTGTGTGTACAGTGGTCTTGGTGGCTGGTTTTTGTTTTTTTGACAGGGAGCCAAGGCAGGCCCAGGTGGAGCGGGGTGTGCAAACAAGCTCAGAACACACGAATTAGCACCTAAAGCCGATGAATATGCACGGGCCGGGACAGGGGCCAGATCTGTGGAGCCACACGCAGAGGAGGCGAACACCGAAAAGCACTTCTGCAGAGGGAGACTCCAAAAAAATAAATGTCTCACACTTTGGCTGTGAAGTGAAGAAGTATTGCGCTACCAAAAATGAATGATTGCGTTTTATAAAGACGCTTTTAAAGGGCGTATGGCGTGTTTTTATGATTTTCAAGTTTTGACTTTATTTGGTGGAATAAAACCTGTTGTGAATATAAATGATAGTTTTACACAAATCAAGAGTCAGTTTGTGAAGAAAAGTTGAAAAATATGTTGAAATTTACAGGAAGTGGAGCAGAGTTCCGAAACATGAGGATAGCACACTAGGGAGACACACAAGGGACAATTTACAACCAAGAAGCACATTTTTCTGATCCTTTAAACTTTAATTCAACCAAATAAAGTTGTCCTCATTTATTTATATTTGTCTGATAATCATTTATGTGACACTAGAGGAGTTTTGACCTAGTGTCGCTTGGTAACAGTTGCAGAATTTCCTAGTGTGATGTCATGATTTACAACCAGGAAGTAAAAATTTAAACCTAAAAAACTGGGATAAACAATGTTAATTCTTTAACAGAATCTTAAATATCATTATCTTATCGGTCTTTTAATAAAATAAGTACTTCAACCAGTCATGGGCACTTTAAGGGTGATTTTGAGCCAATGCCAATATCCAGTAGTGGAAAGTAACAAAGTACAAACGTAAAAGTACTGTTTTTATGTAACATTTGAAGTATCTGTACTTTACTTCAGTAGCTTTTGACTTTCACATTTGCGAGCAGGTACCGCTCTACTCCACTATATTTTTGAAAAGTACTGAAAAGCAAAAAGTAATAATAATTTAATAAAATATCCACATGAAATTGATTGAATTAAAAAATTGTTGTCAAGATCACCCCATTTAAAAATGCATGCAAAATCCTTTATTGCTAAAAATAACAACACATACTTCTATACTTTGAGAAGATTTTTTAAATGTGATACTTTTACTTTGCTTCTGTGTCTGCATTTTTAACCAAACAAAACTGAGTACTTCTTCCACCTCTGCCATTATCTGATATTTTTTTGCCGCTGTAGTCAATAATCTATAATTGCCGATAGCAATTTTAAAATCCATAGCAAGGCCCACAAATCAATCTTAAGTTGAAGTAAAGTTTTCACTTCAGTGTAAATAATATATCTGAGCTTTAAAATCGTGTACTGCATGATAACGTAATCATGCAGACATATATTTCAAACGATTTGTTCTTCTATTTCGATTTTAACTCATGAATCTGTACAAAAAGACAAATCTCATGCACTGAAGAAGAGCTGGGAGAGTGGGCACAGAAGTTGGGGCAGTTCAGAAAAAGTATCGATGCCAAATATCCGCCAGTGAAAATGTATTGGTTGAGAATGGCCAATACTGTATGTCCCCCATCCCAAACAAATGGTCTAATTGAATCAAATTTTTCTACTTGTCTCTGTGAAAATGTTACTGTTCTTTCAGGAATATAACAAAAGACGTTCACTCTCACTGTGAACAGGCTCACTTCTCCACAGATCAGATCTGACCTGAAACTTGACGTTAGATATGATATAAAAGATTGATCCATGCCATACTGTGGAACATTCCAGGCGAGACAATAACACCTCCAAAAACCTTGAAAAAGTTACACAATGCGCCTTAAAACTTGTATTAATAGTGTTTTAATGAGTCAATTTCTGGAAAAAGCAAACAATAAAAGAATATGTCATTTCAATATTTGAATCAGTGAACGTCTCTTGGAACGAGGCTTTATTTTCGTGAATCTGACCATTGGAAAATAAAACATATTTACTAGTAATTGGTACAGAATGCTACAATATTTCCCTCTCTAACCTTCTAATGATTGCTTTTGACACTCGGGCCGATCTCTACAACAAGATGCGATCTATCTGGAAACCGCTCAAATGCGCAGTGTTTGGCTGTTCTTCTTTGGGCCAAACTCCAGTCTGCTTTTCTACTCCACAGCACTGCAGTAATTGATAGAAGAGAGTCTGAAACAGTGGTCAGCGGGCGGCAAACCAATTGTGAATACGGTCTGCCAAAGCCCCAGAAAAACAAAAACAGGGAGGATATGCAGGCAAGACGGCAGATGGAAGAGAACGCGTCGGGATGGATGCGGTGCGTCGGGGAGGAGAAATTAAGCTGGAGAAATGGAAGGAGAGAGGAGACGAGGGAGGGAGGGTAAGGATGTAGGAGATGTGAGCGGTCGACAGAGGGTCCCAGTAGAAAAATTGCGAAGTAAAGCTGCAGAGAGCGAGGAGAAACTGTCCAGGAATGGTCTGTTTTTGTGGACTGGATATGTCGGCGAACGAGATCCCCGAAGAAGAGCGAGACTACTGACAAAGCCCAAAGATGAACAGCGGGAGGTGTTCGTAATGGGTTAGAAACATCGAACAAAAGTCAAAAACTTCTTTAGGATCGATAAAATGTAGTTTCACTTCACACTCAATCCACTCTATATCGGTAAGGTAGGATTTGTTTAAGTTGCTATTGCTGAAAATGAATGTTGCAGTCTTGAATTCTTTCTAAATTAAACCTACAAGAGTTGCCATCCTGTAATTAAATAGCACGATAATGCAAAATGGACTTTTTGGAAATTTTCAGCCATGTTTTAACACCGTTCCCTCATCAAAAACATACTTGCAGTTGTATTTAGCTTCATTCAAGCCTGTTGCATCGATCCTGTTTACAAGATCCTTTCCCCCTGAGCCTCAAAAAACACTCCCTTTCAATTTTACCAGGGCGGTGATGTCAAATGATGGTCTCCTGTGCTGTTTTTAGGTCCATAAATCATCGCCGGGCTCGTTCTGAGAATGTGTTTATTACAACTGCAGGTTTGTATTAGCGTGTTGGGGCACATTGCTTTATGGCTAGATTAAGAAAAATAATCTAGCCATAAAGCAATGTGCAAAGTTGACTTTTTTGGAATTTTCAGCCATGTTTGAACACTGTTCCCTCATCAAAAACATACTTGTAGTATTTAGCTTCATTCATGCCTGTTGCGTAAATCCTGTTTACAAGATCCTTTCCCTCTGAGCCTCAAATGAGGATGTGTTTATTACAACTGCAGGTTTGTATTAGCGTGTTGGGGCACATTGCTTTATAGCTAGATAAAGCAAAATAAAAAGATAATTCCCCTTGATGTCAGTAGACGCCATGGTAATAGCAACACCTGACTGATGGGAAGTAAAGTGTTTTTCAATGTATAATTATTTTTAAAGAAAGCCAAAGCATGAGAAATAATAACATAATTTTTTGTTTTTACAATTTGTTCAGAGATCTCCAATGGACACAGTAATTGTATTGGCGTATTATCAGAACAATGTGGCGCGTCAAAGAAGGAAATCAGTAATAAAATGAACGTTATAACTTATAACTTAAAATATTTTATTACTTGCAATTAAGGACGCATTTTCACTGTAAATACCTGGGCCTGGGCAAGATATTGGGCCCGTTCTGTTCCGTGCACACTACTATTTAATGCTGCACTAAGTCATTTTTCTGGTGATAAGGTTGTCTCCATGGAGATGTTAATGTCTTTCCAAGAGTATCCAACAACATTTAATGTGTCAGTCTCCAAGCAGAAGATGCCACCAAGCCAAGTAACAGTTCAGATCTGTGGAGAAGCAAACCCGCTCACAGTAAGAATGCATTTTTTCCCAAGTTTGAACTAATTAAATAGAGATATGTTTAATGCCATATTGTGGAAATTTCCAGGCTTAACATCGTCACGGAGACAAGCAAGTCAACACATCTTCCACCAGAAAAATTACCTTTAAACCTTAAACACTTATTGCCATTTTTAATTGCGTGTAACAAAAGAATATAAGTTTAACTGCAAAAACAACACAATTATAAAACCTATATAACAATGTTTTAAATACTGACCTTAGATATTGTCTAACCCACTGTTACTGTCGGAGAGAGACGCGCCGGACCTTTTTCCACATGAGTTTACCCGTTAAGGCTGTGCGGAAATAAAGCCCCGTTAGCCACACATGAGCTGCGTCTGAATTATGGATGCGCCGCGCGGTGTTGGAAGTTGAGAGATATCGCTAAATGACACCCAACACCACTCCCCAGCCGCCGCAAATTAACCAGCGCTCATAATTAAACTGGAGGAGAACAAGCGCGCCATCAATAAGTTATCCGCGGCACTGTGGTGGGCTGCGGGCACGTGGTTGGCGGTTGTATGCAGTGATTGTGTCTGCTCCTCTGGGTCACTCTCCGCCCTGTAGCAAAGTGTAGTGAGAGGTGAGGACGAGAGCGGATTTCACGTTAGAGAGTTGAAATGGACAGATTTGCAACACGTATTCAAATTCCAAAGTATGTTATGAATGAGGTCAATGATTTGTTACACTATACATGGCTTGATATTACTTTCACTGAACAATGGGCGGTTATCATGGTTTGTCAGTTTACACGGGCCTGTCCTAATTGCGTTTACATGTGTCGACTTCACTTGTTTGGTCCAGATTTGAGCCCAGTTTTATGTAGACTTTGGGCTCTGTAGAATTTGATCCCGTTCTGGTTTAGCCATGGCCTTGTCAGCGTTAAGTTCGTTTTAGTTTAGTCCCAGTTTAAACGGGGAGTTTGTAAAGAGCCAGCACAGACATATGCAATTAACTTATGGACATATTTTGAAAACTTGCAAACCTTATAATGTCTTAGGTGAGTTATAAAAATGTGCAACACTAATTGTGAGTATTGTGTGAGTATTGAGTGAGTATTGAGTGAGTTTTCTGTAAAAACTATAGTAGAGTGGTGGAATTATTATTCTAGCTTCACGTGCATTTCTAGTTCCATGCTCACTCTTGTTGGGCCTGCCATGGAAAATGAATGACAATGACAAGCACTCTTGCCTCACTGCTAGAAGGTCCTGGATTCCAGTGGGGCTTTTCTCTGTGTTGTCTCTGTGTCTGGGTCAGTGTTCTGAGAACTCCGATTTCCCCCATTAACCAAAACATGCACAACCGATAAATGCACAATAAGATACCACCCTAACCATTTACAACAGGACACCATCCACCTAAACATAAACAATAGGACATTATCAACCTAAACATGCACAATAGGACACACTCAACCTAAACTTGCACAACCGGACACCATCAACCTAATTATGCACATATCAACCTAAACAAGAATAGGCCACCAACACCCTGATCATGAAAAATAGGGTACAACAGTGGTCGTCTTCTGAACCAAAGGTCAGCAGTTCGAATCCCGCTCTTGACATTAACATCCTTGTGGTGGTCAGATACACTGGCCCACCGGTTGATGGTGCAATTCCAGCTTCCTCAGGTGAATACCCCTCGTGCTCTCTTCAATTGAGCTATGCACCGTTGGTCTAAACAACAATATACTTTTTCATATCAAGAAAAAATACTTATTTTATTTAAAGGTTTTACATACATTTTCTGTTGACTGATGTTTTGGACCACCCATGAAAGTTTCATAGTGATGAAATAAAAAATAAAACAAAAAGTCTAGATAGGGTCAAAATGACCCAAAGATAGCGGGAGGGATACTGTGGTTGTGTCCTTGGGCAAAACACTTCACCCGTCTCATCCCCAGTGCCTGCTTACTCTGGTGTGCGAATGTGTGTGTGAATAGGTGGGTGGATCCTTGATGCAAAGCACTTTGAGTGCCTTGAAAGTGGAAACCCTAACACTACATGAGCAAAAGGAGACCGTCAGCCTAAACATGCACAATAGGACACCATCAACCTAAACGTGCATAATAGGACACTATCAACCTAAATATGTACAATAGACCACCATCAACCGAAACATCAACAATAGGACACCATCAACCTAAACGTGCATAATAGGACAATATCAACCTAAATATGTACAATAGACCACCATCAACCGAAACATCAACAATAGGACACCATCAACCTAAATGTGCACAATAGGACACCATCATCCTAAATATGTACAATAGACCGCCATCAACCTAAACATGAACAATAGGACACCGTTAACCTACACATGCACCTGCTCTCTCTCGCCGCATGCGTCTGCCCCTCTCAGCCTTTGGGAGCTTCATAAACATGTACCAAACAGAGAACACAACGCCCTGTCCATTTATCCACATCAGAAACTCCACAGTTCTGTTCTTAAAAAGTTTGTGGTGTACACCAGCAGCCCATCCAACATTCATGTCCCCTTTTTATGCTTTTATCACCTCGGATACACCGCAGCCCAGCCGACCGTGAGCTCCGCCAAAATAAAACACATCCGCAAAACACTGCGCTTGGACCATTTAGTGGCACAAACATCACGAAGCATTATATGGTTCACAGATAACTGGGTTGACCTCAGAAAGAGACTTGTTTTTCCTCTAAATGCCTTGGAAATAGGACCCGGCATATACTCCCAAGGATGAAATATGACAAGAAACATCATGAAGTTTGATTGCAATTACATGATGGTGTGAAGATGTCATATGAAATCACTTGAAGACACAATTTTATAGTATGTCTTTGAGAGATTCAAACTGAAATTGATGGTCGCAATTAGCAAATCACGAAAACGGATAATTCTAGTGACATTTCCTCTGCAGAGAACAACATATCCTGGCTATCTGTTTGTTCAATTTCAAACAAAACAAGACCAAAGGCAGAGCAGAGCAGTTTGCATTTCAATCTCCCATAAGGTTTTAATTCTGGATTGGTCTGGACTTTAAACAGAACCAAACTATTAAAAAACATAAAAACATTGCTTTGTGATCTGTTAAGAGTCCAGACACCACCAAAGAGAATTGTGGTAGATTTACAAACTGTGGTATACCATGAAAAGTATAAACTAGGTCAGTCAATGTAGACAAAATATAGAAAAACAATGATAAAATAATGTTTCTAAAGCGTTAATTTAACATTCTCTTTGTGACATTACTTATAAATACACATTAGCTCTTCTGTTGTCAAGATCTAGCAAAGTCAATGTTGCTATTTTCTATTTTCTTCCAACTATCAATTATTAATCACAGTATCATAAAACATGCATTATATTAACATTCATACAAGTAAATGCTTCTCTTCTGGTGTATCACTGAAAAGCACTGTTATAAACTCCTTTTGCACTGATCACTTTCAGATACATGTCTAAAGTACTACAAATATCTAGGAATTTGAATTAGTGATTGAATGAAACAATGCTTTTCCTACACACTTAGGCCATTCCACGTTGTTTTGTTGGTTAATGTACATTTAATACACCGCTTATTCAAACTAAAACTGTCACAAGACTACAATTTTAAACTATTTTTTGAAGGAACAAGCAGAATACTCGATGTAGATACCACAATGATATTTGAGACAGCAGCATGTAATTTGCAACCAAAGTAATAGTAGTTGGCGTGATGATTTAAGGCGGTTTTACACATTACTACGTTATAGTCCAGGTAATATCCAGAGATGGTCAAAGCCTCGCGTTAAACAACTTGACTAAAATCATTTTGAAGATTCAAAATAATTAAATGGAACAGGTTACTTCTTTGTTCAAATAGTTTTTTGGCCTTATCCTGTTCAGCATAGCATGTAAGACTAGTAAAAATGTTGTAAAATATTAGATTAGACTTGTTTGGTTAAAATGTGTACATTGAAAACAGATTCAATTAGCCATTATGTATTATGTTTACCATCTCCAAAACTAAAGCATGAATAAGACAACTTAGTTAGAACTGTACATTGTGTTTATGACCCCTGAAATAAATAAAGAAAAACTCAACTAAAAGAACTTTTAAAACCTGTTGAGAAACTTGGTGAAGTAGAATGCTCAACTAAAATATGACTCTGGTAAAATACTTCAGTAAATTTACTTACACTGAAGAAAAATATAAACTCAACACTAATTTTTCTTCCATCTGCCCTGAACAGTGGAAATCGGGATTCATCTGTGAAGAGAAGATCTCTCCAATGTTCCCAGACATCATCGAATGTGAGCATTTTCCCATTGAACTTGGTTATGACTATGAACTGCAGTCAGATCGAGACCCCAGTGATGTGGATGAAAATGCAGATGATCTTCCCTAAGACAGTTCCTGACACTGTGAGCAGAAATGATTTGATAAGGCAAACAGATTGTTGCAGCAAATGTCCGGGGGCTGATCTCAGACAATCTTGGAAATGAATGAGTTTGATGTGGATGTCCTGGCCTGGTGTGGTTACAAGAGGTAAGCGGTTGTGAGGCCGGTTATGTGTACTACCAAATTCTCTGAAATTATGCTGTTTATGGTAGAGACATGAACGTTCCATGCACACGCTCCTTCAGAATGTGCGACATCTGTGACATTGTGCTGTGTGATAAAACTGAACATTTCAGAGTCTTTTTATTGTGGCTAATCAAAGTAACTGTGCAATATTCATGCTGTCTAATCAGCATCTTGATATGCCACACTGTGAGATGCAATGGCATATGCTCACTAACACAGATTTAGATTTGTGAACATATTGGAGAGAATTCGGTCTTCTGTGTATCTAAAAATGTTTTATACCTTTGAGTTGAGCTCATGAAAAATGGAAGCAGAAACAAAAGTGTTGCGTTTATATTTTTTCAGTGTAGTTATTGACCAAGTCTGGTGAACTCTGATATAGACCAAGGCCATTCTAAATTATTCAGAGAAGATCCAGTGCAAATTAAGTTTCGATAGCAGTTTGACTTAATTAGCATCTGGATATCAATTGTTTTTCCTAGTCCAGACTGTCATATACGTAGCTTTGGTAGCCGTTAGCGTGTACGACACTCTCCAGCATATTGCAGTCCACCGGGTGTGAGTAGAGTGTGCTAACTGCTTATGATTGAAATCTTCTGTCTTACGGGGCAGTGGGAGGGGAGGGCAGAGAAAGTACAAGTACATTTGCTATAATCTCAATCACGGCCTGTTCCCTGCCATGTAACTGCGTAGGAACACGATTTGGACACGGCGAGCCTACATTAGTGAGGGATGTTTCTACTACGCCCCGCATGCGCCAGGACGGAGGCAAGCTGTCAGGGCGAATTAACCAGCCGGGGCACGCCACGCAAACAGATCCGCTGTAATTGGGTTAGAAAGAAAAAGTGGTACGGCGCGGCGGAGGTATAACGTAACACAGGCAGTAACATTATGGCGCTTTTAGCTAACTGTCAAACGCTTTTGAACAAAGGATTTCTGCCGTAGCACCTCCCGAGGCGATTGCATTTACTTGGAGTTTTTCGATCCACTGATATTTGTTGGTTCTGCGGCAAAAAAGAAGTGGAAAAACTGAGCGCTTTTGTTGATCGCATCGACATTTTTAGTGCTAAACCTCTTGCTATTAAGGGTCAGAAAAGACATTGTTTCCGTATTGTTGTGGAAGAGTGCAACCCTCAGCCTGGAATCACTTTACTGACAATAATCTATAAATTATGCACTGCTTGTGTTTGAATTGAGAAAGGCTTTCATATCTCTTCCATTAACTCGGATTAAGATTTCATAGTGATGCTGGGGAGAATGCTAGCAATATCCCCCCCCCGTCTCATTCCGATAAAATTTTTATTAGCGCTTTTTTTCTGTACTACACTCCTATTGGGATGTCTGCGAATGTGAAGCCGGGATCTGGACATGAACTGCCCTCAACCTGGCTGCCAGTGGCTCGGAGCGCGTCAATATTTCATGCGCCCGGCTAAGTCATCCATGAGATTCCAGCTGCCGAGATTTAACTCTAATGTAAGGAACAGTGAAGGGGAAGAAAACGGCGCTTGTCAGGGGGAGTGATGCGTCCGCGCCACCAGGGGTCACTCTCACTGGCAACATATAACAAAATAACAATAAAAGAAAAGTTGCGATAAGGACGTTTAAGAATAAGGACAATAGTATGTCATTGTATTTGTAAAATTGAATGAGGTACAATATTGTCCATTATTCAGGTTTGTATGTACATTAGATTGGAATAATGTATGTAGAATCTTGAGTAAGACACTTAACCTTGTCCAAGAATGTGGTGTGTGTGAATGATTGGTGGTCGGAGGGGTCAATGGCGTGGATTGGTGGTGCCAGCCTGTGGGGCAGCTGTGGCTGAAGAGGTTGGATTGAATGAATAATGCAATGTGTGTCTTTGAGTGACCTAAAAAGTGCCAAATAAATCAAATGCATTTTTATCTTCTATTCATGGGTTTCAGCTTCATGTTAACGGTGCACATTTATACTTAACACGGCCCCAATGAACCATTGTTTTGCATTTAGGACAGTAACACCCTTGTAAATGTATATTTCAGCTGTAGAATCTGAAATGAACAAAATAATGTCATGTTTCTCTCTCAATATACAGAATGTGATTTAAAGGCTAGGTGAAGTGTGCTTTGATGGAAATTTTGGGAAAATCAGTCCCAAACCAGTTGTGCAAGTCCTTTCCTGTAATTTAGCTCAACTAACCATTCATTTTAATGTAGAAGAGCTGTTCTATGCCCCAACAACTACAAGAGCAAATGTAAAATTTAATTAAAAACAGATACAAAGACATAAATAAGAGTAACATTTGCATAAATATCCAAGAATGTGAATGGTAGCTGTGTGCTACATGCTACTGTGATGCTTGCACTACCCAAAAAAAGTTGATTAGTCACATTGAGATGATAAGAATGAATGTCTAGTGAACGTAAATGTTTTTTTTTAAACAAAGAGGAGTATTGGGACTGTCCTACAGCCCAGAAATATTGGACTGAGATTAACAAAACACTCCAGATTGTCGTTGACATCCCCATCCCACGCGAAACTATGTATTCGGGCCTCAAATCTCTTCATGGACACAGCTGACGGAAACCTTTGGCGCATACTTTTGGCATCTACAAAGAAGGTCATTAGGAAGAAATGGATGACACAAACTGAACCAACAATCAAGGACTGGACTAACATTATTACTGCACTGGCAAAATGGGAGAAAAAAAAATCACATTTGGACTTTAAGTGAATATGGACATATTTTAAAGATCAAATGCGACTTGTAGTACGGACAACTTGTGCCTTAATTGTCCCAGAATGTCTTTTGTTGCCTTTTTTAAAATTTTATAATTTCTCTCTTGTTTCCTCTCTAGTCGTGTTCTGTTTTTTGCGTTCTTTGTTCCATATTTTACATTGTTAAAAATTAAAATAAATACTATTTATATATATATATATATATATATATATATATATATATATATATATATATATATATATATATATATATATATGTTTTATACATACCATTGCACAGAAATAGGAAAGTCTATTTATACATTGTATAAAAGCTGTATTACAAACATTCAAAGGATACTACATTAGAGTTCAATGCTTGTATGTCCCATGATCCACCCTAAACATCCGCCCCATGCTTGAATGAAAAAATAACATGTCATAGCGCCATAATAAATAAATGAAGAGAGGATATAAGAGCATTTAAGAATGACCACAGTGGCCCGTTGGAGCTCTTTGTGCCGGTAAAATGAAAAGACCTGGAGCTACAGAGCTAAGATACAGAAGCCCTGATCTCGGCGTTCTTCAATTGACTCCTAATTGTGTGCACTCTTTACCCCTTTTTGTGCGGCCATCAATAAAAGCAGCCTCGTAATGCCCTCCCTCTGCACAAGTGGGCATCACGCCACTTACACTTTATAGGCCAAGTCCATTTCTTTGGCTTTTCCTGGGAATTCAAAGCATTTGGAAAATCTGTCTATTCAGCGTTGGCGTTCCCGGTGCAGAAGTGAGGTCAGATGGAGATGGGCCTGATGAACTTTACCCATTTTTCCCCCGTCTCTGCAATCTATAGTTTTCTCCCCAGAGCCATATGTTGTCCAGTGTGCTGAAGACTGCTCTAATGGCCGTGCTAACAATGCACTCTTTGTTGCTGGATAAGGGAAGGAGAAAGCCCGACGCCCAGGGCCAAGACGCACAAGGAACACTTTTAGCGGTTGCTTATGTCCACGGTTTTATCCTCCCATTCTGCGAGTGTATCAGCTGGAAATATGTGTCCTGACAGTAGTTTAGCCCCGCACCCTCCCCTCCTCCTCCCTCCTCCACTCTCCTCTAACTCTCGTATTAAACTATTCAAATGGTCGTAAGCACAGATGCCAGCCTCGGTACAGTCATGTTTTCAACTGCTACGGCATTAGCGTTCGAGTTTCAGCAGTTACGACTCCCGTGTTACGTTACGCATATTACGCATGTCAAATTTTTATTTATAAATGAACAAATACATGAAAAGCAAACTTGAATAAATGTCTATGTTGGGGAGACACAACAGCAAAGCTCACTGTTTGCAATATTTAGTTTTTTGGTTGGTTTGCTTTCCAAACCAATAAGCTTTCATCTACAAACTGTCCAATTTGCACCTAAATGTGTTTTATTATTTTATTTAATCTAATTCCATCCTTAAATGCATTATAACTTTTCCTCAAAATGCATTTTTCCCACATGAACATTGAGATCACCCTTAAAATAGCACCTTAAATACACACGCCAAACTTTACAATCTTGTGCTTAACAAGATTTTGACGGATCATATATAATTATGATTAACACTAATTTATTAAAGTGTTAATCTCAGCAATGTCAGGAATGTTTAGTTTTCCTCAGATATCCAAAATCCTGTTTTTGTGTATCCAATATATGTCGATGAAATGAAGAAGAAATTTTACTCTGGCTCTATCAGTTTGTCTGATTTAAATGTTCCAAATACATGCGATTATTTTTATCTGAAAACATTATATGATGCCAAACGCGTGATGATTTCATTCCCCTTACATTTAGGTAAGTAAACTATAGAAAACACAGGGACAATAAAGTGTACCTCAACCTTAGACGCTTCAAATTGATATCTCTAAACTGAATCTAAATTGGTTGTTTTCCTATTCAATTGCAATGTCTTGCTCTTTTTTTAATGAACACATGGGGAAAATACTGTATAATATATTTAATTTACTACATCAATACATCTGCATACAGTGATTTATAGGTGAATTTGTTTGTAATAAATGCCAATCAATATCCATTAATCTGAAATATTTTGCAATTGTTTAGTATCAAGTCAAGTCATATCAATTTGTACGTATTTATTTTCACTATGCTTTTTTCATAAACATTTTTTTCCATACAATAAAAAGGTCAAAAGGCATATAAACACTTTAATGTTTCTCTGAGTGGACTTTATGAGAAATATGTGTCCTGACAGTAGTAAACCATCTCCAGTGCTCCCTGCCCCCCACAATCTAAACAATTCAGATGTCATATACATACATTTCAGGTTTTAGATACGATTTTAAAAGATACGTTCAAATACATTCGTCCATCATGTCTGTTAGCATTGCTAATCCAAGCTCAAAGTTGTGTTTTTCCATTGGCAAACTGAACTGTTGCCTGTTTGCGTCTCAGCGGAGGGGAACTTCCATGGAGGCTGTGTTTATGGCTTCTTATTACCAATAAAAACACAGCTCCTCTGGGGACTCGGGGGTAAGTATGCCCCCCAGCAGTGCATGCCTTTTACACACTCACTATAGGCCAGTGAACGCACCACTCAGCTCGCAAGCACAATCAGATCAACATGCACACGGCCCAGACTCTGCCGGGCCACTGAGGAGCCACTCAGAGGGGACATGCCTAGAAAACATGCTACTGTTGCTAGATTTATCGGAATCTACAAAAACTGTACCACTTTATTATAACTACACCTTAATGAAAGTAAATGAAACAAAGACTTAAATCATTATGAAAAGTTGATTAAGAATGATTCAGGGTATAGGGTTACGGTTCAGGTATTAATTTATTAATTAAGTACAAAGCCTGACTCATTCTTAATAAATTATTTTATCATAGTGAATAAGGTCTTGTAATAAGTGTGTAATAATAATACTGGCCTCCTGCTGGTGCCTAGAGTCAGGACTAAACATGGGGAATTAGCATTTCAGTTTTTTGCAGCTAAAATCTGGAACAGTCTCCTTGAAGATGTGAGACAGGCCTCCACTCTGACAATGTTTAAATCCAGGCTAAAAACAGTTCTGTTTAAATGTGCATACGACTGAAAGATCTATCTGCACTCTTCTCTTTGTGTTTTATTAATTTATGTATTTATTCTATGTGTTTTATTTTAAAATGATTCTGTATGTCTTGTATGTTTTGTAATTTTAATGCAATTATTCATGTTATATAAAGCACTTTGAATTGCCTTTGTACAAATTGTGCTGTACAAATAAACTTGCCTTGCTAATATTATCTATTAAGACTTTTCTCAGTAATATAATTGTGTCATTTGAAGAAGTCAATTGGTATGTTCAAGGACAATCAATAATATATAATAAACACATAAAAATATATATGACTACACTTTTAATAGCCTAATTATGAAGTCTTTGTTTATGCTTTATTAAGGCTAATTAAGATGGAGTTATTATGAAGTGACATATTAGCCCACCCTTTTGTCAGTATTTAGCCATATAATTGAGATCAGATTCCTCAAATTATTTCTACAAAGTTAACTTCAATATCGCAATGATTTTTGTGTAATGTTCTTAAAGGGGACATATTCTTACCCCCTATCACCGCCCATATCACTTAAGACTTCGAGTGACACATGTAGGGTGCTAAAATGTCACATAGCTACTTTTCAAACATAAAAACATGTAAATGACAATCTGCTGCTTGTTACAGTGAAATGTCACTATGAAGAGGCTTAATCAGTTCTGCAGTTTTGAGCAGGAAGTCAATGGACCTGCTTTTATTATTAAGCTATTTTATCGATATTGTGTTTTACAAAGAGCAAAATGTCAAATGATGGTCTACTTATGTTATTGTTCAAATAGTACCTGAAAAAACACACACAATAAGTCTCCTTTAAAACAAATAAAAAGTCGGTAATGCTTTAGATTTAGGTTCCTTAGTTAACTATTTATAAGATGTTAATAAGCACATGGTTTGTTTATGCACTTATAATGCCTTATACATGTTTATAATCCATTAGCCAAAACATGTTTGCGTTAATAAACCACATGTACAGAGCATCAATGAGCTGCATATTACATTATTTTCAATTATCACGCTAATAAATGCTCGTAAATGCCTTATAAGTGCTTATAAACACATAACAAGTGCTTATTAATGCATTATAAATAGTTTACTAACAAACCTTAATCTAAAGCGTTACCCAAAAATCACCTTTCTGCAAACACTACTCTCAAATCTTAAAAAAGCGAGACCTCACTTGACATTTCCGCAGTTACCACACGTTGCCAAATATTACGGCGACTGAGGACATCGAGTTCAAGCGAGCAAAAGTCCAGCCGGCCGTCTAAAAGTCATCTCCGTCATTAGCCGTGCGGCTGTAGGACGACACGGACGCGCACGCCATGCCGGGAACACCTATCAATAACTCCCACTAATTGCGTGCTTTGTAATTAGACGCATAATCAATTACGGTACGCCCCGCCTGCGTCGCCATAACAACCCTCCCCGTCCACGTACGTACAAACAGGCCAGGCGTGAGATTTCCGAGCGTTGTTACGTGTCAATAAAAAAAAAAATCATTTGCATTTGTCGAGCCGAGAATTAGCTCTGACCTCTGCGGCGTGGCGGAGGTGCGAGTGATGCGCGGTAATCGTCAGCTGTCACTTCCCATTTTAATTAATCCTAATAGACTATTGACGCCGCACAACTGTTGGGCTTTGTAATTAGAACTGCAGTTTAGACCGGATAATCTGACAGGGCAGTGCAATTACTCCGGAGGAAATGGGGAAGCTGCGAGGCCATGATTATGAAAGAGTCAGTGCACATGTAAGAGAGAAAAGTTGCACAAGGGGCGCCCGACGCTTTTGAAGGAGAAATCTATGCATAAATTAAACGGTAAACGCTGTCTGGGCGAGTCGCGTCAACCGAGAGATCACTAATTGGAATTGAGTGCCGCTGTCGATGACAAACAATACTGTTGTTGAGGTGTTGCATGTTGTAATTGAACAGTCTTCAGTCCACATTTAAGCCTCTCTCTTCTTCAAATTGTATTATTCGTTTTGATATTAGTGAAGTAATGAGGGAATGTCAGTGCTAGTTTGATGTGTGGACGTTTGAATTTATGAACGACAACAGCCTATCTATAATGTCTGTGTCTGGACAGAGAACATTAGCAGTTGGCAAGCTCTTAATTCAATGGAGAGGGAAAATTCAATGGACAGAAACGATTAGCAATCAGCTTGCTATGGCAGTACAATATTTTACATGATCCTTAATTTAATAGCTAGAGAACATTCAATGGATAGAGAACATCGGATGGCTAGAATGGCTTTTTCACGACGCAATTCTTCTTTCTCGACCCAGTTAGCTTACCTGTTCTAAAGCCCTCAGCGTAACCAACTGACCTGTTCCTAACCTTACGCAAATTGTGAAAAAATCTATTTAAAAATAATAAAATATTTGCTTGCATGTCCATCAATGCAAAGTGGCGGTTGTTTGGAGTAAGTGGGTTGGGGGGGAAAAGTAAAAAATTAAGGAGCTAGGATAGCACTTTATTTTACATCACCCTTAATTCAATGGAGAACATTAGCAATTGGCTGGCTAGGATACATCTTTTTTTTTTCCCACAGAGCAGTTCTGCAGAGACCCAGTTAGCTTACCTGTTCTAAAGCCCTAAACTTAACCAAATGAAGTGTTCCTAAACCAAACCCTAACGCTAACCATATCCTAAGTGGCAGTTGTTGGGAAAAAAATGATAAGCAGCTAGCAATGGATAGAGAACATTCAATGGACAGAGAACGTTAGCAAATGGCTAGCTAGGGTATCATTTTCTTTTACAACACCGTGACCTTTAACCCTTACCACAATGTTATTATTATACATTGTTAAATGCAGAGGTGGGTGCTCAGTTACATTTTACATTTACTAAAGTAACTTTTTAAATAAACTGTACTTCTTGGGATTAGTCGAGTAGCAGTTCTGTATTGGATCCATTTACTCCTGACGTATCTAGTTTGAAGTAACACAACTCAAGTTTTGGCATCTCTTCCTATGCGTTTTATGTTGACAATATTTCATGATTTAAACATTTGTGTTTCTTACGCCGCTCCTTTAGATATGATTAAGAGTGCGATCACCAGTCCCAATTTAGCGCTGGTTTGAGCCAAGTTTCCATTTTGGCCCAGTTCTAGTCACAATGCTGATGTGGTCTGGAAACGCACACTTAGTTGTTCTTATTTTTGTAGTCTATTGTTTGAAAATACCAGATTGTGTCAATTTTTTAAGGTCTTGTTCTGAAATACTGTTTATTAACTTCAAATTATATCGTCCAGACAGTCACTATTACAATACTCTTACTTTACTAGTTTCTCCAGATACTTTTTCACTCTACAGTTATTGGACAACTTTTTTTTTTTTTTTTAAGTGACGCCATTCTCAAAATTCTTTGGTCTTTTGTAGATACTTGTTAGACATGTTTGTGTTTTACATTGTAATTTTATCATTAACTACTTATCAGGTTAATTGTCTTCCTGTCTATAAGCACTATTCAAAAAATAATAGCATTTTCAAAGATTTTTCAAAGACATTTCAGTTCAAAAAATACAGAATTAAGCCAGATTAAACTATACAGCATAATCCGCTTTGCATATCCTGTTAGCGCATGTGAGCAGAGACAGCTAATTGAATTGATTGCAGCTATCAATATCCCAAACATGTGCGTCTGCGTTTCATCTGAAGTGACCCGATTCTCTGAGAACACCGCCTGTGTCGCGCTGGGCCATCTCCACAGCTCCGCTCCGTGCTGATAGGGCAATTAATAAAATATATGTTAATAGGAGCTTAATTGTTTTACAACATGTGTGTGACAAGGCTGAGGGAGTGATCCGGCGGTGGCAGCGTATAGCCCTCAGCGCAACATATGCTCCCCTCTCACTCTCCTCGGAGCGGCAGGAACACGGGCCTGCTGCTGTGTGCAAAACATGATGTCAGCCGGGCTTTTGTCTCCCCAAGACAATGAGGCGCCCTCCCCTTTCACAGGAACCCTCCCGCCCATAGTGCCCCGTCACCGTGTGCCCCGACTGCCCCCCCCAGTTAGGACGACGTTCGAATAGTAAGAACAAGGGCTGCCACAAAGCACATCTCAATTACACTCACGCAAACAATAGACGCAGCGTTTGGAATGTCAGTGGCAAAAGTGTATGAGTGTCGGTGTCTTTGTCTCCTGTAAGAGCTCAAACACGTATAAAAAAAAGTCACAGCTGTTATGGTCTGCTATTACAACTCTGCTTAATATTTCATTTGTGCCTGACATTTAAAAAAAAAATAAAATCAAGAAAACATCACATTGGAACAGGAACACTGCACCTGAATATGATCTGATTTTTAAGATTATCTAAACGACACGCAAACCGCAAAAATCTGATGTGAGTAAGCAGAGGGACCATGAGGAGAAAGAAATCAGATTATTTATTGATTTTTAGAACTTATTCCCAACCTTGGGGTCAACTTTGGGTTAAGGCACATATTTGGCAGCCCATATATTCTCAGGGGGCTTAGAATAAGAGGTCCAAACTAGATTGTGTGAATTTTAATATGTTAATTCTATAAAGTATTTCATAACTAGTGTTGTACATCTTCATTAATCTACAGTTTCCCTATAAGACAGTATCTTCTCAGGTAAGATTTGGGTCACCAACGTATCCACGGGTAAAGAGGGGGAACTGAAAGAAAACCATTTTAACTCAGTAAAACAGATAATAATCGTATGTGATTGTTATCTGACCATACACAGTTGAACTGATTAACTTTAATATGTTTCTGAGTCCATTTGCTGTGGAAATGAATTGTTGTGGGACAAGTTGAAGTGTTCTTTAACTCCCCTTAAACAGAAAAACTATTGTCCATTTCTATTTTACCATTTAAAATTGATTTGGGTGAAACAAAAGCTCCACGGACAAAAATGAGGCAAGAAAAATAAACCTGCCACTCAGATTCAGGTAATTCCTGCAACATTTTCAACATTTTTTCCCATAATATTTAGTTTTAAACTGTAAATCGCTATAGCAACGGTCCTAATTTATCATTATTATGAAATGTATTTATTTGGCAGGATTAAAAAAATATATGGTTAAGTGTGTATGTCATTTATCTATCAACAAACTATAAAAATGCAATTAAAAGTTTACAAATTAGGCACAAGATTTGAAGGGTAGTATCAAGGGCGTAACTTCTTAATAAGTCACGTGCTAGCCTGACCCGGACGGTCTGATTAGCACTGACACGAAAACCAAGTCAAATGTAAGTGTTAGCTTCATGGGCAATGCTGACGATTAGTAAAATGAGGCTAACGGACTATTGCTAATCAATAACATGCTAACGAGTCGAGGTCACAGTTATGAGAGCGAACAGTGTCAATGTGTGGCATTAACATAATCACTAACCCTAGATTTTACGCAAAATCTCTTCGGTTATTTGAAGTTGACTTTCTATGAAAACATGCCAAAAACACTCAGATAACTAGAATAATCAGATAACCCAATAATTACATCTGAAGCTGGTGTATGTTTATATGCACGAAAGAAATCTGATCATCAAAAACACATGGTGACATCTAGAGTATGCTTTCTTTTGTGACATTTTAAACATAATTCAAACTTTCAAAATAACTTAAAACGTTCTTTCTCATTTTTGTCTTTGCTACATAACTTAATCCATAATTTTCTTGTCTAAACCTGCACAGATGTGAAGTACCTAAAGGAAATCAGATTACTCTAAACTAATCTGATTCGATATGCAGTTTAAGGTGCTCGTTTAACCCTTCTCTGTGAATTTGCTTTTAATGTTGATTCATGTCCTTATACTATTATTTTGAATGTCCTAAAACACAGCAAAAACACTTATAAATACATACATTTTCAAAAGCACCAGAAATCTGTTTGCTGCAGTGATTATGGCTCTAAACGTGTTGTTTTTCGATTGCTGTTAGGCTGAGGTTTGTCACAAAAGTCTTCTAAATAAATGTGGAGAGATTTTTCTTGAAAAAAAAAAGAACATTTTAACATATTTTATATCACCAAACAACAATAATATCACAGACTGGACAACCACCTGAATGCCACACACACCTTTTTGGGCCTGCACTGAACTAGATTTGTACGTTACTTGGGGAATATGGAATATAATTTGCTATAAAAAGCTGATAAATATTGTTTCAAACTCTTTATAGCCCCAAGCAAAAAGGCTATCAAAACTTGTCTTCCCTAAAGATTCTCCTTGCATTATTAATGATTGGCTAGGCATTGTGGAAAAAAAAGAAATAATATGGAGATTTCAACGTTCATGTAGACATTTTAGAGACAAAAGGGTGATGCATTTTGGGAGAAGTGGGTCATGGTAAGGGGCAGCAATTGATCTCGTACTTAATATTATTTTGTTTAGCATTATTTAGGCTATTATATTGTCTTTTTGGAGCCTCTGCAGTACACTAATCCGTTGTTATTTTCCTTTATAGTTATTTCTACTGTTGTAATGTAAAACTAAACAAACCAAAGTCTTGTACAGAGTTAACCTGAGGGAGGCAGCAGTGTGTCTCCTGCTCTCACCGGAGCCAGCAGAAAGGTCCATTTACATAGAGAAATCTAATTACCCCGGCGCGGCGAGGGGACTATTTGATCTCCATCTTAAACAGAGCAGAACACATTATTATGAGAAAAGGGGGCTTTGCTTTAGTGGAAGTTGGCTTATAGCGAACAGACGAATCGGCTTGTACACAATTCAGCGGTGCCGTTTTAATTATTTTCCAACACAGATGAAAAGAGAGAGGAACACTGATTTATTTGTGCGCTGCGAGACAATGCGGGCTTTGGAGAAAAATGGGGAAAAGTTAAATCAGGCGGAGAGCGAAAGAACAAAGTCGTAGTCATAGCGTGGTTAGGCCTTAAAGTTGAGCTAAACTATTTTACTTAGAGGTTCTATCCAACTCTATCACAGTATAATGTATTTAAGGTTTAACAAAGTATGATTTGTGATGTCAAAATAGTTATATATTAGTTTATATATTAGTTTTTGTGGGTTAGTAATACATTTTAGCATGTTAAGGGTCAAATCTAATTCTGTGTCACATTTTTTCTCATACGTGTGTCTGTTTTTATGGGAGTAGACTGGTTTGGTGTTGTTTACAACGTCTGATTCTCTATTCAGCACAAATGTTTAGAAAAATACATTACAACAATAAGTGCGCCAAATTAGAGCACCTAAACTAAACTAACTAAAGCAGGTTGAATGTTATGATTAATAACTAAAAGCTTGAAAGTCATTGTTACTAAATGGTGCTTTCTTGACACGACTCAATGGAAAATTCAAATCACCAGTTTTTGTTTTTGATTGCAAAAAATGAGTCACATGAAGTCCAAGTACATCTGAAAACTGTCCAAACTGTTTTTATTTCTCTATTTTTTGTTTGTAAGAAATTTCTGTCATGGATCAAATGTGTTGGTCCGAACACCGATTTAGTACTTTGTTCACATTTTCTGCACTTACAAAGGTTTTATTTATTTATTTATCTATTTATCTATCTTTATCTAGTACAGTTCACTTATAGCATCAACACATTTAGACAATCTTAAATATTTTATACCTTAAAACATCTCAAAGTAACGGTTCCTAAATGGTGCTGAAAAAAAAGAAGTAGGTTTTGATAGTGAGGAATAGGTTTGACACTCGATACCGGTTTCAGTACCACAATAATAATAAACTCACTCTTATTTAGACAATAAACTGTCATTTTCAACACAGAATTGTACTTTTTTCATTAGAATGTGGCTTTGTAGTTCCGAAAAAGATTAAAATCATGAATAAACTGTTCAAGAAAGGTCAGATTATGTCCTGTAAATGTAAATGTAATAGTGTCTTTTTATTGACACTTACTCAAATCAGTATCTAGTGTTATTTTCAATACTTTTGACAACCTAACATAACATAAATCATCATAAAGAGTCTTACTTTGCTGTTTTGTACGTTACTGACGATGACGCAAGATTACTTTGGCATTTTACGTCAAAAAGTACAGCTAGTACATTCCAGAATTCACTGTACTTTTTTTGTTTTTTCTCTGACTGGTCACCCACACAGGCAAGTTCTACGAAAAGATCAGACCGGGCGATCCTAACACGCTGCAACAATTCTTACCATTATCACACAATGAAAAATTCAGTCCAAGAAGAAAAGTCAGATTCTATTCAAACTGATATCAAAGCGTTCATTTACAAGTATTTCCAGGCATCAGGGCGCTTTCAAGATGAAGTTTTTAGCGCGTGCAGAAACCATAGGGGAGCCTCCTCAATAATTCACAGCCGCGCCATAATTGACTTTTAGGATGGAGCAGAAGTCGATAAATATGAAATATGAAAACACCTTTTTTCTACAACATTGCACCTCTTAAAGCAGGATTAAAGAATGGCTTCCACAAAAACACCTCGCACCATTGAGAACCACTTTCACGGTATCTTCACTTCATTATCTCGGAACAACTTTTAATTACTTTGACTTTTTAAAATGAGCCCAAATTAGGAGCCATTAATAACACAAACTCCAATATTCAGCCGTAATGTTGTGCTCGCGAATTCATTTAGCTCGTATTTGTGTTACTTCTCACAGAATTGACTTTGTGTTATTGTACTGGAATTATTTTAACGGAGCCAGCTGAGAAATTAAGTTTGGAAGTTGTCAAGGCAAGCCATTTTACCAATCCAGCGTTGCATATGCTGTGTGTGAGGCAGTTAAGGCGAAGCACTGCAGGTGAATAGATAAAGATAAATGTGTATTTTTGTGAAAAAACTGCCAAAATTGCACATATTTGGGACATTTAAATCTAAAAACAAAATGGACAGAACCAGGTTTAAATTACTTGTTTCGTTTTGTACACATATTTGTTAAATCTAACTGAAAATTGGCCTAAAAATTTCAATTGTGTCTCATTTTATTGATATAAAACTTTGATAAAACAGGTTTTGAATTGGATATCAACAAATCCTTCTGCATGTTTTGTAAAAATTGTATTCAGTCAAAGATTGTAAAGTTTGGTGTGTGTAGGAGCTACTTTAAAGTGCCTCTGACAGGTTGGACAACTCATTTAACTAAAATGCAGTTAAGATAAATATATTTCAAATTTTGCTAGAATCGTCCACAAATTTCAGCCTTCCTCTTTTTTTTACGTTTTTAATTTTACTTCCTGGTTTTAAATGATGACATCACACTGGGAAATTACCAAGAAATCATCCAGTACACTGCACCAAACAGATTTGTTTTATTTGACAAAGAATGTTGACTGAATTTCTTTTGCATAATCTTTGTCTCCTCAGTGTGATGTCATCGATGTGTTTACTTCCTATCATTTTCAACTGATTTCTAAACTTTTCTCCACAAACGGCTTCCTGATTGGTGTAAAACTGTAAGTTATATTTACAAGCGGTACACCTAAAAACAGCTTCAAACCCCAGATCCCATTTCTAAACCTTGCAGCATTGTTTTAAACTGACCTATTGGACTCCGTTCTTTCAGTTTCAGGACCAAATGCTCCCAAATATTTGCTGAAAATCCTCTTGCATTTGTGCATATCTTTGTCCTGCCTCTGTTTTGTTCACCACTGCCCCTTTCCTTAATCTGCACAACGCTTTTTCCATTACCCAAGGATTGTCCATAGTGCTTTCTACCTTGCCTTATTTTATATTACTAAATTACCTTTCTGGAAATAACCACCGCGGAGGAAAAATGGGGGCCCGTGCTCTTTGGATTCTTTGTTCCCACTCTTGTAAAAATGATATGTAATTGTAGTCACTCCAGTAAGATTTTTCAGCTTTGACCTTTCCAGCGCGGTAATACAGAAAATGACAGGGAGAGGGTTTGTGCTCTCATCCTGGGGCTTTGAAGCACTGTCTCCAGAGCCATGTTAGCACAATGTCTCCCAGCGCTAATATTAGTCATGCAATGATTGTGGTGTACAATTAGTGTAGTGGCGTTTCACATGACGAGCATGAAATCCATATCTCGGCCCGGCGCACGGCCATTATAAAACTATTAGGACTAAAATTAGCTATTATCTCGATGACATTTAAAAAGGCAATATACTGTATTTCAGACGGATAAAGATAGGGGAAATTATGAGATGAAAAGCGCAAAGAATATTGCTTAAGTCACCGAGGAACAGGGGACTGGATTTGAGCAATGTTTTGTCGATGGTACTTTTTTTGAGAGGTTTCAAAATGGTAGTTTGGATTGATTATTTTGTGCGTTAAGTGCAGTCTATATAGAAGTTTAAGTGGCACGTATAAAAAAATATGATAAAATGATGTTACGGTAAATAGTTTACATCAGTTTTATTCAGTGGGTTAGCCTGACATCATGTACACTGTCTGGCCCGAAAAAAAAGTCACGACCTGAATTCAACTAAGCGAATGGGTACGAGCTTCCTGTTGGATGATTGTTGCATGGGTGATTGTCTTTCAACTGCAACACAACTGATGCAGTGACTGGCTTTTCATTTGTTACAGAAATGAAAAGCCAGTCACTGCATCAGTTGTGAGACAAATCCTGTGGTCGTGGAAAAGGTGTCAGTGTGTTTGGGAAGGGTTAAATCATTGGCATCAAGCAGAGGAAACAGCTGAGAAGACACAGAGACTACTAAAATTGGTTTAAGAACGGTCCAACGCATAATTAAAAACTGGAAGGATAGTGGGGAACCAAAGTCTTGGAGGAAGAATGGTTGGATAATGCCTAGTGCCTCCTGTACAAGCCTGTAGGGGGCAGTGTTATGATCTGGAGCTGCTGCAGTTGGTCAGGTCTAGGTTCAGAATCACTTTGTGCCCATAGAATAAGATCAGCTGACGACCTGAACATCCCGAATGACCAGGTTATTTCATCATGGATTTCTTCTTCTCTGATTGTAAGATGACAATGCCAGAATTCATGGCCTCAGAGCGGTTCAGGAGGCACCATTTTCACACATGGATCGTCCTCCACAGAGTCCAGATCTGAGCCCCTTTTAGAATCTTTGGGATGTGCTGGAGAAGGCTTTGGCAGTGGTCACACTCTCCATCAACAAGACAAGATTTTGGTGAAAAACTAATGGAACACTGGGTTCAAATCCATTTTTAACTTGCAGAAGCGAAACAATGGCACAGTGAACGTGTGCTAAAAGGTAAATGCTGTCCAACCAAACCGTGTGACTGTTTTTTATGTGGCGACAATTTTATTTTTTATTTTTTGCCCGGGAAGTGTAGATTAGGGCTATTCAACATTGTTACAACATTGTTACCACTTTTAATGCAATTTGGGGTCACACACAAAATATCACAATAACACTACATCTGTTTCAATAATGTCAAAATAAGTGCTTCTGTATTTGATTTTTGTGGAAAAATAAAGAATAATAATAAAAGAAGGCTTTACCAACATTGTTCTGCAAAATTGCCAGTCCCATACTGTAAATTAAAAGAACTAAACCAGGGCAAGATTAGATACTATCGCGGTCTGAACCAAGACTTGAATCAAACCAGGTCTAGAGAAAAATTTAACAAGGACTAAACCAGAATTTACTGCTAATGTCCACGCAGGAAGTAACATTATAACATGGTGGACAAATAGGCAAAATGATCGTATCCACTTTAAATGTCAGATTGCAGATTTGTTGACATCATTTGCGGTTCATTTCTCTGCAGTTACTCTTCCTATTCACATGAAACAAAAACTGCCACAGAGATCCATGTCTTCTCTGTCAGCATAAATAAACTAAAGTGAAATCAAATGTTCGCAACAGCCTCAGAAAGGTGTGCCATTATTCAACTCCAAAGACGTGACTGTTGAACGTTTATTTGTGTGGAAACAATCCCACACAAATAAAGATAATTTCCAACCGATAATTCTTTCAAAAACACTAAATCTTCCATAAATTTAGACACACCCACTTGAGATTATAACTTCTAGAATCTGAACGTGACCTCTTGTTGAACTTTCACACAACCTTACCAAACTTTTCAGCGACCAACTTTTCCGGAATGCGTCCTGACTGACCAATACATCCCACACTATACGCTGCTTCTGAAAGACATACACTTTTTTTTTCAGGAGTCAACAAAATGCACATACGAATGAAATAGTGCATCTTTAGCGCATTTGTCACCGAGAATGCAGCGCTCCGGCCCGTACGTGGTGCAGCACGGGGCACAGCGGGGGCTTCTGGGGCCTATGGATGTCTGCGCACAGGACCCGTTCGGGGGCTGCCAGATTAGCGCCTGCATGTCTCCGCTCCTAATAGCTTCACAGGGGAAAAAGCATCAGGAGCGGTCGGCGGTGTGATGAGTTGGGGGTAAGCTGCGCACCAGAGCCCCACAGCAACGTGAAGTCCGCTCGGCCCGGTAATCTATGGATCTTAGAGTCTCGATAGGGAGCACTGTTGTTCCCGGGTCTATCCGCCGACGCCACATGCGGTACGCTGCTCATTTCCGCCGCTGCCATGGCGTCCGGGACTTTTCCCATCCCAAAACAATCGATACGGCTCAGGTCCAAGACTGCGAGGCGCTAACAACTTGAAGCTACAACAAACACGGCTGCTACACTTCACAGGCTCACGGGCAGAAAGAGCTACTGTCGAGTTGGTTAGCGCCGTGGATATGAGCTAGTGGGGGGGTTCTTATTGAAAACGAGAATCAAATATAAAGTGCTTAGCTTAAGTGATGTAATGTTTTCTTTAGAGTGGTGCGTTTTGTCATATTATGCAGCATTCAGGCTCGTGTGAACGTGTCAGTCTTGGTATTTGCTTTTTATAATTCGTATTTAATGGAGAGAAAACATGCCAACTTTTCCTGAAATGTACGCAAACGTCTAGTGAATAAAAATTGCAGCTAAAAATAGAAAGTCAGTTAGAACAATGATATACCTTTAAATAATGCTAAAGATTGACCAATATGGGATTTTTCATGACCAGTGTTGATTGTTTTGTTTTTTTAATCGAAGGCCGATAAGCTATGCCGATATTTTTGGGTGAATATTTTAGATCTCCAATTTGTTATAAAACAAGTTTGTGGAGAAGAGAGCAGTGTGTTTTGTGCAGTGCTCACTTCACGTCATGCATATTCTTTTAGCCCAAACAAAATATCGGCTTCTGCTGGAGAAAGCCAATACAAAATATATCAAACTATATCTACTTAATACACATCATTTCAAATTTAATGTCAGTGTTAAAAGTTTTGCTGGTTTTGTTATGATTTTGGCTTTAATAAAAATATAACAATAATACATGTGCAAATGAGAGACAGTATTTGTCCCACAATGGACAAACTGCAGTGTTGTATCAGTAAAGTACAAGAACGGCAGCAATATAAGAATTAAAATGCCACAAAATGCCAGTTAGTGAAATAATTAAAACAAGCCTAAAAATTCACAATATTAACAAGAAAAAAGTAGAAAAAGTAGAGGGACATTTAAAGGGGCTGTACCTGATTTTCACAAGTTCATGTACCTCATTTTAAGCATGTAATAAAGTAAATGCTGCACAGATATATTGTAAAGGCGTCTATTCGAGTGAAAATGAGACCACAGAGATTTCTTTGCAACTATTTATAGAGCCATTTATTCTACGAGAAGCAGGAAGTGCACTGTTAGTATACAAATGTTTGTTAGCTTTACCTAACTTTCTTGTTCTGTTTTTCATGTTTCAAGACAGTAAAAATCAGTTACAGCCCCTTTAATTTCAAATAAATGTTAGTACATCACTCAAAATGGCTGAAATCACTCACATCTTTTATCACAACATTTAAACCTATAAGGAATAGGTTTGATACTCGATACTGATTTCAATACCACAATGATATTTTTTTTAACAATAGACAATCTTTTTTTTTAATCATGTGGTCATATAGTTCTAATAAAGCTCAAGATCCTTCCAAAACTGTGCTGGAAGGAGGCAATTTTGTGCTGTTTGTGATTTGTTTTCAGCGCTGATACTTGTTCAAATGAGTATCCCTCCAATTTTTGATACTTTTGACAACCCAAGCATCTACCCAAACGCACAAACGAACAACGTCGCTCTGCTGTTAGTTATTGACTCCAATCAGAAGCCCGTTATTCCCCGAAGCGCGGCGCTGTAAAAACCCAGAGCGGAGAAGGTAATTTTCTCACCTTTGTCTCACCTCCTGCAGCTAACGGCGGCTGCATTAATGACCCTTTCAGTCCTCATAATGAACTACTTACTGCCTACTTAACCAGAAATTACCGCGCTTTCCGGATGTGCTATTTAAAAGACTGAGGGCTAGAAGCTGATTTGAAATGTTAATCATTTTCGGTGCGCTACCTGGGGCCTGCCTCGGACCTCACCGAGCAAAGGAAGCTTAACACGCCCAATACTGGTAATGTTATTTTGGCCAACCAGCAGAAAATCCAATTATTAGCAACAACCCAATTACTTTTCCCCTCAGAAACAGCGGCTCAAATCCAAGGTTGGATTTGGTGGATTAGTGAGGTTTACTGATAGACTACTAAAGAAGAGGGGGAAGAGAAACAATGTCGAATTTCCTCCTGGCCGCCCAATGCTCCTCTGGGAACAAGAGTCATCTGTGATCGTCGGGAAGTGGGATGAAATGAAAAAGGGGAGGGTGCAAAAAAGATGCGTTTAAGTATTTTGGAACAGCGTGTCTAAGAAGAATTTCTGATATGACATTTTGGTTGATTAGAAGAGGGCATCATGTTGAAAGATGGACGTAGATGCAACAAATGTGAATATTGTGCATATTGTTTATAGTAAGATTGCAGCAACTTTTTTAAGTTGTAATCTTTCAAAGAAGAGAAATGTGTCTTCACTTCTATAGGCAATTGTACAGTCAGTCCATTGACATTTGCCGGATACTTAAATCTCAACTAATACATTTGCAGACATGTTTGAACACATTTCTGTTGGATTGACAAGCAACACTAAGACAGGACAAAACCAGGACTAAAGCAAGACTAGAACAGGACTAAACCAGGGACAAAAACAGGACTAAACCAAGGACTAAACCAGGACTAAACCAAGGACTAAAACAGGACTAAAGCAGGACTAAACCAAGGACTAAAACAAGGACTAAAACAGGACTAAAGCAGGGCTAAATCAGGACTAAACCAAGGACTAAACCAAGGACTAAAACAGGGACTAAAACATGACAAATCCAGGACTAAAGCAAGACTAAAACAGGACTAAACCAAGGACTAAAACAGGACTAAACCAAGGACTAAAAGAGGGACAAAAACATGACAAATCCAGGACTAAAGCAAGATTAAAACAGGACTAAAACCAGACTAATACTAAAAACTAAACGAGGGACTAAAACAGGATTAAACCAGAAACCACCCCTATGTTTTTCTAGATAAGAAAATACCGAAAATACTGTATTTGGCCTTAGGTACGGTTTAAATTTATAGTTGCAGAAAAATACCAATTGACCTATTGACACTTTAAATTAAGTTTTTTCAAAATCAAATTGTGTATACATTTTTAGAAATACAACCTAAACAACACAATATTTATTAGGGCGATTAATCATGACTAGTTGACAAATAAATATAACCGTAATCGTTATTTGGACTTTACAGACACTAAAACACAGTGGCATTATTAAATCGAAAATGTCAAAAAAGTATAAACAATGTGTAACTTTGGTAAATATTCTCTATCTAGAAGACCGATGTACAAAAGAAAAAAATCATTTGACTAGTTGCAGCCCTATTGTATATAGTATCGCCTGTCACTAGTAACTTGACGTTATTGATTTAGTCGTAAGATAATGATTGTGTGGAGTGTATTATAATACTGTGGTGCTCAATTCTCTGTAGGTCACAGTTAGCCGGGGTCAGTGGAGCTAATAAAGCCATATTGACTTCAGACATAAACAGGACATAAGTCAATCAGAGTGTGTGTGTTAGAGACAGAAGGGGAGAGGGAGGGAGGAGAGGGAGAGTCTGACCTGAACAGGACCACACTGGACTCGACCTTTGACCCCGCGGCACTGTCTGACTCCTCACACCTTCCAAGTTGCTCCTCTGGACACACTGTGAGGAAAAAAACAAGAGGATTAAAACGAGAATGAAATGTGACTTGCTAATTGTTAAAGGGCCTGTACCTGATTTTTGCTGTTACATGTAATAAAGTCAAATCTGTGTTGCCCCAGTACAGATATCATGTAAAAGCATCTATTCGGGTATTTTCTGCATTTATTTATGGTGCGTTTTACCCTATGAGATTAGCAGGAAGTGCATCGTTAGCATGCTAATGTTTGTTAGCCTAACTGGTGAAGGTACGTGATGCTCTGGGCTCAGTGACTCGTAAAAAGTGCTTATAAACTGCTGGGACTGTATTAGGAAAATGAGAGATACATGATGTGACTATAATAACGACTATAACATTAACAAGCTCTGTTTTTCACATTTCAAAACAATAAACTGTCACTGTTTTCATCCCTATGAGTTCAGATGTGCGTGACAGGTGGAATAGCCAATCAGGGACACCGGTCTGTCCATTACGAAGGCAAATATCACAGAGACTGAAAAACATCACCAATTTCTGCAGAATCGAGTGAAGCAAAACAACTCTGTTAATCTGAGATGAGGAAAGTTTGATTATGTTGTAAATGATGACCAATGAGCTCATTTGTTTTACATGTGTCATGGAAATAAACAAATCTGATTGCACGGTTCTGTCTGAGTTTGGCTCGACTGAGGGAGTTGAGTGACTCTTAAAGAAATGTGTTTAGTTTAGTTTAGTTCAGTTCAGTTTAAACAGTCATTTGACAAAATAAAGATGTTATCAGATATTATTATTTGTCAAATCATAACTATTGTGTAATTTATATGGATTTTGGCCCTTGTTTACAGTATGGTTGCTAGGTAACAGTTGTGCAATTATCTCTACCATGTCATATTTACTGGCCACGTTCAACCAGGAAGTAACATTATAAACTTTATAAAAACTGTCAAACTGGGGACAAATAGGCAAAATGTTAAGTACGATCTTAAATATAATCATGTTCACTACATTTTAGTGAAATGTGTCATCTAACCTGCCACTTAGACTTTAATTTATAGTGATAAACTCAATCGCAACAATCGCGATATAATGAACTCCCACCTCTACTGACAAAATACAGAATGAACAGCGAAATAAAAGCATACAAAACAAATTAAACTACAATAATCATCATAAAATAAGTGACTATGGTCAATATACGGGTCGAGACAAAACGCAAATAGACTTATAGACGTATAAACCAAGTCTGATATCGTGCGTACTGTGAAGAAAAGCCACATTTTCAAATACAACACTACCACAAATATAGCCCTTTTAAATCCCGCTTGGCTTTTCACAGGAAGCCGCCACAGATTTATAATTAAACACATTATTTAAGAGCGAATATGACAGCGTGAAGAAGCAGAAGACTGCGGCGGCGACTAAGGACGGCGCTCAACTCAAGGTTACGAAAGTCCCATTAAGCAATATTTTCATTAGCGGCCCATCCTGCGCTCCCACTCCTTCCGTCAAAGTGGGTCAAAAAGTAGCCGCGAAATAAATTACTCATTAAATGCGACACTTCAATCCCTTTAATAAAGCGATCCCTGAATGATACGTGCCACCTGCGAATGCCCCTCTAAAAGCCCGTAAGCCTCGTCAAGCTAATCGCACCGGACAGGCACCGAATGCATTAGAACTAGCCTTGAGTCACTCTCCGTGGTACTAACTCAGGTGAAGTCTTTCGGTTATAATTGACTGGAAGGTGCGCCGCTTCGTTTTAATGCAAAAGGATTACGTTTAAACCATGTTCCATCGCTGTGTGAGGAATCGAATAGCTCCTAAGCCCACAGTAACGGGAGATATCACTTTTATTATTGCCTAATTAACCCGCTAATAGTCGTGTCCTCATGCCGCTGCTGGGTTTTGGTTAATTATGCCGGACGCTGCATCGAGACGATGGCAGCAGGATTTGGGTTTCGTATCACATCTATTACCAGATCAATTTCTGTTGGCTTTGTGCAAAAGACGGTGTTTAATGAGCGGTTATTTTCACGGATGAACAACACGGGAGGTCGTGATCGCGGGATGGGAGGCTCAGCAGTCGCAATCTTCAGACTGTCGGGTGGATTTCGAGGACGGTTCTAGGGCGTTGTAGGAGCGGGGAAAAGGACGAGAACAGAGTTGAAGGGGAGAAAAAAGTTGAAAATGTGAATGTAAATGGTGAGAATTAGAAGCAAATTCATGAAGCACAAATAATTCAATGTGGAAAATGAATATTGGTGCGGTACATGGCTTGTTCTTTGGGTTCTGGTTTGAGACCAGTTTAGTTCGGATGTTGACTTGGCTTTGTTCCATTCTGGTGTTGGTTTAGTCCTGGTTTTGTCCAGGATTAGTTCCAAATTCAGGCCTGGTTTAGTTTAATCCTAATTTTGATTTTGGTCAATGTGCAACTGTGAACGTACCCTAAAAGATCAATGTAAAAGGCTTGGTTTGGTAAATAGAAAATATCAATTAGAAAAAACCATAGTAAAATAAGTTACCCATATAAATCTAAAACTAAAGAAAATAAATTAATAAAAATAAATAAATAAATAAGGTAAAAAAACAATATCACATGCTAAAAAAAGGAAATTAATCAAATAAACTGATTGCAACAAAATAAAAATTATCATAAAACCAATTACTAAAAAAAAAAAAAAAAAAAAAATTTATAACAGCTTAATCATGAGCAGTTCAGGGAGTGAGAAATCTAATTGATATTCCAGTTGTTAAAAGCAAAAATGTGTATATCCTCCGCCACCTGTAACAATAACCCTCTAAACAAATATAAACACAGATCGAATCATGACACTATACATACAAAATAATATAAAACTGTAAATTTACTGTTTTAATGACTGCATTTTTTTCTTTTCGTGTTGATTTTGCTCTGCTTATTGGCCACGTTGTCAATGCTCCCAACTCACCGACCTGATAAAACACTCAAGAAGAAGAAAAAAGATCAAAATGACACTTTACAAACCAGCGGCGTTTCCCTGCACCGAACTGCACCGCACTGGGATCCACAGAGGAGTGCAGGTCTATGAGTCTGTTTCAAAAGTTACCACTAGATGTCCCTTGCATCAAAGTGAAGAGCAGCTCTGAGTCAGTGGAGGAGACGGGGGAGACGGGAGAGGGCGGCCCCTTTGCTCACATGTTAGTCAGTGAGCGCCAGTGAGAGCGCCGTGTCATTAAATGTAATCGTAAGTGAGTGTCCCGCCTCTGATTCACACACCACGCACCGCAGCCATGTTAAAGAGCGCGTTCAGCACTTTCGGTCCACAGTGTAACTTTTGCCACAACCACAGAGCCTGGACTGGATAAGCAGGAAAGTTCATGGTAGGAGTCATTTAGAGAATCAGAATCAGAATCAGTTTATTGCCATTGTCAGTGATCAGAATTCACAAACATAGGAACTTGCTTCGGCGTAAGGTGCAACATAAAACATGAATAATAGAGGCGGTTATTATTGATTTAAAGGAGACATATCACACTTTATTTTAGGTGTACTATAATGAACCATGACATAAGTAGATCATCGTTTTACATTTTGTTAATTGTAAACTGCAATAACAAATGTAAAAAAAAATAAAAAAACAGTAAACAAAATAATAAAACAGCTTAATAATAGAAACAGATCCATTGACCTCCTGTTCAAAACTGCAGAACTGATAAGCCCCGCCTCTTGATAGTGACATTATGACATAAACATCCCTGGTTGAGCGCTCAGATCCACTGGCCCACGGGTTGGAGGTGAATCCTTCCATTGTGTCCTTGGGCAAGGTACCTAAATCGTAAGGTAGATGAAAATGTAAAAGCACTGTTTAAATATGACACCTTTTTTATTTTTCAAAAGTGGCTTTGTGAGTCTTAATTTGTCAAATGATCACAACTAATGGTGCGCTAAGGCCGCGGTGTCCCTAGTTGGACGCCTGTGCATTTGAGGGCAGACGGTTTGGACGCGCATCCAGGACACCCGGACACATAAGATCACCTGCAAGGCGTCCAGCACACACGCGCAGTCGAGTCGAGGAGCTGTTGTGTTTTCCGTGTGGTTGTTCACTTGCTGCGATGGCTCTGCGGCTTGTCTGGGTACTTCAGAAGTGATCCAAGTTTGGTGAAAATCATCATTAGTTAGAGCTGCGTCGGGATGACCACCGTTTTCAGTGTAGGCACGTCACAGTGTAGTCTCTGATTGGTTGCCGCGCCGTATCGGACACAAAAACGCGCCGGACGTGCCGCCTTGGACGCCCCAAACGTGGGATTCGCACACCCTTGGACGCTCTAGACCCGCCGCAAAAACGCTGGATGCCCTGCACGTGGATCCACATAGACTTGACATGTAAACTGGACGCTCTGGACGCTGCGGTCTGGACGCATGTTAAGTACAGGGATGTCAGTGTTAAGTACAAGGATGTGAAAACAGTCATTTTCTGAGCATTCGAGCCTCAGTTGCAGGACAATATGGGATTACTCAAACACGCAGGAATTAATCAAATATAACTTTGAGTAAACCAATGACGAGGAAACCCAGTTGTAAGAAGATTAAAAGCTCATTAATGTTGATGTCTCCTTTAAAGGTGCAGTATGTACATTTACAGGTGGAGGGTCTACCACCTGCTTGTCTCCATGGAGATGTTATGTTCTTTTCCTGGAATGCTCCACAGTATCCACAATTCTTATCTACATCCATGGAGACAGGTGACTGCACCAAGCAGGCCAAACTACAGGTAAGATCTGTGGAGAAGCCAGTCCGCTCAGAGAAAGAATGAATGCTTTTTGAGGCAATAAATACAATTGTAATTGAATACTTGCATGTGGGATATGGTCATAGGTTGTGTTCATAATCTCAGATACCTTATCGTTATATTTTGGGAATTGGCTCCACAAACCTGTCAAATTAATCTCACGTCTTAAAGTCCTTTCAACTGACAACAATCACATTTTTTCCACTTTTGTTCATTTGGCCTGTACTGACAGAGAAGACCTTTGTGCCAGCTAAGTTTTAAAATGTCACGTGAACCCAACTTATTGTACATTTTAAATCAAAATATGACAGAAAAAAGTTGCGTCTGTTTGCAGTGTGGTCAAGCCAAGTGCCCAGTACGTTCTGGTGTTCTCTGAGCGATTCAGCAGCTGGGGAATAATACGCAAGCACCACCGTTGGAGGTTTTCAAAGCCCTTCACTTGTTTCTTTCCTGCATCACTGAGGGGTCTATCACTTTTCAATGTAAACTTTTAGGTTTGAAGCAGTCTCCTCCTTACAAGTTGCTTTACACAGCTCTTCAACATGGCGCTTAAAAGAGAAAACTTTAGATAAGACAAACTAAGATAATCATTTGCCATTACAAAGAGATGATTAGCATTATCACTTTTATATTTAGCCCATTTAGACCAGGGTTGACTAAACGGGATTCTTGTTTAATTAGTCTGATCCTTTATTGTTAAAAGAGTCAAACTTTATATTTCAGTGTACTTACTAACATCTCACACATACAGCAGGTGATGAGGACTTCCAGGTGTCTCACAGATCCATATTTAATTGCCCACATTGCTTTGCGTGGAGCATAATTAAAACCTATGTCTCTGACCCTTCAGTAATGACTTTGTCAAGAGCAGGCGGGTATATAACACTTTATTAATTAGTTATTTATATTTAGAGCTATAGAGCAGATGGCTGAAGGGCAGTGAGATCTACAGCATGATTGATTTGCACAACCTGGCAACCTGCCTATACCAAGTCATTGAGACACTACAGTGTCCGCTTGTTTCTTTATGGTGACATTGACTGAGCACAAAGGTGCATAACTGAAACTAATTAGCGGTAAATAAGGGCATTTCAGGAGATCAAGATGTTTTCTTTGTCTTATCACTTTATTGGGAAAACATTTCTATAAAGGCCAACTTCGACATGATATAATGTATAAAATATAAGCAACACACATTGGCTCAAGCAACAGGAAAAAAAAAATAAATATATATATATATATATATATATATATATATATATATATACATTTTGTTCTGCTGCTGTGGCTGACAAATAGAACTAAAGCTTATAAGTTATACAGTAATATAATTGGTTTAACTTTTATAATGATCATGTAAACACACAACCTACAGCTGAATTATGCAATAATTAACAATATGCATGAAAAATTGTCACTGCACAATGTAATAAAACTTCATTTTGCAGCATTGTGTGATAATCCAGTTATTACATATTGAGGTAGTGATTACACAATGCTGGTGTTACACTTTTTCCCATGAAAATGCAGTCTGTAATAACAGAGAAAATGGCTTGTACGCTCTCAAAGTCAACAGTATAGCATTACAATAATAATATAGCATTACAAAGGATAAATACACGTATGCCCTATTTATGTTGTTTCCAAGAAAACACCAACCATTTAATAATATCAAAAAATAACCCTAACTTTAGTGAAGTGGGAGGTGTGTCTGTAATGACCATGTCATTGAATGTTTGTTAGTTACCTGCTATTATATTTTGTTATTACATATTACTACATTTCAGTCAGAAAAATGAATGAATATTGACCTTATTTTGTAATAATTGGTCTAAAAATGATAATAATAACTTTAGTTTATTATTATACATTTTTGTATGTAACATTACATAATGCAAAATATCTTAATATTTTACCAATATTCATACGTGAAAACAATATTGGCACCAATATATGGCCCATCTCAGGGTTGAAAATACCATGATTAACTGTGGGCAATATATATATATAAAAGCATCATATCGTGATTGTAATGTTCTTATAAATATATGCAAAATTGTATGTAGTGCATATTGTTAACAGTAAAAATCCAAAACTGCAAAAATAGAAAGAAAAAAAAAAAGACAACATTTGTTTGATATAACCTCGTCAAATACAGTTAAAGACATGTTTTCGCACATTTATGTTGGATTGACATAATATCATCTGAATATCATTATCGGGACAGTACAGACATTATTTTTTGTTAATATCATCCACACCTAATCAGACACAAAGTTCACTATAGGTAAAGTAGCCCTTCTATACACGATATACAATATTTGATCCGTAAACTCTTCATGTGCATTTAATATGCATTTTCTACCGCCCTACATTTATGAACAGCTGTGATTTAGTAACGCAAAAACCATGTCAGCGCTAAAATGCCTGGACCGCGTCGTCGTCGACAACAACAACAAACACTATCTCCTGCTCCTATCTCCTCCCAGCTCCCTCAAGACGCCCGACCAGTGGAGCATCTAAGTCGCCAGACGCCATGCCACCATCCCGACGAGTGACTTTACGTGTCAATCCCTGTCCCCGCCTCCTTCCATCCATTAGAAATTTCAAGTTGAATTAAGGTGCTTGGGGAGAACACATTAACACGCCGCGCTCTCCGTCGTTCTTTGTATGTGCGACTTTATATTCCATTTGCCCAAGCCTCGTGTTTCCCCGCTGTGAGTCTAAATAAATAATCAAGACAGCCTCCGAAACACGAATCATCTTTTCACAATAATAGAAAATTAATGGCTTTGCTTGGGTAAGTAAATTACACCAAGAACATCCCCGGGCCTGGATCGCTGTGGCGGCAGACGACAACGACAAAAGGATGCATTATATACGGCGGCGCAAAAAGGAACTCAGTCGGCCAGAAAATGTTTTGAAATCTGAATAAAATGTTGGGGGCTTTCAAGCTCTCCACAATCACCTTGCATGAAAGTCTAATTCAGTTTGGGTTTTATTAATTCATAAGCCATTAGTAACATATTTCTCTAACAAAAAGCCTGTGACAAAGGGAAAAGAGTGCGCCGGTAAGAGGTATATGCAATTAACATTTTAAGCATGGACGATTAAAAGGAAGACTCCAAGAAATGGCCTGGAGTGAGGTTTTAAAATATGCAAGCGGCGAAACACTTTAAGCTGCAGATATTCTATTTAAATATAATCGCGGTGTATTTCGGACTATAGTGGGCAAAGCACCTGTCAGGGAAACTCACAAACACTTTAGCCTCCTACTAAATGAGTAAAGGCCGTTAAAGAATAGAGCCCTAAACCATTAGCGAGTGAAATATTTAGCATCGCCGCATTCAACAAAACTACCCCCGAAAAGCGTTTATGCGACTTGACCCGGCTTCGAATGCAATGGGGATGGACAATTCAGCCACTGGAGCTAAGTAAATGCTATGGGTGTGGTTTTAAAATGATGCGGGCAGAAAGGAATATAGAAATTTCAAGGGATTCTCTCAGTAACGACGATCACATAATGTTTTTGTGGTCGATCAAGGGCGTACTGAAATGTGCAGGCAAATGTTTTAACTGAAATCCGAGTATTTGCGCCAATATGCCTTTCTTTTTATTTATCTGTTTGTCTGTTTACCTCAGATTTACAAAGGTTTTGAGCTTCGCTTGTAGATTCACCAGAAAACAGAATCCTATGTGTTATGTTTATATTCGATTTTTTAACTTACGCTATGTTTGTTTTGCCGTGTTTTTGTACTAGCGCCCGGACGGTGATGGCTTGCGTGGTGAGAATGAAACGGCAAAACGCAAATGTAAATAAAATATCCTTATTTCTCATCAGAACGCTGGCTTGATCTTGTGATAAACTGCCGTATTTCCAGTGACGGTAACTTTATTTGTTGAGCCGACAGACGTAGTAAAGCGAAGATAGGGAGTGTTAGCGTCGACTGTTTCCTGTTTATCGACGCACGGCACTCGCGTCAAGACTGAAAATGTTTTATTTCCGGTGTTAAAATGTGGCGTAGATGTGTAGAGAAGTGCCGTAAAAGCTGACGGTAAACAGGAAGTAGTTTCTCGTTTAATCTAGCTAATCTAGCCACAAACTTGGAATTACTAAATGTCTTTTTGCAAACAACTGAGATTGGCCATATGAAGAAAAGGTATAATTCTGTTCAATTTCGATTTTATTTATTAAGAAAACATGAGTTATGGTTGGGTGAAGTCAGTTGCTGTCAGTTGCTGAGACACAACCTGAGCATGGAAACCCAAGACACTCCAAAGTGAACCTGTCTGGGGAACAGGGCCTGTCAAAACGTGGCTTTAGTGTTGTAGTTAAAACCACAGGAAGAAAGAAAAAGAGAAAAAAAAAGTCAAGACCGAGACAAGCCTGAAACAAGATCAAGACTGTGGCCCATCAAGACCAAATCGAGACCATCTTTCACCATTATTTTATGCATTTTATAGTACAGTATTTTACTGTCACTGGCACATCTATAATCACTATTTTGTATCCATTTGATCTTACTGATGCTTATTTAGGCTTCAGATAAGACAAGCAAAATTGCAAAGAGTGGCACCAAAAATATACAGGATTTGAACACTTTTGTTTCATGTTCATGTTTGTTAAGTATTGTAAAAGCGTGTAGTCTTCACTGGCCATACAAATAATAATGTCATTCAGTTTGTTCAACCCTGACAAGAATAACTGTTTATGTAAATTCAAGGAAAACTAGATGATTAATTAGGAGACAGTTCATTTTTAGCGTGCATTTGAAATGGAAAGAATCTTAATCCAGGAAAATGTTATACATTATAGTCTAAATGGATCAGGTACCTGTTTAACTGCTACTTTATTGTCCCCACATATATTTGGGTCAGGGTTAGGGTTAGTCCTTACCATTGACTTATCTTTGTCCGTCACTCTTGAAACCTGTCCCGAGCATTGGGTATCCAGAGTGCATTAGCCCAAAATGTATGTTTTAGATCAGTGGTTCTTAAACTTTTTGTCTGGGGACCCCACAAAAAAATCTTGTGAGGTCTGGCGACCCCACATTACTCCCACGCCGTTTTTGGGCAGACCTATAGTTATTGACACTCCCTCAAAAGGTTTTTGTCATTCCGTCAAACTAAATCAACTAAAAACCAACTGGCAATGTAAGAACTACAAAAATGTATTTCACAAGAAGTGGAACAAAGTGAACAAATAAACGCTGAATAATTATTACATTAAATAATACACTAAATAATGTTGTATTTATGTCTATAAAATACAGGGGTCACTGGGTCAAATGCCCTACAAAAAAGTACTGTGGGATTTTATTTTCTTTACCTCACTGTACAGTAATTTGTTCACGGTCCCTAAAGAATAACTTATACAACCGCAGTAAAACTAACTTTCACTTGCACTTCACTGATGGCCTTATATCTGACAGATTTCAATGTCAACTATAAACTTACAATGTATATAAACTAAAACACTTAAAATTGTACATGAAATAATATGCTTAGAAATGTACATAAAACTGGAGGTGCAGGTCAGGCTGCGCAGGTTATAGAGAAAGTTAGTATTGGACACATCTCAGTCCTTGTCTGGGACAAGTTAGTTAGCACAAGTTAGTTAGCACAAGGTAGTTAGGACGAGTTAGTTAGGATGAGTTAGAGGTTGAGCTCTTCTCGTCGCTGCAGTGAGCCAGAGCCCTCTGTGATTTTGTGAAGAGAGAGAGAGAGTAAAAGGCGTGGACCGACAGGAGCCATGAGGCCCAGCCTCAGGTGGGACTTTTCTCCATCATCAGAGTGAAACTGTATGGAGGATGTGGACAGGGAGCGCACGCAAAAGGCGCTGTGAGGAGCGGAAGACCTGAAGCGCAGAAGCGGGTTTGAATGACGAACCGCGCCGTTCACGGACCGCACAAGCCTCGCTCTGACCGCAGGAGCCCCGCTCACGGACCTCACGAGTCCAGTTCACGGAGCTCACGAGCCCCGCTCACGGACCGCATGAGCCCCGCTCACGGACCGCACGAGTCCAGTTTACGGAGCTCACGAGCCCCGCTCATGGACCGCACGAGCCCCGCTCATGGACCGCACGAGTCCAGTTCACGGAGCTCACGAGCCCCGCTCATGGACCGCACAAGCCTCGCTCTGACCGCACGAGCCCCGCTCACGGACCTCACGAGTCCAGTTCACGGAGCTCACGAGCCCCGCTCATGGACCGCACGAGCCCCGCCATGGACCGCACGAGCCCCGCCACGGACCTCACGAGTCCAGTTCACGGAGCTCACGAGCCCCGCCATGGACCGCGACGAGCCCCGCCACGGACCGCACCAGCCCCGCTCATGAACCGCACGAGCCCCGCTCACGGACCGCACGAGCCCCGCTCACGGACCGCACGAGCCCCGCTCACGGACCTCACGAGTCCAGTTCACGGAGCTCACGAGCCCCGCTCATGGATCGCACGAGCCCCGCTCACGGACCGCACGAGCCCGCCACGGACCGGCACGAGCCCCGCCACGGACCTCACGAGTCCATTTTACGGAGCTCACGAGCCCCGCTCATGGACCGCACGAGCCCCGCCACGGACGCGCGCCTCTGCCCGGGCCGAGCCCGACTCAGCCCGACAGCAGAGCGGAAGGGTCGGTTTCGGGCCGGCCCGGCTCGGGACAAGAATTTAAGCTCTAAGCGGCACACACAGCGCCTAGGAATGCGAAAACAGCAGCTCTGAATTTGTATATATATGTTTTTTTCATAGTTTCACCTCACAAAATAGCACGTTAATTCCCGACTGGAAAAATAATTTGGCGACCCCACAAAAGTTTTTGGCGGGTCACTTGGGGTCGCGACCCCTAGTTTAAGAACCACTGTTTTAGATGAATGAAACTAGAACCCCTTGATTTTCAACCAGTGTGCAGAGGAACAACGTGTGCCTTGCAAGGTGTGCTCTGTGAAAATGGTTAAATTTGAATAAACGGATTCACACATGGATTTAGTAGAACATTTACAATTTTGGATAGCCCTGAACAAACCTGCGGTTAGGGTTAGGTTATCCAAAAAAATAGTTAGGTTATCCAAAAAAAGAGTTAGGTTATCCAAAAAAAGAGTTAGGTTATCCAAAAAAAGAGTTAGGTTATCCAAAAAAAGAGTTAGGTTATCCAAAAAAAGATTTCGGTTATCCAAAAAAGGGTTCGACTACCCAAAGGAAGGATTAGGTTATCCAAAAATTTGCAAAACAAACATACCAAATTCAAACAACCAGACATTATTCACAACATTTGATTTTATACCACTTTATGCGTGGTGAGTTTGATAAAAAGGCTGGAAAAAACGCCAAAATAAACCAAAACTAACCCAAGGAGAACACATAAACGCCTCAAATTAGGAAATGGACAAATTAAACAATAAAATCGAACAAATTTTGTATTAACTGTTTTTGTATTTTCACTCTCTGTGTTTTGTTCTGTCCGTTTTTAAGTCTTCGGCCCAAGTACGTGTCCAAAATAAAGCTTATGATGAATACAATTGAAAATAAGAAAAGAAAAAAGGCCTTTGCTTTTTATTGTGCTTTCCTTCTGGTGACAATATCAGACCGCAGTATATTGTGCCACCATTAAACCTGATTATCCTAAATGTCATGCGGCTCATTAGCAACGTAGCAGCAGATTGCACTGTTTACGCTGCGTTAGCCTCCAGCATCACGAGCTAGCATTAGCCGCTAACGCCCTTACACCCGTCACAGCGGGCGTTTGCGTCCGTCATCTGGCCACTATGAATGTTTAATTGCAATTCAATTTGTAATTGTTGAAACATTTAATTAGAAAATAGAGCAAAATGTCAGCGTAAAGTGAAAATGTCAGCGGGGATGAGCAGATATTGTTAACAGCGATTGTCGGGGGAATAGGAGCGACTGGTTCAATCCCGCAGTAATCCCCGCACGAGGCGCCGGGACGTGCCGGTCTGTGGACGTGACATTTAGGACCAGAGCAGGACCAGATGGGTTTTTTTTGAGCATTTTTGCATCTAAAGCACAGGTATTTTGGACGAATGCGTTTGAAGTGAAACAGCAAATCACAGTTCAGGCAGGTGAATTCAAATGAAGCTAGCTAAAGGCCCTGCAATCAATGACAATTCGAGATTCAGTCATTTCTAAAAGTCGTTGATCAGCTTGGGTCTTTTAACACAGAGATGCACAGTATAGCTGCACAAAAATATCGATATCGCAGTATTGGCTGATGCAATAACGACGTCGCAACAGACAAAATATAGACACCAAAGTCTTCCATCCAACAGAAATGTTCTGTTTTTAAAATGAAAACACTGAAAAGGGAAAATCATGAATAAAATCTAGCTTTTTCACTAAACTAAATTAGCCTCGAGCCTTGTTGGTTTTTCCAATTTAATATAACAGACATTATTGCATCAAAAATAGGGATTCAGCAATTAGTAGAATAATTGTGACTAGTCGACTATTGTTTTCTGGACTCTAAACACAAACTTCAAGACTTTTATAACAAAGACAGTGACATTATTAAAGAAAAATGGCCAAAAAATAATAAACCATTTCTGATTTTCCTCAATTATACACTTTATTCATAAATATTCTCTATCTAGAAGCCTTCATTCACAATATTTCAACATTTATTTGGTTTAAAATGAGTATTGGTTTATTCTAAGTCTCAATCTACAATAGAAATAATCGCTGACAAGAATAAAATAATCGTTAGTTTTGGCCTTAGTCAAAAAGTGTGTTTAAATATCGCAATAATATCAATATCATGGATCTTAATAGCCATATCACATATCACAATCATTTCCAATATCGTGACAAAATGAAATAAATGTGAAAACCCGGGCCAGGCAATATGAGAAAAAAAAAAGTTATACAATTTTTGTCATATCGACTAGCCCTATAGCTTACATATATATATAGAATGCAAGGAGGAACTGCAAGCATTTCATTTCTTTATCTTTTATGGTAATATTTAGACTGGTTGTCATGTTTTTGTTTTCCTGCTTCTATAACAGTTTGATTTGGGCTGCACATGTAAACAAAAGTCATTTAGCCTATTGTCACGCTGACACATGTTAAATAATTTGAAATCAAATGCATAAATAATATGGGATTCAAAAAAAAACTACAGGGCTGCAACCAACGATTATTTTACCTCTGTCGCAATTATAATTTAATGAATGAATCGACAAGTTGCGTAGATTGTGAAGGGCCAGTGAATTTGACATTTTTACTAAATTTAACCCACATGAAGCTGAAGTGATGCTGCTTTTTGCCCCCCTGAAACAATTACAGCCAAAACAGAACATACAGAAAACAGATACCAACATTGGGTTGGCAAATTCCTTAATCATTTATTAGTTTTGATTAATCGGCGCACGTTTTTCAGCCCTGTAAAAAACCAAATAGTATTACGCCCTACTTTCACTGTGCTTGTCAAAATACTGCTGATTTGTAGGCTGTATTCTTCATAAATATTTGGCAACACATAGATCCAAATGGCTTGTCAGGCAAACAATTCTACACCATATTGTAGAACCAACATTAAGGCTGCAACTAATGATTATTTTAGAAGTCAACAAGTCAAAATATTATTCAAAAGTCAAAATCTATATCTATTGAAACTTTTTAAATACATTATTAACCAAATAAATGATGAAATATAGTGATTGGAGACTTATAGATAAAGAATATTATTAAAAATGATACAAATTCATTATTTTTGACATTTTGAATAATAATGCCACTGTCTTTGTTATAAAAGGTATTTTCATGAGTGTTAGAAGCCTGTAAAGTCCTGAATCCTTAATCAAAATACTCAGTACTTCCCACATGAAAGGGCATCGGTAATGATTCTTTTTTCATCCGGGCGTTGAGAGGAGCGATTTATCTAAACTTGGCTTTGGTACAGAATAACAGCATTTTGGTTGTGTTCTCTTTATGTTACAGACAATTTCCATTCTGAAGTGTCCAAAACTGTAGACTCTTTAAAAGTCTGTAAAGAAAAACATTCTAAATTCGAAATGGAAACAAATGTGAAGTGCAACATAATGTGATTTCACTGGAGAAACTGGGATTTAACCTCAGAATATAACAAAATATGAAAAATGGAGATGATTTTGGAAAATGAAAAGCACTCAGACACATGTGAGTGACATCAGAGCTGCTTTAAACGCATTTATTATTGTATTTTACATTATGTTTTAGGAAATAACGATAAACTTTTTGCATTTTTGATGAAGGAACAATCCAGATTTATGGGTTTTATAGAAAATATACTCACAGAAATGTTGAGCCCACAGTCATTTTTCATTGTATCTAGTCATATATTAAATACTATACCATAAATTAGATTCTAGATTCTAGAAAATTGTATTTTGTCCATCGTTTATTATAGAAAAGCAAAGTAACTGACCTTTCTACCCTGGGAAAAGAAAAATGTGTTGCTTTTTCCCAACACAAACACTTAAAACCAGTAGAATTTAGCGCTAATGTGAGCTAATCATTGAAAAATTTACAGTCAACTACATTTAGCTACCTTAGATGACGTCAAATTTTAAAGGGTCTATAATCCTACAAACACTCTACACCAAGACTGCTGATTACCTCACTTACAAATGTCACTGACCCCGTGTGCCCGCCTCTCTTCAAACGAGCGCCAGTGCAGGTCTCCACGAGGGGGAAATCTGACATGTGTAGCCGTGTTGTGCTCTACCTGCATCGCCCGAGACACGTGGCTAATTAGTGGGGGAGAATGTCCGGCTCCAGCCCGCTAACGCGCCTCTGATGTCCAAGAGACACGTTGCCTTGGGTGAAATATGCATGCTTAAAGCCTCGCAGCCCATAATCCCGCGGTGGAGCAGGTGTTAATGCCTTCTCATTTCCACACATAAGCAGCTTTCTGTCTCCCCGCACATGAATTATTAGCGCGGATGCAACCGACTGTTTATTTTTTAAACAGGATGAGCGAGAAGGCCCATATGAAGAGCTGAAGTGACAACAAGAGTGGCAAGGTCTGCCACGGAGGCCTGAATCCAACACAGGGCTGGAACACGGCTAAATGCTAATTCTAATGGTTTACTGACGGTTTGGTTTTGATTGTTGAACTGAATAAATATATGACATAACCTATATTCAAAGGTGATGGTCCCGACTAGGGCTGCAGCAATTAATCGACTAATCGTAACTAGTCGAATATAAAAAATAATCATAGCCATATTTGGATCATATTCATAATTCTCTGGACTAAACAGACTCTAAAAGAAAAAAAAGAAAAAAAGAACATTTTATAACAAAGACCGTGGGGTTATTAAAGAACTTTTTAAAAATAGGAATAGAAAATGTTGTGATTTTCATCAATAATACACTTAATTTGTAAATATTCTATCTAGAAGCCTTCAGTCACCAAATGTCAACCCGTCTTTGGTTGATATTTCTTTAAAAAGCCAAACAATAGACATAATTAGTAACTGTAGGGGCTCGGGCCTAATAATGCATGCTACTTACTGCATATAGAGCGTTTGTTGACACTCAAAGACGCTTCACACTGCATTATACATTAACCCACACTCGATGGTGGTAAGATACTATTGTAGCCACAGTTGCCCTGGGACAGACTGACGGAAGCGAGGCTGCCAATCTGCGCCACCGGCCCCTCTGACCACCACCAACCACTAACACACACACCACTCTCATACTGGACCGTGTGGGTGAAGTGTCTTGCCTAAGGACACAACAGCATTTCCTCCTCCAGCGCCCCCCTGTGGCACCTGGTGTTCCAGCGGTCTCCCATCCAAGTACTGACCAGGCCCTGATCTGCTTAGCTTAGAAATAATCATTGGTTGCCGACCTGTCCAAACCCAGGTCAGCCACATCTGACCTGGGGCAGACTGAAAGAGACGTGCCTGTCATTGTGCGCTAATGTTCTCTTTGGACAATTCCAGTCACAGTCAACACATTCAACTAGTTAAAGTGCGTATGACAAGTTTTCATTATTTTCTAAGTTACAGGAAGCAAACAAACTGATGACATCACACTTGGGAGACAAAGACAAAGAATTTACACAAAAGAGACTACTTTTTTTGACCCTTATTAATTAATTCAACCAAAAAAGGTGTTCAGGTGTATTTTTATTTATAAATTAAAACAAAAAAATCTGTGACATTAGATGAATTTGGCCCAGTTTACAGTGTGGTTGCTGGGTAATTTCCTTGTGTGATGTCATAATTTACAACCAGGAAGTAAAACAAAAAACATAAAAAATGGCTAAAGCGGAAGAAAAGTAAGTATGTGAAAATATTTATCTGAACTGCATTTAAGTGAAATGAGTAGTCCCACCTGTCATAGGCCCTTTAAAGTGTGTCAAGTGTTTTTATGCAATGCCACCAATTAAGCTAGTGCTTCTGTTCCATCCATCGATCTCGTTGCTGATACTGACATGGGACGGTGGGTCTATACATACCCCAGGACAATAGTAGCTTACGAGATAATTAGTTCGAATAAAAGGTATGACATTTTATTTTTGTGTTAGTCCTACTTTACAGATATTTGGAGACACGCCAAGCATATTTCAAGTAAAACAAGAAGCCAACAGAGAGAATATTTAAATATTAGGATGGGCATAAGCATACAGGGATCGAAACAAACTACAGTCTATACGTTCCTGATTATTTATTGTTTGTGGGATGATATGATATGATGACCAAAATAATCAATGAATCATGAACTTAAGGCTGTGAGGAGCGCTGCTTTTTCCACCGACCAAGTGAAATAGAAAGAGCTCTGTCAATACCGTCTGGAAACTCACAGATACAGTCAGCGACACGTCATAATGTCGGTGGGCTTAATTCAATAGGAGACCATATTGTAAGAGTTTAAGAAGTAATTCTGATTTTGATTTTGATTTTGCATTCTGGTATTTCTATAAATTTTAAAGTTGCAGCTCTTCGTTTTTTGTCTGGATTTGATCCAGTATATAGCTTAAAGGTCACATTTTCTTTTGTAGCGGCTGAACAGTGGGTAATAGAGCAGCTCTTCTACATTAAAATGAATGCATCGCTTCTTCCCCAGAGGTCCATTAGTCAGCGTTCCTTTGCACTGTATAACTGTATACATAAATACCAGTTATTGCAGTATTTCAACCTTAATTGCAATGTAAAGCATCTTTTTTTTTTTTTCAAATTGAGTTTTTCAGTTCAACTTAAAGTGCCTCTGACAGGTTGGATACTCATTTGACTAAAATGCAGTTAAGATAAATATAGTTTAAATTCTGCGAAAAATCTTGACAAATTCTATCCCAGTTTAGGTTTTTAATTTTACTTCCTGGTTGTAAACGATGACACCACGCTAGGAAATTACCATGACAACTTTCCTGTACACCGGGCCAACACCCATCATCTCAGATTTTTTTTTTATTTGACAAATAAAAATACATTTGAACACCTTTATTTTGTTGAATCAATGATTAAAGGGTCAAAAAAGAAGATTCTTTTGTGTAAATTAGGCATAACCTTTGTCTCCCCAGTGTGATGTCACCGATTTGTTTACTTTACAGATATTTCAACTTTTCTCCACACACAGTGACCTGATTGGTGTGAAAACATAATTTATATTTACAAGAGGTATTAATACACCAAATAAGGTAAAAATAAGAAAATCCTAAAAACCTGTCATACGCACTTTAAATGTATTTTTGTAGCACCCAAAATCACAAAGAACAGTTGCCTCAATGGGTCACAAAAGTACTATATAAATAAAATGCATTATTTGTACATGGGCAATTTTATTTTATGTATGGCTTAAAATTTTGTCATCCCCCTTGGTAATTTTAAGATAAATAATTACTCTTGCCAATATGTCATGTTGTTTTCTTCTTTTACAGCTCTCCACTCGCTTTCATAATATCAGAGAGCGTACAATTACAGCATGTGTGAGTGCGGCCCGCGCTGTATAAAAGAAGCCAAAGTGCAGCGAGACCAGAACGGCCAGGGCGCCCAGAGGATCATGAATAAGTCACACTGCCCCGGGACCTCTCTGTGAAGGGGCGGCGATCCTTTTCATCTGCTACACTGGATGTCCTGCAGACGGGGGGCGCCCCTGTGCACGCCGCGTCACATGGCAGTGGACGGGCCGGGGCGCGCGCGGCGGACATCACAGCGCCGGGATCACACGCCTCCACTCGCTCTCCAGAGAGGTCTCGTCATCCGGGTGAGATTCGCAGTCTTGTACCGTGGAGTTTCGCCAGCCTGGACCCTGACACTTTTCATCAATATATTATACATTTTACTGGACAAGGAGGTGAAAAAATTATGTTTCCCACACGGCATGGGGAAATAGGGGTGACATTTGGCCTTTTGTCAAGATGATGTATGTGTTCTGAAATAAACTAGCATGGCGGCAGGTGAATAGTACATACGAGAGATATAAAAATGGAAAATAAATAAATGTGTGATGTATTTTAGGCTAAATAAAATACATCACACATTTACAGATACTTCAAAAAATGTACTTAAGTACAGTACTTTTACTTTTAAGTACAGTACTTTTACTTTTGTACTTTCCACCACTGAAAATAAGGATGTTTGCTCAAAAATATGGCTAGGCGTTATTTGTCATGTTGATCAATCAAGAAAGTATTTAATTCTGTGACATTTAACACATAAAAATAGTCAAACGTTTTCCTCGAACGTCTGAACTCCACTCCAAACCACATGCTTTTGGTGACAGAGGATTGGCTTTGGACTTATCATTTAAAAACATACCTGGATGAATAAAGCAGATTTTAAAAATATATATTAGATTATTGTATGTGTATGTGTGTTCGCTGTGGTGCTAATCCCCATAATAGCTGAACATTTTCAAAGAAATTAAAGTGTTAAACACTAAGTGACAGACAGACAAAAGTTATTTGAAAGAAAAAGAAATGACATTAAAGGTGCTGTACGTGATTTTTACTGTCTTAAAAATATGAAAAACAGAACTAGTTCATTTCAAACAGTTTGCAACGGTCCTAATACTATATTGCTCACTCAATATGCATTCTGAACATCCAAAGTTTTATGATGAGTTTATAAGTGGTTTTACAACTGTTAGAGGTCAGGGCAAACTTTAGCATGCTAACAGTGGCACTTCCTGCTTCCTGCTACTCACAAACAACGGTCTCATTCTGACCTGAGCTGCTTTTACAATACATCTGTACTGGGCCACAACAGATTTCACTTTATTACATGAAATGGGTTGGAAAAAAGATAATTAGGTATAGACCCTTTAAGTGAAAAAAAATGTGTTACGTTGTTGAACCAATAAGGCTGAGAGGAAGACGTGACTAATAGCTAGTCACGGCACACTTTTTTTGGTTGTAAAGATAAGATACAGCGCTCGACCTACCAAAATATACTCAAATCAGACCTTTTAGTGACATGGATATTAATCACCATATTATTTACCACATATTCTACTATCTGGTTCTTTAAAGTTGGCTTGGTTATTTGTTCATTTTCCTTTCATTTTTGGTAAAGAAGAACTCCAACTTGGTCAACCTTTTAGTTAAATCTACGTGTGAATCAAAGTTCGACATTTTTCTAGACCGTACATATCATTGGACTGCCCTAGCCCGCTAGCCGCCGCGTTCCAAATGGGAAGTATCCTCCATGGAGGCTGTGCCAGCTCCTTCAAGCCAAGCTGCCATTCACTTTCTATTGGGACGTGGTGCCATTTACTCCATTTTGACACACTCTACATCATCTTAGTGTTTTTTTCTCGTTAGGTTGTTCATAAATAAAGTTATTAGCAATGATAACTGACAAATCAGGTGCTTCCTTTTCCAGGGGCCGGATTCACTCGTGTTAGCAACAGGTTTGGTTGACAGCTAGCGCCGCACGTTGCCGCCATCTCCTCTCGCCGAGGGGTGGAAACCGTTAACAACCGCGCTCCTGATTAGTCCGTGTGGTTGCCACGATACACACTCGGATTTCCAAATATGGAGTCTGGCTCCACTTTAGCCGCTACAACTGCTGGCCGCGATTGGCTTCATTTAGCTGGAGCCAAACGCTATGGGTGACATTCTCATAGTCCATCGATATGTACGGTCTATGGGCACACTGGTTGAAAATCAAGTGCTTAGAATATCCATATCTATAATATAAATGTGTGTTACTCAAATGGTTCAAAGTTGAAAGAGTTAAATGGCTGATGAATGATTATGAATAATAGGCAGAAGAAATGGGCATTTTACTGTAATTGATGTTGTGTTAATGTATGCTCCAGAGATCTCACATCATATTTCCAAATCACCTTGTTTTTCCAGTTGTTTTCCAGTTAAAATAATGACTGTAATTAAGTCATTAGGAGCAGTGAGGCAGAGGCACGAGCTGCAGAGTGCAAACCCACACTAAATGAGCATCCACAGGGAATACAGACCAGAGCGACGGCATCTGCTGCTCCCTTTGCTCCTGAATGACAAACGCCCTAACATAACAAATACACAATTGTAAAAAACAATTCATGAATCAACACAATTAAAATTATTCTTGTGAGTAAAATAAAAGTCTTAATAATAATGCTTAGTCTATAACGCTTTTACAGACGCTCAAAGTCACTTGACGACTTTCTTCACGATTTATACCAGAAGCGTCCAAAATTTTTTCACCGAGGGCTACTTTTTGAAACATATACAGAACCAAGAGTACAATGTTGTGTGCCAGTCACAGGTTCGATGAGCCACCACACCTTTGATGAGGCTTTGTTTTTCTGTATAACATCGAAATTTTTGTTATTTAGGTTATGACAGCAGGGCTTTTCCAATTTTACAGAAAAAGTACCACTAAACAGCAATATTGATCTAAAACGGCTTAGTAATAGAAACAGGTTCAATGACTTCCTGTTCAAAACTGCAAAACTGATAAGCCCCACCTCTTCATAATGACACTTCACTATAACAAGCAGCAGATTGTCATTTACATGTTTTTTATTTTTGAAAAGTGACGAGACATTTTACAAACTGAAATGTGTCACTCTGAGCCTTCATGTTTCCAATAATCACAACTGAATACCCGGATGTGGGCGGGGATAGGGGGTAGGTGAAAACAGGACTTTTCTAAGTGCTCGACCCTTAGTTGCAGGACAATACAGGATTACTTACACAGGAATCAAGTTTACAAAAAAAGTACTGGGAGTGGTAGCCTGAGGGTGAACAAAAATTGTTCTGAGGGCTGTATTTGGTCCCTGCGTCATTGTTTGACACCCCAGATTTACTCCCCCACTGACCACTGTGATACTATAGCCACTGCTATATTCGGTGAAGTCTACATCCAAGTACCAGGCCCACCCAAGCTTGTGACCATAATCACAAATTGTGTCAAGTTGTGAGTACAGTGATCCCTCGTTTATCGCGGGAGTTGCGTACCAAAAATAACACGCGAAAAGTTAAATCCGTGAAGTAGTCAGCTTTATTTTTTATTATTTTACAATGCAATACTGAACTATGGAATGAAACAAAAAATCAAACCTGTTTTAAAGCCCAAAATTTGTTTAAAACAATAATTTTAATATAGTAATACAAGGTTGGAAACAGTCGTATTTCACAGTCTGTGCCTCTTGGTCCTGACTCCGCTCCGCTGTAGCCTCTGTTTCTACTGAAGACGCACGACTCTTTCTTTAGTTGTTGGCGCTCTTTCTTTTTCTGAGCAAGAAGATTTTTATAAACGGATATGCGTCCTTCGATTATATTTGAGAACTGCAATGAACGACTCGTCAAAGGGTCCGTTCTTGTGCCGTGCGCTGAAGTTCAGTGGATGCACTGTAAAAATATCCGCACTGTAAAAAAAATCCGTGAAGCAGCGAAGCCGTGAAAGATGAAACGCGATATAGCGAGGGATCACTGTATCTTTAAAGCTATAGTTAGTTTTATTTCAGCTTCGGAGTTCAGACTTGATAGAAGCATTGTATTTCTGTGTCTCGTTGTAAAACTTTTACTAAATTGCAAACGTGGACAACAGAGCCTGATGCGTTTCTAACTATAAAGCTGTTTATATGACACAAAAATTAAATAATGTGAATAAACACACCGTAGGGTTTGTAACAAATCACATTCAGAATGGACGAAGTTTGAGATCGTAAAAATGTTCAATTGTCAAAATGTTCAAGACAGAGTTGGGTTTGTTAGAGCTAGGAACAAGTCATAACACCTACTTTCTCCAACCTCAACTTTCATAAAAAGTTGAAAGTAAGACAAAATAAGGTGAACAATGACAAAAAAATCGGTACCACTTTATAATAACTACATCTTATTTTTCCTTAATAAAGCATTAACAAAGACTTAATTAATAATGAATAAATACTTTATTAAGCATGATTCAGGCTTAGTAATCACTTAATTAAGGTTAAGGTTTGGGTTAAGGTTAGAAACTGGGGTTGGAATATTTGTTAAATATTTACTAAGCCTGAATCATTCTTAATAAACTATTTGTTGATTATGAATTAAGTCTTTGTTCATGCTTTATTAAGGCAGGAATAAGTGTAGTTATTATAAAGTGTTACCAAAAAATCTAATAATTGCATGTTTTCATTTTCCAATAATCTTACCTGTGCTTTAATGCTGTTCTGTGTTTTTATTCGGATATTACGCTAACATTTGACATATGACCTTGCAATACTGTCGCCCGAACACTATGGTGACACAAAGTAAACTTCCCATTCATTTTTGTCATATAGATTTCCAAAAATTAGCGATTTGGGAAAAATCAAAGGTCCAGTGGTAATTATAATGCCCATAACGCGGTTGTTTTCAGTCCAAAAACACATGTAAAACGCGTGATTATATCCAACACGGCGACCTGCTGCAGCATAAACAAACCGGTTGAACCCAAACAGTATTTCCAGACCTCGACCTCCTCCCCTCTCTCGGCTGCGCACTGCCTCTCAAGGACCGCAGAAAGACCCCGCTCCAATGAGAGATTTGGCATTTTCAGGTAGGAAAGAGTCGGCGCTGGCCTTACTCTCAGAAATAACACGAGTTCTTAAACTATTGACTACACCGAAGAAGCCGACTTCAAAAGGTCCTTCTGACCTGTTTGCTGAGGAGCCTCAAACCAACTCTTTTTCTCCCCTCTCTCTCCCATCTCTCTACGGGACTTTCATTATTAATATGTTTTTTCTCAAGTTTCTCTCTGACCCGGGACATTAAATAAAACATTGTATGGTTCATGAAAGATTATGAAAGAGCAGAACATAAGCAGCAGGAGGTGTAAACTCAGCACAATTCATTCTGGTAGCTATATAATGTCAATGCCGCCACCCCTCACCCTACCTCATGCCCCGCAGGCATATTGGCGGAACTACCAATGGATGCTAAGCCTTTTCCGACAAAGCTCCGAAGATAAAGTATTTTCCTTTTATCCCGTCTGCAAATCAATTCTGGGCCTTACAGCGAAATCCCATAAAATAACTTCAAACACCACTACTTACTCCGAAAATTTGTATTATGGCTATATCTCTTTGAAGCCGGCGCAGTGAAGTTTTGGAGGAAAATGATTTAAGTGTTATCTGCTAAGACATCAGCGTGTCAGCACTTCACCTCAGTTTTTCTTCACATGTCAAGCCCAACCTTGTAGCGCTCGCCTGGTGTTTGGTTTCTGATTGCTCCTAACCATCCGAGGAGAGGGATAAATACAATGCTGCTTGTAAAGTTAATGGCTGGAGTGAGTGCAAACAAGACAGCGCGGGGCCCTGCTGGTGCCGCCCCGCTCGCTCCGCTGCTGAAATATTCATCCGCCTTCACTCTTTCTTCAACAATATCATACAAAGTGGGGCTGATAAAAGCAGCGTGTCAGCCGCCGCCGCCGAGCCGGGAGAAGTCAAGGAGGTGCGCGGGCTAATTAGCCTAGCTCCGAGAACGCGGCACACCAACAGTCAACATTAATTACTCTGCATAAATATAGCGCTTCATGAATTATGGTTGCGTGCAACTTCGTCAAAATGAACTTGGCTAACTAGCGAGCTAACACCTGTCAGATAGCTGGTAGTGTGTTATTAGTTTGATATTAGAACGCATGACATTTACAAAGGCTAATTAGCAGTCAAATTAACTAATATCTAATTAGTGTATGGGACTGATTGGGTTCGTTAAAGTCTTTCTGACATCATATAACTTCCTCGTGTGGCCTATAAGCTAAATGCAAAGAAAAAAAAAAAGTTCTATAGCGCTGTTGTCTTCTTGAAAATGAATATTGAGAAAAATATATACATACATTTCAGTGGAGGAGCACAAAATCATATCTTTGGAAAGAATTCTGCTAGAAAATATATATAACGTTTTTTGTTTTGTTTTTAAATATATTTGGACATCAGAGCTTGGACTGGACATCAGAGCTATGTATCTAGGCCTTAAAACTCCTCCCATGGACACAATAATATGGATACCTTTGAAGCGTACCTCTGGGTGCAGGGAAGAAGGTCATCACGAAAAAATGGATGACATAAACAGACCCAATAATCCAAGACCAAGATCAAGATCAAATGATATTCAGACTTAATTTGAAGATGGACTTTGGACCAAATGGGACTTGTACGCCGGACAAAGCAACAAATGTTCAGGGATTTTATTGGATGTCTTGTGGGTCTGTCTTTTTCTGTGTTTTATGTGTTTGAACTTGAAAATTTGAAGACAGAAAAGAAAATGAACGACCAGGGTGTGTCTCGCTCACTTTGACCACGTGGTTCCAGGAAGTAAACTTCATTTCATTTCCCCCATAGACTTTGAGAAAAAATCCTATATTAAGAGTTTAAATGGTTAGTGTTGGGGTTATTATTTAGTTAAGACTTGGTTGCAAACAAACCAGTTATACACCTTTACATGATCTTGTGTTTTTTCTTGCTCTTTATACTTCTGACTGCTGCTTTTACTGTAAATAGTTTTCTTTGTCGTCTCAGATGTGATGTCATGTTGTCTGCTGTTTATTAGGTTCAATGTGTAACGTCTTGTACTGTCAAGTTGTGCATCTCTTGAGGTCCAAAACTCAACTTTTTCTTTTTTCTTTTTCTGGACAGTCAAATATTTTTCAGTCAAATATGTTCTCTCAACATACAGAAACAACAAACATGCCCAATCTACTCCTAAAGATGTTTTATTATTTGATTAAATCCACTTCATCCATAGATTTCTATGGGACATTGTAACTTAAAATGTATTTGTGTCCCACAGAGACATAAAGATCAGCCTTAAAGTAACTCCTACACACCAAACTGTACAATCTTGTACTTAACAAGATTTTGACAAAACGTACATGAGGCTTTGTTGATATCTGATTCTAAATCTGGTTTATTAAAGTTTAAGTTAAAAAAAATGAGACCAATTTTCAATCACATCTAGTTTATTCAAAAACTAAATAAGAAATCTAAAATCCCAAAGCCAAGAAATTTAAATCTGGTTCTGTCCATTTTTCGGATTTAAACATCCCATTTATGTGCAGTTTTGTTGTTTTTACACATAAAATGCCTTTTTTCTTTAAAAACATGTCATGATGAAAAACCTGTATTACATTTTGTTCTTACATTTATGTGAGTAAACTACAGTAGAAGTTTACAATTGACAGCTTTACATTTAGGATGTTTTACTATTCACCTGTAGTGTCTCACCTTTGAGGTGTTGTACCTGATTTTTACTGTTTTGAAACGTTACAAACATAACTAGTTCATTTACCTAATTTTTTGCATGTAATAAAGTCAAATCTGTTTTGCCCCAGTACATATATGCTGTAAAGTCGATTTTGCGCAATAGGTCTCTTTCAACATACTCAAATTGGATTATACTAGACCGGTCACTAACGATTATTTTAGTAGTCGACTTGTCAGCTATTATTTTTTCGACTTCTATTTAAACTTTTTAAATACATTATGAGCCAAATAAAGGCTGACATTTGGTGACAAAAGGCTTCTAGATAGTGAATATTTATGAATAAAGTATATTATCAGCAATATATCTGTTCTTTTTTGACATTCTGATGTACTAATGTCCCGCTCTTTGTTTTAAAAGCTCTCTCGACGTGTTTAAGAGTCTGTTCAGTTCAGTTAACGATTTGTCGATTATGAGTTTTTATAGTCGATCATTTTTCTAGTCGCGTTTAGTCGATTAATCGCTGCTCTAGATTATACATTGTTTTATTTACATAAATTGCACATTAAACTATCCCTCATAAAAGTAGCTGGAACACAAGTCCAAAATTCTACCCGTGGTTAAAGTGAAACATATTCCAAATTACATTATGCAACTTTCCTCTCGCGCAGAACTTCACCTCCTACAAGCGGCTCCGTGCTACTTACTTACTGCATAATCCGATGCCAAATCCACACGGTGTAGCCTACAGCCATATTGTTAATATTACACTGGGCGGACTTCTAACATGGGAGTGGGCAGAACTACAAATTGGATCTTTCTACACAAAAACTCCTGTGCGTGCGGTGCTGGCTCGCCTCGGCTGAGTTCTCCGGGACCTTTCTCGTTGCTGTTGGCCTCTCTGTGGGATGGCTACAGCTACAGGCCAGCGAGCGGAGGATTGGAAACGGTCATCGCGTTTTTTTCACGGGCTCTTCTGACCTTCCGACCCCCAGGAAAGTGAGCAGAGACTGGGTGCCCACGAAATCGATATCTTCACTTTGGACCAGAAGGTAAATACAGTAAACAGGGCGATTTCGAAAAGTCACACTCTGAGGATCGCGAAGGTGCTACTCAGCATGGATTGATTTGTGTTTTACTCAGGCTGTTTTGTTTTGGAGTTGAAGTAGGACTTGTGGATGTATCAGAGGGAAGAAACAGTAAGTCAATGCTTGTATAAATTTGTAGGTCATTTACTTATTTTACTTTACTTACTTATACTTTTCTCTTAGTAAATGTTTGGGGGTTTAGTTCCTCATGTCTGCAATTAAAACCTTTATCAAATAACCTCTTTTTTTTTTTTTTAGTTTTTTTTTTTCTTCTTCTTCAATTCACAACCTAAGCTGTTTTGTTTTGTTGAGTCCATCTAAATCCAATGTGGCCAAACTGTGGCCTTTAGACTTCCTGCTAAATTTCATAACCAAAAGTAAAAGTTGAAATATTCTGCTATTTAATACTTAATAACAAATATTTTTGACTCAAAAATGACTGTTTCAAGCCTCATTAAAGGAGTGGTGGCTCATCATAACTACATCAAGTACAACATTTTGAAACTCAGAATATATAATATTCAAAACGTGGTGCTCAGTGGAAAAAGTTTGGACCCCCCTGATCTACATCACAATCGATATGATGACAATTTAATAATTATTTGGAAATTTAACATTTAACTTCTGTGGGTTGTAGATGTTTGGTTGGCAATGGTGACCAAACTTAAGATTGGTGGTAAACCGCGCTCACCAGTGCATACCTTTTTTGCGTTCTTGGGCAAAACAAATCAGGCACTTTATATGCAGATGTGGTAGGCATGGGACAATATTAAAATTATGACAATTTCCTAACAGTTTAAAAATGTTATGCATGTTCTTAATGTTATGAATAAGTTCCATGTTAAAACAACTATTATAGAATTGTACATTGTCACAAGTGAAAACAACTACAAACAAATGATATGGGGAAAAAATATCAAATTGATACCAATGTATTGCTTAAACAAGGCTAAACATCGTTCAAATTCTGAGGTCAAAGTAGATTCCTATTTGTTGGCCTCTCAAAGTAATTTATCTAGGTCTATATTCTCTAGGGCTGTAGTCGACTAAAGAAATTCTTGGTCGACTAAAGACCTGCCCCATCGACCGATTAGTCGATTAAAAGAGTGTGTGGCAAAAATATATCAAAACTCTGCGGTATCTCTGTGTACCTGACCCAAAATACACTCAAAAGACCAAAAATGCACATAAAACATGGAAAAACAACTATTTATACACAAAAGTACTTGGAAACATAGCATTTATATGTTATACTTCAAAATATTTAGCTAACTCACTCAATATCTTCATGTTTTTGCTTTTTTGTCATATAAATCCATTTAATATAAAGAAGAAAAAAAAATTTGTCGACTAATAAAAATCTTGGTCGACTAAGACTCCATTGACTGATTAATCGACTAAATGACTAAAGGACTACAGCCCTAATATTCTCAAAATAAATCAAACATTAGACATAAGGCTACTTTATCACATCGCAGGTCGGTTCATTTTTGTGTTTGGGGGTCAAATGTTGTTACTTTGGGGGTCGCGGGTGAAAATGGTTTGAAGCACTGACATAGAGGAGATCATGGATAAGCAGCTTTTATCTGGTCCTACAATGGCGAATATCTTTGCTGTTGATTCTCACAATTACACAAAACCTATCACAAACAATTATCGTCTTCGTCTTTTGCCACAATAAACTATATTATTGTAGTTTTGGTTGGCATTCCATCCCTTGAATGTGATGTGAGTGAGTGATTGGTGGTGCACAGAGGGTCCAATGGTGCAGAGAGACAGCCTTGCTTCCATCAGTCTGTCCCTGGGGCAGCTGGAGACAGAACCACCACAGTTTTATATTTGTTATTACGCTTTAGATAACAGACTTTTTCAACTTTTACAGTGAAAAGTACTTTTGGTTATTTGAAATTTAGCAGGTCTGTATGCATCATTATTGGTGTCTTGGATAGTGCTTTCCACGTATTCCCGCCAACAAATTAACCTACACTCCACATTTGACTGTTTCTGTAGCAATTGAACACAGCCGGTTATAAGACGTTCATAACACGAAGCTCGTTGCGGTGTGTTTAGAAATAAAAGAGCTGTTCAGAGTGACTCACAATAGCCTCATCTACAGTATTTAGAGGTGTCATTTGCCATCGACACCGCTCCGGCGTTGTAATCTGAAAGTATTCATGAGGATGCGTGTGAATAATTCAGAGTCCTCTTGCCAACTGCTGAGGGAGGCCAAGCGACACTCTGTGCATTATCCTTTGATCATAAGGACGCGTGGACCACACCGGAGATCCAGCAGATTTAGGCCAACCCACACACCGCACACCGGCACTGCGCCCCACATCAGCTCCGCTCGGCGATATCTGATAAGTAGCTGCTATTGTGCGGAACAGGGAGCCGGGAGCACAACAAAAGAGCCATCTGCTGACAGTAAGATCAGCGAGCCAGAGATGTCATTAGCGGAATCAAATAAACTGCTGTTTTGGCGTTGAATTAAACGACGGCCGGGGTTCAATTGCTTTAGCGCCGACGAAGATCTGCAGCCAATGCCAGTGGTTAGACAAGACACGATAATACATCTTGACGTACGATATATTGCTACAGAAATATATCATGATTAACGCTTATATTCAAACTACTCAATGAATAACCGTAAAGCAGGATTATCTCCTTTCCTAAACACACATTATTGTCAAAAAACATGAATTGCAACAAATAAATGGCAGAATTAAACACTAAAGTACGTAGTTGGAATCTACACAGAGCCATCCATCTTGAACGATAAGTCGATATAGCATTTATCGTGACAGGCCGTTATTTCAATGTGATAAAATCATTTTGCAGTTTGATATTATTAGTATTAGACAGTATTTCCTCACAGTTCTTTTATTATATATTTATTTTAGCAAAGATACTGAAGATAGTCCTGAGGCCCATCTGTTGAGAACCACGGCATTTTAAGCATCATATACAGATAATAGGATGGATACTGCTGGGTAATAGATTTCAACTTTCCCAGCATGCATTTCACTAATTGGTGTCCAAAACATAAAAGCAAAAACAATACTCTTTTCGCAGAACCATTATGGAACTTATGGCTAGTTCTGGTCATCAAGGCTATTTCTGCCCTAATTCTATCTGGGGTTTTTGTCGAGTCGATCTAAAATGAATGCTAACAGATTACAGAGAGAACAGTGAGCTTTGTCTTATGCTGCTCCCGTAGCTTGGAGCTCCCAAAAACTGGACCTGAGGTTGGATGAACTGGTCTCGCTTAAGGGGTTTCCGCGCGATTAAAAAAAAAAAAACAAAGAAAGTGAATCCCACAAAAATCGTCTGTGATTTTCAATGTAAATTTCAGTTTTTGATTTTCTTTCGCCTCACTTTGTCTCATAATTGTGTAGATGTTTTTTTTTTATATATATAATTTGTGCACTCGTATATGTGTCTCTTTGTAACCTTGAAAAAGAGGTTTCGATCTCAATGGGTTCTTACCTGGTTAAATAAAGGTTAATAAATAAATAATGTCTTTTCGTCTTGATAATTGCTAATTTCGGAGTCTAATAAATATTAAAATACAAACTGAAATAATCAACACATAAAAACACGTGGTTAGTCTTAATTTTGAAATTTTACTTAATTGTTTTATAAGGTTTTACTTTTAAATAAATGTTAGCATTAGCTTTGAGACACAAACTCCTCCCTTTCTAAACACAAAAGTGTCCTCCACTGAGGCATTGAACTATTTTGTCTTTAAGTCTTTAACATGCTGTCAGCAATACCTGATTCCATGTCCACTGCAAGATCTGTCAGTGTTTAGTTACTTTACAAAAACTTCATGGAAATAAAACTGGGGTGGAAATGGCCACGATGACTGTTTACAGTGACCAAACTATCCAGCACGCAGAGTCGGAAAAAATGAAAAAGGTGACACTAAAGCAAAACGGGCCATCATTACTATTAGCTCCCAAATCCTGCTGACTAAATATTAAGTACCCATTTTTAGACTTTTACGGTAATACTTGTTATAAATAAAGATTGAATTAGTTTTAGCATATGAAACTATCTCATATCTGTTTTAGGGGTGCTAAAATATTGAAATATTGATGTATTATAATATTAAATTTGGTGATACAGTCAAAATATCGTGGGCTACTGTATCGGCATATCGCCATGAGAAATTTTTTGTATAATTTACAGTGCCTTGCGAAAGTATTCGGCCCCCTTGAACTTTGCGACCTTTTGCCACATTTCAGGCTTCAAACATAAAGATATAAAACTGTAATTTTTTGTGAAAAATCAACAACAAGTGGGACAGAATCATGAAGTGGAACGAAATTTATTGGATTTTTCAAACTTTTTTAACAAATAAAAAACTGAAAAATTGGGCGTGCAAAATTATTCAGCCCCCTTAAGTTAATACTTTGTAGCGCCACCTTTTGCTGTGATTACAGCTGTAAGTCGCTTGGGGTATGTCTCTATCAGTTTTACACATCGAGAGACTGAAATTTTTGCCCATTCCTCCTTGCAAAACAGCTCGAGCTCAGTGAGAGCATTTGTGAACAACAGTTTCAGTTCTTTCCACAGATTCTTGATTGGATTCAGGTCTGGACTTTGACTTGGCCATTCTAACACCTGGATATGTTTATTTGTGAACCATTCCATTGTAGATTTTGCTTTATGTTTTGGATCATTGTCTTGTTGGAAGACAAATCTCTGTCCCAGTCTCAGGTCTTTTGCAGACTCCATCAGGTTTTCTTCCAGAATGGTCCTGTATTTGGCTCCATCCATCTTCCCATCAATTTTAACCATCTTCCCTGTCCCTGCTGAAGAAAAGCAGGCCCAAACCATGATGCTGCCCCCACCATGTTTGACAGTGGGGATGGTGTGTTGAGGGTGATGAGCTGTGTTGCTTTTACCCAAACATAACGTTTTGCATTGTTTGACCAGAGCACCTTCTTCCACATGTTTGGTGTGTCTCCCAGGTGGCTTGTGGCCACTTTAAACTTTAAACGGCACTTTTTATGGATATCTTTAAGAAATGGCTTTCTTCTTGCCACTCTTCCATACAGGCCAGATTTGTGCAGTATACGACTGATTGTTGTCCTATGGACAGAGTCTCCCACCTCAGCTGTAGATCTCTGCAGTTCATCCAGTGTGATCATGGGCCTCTTGGCTGCATCTCTGATCAGTCTTCTCCTTGTATGAGCTGAAAGTTTAGAGGGACGGCCAGGTCTTGGTAGATTTGTAGTGGTCTGATACTCCTTCCATTTCAATATTATCGCTTGCACAGTGCTCCTTGGGATGTTTAAAGCTTGGGAAATCTTATCCAAATCCGGCTTTAAACTTCTCCACAACAGTATCTCGGACCTGCCTGGTGTGTTCCTTGTTCTTCATGATGCTCTCTGCGCTTTAAACGGACCTCTGAGACTATCACAGTGCAGATGCATTTATACGGAGACTTGATTACACACAGGTGGATTTATCATCACCATTTATCGTCATTAGTCATTTAGGTCAACATTGGATCATTCAGAGATCCTCACTGAACTTCTGGAGAGAGTTTGCTGCACTGAAAGTAAAGGGGCTGAATAATTTTGCACGCCCAATTTTTCAGTTTTTTATTTGTTAAAAAAGTTTGAAATATCCAATAAATTTCGTTCCACTTCATGATTGTGTCCCACTTGTTGTTGATTCTTCACAAAAAATTACAGTTTTATATCTTTATGTTTGAAGCCTGAAATGTGGCAAAAGGTTGCAAAGTTCAAGGGGGCCGAATACTTTCGAGAGGCACTGTACATCTTTATTTTGTGACAGCTCTGCAATTTTGACAAAACATTTGACATATGTTTGGCGTATTTTCCTTAACGTTTGTGCAGTTCATAGTTTGAGAAAAACCTTGTTAAAATGTATTTGGCTCGTACAAAATAGTGATATATCTCAATATTATATGTCGATTATTGCACGTATCGCAAACATTGTATCGTGTATTGTATCGAATTGTGAGAAATTCCCAGAGATTCCCAGCTCGAATCTGCCTGTCGTCAGTTAATGACAAAAAGTGTTGTTTGTTTGGTTGTCCTATGATTCATTTTGTCCTCATAATCTTTCTGTCAAATGTTGATTTAAAAATATAATAAACAGCGAGCGCTTGTCGACTTGAAACGCTTGCTTGAAAAGCTGGCGGGTGGAGTTTACATGGAACAAGTTGTTACTCATTTTTCACAGTGAAGCAAACATGGCTTGCCCTTATGGCGCGATAATGGGAAATGCTCTAAATATAACCCGTGCAACAGCAGGCTTTAAATGAGCTAACTGCATGAGCTAAACGCGTGTGAAGAAACAACTCTATACCCAGCAAGCGCCAAGTGTTAAAACAAACTCAACAAAAGAATCTGGAGCAAGTAAAAAGTGCTCCTCAGTCGCTGACAGCCTACACCTTTGGACAGCATTTCCCTGAACGCGTCGCGCTACAAACCAAATCATTTCAATACAGACTGTCACTGAAATCAAGAGCTACGGCAGCCGGTGCCACCCGCTGCTCCGGAAAGCTTTGTCACCGAAATGTAATGTGATGTCGAGCCATTTTTCCATGCATTTGCTCCTGAATTATGAATCGTGATTGTAATGGCTTCAGATGGCGCCCAAACACTGAACTTCTGTTTAGTCCCATTACAGTTTGGCGAGGATGAAAAATGCATTAACTGTGTAACTCCTATCTATCTCGATCTAACTCCGTGCACTTTTGAAGCAGCGCCCGTTTATGGTTAAAACACTTACGCCGTGAAATCCCTCCGAGACGCTTAAAGACTTGCTCTTCGTTCGGCGGTTTTGCACAAGTGGCTGATTTGAAAACAATTAGAAGATTTGAATAATGATTCTCCAGCGATTCCAGCGCGGAAGGAGGGCATTTATGGAGGTTTTTGCTGACGGTGCGCGCCAGAGACGGGCCTTTTAAGCGGCGTCGGGGACCGTCTTTGGTGGCGTGTTTTCAAAGTGAAAGAATAGAGAGACGCGATTGGCTGAGGGAGTGCTGTGCTTTGAGTGCTGCTTGTAGTCACGTCGGTAATGTTCGTCGACTTTACACCGGTGTTATGGGAGATTAAAAATGTAACATCTCCTGTTAGTCGGCTGTTTCCGTGTTCAGCAGCTGTAAATGAGCTCAGGCAGGTTACACACAACACATGCATCGACTCAAGTGAACTGTGACCTGATTAGACGCTGCGTTCTGGATCGTGTTGTTTTGAAGGGAAAGGCGACAACACTGCTACTTTTATATGCTATGGTTTAAGTAATCAATCTGGAGATTATATGGCATGTCTTGTAGCTCTAAATCTTTGCTAATCATCATGTAGAGCTAATTTCCCCTTGTTTATAGCTTCAAAATAATCACAAAATATTACAGTCTGACAATTGGACCCAGGGGCATAGGACTGGGGGGGTAAAGGGTAGTGGTTTCCCCGGGGCCCAGGGCAGGAAAGGGCCCTCTTTTCTATATATTTTTGTTGTAGAAAAATGCTTTATGGTTGAGTAAGGTGCTTGACAGACTAAATACAATTATGTATAACATAGTGGGCCACATCACCCTTTAAATGGAATAAAGAAGAAAAATATTGCACACATATCAGCCGAGTTGTTAACAGATAAAACTAGTGATTATAATTTGCAGTTAGCGTATTTGCTTATAGTAATAACACGTTCCAAGATGTTTGTGAACTTGGTTTGGTACTAATTGCTAAAACAATGAATGAATTTGCTAAGATGAATAAATCAAATACAAAATTGTGTATTAGGGGCCCAGCGAGAAGGGTGTACCTGGGGCCCATAATTTTGTGCTACGCCCCTGATTGGACCTCTCATAAAACCAAAGTTTCAGTCACCATTTTAAAATTTCTTGCATTTATCGACAGCACTTCATATGCCTAAAAATGCCTAAAAATGACAAAAACTTGACTAGAAATTACACAGACACACCTGCAAGTGAATAAAAGTGACACAAACACGACTAAAAGTGACAAAAATAAGGAACTATAATATAATATAACTATAAGGAAGAAAAAAAAAAAAGATTTCAACATTTTATTTTTACTAAATTTTACAAAAGTTGACATAAATGTGATTTTAAAAAAACACAAAAAACGTTTCAAACATGTGATTCTTTTATTCGTTTTTTTGTAATTCATATTTCATTTTTTTTGTCAATTGCTGTTAAAATGTGAACAGAATACCATTATTAAAACATAAATCGCAAATCTAATCGCAATCGCAAAACTGGTCCGAAAAATTCCAATTAGATATTTATAGATATATAGATATATTTTTCCAAATCGTGCAGCTCTACCAAGCAGCCTCTTCAGTTCACCGCCATGACAAATTTATCATATGAACAGAAGAAGCCACTTGGATGAGTGTCGAAAATATATTTAATCTTAAAAAGTTTGTCCATTTTACAGAGCATTAAACTGGAGGACTTGGGTATTAGTTAAACATCAGTACTAAATACAAACAGTCCATGACCCAAAGGCCCAAAGTTCTTATAGGACAGACTTCAGTCACAATCTCTGACAGAAAAAGGCCACAGAAGGTAATTGCAGAAGAATTACTATCATTACATTCTATTTTCTTTTTGACCTGGGACAGTACGTCTCAAAACCCTAACGAGACCTCGTAAAATAAGAACATCCCTATCTCCGCACCAGCCCGTCGACCAGACCAAAGATGATCAGACTTTAAACTGCCTTGTGAGCGAGGCTGCAATTAAAGGCAGAAGTAGAGTGATGTTTTGCTGCAACAAAAACACATCTAAACGCAATAAATAAAAGACAGCGTTCAAAATGTCAAAAATGCGACTAAAAGTAACAAAAACGTGTCTAAAAGTGACACAAACATAACTAAACTCTAAAGACTCTGAAAGTGATTAAAACGGTATTAAAGTCAACAAAAATGTGACAGAAAATTCGAAAAGTGATTCTTTTACTAGTTTGTCAATTCATATTTCAGTCTTTTTGTCAATTGTTGTTAAAATGTGAACTTTGAACAGAATCCCACAATTAAAACAAATCGCAAAACTGATCTGAAAAATGCGATATTGTTTCCAAATCATGCAGCCCGACCAAGTAGCCTCTTCAATTCAGTCACTGCCCTATCAACCTTGTCCAATGAACCGAAGAAGCTACTTGGATGAGTGTTGAAAACATATTTAATCTTAAAATCTCCATTTGCCAGAACCAAACAGGACAACTTGGGTATAAGTTAACATCAATTCCAAACAGTCCATGACCCAAAGACCCAAAGGACAGACTTCAGTCACTAACAATCTCCGAGAAAAAAAGGCAAAGTTCCTATTTATTCATACTATTTTCTTATTGACCCAGGACAGTACGTCTCAAAACCCCATCAAGACCTCGCAAAATAAGGACATCCCTGTCTTCGCACCAGTCAGAGACGACCGAGACCAAAGACGATCGGACTTTAAACTGTCTCGCGTGCGCGTCTCACTCCGGCGTCCTGATCCTTTTAGCTTTGTGGCCCTCTGAGACTCCGGGACGTAGAGATGCGGCGAAGGCAAATAGCTGCAATTAAAGGCAGAGGCAGGGAGACGTTTCGCCGGAACAACTTCAAGAGTGCAGTCCCCGACAATCATTATCCACTTCTGCCGCGTCTAAAAGCCCCCAACATCACAGCGATGGCTCCGTCAGACTGCCACTAAATGGGTCCTTTTTCTCCGCTTTTCGTTTTGTTTTGCGAGTAGGTGGAGTTGAAACGGCGTCAGAAAAAAGAAAACGGCGCTAGTTCTGGTAAAGTCTCAAGTTTATGAACAATTACTGTACTTTTTCCCGGAGAGCGGCGCAGCACTTTGCACGTCTTTCTCAAAGTCAAAGTAAGAAAAGCAGAGTATTTTTCCATCAAAAGTTGTGTTTCTTCGGCACACGATGTTTTGAGTTGCAGCGTGCCGTTTCAGTTGTGACACATGGAGCTAAAATAGAACTGTAGCGCCGGTGTCCTTTATATTGGGGTATTTGTTTTTGTGCAGCTCTGAATGCGTTTAAAAAGCTGCCACGAGTCCCTTTTCACTCCATTCCTCTTTAGGTGCGGAAAACTTTGAAACACTGACAGGAAAAGCTGCTAGTTTTGCTAAAGATTCAAGTTTAGGAACAATTATGGTACTTTTCGGTGCGTAGCAGAGCACTTTGCAAACCCTTTTCCAGTCAAAGTACGAAAAGTGAGCGTTTTCTTGGTTCCGTTTCAAATATTGTTTGCATCCTGCATAAACGAGTGGAGTTTCTTTTGCAATGAGCTAAAACAGTCACACGTGCTCCATTATTTTTGGAAAGACCACAGTTTATGAGGACCCACAAAATCTATATATAGCACATTTTAGTTGCCAGAAGTTTTACATTTTTAAGACATATTTGGTATATTTTAGAATTTAGAAGCGATAATACCTTATAAGCCACAAACTAGCTTTTAAACTGTGTGTTTTAGTCTAGTTAGTTTAATCATGTTGACATTGATTTAGTCATGTAGTATTAGGTCCATTTATTTATTGAGGAAAATTGAAAAGTTCGTAGGGGAAGTGCAGAGTATCCATGCTGTGGACTGGAACTGAGGTAGTTAATGCCGCAGTGCATTATGGTAGCTGTAGTTTTAACAAGTTCTACGCATTTATTTGTGGGCCATATATAATACGTATTTAAAATCATCTCAGAGGACACCCGGGCCGCGAGTTTGAGACTGAGTTAGGGTGGAGTTATACTGAAACGTTTGCTAGCATAGCCACTAATGCAAAGTGGTGTATGGCATAAGTGGGTTGGGGAAAAGCTATGGCAACAGTCCTACATTTTCATCATCGTGATAAGCATAAGTCAGGAGCAACCACAATTCAACAAACAGGGTCCATTAACCGGATGTTGATAGCGTCATTGTCCGTATTAGAGCTATATGTATGGAAACTAAAAATCAGCACTAAAAAAAAAGTATGATAGACAAAATTTACTCAAACTAAAAGTATGTACAATATTAAAATTTTAATATAGTTACTCAGGTAAATGTAACCTGGATCGGACCTAAATCGTGCCAAAACTATACTTTTTTAATTAATGTTTTTATAAGAGCGACCTCGGCAATTCACAAAAAGGCATTTAATAATTTCAAGTTTGTGGTGCTGTGAGACGTAGCTAAAGCTTAAGTGCAAAAGAAACTACTTCTGGTTTATTGTCCGTTTATTCTGTCCCATTTTTTTCACTACTCTGGTCCACTACGCCGCCGTTTAATATCTCTATGGTTTGGCTAATGTTAGATGCATTATGTACAGGAACTATAATATGTCTGATCTTGAACATGTGCTAGCTTTGTTTTGTTTTGCTAAGCAGCTCAACGTATAAGTTACCCTCACTGGAAATACAGCGGTTTATGGCGAGATCAAGTCAGCGTGTGGTGAGAAATAGTTTTCTTCTGTTTATGTCTGTTTTATATCGTCTCGCTTTCACCCAGAGCCGAAGAAAGATTGTCTTCTTTGGAAACTAGTACCTCACGTGCACCGCTTCGAACCTCTCAAATAAAGCTGAAGAGATCGAGCTTTTTATTTTTACCATGCAAGTTTAGCTGGTTCCATTTCTCCTACGATTGACTTGTAAAGGCTGAAAGCAGGTCATATCTCCATCCTCTCAGAACCCTTTCCTGACATGACGCGAGGAGCTAAAATGCTGGGTTTGTTTTGTGATTGCATTTGAAAGCTGTGCCACAGGTCCTTTGACAGGCTCAGTGTGAGACGGATGTTTCTGAAGGCTGACATGTGCGCTCCCTGTTACAGCCTGTTTACCGAGCCTCCTGCCAGGACCGCACCGCCGCTGCACCACTGCTGAGACCTTCAAACCAACAGCGCTGACGCAGAGAACAGGAGGAGGCCCGGCAGAGTACTGGGGCCTGTGAGGGTCAAACAGGTGAGAACTTGGCCACTAAAGAAGGACACACTCAGTATTTCTTTGTCCGTGTTCATTTTATAACAACTAATATAACCACATAACCGAGCTTAAAACTAGTTTCATTGGTGACAAAACATTGAAATGTGAACTTTATTTATGTTGCTCTGTTCGCAGATATTTTGTCGCCAAATGTTTCACAAGTGTGCTTTACAAGAATAAAAGACAAAAATATACAATAAAATACAGTCCATGTTAGCTGTTGTGATACTAGAATGCTTGGTAGAATACTTAAGAAGGTCTAAAGTCAGGCATTTCCGCTTTTGACTGGTCATCTCAAGTTTTAGGGTTTGAAAGATACCACGGCACAGCACCTATTACTAAAAAATTACCAAATCAGACCATTTAGTAAAAAAGTATGGTACATAATGAGGCAAAAAATGTTGTTGCGGCGTATTGTTGTTGTTATTACGCTCTTTTTTTGATGCAGAAGTTGTTCAGGACACTCCAAAATTAGTCAATTACATTCTCATTTGTGAATATGTTGACGCACATGGGATATTTTTTCAAGGCACACCTGACAAAACTTCAAGGCACACTAGTGTTCCCCGGCACACTTGTTGAAAATCAAGGTTTTAGGGCTCAACCACAGGTTCTGCCAAGCAGACCTGAGGCTCCAAACCGCACAGGCTTGACGAGGTCAGCTTTATACGAGTCTGCCCATGCAGGGTAAGACTTGGACAATAACATCGCCAAACACCTCATTGTGCACTTTGTATGACAGGTGTATGTGCGACCTGCCACTTTTTGTTACAATCGAGGAAGAAAGGTGCTTTATGAATGTTAGCATTTACCTTCACCTAAAATTCAAATTCACAAATTGAATGTACACCACAAAATAAAATGAAATTATCATGAAAGTAATTGGATTTCGGCACGTTATGAAACATTATATGGCATTTTCCAATCTTAGTATTACAAATAGACAAAGCTCTTTTAAGCTTCATTTCAAAATATAATGCAAAAGCTGAATGTATTCATAATACAGTTTCATTCATAAATAATATTTATAAACAAATAAAATATGTTCTTTTGCCAGAGCAGCTTTGAAAGTGAATCTCTCAACTTTCAAAATCTCTCCAAACCATGTGAAGTTATTTTAAATCCTCATTTGAATACAACAGGTTGAACAGCGTCACATGCAGAGAACAGGAGACGAGACCAAAGCATCAGATGTCTTCTGAAGAGGATTTGAGCCCCAGGAGGACCATCACAGTCTATAGTCCTGAATCCTTCAAAGATTTTGACAGGGAGCATCACAAAGACAACTCAACTGTCAGGATTAGCCAATTGGCACCACTTACTCTCCCTCGGAGCAGATTTCAGACAGTGAAACCAGAGGAACAGTGAGAGTGGAGGAGTTAAGGGCGGAGGAGGAGTGAGCAGCTTACAGGGATACAAACCACAGATTATGGTAATCTTCCCTCCTTTGTGCCCCGCGAAATGTTTTCGTCCTACGCCTTTTATCTGTGTAAGGAGCGCTGTGAACCTCTTCAGATGGGACAGTGGGCACTTTCTGTGTGGTGTCGGGGTAATTAGCACCAGGAGCTGCCTCTTTCTTTTTCTCTGCTCAAGCTTATTGCTCTTCTTAGCGACGCCAACAGGGGATTTCGGGCCACACTATTCCCAGCCCCGCGTACACCCAGCCACAACAACCATCTGTTAGTGCTGGGGGATCAAAACCTCGCAGCCCGAACCCTCTGACAATCAAATGGACAGCTTAAGTTCACACAGGTGATTGAGTGAATGCCTCTATTCAGCTGCAGTGGAGATGCTTTCAATGGACTGCTCATATGCTCTGCTCGGGGCTTTGTGTGCGCGCTGGGTCAATAGAAACTAATTAGGGATCCATTTCATTTGGACAAATCACTCAAGGCTGAAATTATGATAAACTTCTCGGTCAACAGGGCCCCAGAACAGCTCCATTAAGACGTGCACAGACCATTCTCTTTCTGTTGGTGGTCATTTCAAGCCCCACTGTGGTCGCTCTCTGGGGACCGCTGCTATTTTAATGGACTTGATAGTTGAGTCTATACGTCCAATTAAGTCTGACTATTGTTCGAAATACGGTTGTTGAGAATGTATGTTTGTCTAGGGCTAATTCGAGTTGTTTGTAATGGAAGCGCTGATGTTAAACTTGAAAAATATCATGGAAATTTTAAAAACATAGAATGACAAAATGTATACGAAAGAACTAAAAGCACATTTCGACTGGCTCTGGTGCTCAGACTGGATCTCCGTCTGTCATCACCCAAATAGTTTCTTAAGGTGAGACACAGCTAACAGGCAAATTCCACATCGTGCGTCTCCGCTCCGCTCCGCTGCGCCACGCACTGCGCAGAACTTACGCAGCCATCTGAATGAATGAAGCCCGTTCCACATCCCGCGTGCGCGGCGCAGTCTGCGCCTCAGCTCCGCCACTCCGCCGCTCTCCGACAGAATTGCGGATCAAGTCTATTTTCTTCTGCGCCAGAGTCCGACCGGATCAAGCCACGCAGTTTAGATCGCACCAAACAGGAAAGAGAACACGAACTACATCTGGGTTTCCAAAACAAAAACTTTTAACTCAGACCTAATGACGTGCATTAAACTTTTTGTTACCCAGAAGGCAAATGTTTACAATCAATACCACCCGAAACATGTAAATGGTTGTAAATGTCTTAAATACAGTTTTAGGCTGTCACTTTTATTAATGCTCTATTCATGCGCTGTGTTGACTCGGTGAAAAAGTGATTGCAGTTGCACAAACGACAGACTTTCAGTTAATCTGCATTTGTTTTCTTTCCGATACTTTTGGAGCGCTTTCTGATCGCGAGTTCTCGCGGGTCCCGCGGGTCCCGCGAGTCCCGCTCCTCGGGACTTCGCAGCCCTGTGCTGCGCGGACTGGCGGAGACAAATTGCATCCAGTAGGCGAGGGTCTGCGCTCTAAATCGGAGGCGGTCTGCGGCGCAGCGGAGCGGAGCGGAGACGCATGATGTGGAATTCAGGCGTAAGAGGAAGAAATCTTTGATGTAAATGAATCGACTTGAAACTTCTCCTGTAGTTTACCCATATAAATGTAGGAAAAAAGTATTCAGTTTTTCATCATGTTTTGTTTTCAAATACAAATAAGGCATTTTATGTGTAATGCCAGAATTACACATTTAAATCTGAAAAATGGACAGAACCAGGTTTAAATTTCTTAAATGTACACAGGAAATGTTGGATTTCTTATTTAGTTTTTGAGTAAACTAGATCTGAAAATTGGCCTGAAAATTAAAATTTTGCTAAAATTTTCATCAATATAAAGATTAGATATCAATAAATCATTCTGTATGTTAAATTTCCTTCAAAATTGTGTTAGGTACAAGATTGTAAAGTTTGATGTGTGTAGGAGCTACTTTAAGGCTGATCTTTATGTCTTTGTGGGGAAAAAATACATTTTAAGAAAATGACCTTTGAAGTAACAATGTACCAGAGAAATCTATGGATGAAGTGGATTCAGTTAACTAATAAAACAGGTCTGTTGCTTCCATATCAAAGACGATATATTGAGAGAACAAAGTGACCAAAACATTTTGGTTTTGCCTGCAGTGTCTCGTCTTAATAGTCTTTACTCGAGCTCTTCGATTGTTTTATTCTTCGATTGTCTCCTTATATCCTGTACGTGTTGGAGTTTGTATATGTATATACATGTATATAACATTTCTGTGAATGTTTTATCTCATTTCTGATGCAAATCAGGATTAGCATAATGTTCTCGCCTGCTACGTCAATGTACAATAAATCTACATCTAATAAGCACAACCTAAATCATACTTTTTAATTATATTCATTTATTTAAAACAAGGACAGTCCGCACATTAATCTCAAAAGAGAAAAGATGCTATAGAAGTCAAACATCTTTTTAATTATCAACACCTCTTAACCACTATGTGTATATTTTGTTTATACTTGCTTTATGCTGTCTTATTTTCACCCATCTCGTTGCAGAGTGTAGCTAGTCATTATCTAAAGTGGAGATCCTTCAGATGGCCCAGTATGGTTCACTTTAGACACTTCTGGACCGTACAAATCAGCTCCAAAACGAACCAGTGGAAACAAGACGCTGCTATATGGTTGGAAAAGCTGCAGTCCACCATTTTGTGTGTCTAAACCCCAGCACGGATCTTTTGCGCTGTACTGTCCGGTCGAATAAAGTCTGACAGTCAGAAAAAGCTACTGTAGAAAACTTTACTGATCAATGGGTACAAAAGAAGACATATACCAGGTTATACACATTAGGCATGGGACGATATTAAAATTTAGACCCACGATTATTGTGACCAAAATAATTGCGATTAACGATATTATCACGATATTTATTAAACCAAAGCTTATGGTTTTAAAACTTAAACATGAATTACCATAGAATTTGCAAGTGTGTGAGCAATCACTTTTATTGTTTTTTGTTGAGTGACATAAACAATTAATTGAATAGAACATATCTGTAAACAACATGTTGAGTAAAACTAAATTATTACTCCATTAACTTTGTGTCAGGGCTATACATGAAGTCTGAAAATATTTAAACATAAAAAAATAAATAATGAACCAACCTTGGGAATCTCAGTTAATTTAGTCCTTCATGGTAGATTAAAGTGTAAAAAGGTCAGCATGTTAACTTTTTCAGGGTTAAGTCTTGACCGATGAGGAGTGAGAATGTTACCACTTGCACTAAAGATTCGTTCTGAGGGAACGCTAGTTGCAGGTATGCACAAAAAACGCCGGGCCACCCTAGAAAGAAAAGGCAGTTCTCCTGCATGACCACCCCACCACAGCAGCGGGTCCTCTTCTGCCTCAATGGAGGGAAGACACATGTAGATCTTTACCTCTGCCTTCACCTGTACACACAAGCAAAAAAGATGCAAACCAATTTTTGTGTTAATTAATAATATGCAGATTAAGTTTATTCAGCATTGTAAAAATTACCTGTTCTTCTAAAGTGCTGTGTTCTTCAGTTCTCTGCTGCCTTGTTGCTGTGATCTTCTTCAGGAGCCCAGTCAATCCTCTGGTGCTGGCATTAGCAGGTGTGGAGGTGGGAATGGGTCTACTGGTCTCTCCAGCTTGATGTTCTTGTCTCACATTTACAGGAGCTAGTCGAAGTGCCTCTTGTATAGTCATGTTCACAATGTTTTGAGGATTTTCAGAGAAGTTGCCTTTGAAGCGGGGATCAATAAAACATGCTACATCCATCATTTTGAGTGCTCTCTCTGAATATCTTGAATCAAGGTCCTCTCTCATTGTCCTCTTCATTTGTGTTATGAGTGGAGGGTCATCGTTGCTTTGGATCAAGATCTCAGTTTTGATGTGCTCCAGGACAGGTTTGAGTGTAGAGAGTGTTACCCTTGTCTCTGCAGCAAGTGCATCAGTGAACTGGCTAAGAGGACCAAGAAGCTCACACACTTGCTCCATAGCAGTGACGTCAGTCTCTTTCGGCATCAGATGCCACGCTCCTCTTTCCCCTGCTAAAGTAGCACTAATTGCCTGTTGCTGGCTAAGAAACCGCCTCCAACATTTGAAAAGTGGACCTCACCGTAACTACGCCATGAATCAGCGACTTGACTGGGGTCTGCAAAGCCGTTTGTTTAGCTCTTAGCTCTCTTCTTTTTCCAGCTCCTCGAGAACCCTTGGACAAGATGACGACAAAGCGCCGCACTGCAGTTTCAACACGTTTTAGATTTAGGATTTTGAAATAGCCAAATTCAAATTATGGCCAAAGCACCCAAGCCATAGATCAGGAAAATTCTCAAATGCCTTTTGCATATTTGAAGCATTGTCAGTTGTAATACAAACAAACTTGTCTTTGCTGACCCCCCATCTTGGAGTATATTCTCAACCATTTCCCGAATATTGTCTGCAGTGTGATCTTGAGGGAAGAGTAAAGTTTCTAAACAGTTCGATTGTAGTTCCCAGTCAGCGCTGACAAAATGAATGGAGAAACTAATGTAAGGTTCACCCTCCACCGCTGCTTGTCCATAGGTCTGTGGTGGCCGCAAACCAGGTAGCCTCGCGCCAACCTTTCACACACTTCGGCTTTGACATTAGTGTATATTCGAGGGATTTCTGTTCTGGAGAAAAACTGTCGAGTTGGGACTTGGTATTGTGGGACTGCTTTTTTTTATAAAGTGTAGAAAACCAGGCTTCTCAACAACTTGAAAAGGAAGCATATCCTTGGCAATAAAATAGGCTAGGGCTTCATTCAACTCCATTGCCATTTTTGAGGTTGGTGGATAAGTTGTCTTCTTATTAATAGTCTCTGTTATTGTTGTTTGCTGCATTCCCTTTGCTTCTTTACCCTTAAAAAAGAAGAGGCAAGAAATAGCATGAAGATTGAAATATTAACACAATATAGACTTGTTTCAGAAATACCGAATAGCTCAAACATTATAAACTTTCAGAAACCCCAATTTAAAATAGAATGCAAAAAAAAATATTCATGGATTTTTGTCAATCAGTAGATTTAATATATTTTAACATTGTTAATTATTTGTGGAATTTATTACAACTATATTAAATTAAATTAATTTGATCCTCCCCAGAAAGTATTTTATTTTTAGATGACCTGGATTTGGTGAACTCTTAGTTATGAAAGGATCGCAGTCATCGCTCTGCTAACTCATAGCTACTCTAGTGTTAGCCTAGCGTTAGCAAAGACGACACAAACACGTACCATTATTGAAATAAACCCACACTTTTACACTCTTAACACATTTTATTCCACATGTAATTTTACTTACGTTGGGCATTTTCTTCACCTCAAGTGTCGCAAACAGTGCTGGATGGTTGAAACTCGCAAATGTGCGGCAAGTTGCTTGTGTTTGCCCTGGAGCTGCCACTTTCTTTCGGCATGCTCTGCAGATTGGTGGCTCGTTAGCTTGTTGATCTTGTCTTTCAAATCCATAATAATTCCACACATCAGACTTGACTTTCTTGAGGGGTGGATATAAATGTGTGGAGTCACCTGGATCCACCTCCTCCACCGCCTGCCCACTGGTCATGACGGTGCCGCGGTGAAGTGAAGGACTGACGCAGCAGGAAAAAGCACAAGTTTTTTGTTGTTGTAGTTGGAGGGCCCTCTTGTGGTCAAACAACAGAACTAACAAGTAAACAATGTATTAAGAAGGAACAGGCGGCAGCCAAGTGGCGTAATGGCGATTATCATCGTGTGCGATGATCCCGATCATTAAAAAACGCCACGAACAATTAATTGCGGACTTTTTTGATCGCGATGGGCGATAATATCGTACATCGTCCCATCCCTAATACACATACTTTTTCTTTATGTATTTACACTCTCTGGGTCTTGTTCTGTGTTTTATTGTTATGTTTTTGTTTAAAATCCTATAAAAACAATAGCATCGAAAATACACTACATTAAACTGATAAAAAATGGGCAGAGATGAGTGATAAAAACGACATAGCAAAAACATGAAGCTCGTCTGAAATACACACAGAAACTTTCACAGTGAAGATAAACCAGCGATTGTTCTATTAAAATGCCATTACTAATTTAACACTGTTTTGAAATATTGCTTTATTATTGATGACAAAAAGAATATTATATCGAAATACTGAGACTTTATGCCGGTGTCTACTGAAAAGAACAACTTGTAGCGTTCACAGAAAACGTCTTAAGAGACACAGCGTAAGCCGGCAAGTAAATGACGACACAGAAACGAAACATCCCTGACAATTACCCCAATTTGGAGCTAAATTCAAGCAACTAAAGCACAAAATGGACCATCGTTTCCCCCGTTACACCTTCCGACGGACGACGGTCGCTTCTCAGGGAGGTCTCGCTCCGCCTAATCTTTTTTCCCATGCCGATCTGCCGAAGCTAAAGGATAAATTGGCTCGTATAGCAGCGCAAACAGATCCCTTTCAAACGCGGATAGCTCCCAATACGAGATCTAAAAGGAACACCCCAAGCTTACGCTCATCATATCAACCGGGCCTTTTGAGGCGGGTGTCAAAGGTCGCGCTGGGATGGAGTGCCAAACAACAGATCGGCGGCACCTCCCCTTTGCACACCTCGCACCGAGCACCCTTAATAGTGATACGTTTTCTTCGAATCAAGTGCTCCTGGGCTTCAAGTTGTCTCCCTTTCTCCTTTTTCGCTTTGAAGTCACCGGCCAGGAACTTTTGTAACACCTCTTCAGTGGATGAGACCTACTTTTTTCGCGCCGGCATCTTTTTGTCTATGTCACGGGTGCTTTGTCTTACCGAAAAACCAAAGGGGTGGAGGGATAGGTGGGGGGTGGTCCATCAAAGCTAAAGCAAGATAGACTCAACAACAGTGGATTAAGGTCTTCTGCATGATAAAGTCCCTACCTAGGGGTGGAATTAAGTTAATATGTGAAAGAATGTTATTGAGAGGGAATAAAGTGGCCAAAAGCTAGCCCCTTTCTCTCTGTAATGTCCTAATCCAACTGCGAACACATAAGACCCCCGTTTTGGAGTTTGTTAATCACCAAAGCTATACCCATCTGTATTGCCTGTCCCTTAAGCTATTTAAACTTCGCCTAAACTCAATTATTTGTCGGCGGGAGTCCAAAATGGCATATGAAAGGGTCGGCGAAAGAGGGAGAAAAAAGGGAGATCCAGGAGATGTCAACGCAAGCAATTTAAGGACAGCTAAACAGATTAAGGGCGAGGTGCGTGGGGCTAGAAAACAACGTGACAATGAGGGAAAGAGAGAGGGAATCTCACTTTCAAAGCGAACTGTTAAGAACCTCATCATGGAGGATTGGGAGACTGTGCCCAGGCATATATTTCAGTCTTTATGGTGGTAGACAGGAGGATCAGAGAGGAGCTGAGGAGGCCAGGGAGAGATGGACTGTCAATGGGCTGTTACTGGCGGTTATGTTATATCTCTTAAAATATACAGGGTATAAACAGAAAGAAATTGGTTGGTCTTGGTTCTCAGTCATTCGGAATAAACTGGACTAAGTGAAGGAATATCATATGAATTCTACAATTAATCCGGACTGTATGACACTCGGAGACTTTGAGAAAAACAACAATTGTAACATAAAAATCCGACCCATCTCAATACTAAAACTGGACATTCTCTAAACAAGACCACTCAATGTGTCGACAGCCTTTAGAAAACAGATTGATCGATATGTTTTTTTGTTGCTGGTCCAAATACCAATCGTTTACAATCCAGAGAAATCAATGATTATAAGCTCTGCCGATATTGTTCGGGCCGATACATTTTCGGGCCAACACTTTTTTCCCCAAATGATCTACTTTGAATACACAACAAACTCACCCACAAACCTGTTTTACAACATTTTTTAAATTTAATGTTTTACCAGGAAAGTCAGCTGATTTACAATGACGATCTGGCTAAGAAGCAGCACAAAATAAATACAAGGAAGAAAAAAATAACCACGAACATAGACATCAATCATTGAGGTGAGATGCTGCAGAACAGGAAGAAAAAGACTTAAATTTAAGGCAGATATAGCGCAAACGTCGACCTGTGATTTTGGCCAATATATCAACCAACCAATATATCGTACTGCTCTACATAAGTACATAAATAAGTAGAGTATTATACAATGTGTATTTTGGGTTCCATGTACTGATCTGTAACAGTCCATGGACCAGGAGTGAAGAACATGTTTCAGACTTAAATGTTAGCTCTGTCCGCTTCAGATTTTTTCCCAAATCAGGTTTTTTTGTGGTTCACATTGCAAATAAAATGTGACGCAAATCAGTTTTCATGTGAGAACTGAAACGGCTCTGAAGTGTCATGGAGTAGAGAATAGAACGAGCCATGAGCCATGAGCCAGCACCATCTGTCAATACAAGCCGTAAACTTGATCTAAATAGACAAAAGTTTTGATTTTTTCCTTTGTCACACTTTGCAAAACCAATTCAATCTAAAAAAAAATCTTTCTAGAGTCATTGCATTTATCTAGCGTTTGAAAGTTTAAAAGTGCATTCCTGTCTTTTCCAGTGTAAAAAAGAATGAGCTCTTTTAGCATTTCTGCACAGAAGTGGGCAATATTGGGGAAAAAAAGACAATACAATACAATCAATTTGCAAAAGATCAGATTTAGATGAAAGTAGCCTGGGTCAGATTTGGAAATATCAAATTCGCTTCTTACAATGTCATGAAAAAATCAGATCCAGGTCACATTTGGGCCAAAAAAATCCGATTCAACCTGCAGTGTGACCGTAGCTGAAGTCGTTTCTTTCATTCTGATGCTGAACCATAACAGAGAAACAAGCGGACAGTTCCATGGAGTCCTGGTCAACCAACATTTAAATTCTATCATTGGGATTATAATGGATTTCTATGAACAACAGCAGGAAAGACAGAGAATGAAGTGAGGTAGATGGAGTTTCTGAAGTGAATCGTGTGTTTAATCTTGCTTTTTATGTTGAAACAGTGTTTACTTCTCTGAATGCAGTCCTTATTGTGAACTTGTGAAGTGTCATGTTTCTTCTAGTAGATTAATCAATCCATCGGACAATTCACGGTCTAAAGTCGATCAAGAATTTCTTAAGTCAAATATACAGTATAGTTCTAGTTCTCATCCAAAAACTCTCTGTAAAAATGTGTTTTTTCCTAATGGTTTTCATCCAACAAAATGCTTTTCAAAAAGTATCAACACTTTGGACTAGACGGGACATTTTTGTTGACCGGTATGTCCCATTGCTTTTCTTTTTTCTTCTTCTTTTAACGTCTTTTAATGTCTTTTGCTCACCTTTTTGTCATTTTTTTGCTCTCTGAGTCATGTTCTGTGTTTTTTTTGTTGTGTTTATATGTTGGGGGAGAATAATCAGTGTCATTTCTTTCACAATTAGCTGCATTTATGATATACTTTTGGAGTATGAAAATATGCTTTCCTGAACTAGAATAGATTAAAAGTCAGGTTGTTTAAAATCTCAATTCCCTTTTATTTACACAGACCATCCGCCGCATCAAAGAGCCGATTAACATCAACAAGAAAAGTAGCTGGAAGAGTTTTGTCCTGCGTCGCCTTCGGTTCGCCATAATCCACCGCGTAGCTACAGTAAGCTTCATTGAGATGCAAACTCTGAAGCTTACTTTTCCGTCGCTTACTTGACAAGGGCTGTTTTAGCTTAAAGTTGCAAGAATGCTAATTTTTTTTTGTTACTAATCCCGAAGCATTACACCCACTCTCCGCTTGTATTCACCGCAGGAGCCTGGAAGATGAGACAGCACTCGCTATAAAGACGGTTAACTCTGCAAATTCAGAACGCTTATGTTGAAATCTTTTGTAAGTTATACTATATACAGCCAGAGATACTTATTGCACAGTTTTGTAGCCTTATTTTTATTTTTTTTTCTTGCACAGTATTGTATTTTATCATTGTTTCGCCTTTCTGTATCTTAAGTCTGTTCAATGTTTAGTAATGCTTTAATATAAGTTCCTTAGTAAGCTATTTATAATGCATTAATAAGCATTAGTTGTTTGTTTATAAGCATATATAGGGCATTTAATAGCATGTTTCAGTTGTTTTTTGCAAATAGTTTAATAAGCAGATTAATCATGTTTTTAAAGACATAAACACACAGATTTTTGTAAATGGCTGATAAAGTTAGCATAAGCCATATGAATTACATCCTTTCTAAGTACTATAAATAAGTTTTTGTTATAATAATCTAGTTAGATTGGTTATATTTATTCATTGGGGTGCACGGTGCATGTGTTCAGGTTAAATGGCAACTCTAAATTGCCCCTAGTGACTGAATGTGAGAGTGAGTGGTTGTGTGTCCTTGTCTCTGTCTCTCTGTGTCAGCTGCGACAAGTTGGCCACTGTCCAGGGTGTACCCCGCCTAAGGCCCAAAGTCACTGGGATATATTTATTCATTTATTTTTTCGGCTTTTGATTGCTGTTCTTGAACTGTGTGTCACAATCATTTCCCAATTAGCTCTGTGCATAACGTTCGACAGCTGCTCCTTCTACCGGCAAAGTCATTTCCGGTCCAGTTTGTAGCCCAGCTGATGGCTTCTAAATCTTAACTGTTGGACTTTTCAGATGCCACCAAGACCTGCCAAAAAAACACAACAAATGATGTCCATAGACTTGTGGGTCTTCTCTCTCCTGCCCCTTTGAGTAAGCAAGAAAAGTAATTCAAAATGCACATTTCCAACTACGAGGGTAAGTAGGCCTTGCTAAAGATCAGAGCTGTTGTTGCTGACGCAGTAACATGCAACACTTTTAAGTAACCTAAGCTGTCTAACCTTCATTAATAATCCATTTTCACTAACACAACTAATACTTACTTTTTTCATGTCATTTCTCGAGAGCTAGCGCGCTGGTAATGTAAAGCATCCTGGTGAGTGCTGGACCGGACATGACTTTGCCGGTAGGAGGAGCAGCTGTTGAACGTCACGCACAGTCAATTGTGGAACAAATAAAAGTTTCTCCTTTCCTATCTCATCAAATATTAATGAGTGGGCAGTATTGATAATAACAGTGCAATATTTACAGTGGGTCTTTCTAGGTGGGTTTCCTCTGAGTGCTCCGGTTTCCTCCGTCAACCCAAAATATGCACCACAGGTAAATCCTCCAGCTGGAAAAGTTCTTACTAAACCTGGAGATGGGCCCTCAATCTCAATATATTATCATTATCAAGAGAATTAAAAATGTTCTACAATATCCTGTGAATTTCTTGGTTTATTTTATCAACTCCTTTTGCATCTATTTGGCAGTTTTACTTTAGACATCAGTCAATATTCCGACTTTACTTATATTCAAAACAACAATTCTGAAGTTGTTACATTCATTCATTCATTCATTTTCTACCGCTTATTCCCATTAGGGGTCGCGGGTGACTGGAGCCTATCCCAGTGACTTTGGGCCTTAGGCGGGGTACACCCTGGACAGTGGCCAACTCGTCGCAGGGCTGACATAGAGAGACAGAGACAAGGACAGACAACCATTCACTCTCACATTCACACACTATGGACAATTTAGAGTTCTCAATTAACCTACACAGTCATGTCTTTGGACGGTGGGAGGAAGCCGGAGAACCCGGAGAGAACCCACGGTAACACGGGGAGGACATGCAGACTCCACCCAGAGAGAGCGTGTGATGTTAGGGTGGTTCAGAATTCGAAACCACGATGTTGGGGTGGTCTGGGATTCGGTCGGGACACAATCTCCTTATTGAGAGGCAGAAGCTCTAGCCGCTCTGCCACCGTGCACCCCTGAAGTTGTTACAAAACTGCAAATTCTCTTCATGATGTAACTGTTAAACTGGACGTTTACCATCATCGCGCGTGTGTTTTCGAGGCCGTTTAATCTACTCGCAGCCCTATATCCTGTCACGCACAATCACAACACGTCGTTACATTATGGATTTATGGATTTACCTGGATTATGCACCCCGTGTGTCCTCAAATCTCCCCAACTGCCACTCGATACACACTCCATAGACTGCAGTGTTCAAACAAGCGCTGAACAGCTCATGATTGGAAATGGCCTGCACTATTGATTGCTAAGATATAGATTTTTCTTTTATAATCTGTTGCCGATGATGAACTAGCGTGTACGTACAAATGTGTCAGCGCTGGGCTGCATTGAGGAAGAAGACAGATTATGTTCATCGGTACGTATAATTAGTGATTGTACGTTTAAGTGGACACGTTAAATCACAATATCATGGTTGTTTTTGCTCTTTAACCTTGACAGATTACAAATGCCAACGATGTGTCACGTTTATGCTTGACCAGAGAGAATGTAAACAAGAGAAGTTTGGAGGAACGCTGACTGAGTAAAAATGTGACAAAGTGAGCAGATTTATTATTTAAAATCGATTTTCATTGTACGAATAATCCACAAGTCTAAATCAGTTATTTCTAACCAGATTTTCAAAGGGGTTCCTTGTATATTTTATGAACATTAAAGAGGGCACTTGTGGAAAATAGTTAGCACAGTTTACATTTGTGAAGTTGCAGTTTGTGAAGAAATTTACAAAAAAAAAGTTCTAAAATGGAGTCCCTCTGTGATGTCATCAAAAAGAGACGTGCCATTGTAAACGGAGACCATTTACACACAACTGACACGTTTTTCTGTCCTTCAACAAATGTCATTAAACAAAATAAAAGTGTTATCATGCATTATTATTTGTCAAATCATAACTACTGTGTAATTAAGAGGTATTTTGGTTGCTAGGTAACAGTTGTAGAATTACCTCTACCTATGTCAAGTTTGCTGCCCATGACCAACCAGGAAGTAACATTGTAAACATTACAAAAACTGTCAAACTGGGGGAAAAAAGGCAAAAGGTTCATCTGTTCAACAACAAGAGTAAAAACAGCTTTTCACAAGAAAAAAAATATTTTGGGTGTAACTTTTTAAAATTTAAAATTTTAGACATTTTATCCTATTCTGCGGTGTTACATCACTTGCACAGCAGGACATTCACCAAAAATGTGCTACGTTTAAAATAAATAATAAATACCCTAGTACCTAAACATTCATAAATGATTATGTAGCTGTCCGTCCAATATGATATATATATATAATTTTTTTAACAACTAGAATTGTAATTTTGGGTAATACAGCTGTCACACTGCAGGACATCAAACCAGCGCATGTTCAAAGTCTTTAGGAAAGTAGCATTTTACAAAAGCAAGAATATTTCTTTAAATCTGTAGCTTAAACCCCGAACCCCAGAGCTTGTCCTGGAGCAGAAATGTCAGATGAGCTCCTTCTGGTTTTTGTGTAACTGTCTTTTGAAACATGTGATTTTTTTTTTTTTATGTCACACCGCAGGACACACTTTGAATTACAGCATTGAACTTCTAATATCTTTTCTTCGCATGTAAAGCAGAGATAAATGTGAAATATTTATGCCAACATCTTTATCAACTGTCTCTGACACAAGTGACTCATTCTAGAAATGTATGCAGTTACACCGCAGGACATTTGAGCGTTTCCTGTAAAGAAATTAGACAACTTTATTCTAAAACTATGTGTACTTTATAGAGGAATTTTTTTGTGCACTGTTTAGTTGAATTTTGTCCGAAGAAAAACATTTAGAAACTCATTTAAAGTGACAACAGCAAAAAGAAGTTCTTACATCCAGTATTGACTTCTGCACCAAACTCCTTCTTGTGCGGATGTACGCTCTAAAAATGTCAAAAATGTTGTCAGTGAGGTCATCTGACATACTAAATACTTAACCCGTATGCTTTCTTTTCTTTTGCACAGCATTTGCGGTTAGTTACGAGCGCAAATTCAAAAAGTAGCCTGCAGTTTCTCCTTTTCAAATCCTCGTGAAGTGCACATAATTGACCATAAGCGCATAAAGCATCGGCTCGAGTTGGCACAGCATCGCCTGCACAAAACTCAGCGAACAGGACGCGATTTCACGTGTAACAAGCCATGTAACGAAGCCCATCGCGTAGGGACAGCAGTTCAGCTCCATATGTAGCCTAAATGTCCTCTCGTTTCAGGCGCATGGTCGGCCAAAAGCCCAGCGGTCCGGGCAAACGGGCGTAAATGGAGGCGTTTGGAGACGTCCTCTGTCAAACCATGCGTCCGGTGCTGGGCAGAGTCTGCGAGGAGGCACTGGAGTAAAGCTGGACGATGGAGCGGTGCGATGGAGCTCAACAAAGTGTAAAGAGGCGGGTTAACGAGCCTGGGTTCACACGCGGGGAGGAAAATAGGGGTTATCCATGCAGCAGTGAGAGAAGATGCACGCGAAGTGAAGAGATGGTTGACCACGGACGGGCTGTGGATGGAAAAGTTTGGGAATAATTATGACTTACCCCAACAACATTCATTATGTCTTCTTTGGTTATGTCCACACTTGGGTTCTTCTTAAGGCAAGGCCGTTTTCTTAAAATGCATTTTCTCCCACAGAGACACGAAGATCAGCCTTAAAGTAGATCCTACACTCAACAAACTGGACAATGTTGAACTCAACAAGATTCTGACGAAACGTACAGAAAGATTTTTTGATATCTAATTCTAAAACTGATTTAAGTAAAAAACATGAGGCGAAATTTGAAATTCGAATTCTTAAGACAATTTACAGTAAAAGCAGTCATTTTTTTTGTAACTAATATGTGTGTACAAAAAAAAAGAAATTTAAACCTGGTTCTGTCCATTTTTCAGGTTTATATGTCCCAAATATGTGTAATTTTGGCCGTTTTTACACATATGATGCCTTATTTCTATGAAAACATTACATGATGAAAAAGTTGTAATACATTTTGTTCTTATGTGAGTAAACTACAGGAGACGTTTACAATGGATATCTTTACATTTAAGATTTTTTCCTATTCACCTGCAGTGTCTCACCTTAAAGATAATAAATCAGAAAGTAACGCCGTGACAGTTCTGAAGATGGCTTGCAGTCCAGCAGCTGAAACATGTCAACAAGATAAATACATCTCCTAATCTACTGTCTTTAAGAAGAACATAAGTGTGGATAGAATTATGACTTAATTCAAACTGGATTGTATCTGTGATCATGCAACTCCATATCTCAAATGTGTTCACTTTATTACAATAAGAATGCAGTTTGTAATGTCTGAGGGAAGATATAGTGTGAAGGATTGAACAATTGAACAACAAGTAGTGGTGCTACAAGAGAGCTTGTCTTTTTTTCTTTTTTAAAGATAGATAACAAAATAGATCTGGGAGATATGACGCAAAAATATAATTCTTTTTTCCCCTTATAGCTCAGTCTCAATTTGTGATATAATTTTGTTGTTGTTAAAACATATATTAAAAAAATATATCTTTAAATATGAATTCCCTGAACATAATTAAAAAACAACAACATACTTACATTATGTGTTTTGTGATTGTATTAAAAGCAGAATAAAAGCAAAATACTTTTTTATGACTGAATCAAATATTCCTTACTTCAAAATTTAAATAAATCCTACTTGTACATTTACATTTCTAAATATATATTTTTTGTTTTAAACATTCATATTTATATACAGTATATCTGCAACAACTGAAGCTTTTTGAGCTTCCGTTGTTTGTGCTTCTGCCTGGTCTGCATTTTTAAATCTGACTCACCTCAACTCTCTTAAAGTTTTGTCCCAAACTTCTCAGGGAGGCGGGGTCTTAATAGTGCTTTCTGATTGGTGGAAAACTCTGTAAACCAGAACATGTTCTCCTCGAGTCACAGGTAACAACACAATGTAGTGCTGTTATGTATTTAATATGCAGAGGATTTTCTGCCTGTAACGTCCCACAGATGCATTCTCCACACCCCAGGGTGAGATAAACACGACCCAGGGGCTTCTCTCTACCTGCTCACGTGTTTGGGATGTGTCACTGAGGAGTGCTGGTGTTTGGGGGCCAGTCTTACACTTTACGCCACCCACTCACCCACACACTCGTATATTTGATCTTAATATTTTATTTTGATTCCTGTAACCTTTGCATATAATGGGCCATTTATTACCGGCCATCAATCAAACTTACGTCATAGTTTTGGTGGGTTTACATGGACAAAAACAACAAAAACAACAAAAACAACAAAACTATCATACAATTTTGATTTCACATTTCACAGACCTGATGCATGGGTTTTGTGATAAATTATGGTTGTGTCTTGTCTTTGCTCCACACGGCATCGATGTCAGATATGAAGTGTATAGTGTGCCAGTTGTGTGTTCGCGTGAGTGTGCTGCTCGGCTGACAGCTGTATGCAGACGTTAACCTGACCAACGTGGTGAAGGCTGCGGAATAAAAAGGAGGCCACTATTGTCACAGTGCATTTGCTCTCTTTGCCTCTGCTGTCTGAACCATAACACACAGAAAAACGCAACATTTAGGAGCGCTTACCAAACAGACACTGGCCTTCATGTGTGTGTGTGTGTGTGTGTGTGTGTGTGTGTGTGTGTGTGTGTGTGTGTGTGTGTGTGTGTGTGTGTGTGTGTGTGTGTGTGTGTGTGTGTGTGTGTTCACATTCACACTGCAGAAGGTACAGTCTTAATGAAAATCTGTAACTCTTTATTGAAACTTATCATATATGTGTAATTAATTGTGTTTCATTGTATTATTTCTTCACAATATGGTTCAAAAGAGTTTACTATCCAGCTAAAATGGTGATCTATATAATAACTTTTATTAAACACAATTCTGGTAGCACTATAATATCACATTGCCTATTTGAAGAAGAAAACATTTATATGCAGGCCTAACACAGTAGAATCAAAAACTGTGCCAATTATTAACACGCTTTTCCAAGAAAATATAGTTGTAAAATTAGCTCTGTGCACAGCAACAAAGCTAATGCCAACTTTTATAAAAAAAAAAAAAAAAAAGATTCTGCCAGATTGTTTTGATTTGTATATTAGCTGTTTTAGTGGCGTTGTTTAATGTTATTATTATCAATAATACATTATTATGCTTCAAAATTAGCGTTGAGCATTGAGATATAAAGACCTAGCCTTACAAACACTTTTTTTCGCGCCCCAGTTCTGCCACGCAGACATTGGTGGCTATATTATAAAATATATTTTTACTTTATAATTGGCTTTATTTTTTCATTCTCAGGTTAAGGTTTAGGTTTAATTTAATCTGAGTGCATATGACAGGTTAGACGACACATCTCACTAAAATGTAGTCAACATTATTATATTTAAAGATTTTACTAAACATTTTGCCTATTTTGCCCACAGTTTTATAGTGTTTGTAAAGTTTATACTGTCACTTCCTGGTTGAACATGGTCAGTAAATGGTCATGCAAATACAGGCCAAAATCCACATAAATTAAACAATTGTTCTAATTTGACCATAAATGATACGTAATAGCACCTGTATTTTGTTGAATGATGGTTTAAACTGTCAGAACAATGTGTCAGTTGTCTGTAAATTGTCGTCGCTTATTGATGACATCACAGAGGGATTTCGTTTTAGAACTCAACTCTACTTCCTGTAAATTTCAACTTTTATTTTTCTCAATTTGGTCACAAGCTGCAACTTCACGAATCTAAAACTATGATATATATTTACTGCATGTGCTATTGACCATTTAGTAACCTGTCATCAGAATCAGAATCAGAATCAGAATCATTTATTAAAGGCCACACAACGGAGTTGGTGGAATTTGTTTTCAGTACAGCAGTTAATGCTCACATCTCTCATGTGTCAGTTCCATCATCAGCAACAGAAAAACAACAACAGAAGCACACATATATACAGTTTACATTAAGACAGTGATTCATTTAAGGTCCGTATAGCTATTGGAAAGAAGCTGTTTTTAAATCGGACAGATTTTGTGGTTATGGACCTGTAGCGCCTCCCAGAGGGCATAAGTGTGAAAAGATGGTGAGCAGGATGTGAGATATCTGAGGTGATTCTTATGGCTCGCTGTGTGATGCGTCTTTGGTACAGAGTGTCTATGGATGGGAGTGTGTGGCCAGTGATCTTGGAGGATTTGTTGATGATTCGTTGGAGTTTTGAACGGGAGTGACTGTCCAAGTTACCATACCAGACTATTATGGATGAAGTGAGGATACTTTCAATTATGGCTGTGTAGAACTGAAGGAGGAGATTATGTCGTACATGGAATTTCTTGAGTTGTCTGAGAAAAAACAGTCTCTTGTTGGCCTTTTTGTAGGTTTCCTCAGAATGTTGCTTGAATTTAAGTGAGTTACTAATGTGTGTTCCCAGAAATTTGAAAGACTCTGTGGTGGTTATTGTGTCTGCGCTGATGGAAATGGGAGTTTTGGGTGTGGGTGTGCGTGAGAAGTCGACAATCAGTTCTTTTGTTTTTGATGCATTGAGCTGAAGGTTGTTGTTTTGGCACCAAGTGACTGCTTGGGCAACCTGCTCCCGATAGTGTGTTTCATTATTGTTGGTAATGAGGCCAATTATTGTGGTATCATCTGCATATTTAAGAATGGAGACAGAACTGTGTGAGGATGAAAGTGTACATACATACAGTATAGACTTTAAGGTCAGGGCTTTGTCACATGTTTGCTAACCGAGTTTTAGCAGAGCTTTAGCAGAATAAGCTTTACAAACACAGAACTGCCCTTCTGTGAATTATAAAGTCTGTAACATATTTTCAGTAAGTCAGCAAAAAACCCACTCTGAAATATAACTGGACAGGAAGTAGTGATGCTAACACTGAGCTAGCAAGGCACCATTATGCACATTGTTTCTCTAAAAATAGTGATTACTCATGGGTTATTTATTGTAAATTGTATTGAATTGTGACGTAGCAGTGACTTCATGCTCTAGTGTATGGACCTTTTCCACATTTTATCTTTTACATTAGCCCCTCAAGCCAAACTAAAAGGTTTTCAGCTGACAATATTAACCATTCCGACTAAAAATATGCATTGCAAGATTAGCCAAGAATGTATGCACGATCTCTTGGTTGTTCTAATCATTCCTGTAATCGTGTAAGGAGAAAACAAAGTGTGAAAGTTGGCTTCTCTTCCCTGCGGTTAAACCTTTTAGCAAAAGCACCAGAGGCTACGAGTGAGATGTGTGTCTGCATAAGAGCTCCGTGAGTTTAATTACTGCACAAAACTGCTCTGCCACATGGCCTTAAGGGAACCACGCTTTGCTTCAAGTCTAAACGCTCCTTTATTATTGCAATCCCAGAAAACTGCAGAATGAACACGAGCGTGAGACTAGCTAAAATGTTACTTATTATTATTGTCAATGCATAATACAAACAAGAATACAACTTCAAACAACTATCCAGTTTATAATACTTACAAGTAATTACTTCTGACTGTGAGTTAAGGGTCTCATTGCTAGAAATGTCACAATAATACATTTTTGTGTTATGATTATTGTGATTTAATTTAATTGTGATTAGGATTTAACAGATATAGGCACCATGGGTAAGCGTCAGTGAAATCCTTAAAAGCACAGTATATAACTTTCTGGAGGTGAAAAGTCCCCTGCATTATTCTAAACCCATACTTCTGAACAAGCAGGTGGAATCTCCTCCAGGCGAAATAAGAATCCATTTTGTGGACATAAAATTCCGCTCACAGTAAGAACATCATTTGTTCAAGAAAACCATTCAAAACAAAAATAAAAACATGCTCTTATTTCATTCTATTTTTGGATAGGTTAAGATTTAGCCTTTTATTCACTTTTGTAACGTTTATTTTTGAAAAATACATGAAATTTCAGACCTGCCACAGTCACAATGAACATTAAATATTACAGTTAAATCAGTTGACCTTGGTGTGTCTCTGCACTGATGTGTTTGCTCAAGTTTATTGGCTGTTAAATGTATTTTCACAACTTTAACTTAAAATTCAACTTAAAATATGCTTTTTAAAAAATGTATAAGTCATATACTGTATAACATGTTAGATGTAGTTTGTCCTTGTACGTGTTGCCTTAGTAAGTTCATGTGCAGATTTCATTTTGACACAAATTCGGCACTGACCATCACATCACAACTTTAATTCATCAATGATTCAACTATGACCTGCTTCATAAAATAGTGAAGGTAACATAAAGAGCCGAGATTAAAAAAACAAAACAACGCAACATTAGGTTAACTTTAGTACTAGTATAGCTGAATTGGAATTGCTTATTTTTGCACAGGGTTATTATTTGTTTACTGAATGATATTATAATCACACACATTGATTAATGGATTAATTTTGATCTCAAAAGCTGAAGGCAAAAGGAGGCTCCCCTACTTGTGTATTTGAATATGCAGCCGTTAATGAAAAGAGTTTGGACACCCCTTTTTTTGGCTAATAGTGTAGTACCAAGAGATGGAGGCAGATTATTGTTGACACCATGACCAAACAAAAGAACAATCCTTAATTTTTACTAATTCCCATTGATTTCTTGTTAGACTCCAAATCTATATGTAACCATATTTAAGAAATGAAACTGACATGATATGACATGGATAGACATTTTGAAGTATGAATTGCGCTGAAAGAACCTTTATATTGCTTGAAATGCTCACATTTTTAGTTATTCTGTCACCTGTCACCTGAAAAAATACAGTTACAAAAACAGTTAAATGAATAAGCCTTACATTCCTAATCCACACAGAAAAGTCTCACATCCAAACACATCTTCAAATCCATTAGTTGATTAAACAATTCCCCAAACAGAAACATCATATACAAAAAATACAATACAGTAAAGAACATTTCAACTTTCTGTTACTTGAAATATCTAAATAGACCAGAAAATAGCTCTCCAATTTGCCCTAGTGGTCGCCTGTGGATGGACACGCCATTATTGCAAAACTCTGCCCTTTGGCGTTCAATTTGCAGCACTTTGAGAGCATACATCTCCTGTTTGCCCCGCGGTCTTTCTTAGTGGCACACATCAGATGCACTGCCGACGCGAAAGATTATGCAAAGAAACTGGGACGATCTGCTTGTTTACACCCAATTCTCTAACTTACTCGAGACGCCAGTAATTAAAGAGATAACGTCGACTTTGATGGCTGGACGGATCGCAAATTGCAGTCAAAAGAAGCAAAAAGATGACCTTAGGATAAGTCAAGACGGAGGAGAAAGCACGCGTCTCTAACTGACCACTCATGCTCCATCAGAATCATATTTTTTCCACTTCATGCTTGGTTTCCCGATGGCCCTCTCTCCCCCGCTGTAAACAAAACAAATATTTGCGCTGAAAATTCCGTATACAAGATGATGCGCGCTTTACACTCAGCGCTTTGGACATCGCGGTTTGTCCGGACGCGGCAACACAACAGTGGCTATCTCTGCGATTCGTCATGGCTAAGTGGTTTTGGAGAACTGGGTAAGGTAGAGTGTGTATGCGTTCTGACATTTTTTACACAGCGCTCTCTCTAGCCGCGAGACGTGGATTGGAAAAGACTTGTCGAAGCAAGACTTAAAGAGCATTAAACAAATCCACTTTGGGATCGCAAGCAAAGGGTGTCACAAATGCGTTTCGTGAAGGATTCGCGATGGGAGTTTGATGTTTATTTGGTATAATGCGCCGTCCTTGTTGCGTCGGAGCCAGAATCCAAACTGACAAGTATATATTCTGATTTATAAATAGCTTAATAAATGCTGTGCTCTTCCGGACTGCGCATTACCGCATGGAAAGGAATGAAATAAGACATTTGCCCTCTGTCTTCAGGAAAGCAAGGAAATGAGAATTGTTAAGAGGTAGCGTCTAACATGGAACAGAAAAGAAACTTGAACTGCCAGACAGAAACAGTGTGCTCATTAAAAGTCCAGTTTGAGAGAGAAAAAAAAACTTGTTCTTCTCTAAAACACTCTCTGAAAGATCCGTTGATGCGCAAAAGGTCAATTAGCTTATTAGGGCCTCTTCAGGTAAAGGTGCTTCCATGCTGGTGACGTCTAATCGCCATTCTCCTACGTGTGATTTGACAGCGCGCTTACAGTCGGTAACATTTTCAATTTACACCAGCGGTAAATGTGAAAGCACGGCAAAGAGGGAAAGTTCAACGCAAGAAAAGTCTATGAAGAAATTGGTTTTTGCCATGTACGGCGACGGACTATACCGCAGTCGGAATGCACATTGCTCAACGGCTTCTAATACGCCAGGAATAAATTGTGGCAAGGTGAAGACAAGACGGAGAGAGAAAAAAAAAAAGAGTCAGGCGGTTGGAGAAATGGCTGGTGGCGTGGGCAGGCGAGGGGTCAGGTCAGTGATACGGGGCCGCGCTGTCAGCTGCGCTCTTCAGACAGGAGAGGGGTCCCTGGGGTCACCGCGGGGTACGCACTGACCAACAACATTTGTGTTACTCCTCAGCGTCAGGATCCTAACACTCAAGTTTGTACCAAGCAAAGAAAGCTCTACCCTTTTTACTGTTTGACTTTACGTTCTTGCTATCGTTCTCGCTAGCCATTGTCTAACTTTTCTGAAAGGATCTCTTGAGGAACAGTCATTGGCAGTGAATGAGAGGTTCAGTCATTTACACATCAGTATAGGTCAGCATCAAAAGGGATTTACATATTAAAAAAACAAAAAAAATAGCTAAGAGTGTCACTGATATTTGGAATTTATTTTTAAGGTACATGTTTTTAGCAGTAGCACCTGGAGGAAACCTATGCAAGCATGGGGAGGACTTGCAAACTCCACCCATGAGTCAAAGCCAGGACCTTTTTGCTGTGTGGTAAAAGCGTCAGCAACAGTGGCGCCATATACTTTATAGCCGAGTTTGAGTCTGCGTTCTCTCTTATCTAATCATCTCGCTCAAAAGCAGCCTGGGAACTGAAGGAGTCAGACAGCTAAATAGACTGGTCCAGTTCACTTAAGTGATCTATTTCTGAAGTATTTTAACGGATTTATGGACTATTTTGTTCTCGAAAAGCATGTTCATAGAAGCGCTTTGTGCATTTGAGGAGGAAGAAGTCTGGATTTAACAACAGTTTATCTCTCAGCTTGTTCTGTTGTTGTGACGCTTTGACCAATCAGCTTCAAAAATGTGCATCATCTCCTGTGTGGTTGTGTTCTTCTAAGTGCAGTTAGGGTCAGATAAATGGTAAAGTCATAGAGATACTAAAAAGTTTCAAGAGCGTTTGCCTGTTTCGCCTGTCCCCTAATCAACTGGCAGGGCATGTCTTTAGTCGACAAATTATTTCTTCTTCATCAAGTCAATATATTATGTTGATTGTAATTGCAGCATTTGATTTTCGCAGAGTGACAGTGACAAACCCGCCGAAAGGTCTACTAACAAGTGGCTTCGGTGTAACCTAATGTGATTATCCATTACGCCATAACATTAAATCGTACATTAGGTTTGATGTTGATGTATTTTGCCCGTTACTAAACACACCGTGGCAGATTAGCACTACCTCTGTTGTTGCACTGTTTATGCCGTGACACATACCATTACCATCTATTCGGGTTCATCTTCGGGAATCAGGGCCCTAATGCAATAATGGAGGCGGGTCAGCTGTCAGCCCCCATCAGGCGGACCACAGCACAATGGGACTCCCTACAAATTGGTTCACAGCCGGAACAACAGCGGGTCCAGCTTGTTAATGTAACTAGTGTGAAGAGCTGCGGCTAATTTGGGACATGCTAACACAGGCTAGCTCAGTCCCCAAGGCTCCTTTTTAACGATCAGACCAGCAGGTAATGAGTGTCATAGGTGTTCATTTGAAAAGAAAGAGGAAAGCACATAATTATTAATCAGTAATCAATAATCAGTTAGCGAAAGCAGTTTAAGACCATAAGGGTGCTCCAACGAGATGGGTAAAATAGCAAATAAGTGTATTCAAGGTGAGACACGACACGTGAATAGGAAAACATCTTATATCAAAAGACATCAATTTGAATCTTCTCTTGCTTTACTCACACAAATGTAAGAGAAATGTAAGATTTTCATCATAAAATGTTTTCATGTAGAAAGGCATTTTATTTACGGCCAAAGTGTTACATATTTGGGACATTTAAATCTGAAAACTGGGCAGAACCAGGTTTAAATGTCTTGGTTCATTTTGTACACATATTAGTTACAAAAAAAATGTACACATGGGTTTCTTATTTAGGTTTTGATCTAGATCTGACTGAAAATTGGCCTAAAAATTCAAGTTTTGCCTCATTCTTTAGATTTAAAACTTAAATTAATCAGGCTTAGAATTAGATTTTAACAAATCCTTCAGTACATTCTGTCAAAAATGCTGTTTTGTTTGATGAAGTAGGAGCTATTTTATGTCATGATCTTATGTCCCCTGCTGAAGAAAAATGCATTTTAAGAACACGGCCTTGAAGTTACAATGTTCCAGAGAAATCTATGGATGAAGTGGATTAAATGAAATAATAAAACATCTTTAGGAGCAGATTGGACACATTTGTTGTCCAAATGAAAGCCTAAATGTTGAGAGAGCAAACTGACCAAAAACAAACTCTTGAGTTTTGCCTGTAGTGATTTGCCTCAGGAGAAATGTTACTTTGAAATAATATTATTCAAGAAAAAGTGTCAGTCAAAGAAATTACACAAGGAAGAGTAAAAAGTTATTAGAAAAAACAAGTTGATGTAATCCCTCATTCATCCAGGAGTTGTCCATGTTATTAATGTTATTACAGAGTTATCTGGACACTGTATACTGAGGAACCTCAATAGGCCTTACTGACTCAAGTTGTAAGCGTGAAATTGTCAGACAGAGTAAACAAAGGCAGGGCAAGTTTCCCTTTGGACAGGACCGATTTGAGATCACGAGAGTATAAATTCTGCAGATCAAATCAAATCAATCCTCAAATCATTTCAATCAGGTTGTAAATTTGTTTCAGGTGGAAACCAAAAAGTCTTGAATAGAATTGTCAGATATTGATCAATGCTTAAACTCTCGTTTGAGCAAGTATTGATACTGATAAAATAGTATGTATATACAGGAAAACATTACTTTTCCTGAACAGTAACAGAATAAACAAACACATAACAAAAAGAAAGACATCTTATGTTTTGTAAACGGTCTATTGTCTATTTAAAGTGTATTTATATCACTGCAGTTTCTAAATCGTTATTGAGTATCAAGCCCATTCCGTAATATAAAAATCAAGTTTGAAACATTTGTATCGTGACAACACTAGTCTTGAATAAGTGTTCAGATCAGATGACTATATTATCAGGGAAACTACATCTCAGGTCAGAGTAATTGCTAAAGTAACTGTCTGAAAATAACATCTGATTTATTAATTGTAGTTGATTTAATTGAAGGATAAAATCTTAACAAATAATGAACAAAAGCTGTAATATTCAATTGCCAGGGATCAAGAATACACACTTCTTCAATTCTTTACAAAGAGTGAGTCTGGTCACCCCACTCCCTCCATAGTACCTCGAGCCAAACGCAGACAGTACCGTGCAATCAGATTTGACACTTGTGAAACAGACAAGCTCAGAGTTTTGTGTTTTGCTCATTGATTTTGCAGAAATTTGTGATGTTTTCTTCCTTTTGTCATCATAAGCAGCCATATTTGTTTTGATACAGACGGACCATGCGTGTTCCTGATTGGCTAATCCACCTGTCAATCCTGACCATCTGAATTTACGGAGATGAAAACGATCACTGAGAGAGATATCATTTCCTCTGACAGCTTGAAGTGGATACGTGAAGGCATAACAAAAACTTGAAACAAACAAAAAAATTACAACAATAGCAGAAAAATATAGAAAAGCGATGCATAAAATTTGTATTGCAATGACATATTTGGAAGTGAAGTGAAATTGAACTCTGTCTTATTTACATATTTAACTGAGTCTCAAATGTAGGCTTCTACTTATAATGAAAATAATAATATGCATTCAATTTGTGGGTTATTAGAAATTCTCTTCATAGCATCTTCAAATGCACCCAGCTCAATACTCTCCATACTCTTCTTCATAAAATCTTCAAGTCATTTGTAGTGCACATTTGTCAGCCTGAGGTCTGGTCTCTGGTGTTCTGTTCCATGTGTCCTGGTTAATGGAGCACTTATTAGTCCAGGCCTGCTAGCGCCGTTCCATTAGCACCTAGCCTCTGCTTTTAGATTAGCCTGAAGAAAGCCCTTCACAGCAGATACTTTCACACACTGGACCCGCCGTGCACAGCATCTGTCAGGAGATAATCAGAGGTGACCTTTGACCTGGCTCAAGGAAAAGCACTTGTAATTATAACCACCGCTCAATTATGACTTGGTGCAAATAACTAGTAGCCTATTATTATTTAACAGAGTTGGATGGCCTGCAGGTTTAACTGGGTATAAATAAAAATCTACCGTGCAGCCGTCATCTTGAGCAAGTTAGCCTCTGGCACGTGGACATTATGAACTATTAGGCTATCTGGATAGCTTGATATATATTGTGTGAGCTGATAAAGATGCTAGGTGCTAAAAGTGCAACAGTAACATAGCCAATTATTGCTTTGTTGTCATGCAAGGATGCAAAAACAAAAATCTTCAGGGAAAAAAAAAAAGATCACATTCTGACGAGATCACCTTACTGTGCCAAACTTAAAAGAAAAGTGACAAAACAATGCAATGTAAAGCTTTTGAGTGTCCACAAAACAACAACGTTTGTTATTTTGTGAGATAGAGGAGATATTAATCACAACGATTCTCTATACAAATTAAATATATACAAAAAACCCTACCCTAAACACTTGTAAAATGTTTTATTTATAAAGATAACATTTCAATTTTGTTCGAACTATACTATAATTAAATCATTAAATTGCATCATGCATTACAAAACTGTACCATCCAATAAATGTATCTTTGTCGAAATATAAGTTGTTTTTCCTATTTCTTTTCTTTCTTGTCAAACTGTTGTGACAGTGTTTCCTCATCATTAGTTCATTCCACGTTGATTCATATATGTTTTGAGTAATCCTGTATTGTTCTGCAACTGAGGCTCAGTGCTCAGAAAGGTTCATCCCTATACTTTTATCTGATTATTAGACAAATAAAGACTCTGAGTCATGAATGTAGTCATTTGTCAAAAATAAAAACATGTAAATGACAACCTACTGCTTGATACAGTGAAATGTCACTATGAAGAGTGACATTTTAATTCTGCAGTTTTGTGCAGGAAGTCAATGCACCTGCTTCTATTACTAGTTTTTGATCAATATTGCTGTTTAGTAGTACTTTTTTCTCTGTAAAATTACTAAGCCATTTTAGATTAATATTGCAATTAGGATGTAAAAATCATGATATACCTATGTTATAATTCAATAGTCTATATGTGAAAAAAAGTTTCCTTTAAAATAGTCAATGCAACTATTTTGTCTAGTTGTAATCTCTTGTAAACTCAATGCCTCTCACATCTATGTGTATTTCTGCAACTTATGTTATATGCATTTTAGCTTTGTAATTTTGAAACATTGTAGATAATAATGAAAAGCACAGTATACATTTGAAATATCATCATTAAACAACAACAAACACAAAATTACGTTATATTATGATAACTAGGATAACAAAAGTGATAAACCTACTAATTATACAAGGATTAAGGCCCCATTCTCACTCTTTATAGCCTCTTCATTTGTCCTCCACCCTCACAAAGCTGGGAGAGGTATTTCCACAACTGCGCGAATCAATAGCAGCCTTTGTACGGTGTAATGTCATAATTGGCACAGGTCAGCTGTCACTCTGGCACATTCTGTTCAAATGGATCCATTACAGAAGTGTGTCAGGTTGAAACAACAAACGTGTGAGCTGCTGTCAGTAAAGATGCTAAAGGTGCTAACGGCGGCTCACAGGTCCGACTCAACACCTGCTGTCCCCGTGTTCTGCGCTTTGTAAGAGCTCAGGGCAGACTGATTTCGTTTACAGACGGGTTACGAACTGTGTCGAAACGTGCACTTTACAATCTGCAGAATATGCGCGTGTTAGGTGAGATTCTGGACCTCAACTTCACGTGAAACAACGTCATGGGTGTCGCTTTTGTCTAAACAAAATTGATAGTCTGAAAAGCATCTCCAAAGGGAAACAGAATACTTACAAACACATCCAAAACCCAAGAGTAGGTTAGTATTATTGTTTGTTTAGAGGGGACAGTGCATGTTAATTCAATTCCATGCAGTGTATTCTGTAGAGACCTAAATCACAACAGCAGTTAGAAAATCAATTGACAAAATAGTCAGCGGTCGATAAAAGACAGCATTACCAGCATTCACAGGAAAAAAGCAAATTAGTAATTGTCCCAAAGCATCCCATCCTTATAGACTCTATTCCTCAGCAGGGAAAAACTAAACTAATCTAGTAAACAGTGGGAAAACAGCAGGTCAAAGTTCTACCTATTCAAAGGGAAATATTAGGCCCATCATTATCATGTGCTTTGGGACTGAGACTTACTGGACTGACACTAACAAAGCACTTCAGACTGTTTTAGACATTGCGATCCCACTCGATTTCAGAACTATGTATTTGGGACTCAAAACTCTTGTCATGGACTCAATAAATGGATACCTTTGGAGCATACTTTTGGCCATCGCTAAACTGAACCAACAATCAAAGACTATAAATTATAACTGACATTCACAATTTTTTTTTTTCTTTGGGATCAATTTGTAAATCATCTTTTCCGACAGACTAAATGGGAGTTTTTTTTTAGATGTCTTGTGTTATTATTACATGTTTAGCCTCTCTATCATGTTCTGTGTATTATGTTTTATTGTAAAAATGTATAAAGACAAAGGGAAACCTCAAGGAGAATGTGGCATATGATGGAAACATGCCGGATTGTAGCCACAAGTTAATTTCTCTCCATTGTCCCGCATTCGTTTTCACAAACACACTCTCATTCATTCCTTACAGTAGAGGCAAGGTGGGTTAAGTGTCTTGCCTAAGGACACAACTTCATATCCACTGGTCTGAGCGGGAAAGTGCTCTTAGAACTGCAGCCCACGGTATTCCCAACGGTCTCCCATCCAAGTACTAACCAGCAGAGGTGGGTAGAGTCATCTACATTGTACATAAGTAAGAATGGCGTTAATTCTAAAATATTTGTCGTCAAGTATAAGTAGTGATTGAGGAAATGATTCACGTAAGAAAGTAAAAGTATTTGGAGAAACTTCTACTCAAGCAAATTTAAGAGTTTACGTCACGGCATTAATGTGCAGTAACTGGAAGGACAACACTATCTAGTATTTTTTGAGGATGCACTACACAAATAAGAAAAAAAAAAAATCTCTGAAGGAGCAGTGCAAGAAACATTTTGTCACTAGACTTACTCACAGTGGGAAGAGGAACCAAAGCGTTTACTCATGAAAGAAGACTGTTAAACTGTTAAATATATGACTCAATTAGGAGTAAAAGTACAGAGTTTGGACACTACTCAGAGAAGTACAAATCTTTCAAAAAGTTACATAAGCAAACGTAACTGACGGAGTACCATCCACCTATACAAACCAGGTTCAATCCAGTTTATCTGCCGAGTTTCTCAGTGTGGTGTGACCATTAAAATCTGCCAAAATACCATTAAAGGAATAAGGCTGGACCTCCATAGGACCTGGAAGTTATAACATTTACATTACTTTTTTTTCCCCATAGAAGAGGACTGTTGTAGCGTTGATGATAGAGAGAAGGACATTAAGCACATTGTCAGAGCCAGAACTGAACTCACAACGCTGCGGTCGGTTGTATGTGGAGCATATGTGCTACACACTCGGCCACCAACTGTCGAAAAACAGCAAATTTCAAAACAACAAATCTACAACACTATGAAAGAAAAAGGCCATAGAGTGTTTACTGGAGAACAGAAGTGTGTGCCTTGAGATACTGCCAGGTCTGCCTTGAAAAAATTTGAGTTAAAGTGCATTTGACGGGTTTTTATGATTTTCACTGTATTTGGTATAGTACCTGTTGTAAATATAAATGATACTTTTACACACATCAATTACTAGTTTGCGAAGAATAGCTGAAAAAGTGTTGAAAAGGACACTTGGTAGACTCCATTCAAAATCCTTTAAACATTAATTCAACAAAATAAAGCTGTTCTTGTCTATTTTTATTTGTCAAATAATACTTAATACTTGTCAAACTTCTGTGGCGTTACAGGAGTATTGGCCCAGTGTATATCATGGTTGCTAGGTAACAGTTCCTAGTGTGATGTCATGATTTGCAACCAGGAAGTTAAAGTTTAAACCTAAAAAATGGCCATATGGAAAGAAATTATTGTTTTGTGCAAAATCTTAATCTTTTGTAAAATGAGAGGTTCAACCTGTCATAGGCACTTTAACAAATTTACACATCGACTTAATTCAACCATTTACCATTTTTGGAGCGTGAACATAAGAACAAAGAAAGCAAAACAATCACTACTACCACATTTTCTTTTACTAAAAGATCTGATTTGGTAACATTTTAGTTGGTGGTGCGCCATGGTATCTTTTCAACCAAAAAAGTGTGCCGCAATTCAAAAAACATTGAATGCCTAGTAAGTGCATTCAATTTGAGATTTCAATTTCACTTTCCACAAAAATGTCATTATGTAAGGTCTTTAATTAACATATAATCCATTGTACGAGTCGCAGTTTCCCGGCTCGTGCTAAAAATACCGACATCTCCATAATGTAATAATTGAGACGGGTCGCTTGTCAGGCCCAATTAAGTCTCCTCGGGCCCATCCTGTACAAATTGGTTCACAGCATTAACAACAGCAGGTCCAGCTTGTTAATGTAACTAGTGTTAGCATGGGGCTGACGTTAGCGCGGACGATGCAGCTAACCGCTCGCTAGCTCCGTCAGCGTGTCCTTGTCTAATGAACAGTGAAACGCTCCATTGACCACGAGCCGGGAGAGCGAGGCAGCAGATCTGTCCGCTACGCTAATGATCACTGGGGCTAAATCCAACTAATTAGCCCGCTAGCTCGCCCGCCGAACGAATCCGCTGCCGGTTCGTACGCGGGGAATACTGAGCTGGTAGTTTGAGACGTCTTCCAAGTGCAAAAAAAAAAAAAAAGAAAAGAAAAAAAGATGGCCCCAACGGCTGCCGCGGCCCTGTTCATGGCACCCAATGGAAGTTAAAGACATGCTCATGAAGGGGGACGGTATAATTTAAATTCTGTTGACATTTACTGTCACGGGACATTAATTCACGGGGTTGCGGCCGCTGTACGGGCTTACTCAGCAGAGGCGGCCGCGGGCTTGGGAGAAGACATGGCCCCCCCTTCCGTCCGCCTTTACTGTACGGACCCGGACCCTTCCCCCCGTCGACAGCGCGCACACACCAACGACCAGAGCCCAAAGGTCACTGGAATATAGCCCGAGCGCAATGTCATCCATACAGGTTGTGTCCTCCAAAAACACCTCCGGAGCTGATTTGGGAGGGGGAGTGCCTTGCTCAAGGGCCATGTCAGAGCAAGTAATGGAGAGAGCGGTGATCCAGGGATGAGAGTGGTCTGTGTTAGATCTATTTCTGGTTAAACTGTGACTATTATGAGGCTAAGTATTGCACATCTTTCCAGAGGGAACGGAAAATGGAGTGTTTCTCTGCCTGGTTTGTGATAACGTTGGGTTTTACTTGGATTATTTTTATGGGATTGTTGTGGTTTGGTTTGGTTTTGGGAGAGGTCTGGTTTTTGTGTATGTTGTTATGTTATGTCCTTTGTCCAGTCTGCACTTCAAGATGTTTTATTATTTCATTCAATCCAATTTAGATGGGACGATGGGACGTAATTTCAAAGGTCGTTTAAATAAGAAATCCAAAATCTTCTCAGCATTTTTTATTTTTTATTTTATTCAATATGTCAACAAATGGAACCAAGAAATTTAAACCTGGCTCTACAATTTTGTCAGATTTAACTGTCCCAAAAATGTGCTATTTGTCCCTGCATACTCAGAAAATGGTTTATTTTTATTTGAAAACATTACATAATTTTTTACATAATTACAAATTTCTGTTTCTTTAATCATATAGTGTCTTGCTCCAATAAAAACAAATATGAATGTCTTTCAATATTAATTTCCTGAACATAAACAACAAAGACTTAACTTCCAAAGTCAAGGATTGACTTTAGTCCTCTCGATTAACTATAATCGACAATTAGAAATGACTGAATCTCAATTAAACGCCCTAATTATTATTTCGATTATCATTATAACATTATTTAGCTCAAAACATTCTTTATAATCCTCTCTCCAGTTAACCCTGCCTTACCCTCTCCCCTCATATATAAAAGTGTCTCGGTTACATGCGCTTGTGTTCATATGCTGTGTAAAGTGTGCAAAGTGCTGTGTGTGCATGTAGCCGACGCTGAACTGTTGAGATAAAATCCATGGGACAAGGCTCGCGCTGCTCTGGCTCCTGGCAATGACACAACCTTGAGTGAATAATGCAGCCATAATCAGCCCATGATCCCGGCCGCAGACTGAAGGGGACGTGAGCAGCGATTACATGTAACGGAGAACGATTACTGATGATTTACACGAGGCCGGGGCGCAAAGGAGAGAGACGAGGGCGCAAATCTGTTTGAGGAAAGCGTCCGGTGAAACGTAGTTGTTAGTAGGGCTGGGCGATATGGTGATAATAATCGAATCGTGAGCTCGTCCCTGTGACAAGCTGCTATTTTTGTGAAATCGTCACATCGTGATTCACTGTTTGCACACTTTTTCTCCTGTTGTTTAGCCTCTGAAGCCTTTGAGCAGATGCCTTTTTTCCTCTTAAATGCCAGGGCTGTATAATTAAACCAAATTGACACAAAATCGCACTTTGAATGGATGAAATTAGTAAGTCACAAAGGCTAATTTCTTCCACAAACAACAAAATGTCTTGCTTTGATTTGAATGAAAACTGCTAATACTGTAGTGTGGATTTGTACCAACATGCTCTGAAACAAGCGACCAAAAGCGATAAAAATGTGTTCAAAAGCAACAAAAACTCGACTAAAAACGACAAAGGCGCGACTAAATGAGACAAATACAACTGAACGTGACAAAAAACGCTACTAAAAGCGACAAAATTATGTGCTATTCCTATTATTAAAACATATTGCGAATCTAATCTTAATCACATCGGTCAGAAAAATCCCAATTAGATATTTTTCCTAAATCGGGCAGCTCTATTTATACAAAATTAACACGAATCGTGATAAAATCGAAATCCTGATTTGGTCCCAAGAAAATCGTGATGATAATTTTTCGCTATATCGCCCAGCCCTAGTTGTTAGAGATAGTAAAAATGGTAAAAGATACAAAGTAATTCAAGAAATCGTCCACCAACCTATAGTGCTGTTCAGTCATTATTCGTTTAATCAAAGTTGTATTTTGATAGTTTGAGTCATCGTGTATTGTCCTACATTTGAGGCTTGAACGCTCAGAAAATTTGCATTTTCACCTGCCCCTGATCTCCGCCCACTGTTTTACATTCTGTATGATTCATCTAAAAATGTAGACTCCAGTACATACTATGTGAAGTTTGAAAAATGTCACATATTATTATTTGATTTTTAATAAAAGTTTGTTGCTTGCTTCTGTGAAATGTTACTTAATCTGAAGAGGCGGGGCTTATCAGTTCTTCAGTTTTGAACAGGAAGTCAATGGAGCTGTTTTAAGCTGCTTCAGATCAACATCGCAGTTTACGTCGAAAACAAAAACAATATGTTCTAGCATAATGTTCTGCCTAATGAATTAATCCCTCTATGCACTGCTCATGCATTATAACTAATACATTGTTAATTGGCTTTATTGGACAGGACAGTTCTAAAATGAAGTGTGGACAGAGAGCGGAGAGACATTCTACAAATAGTTGAACCCATGCCTCCACAGTGGTAGCAACTGAACACGTGCAACACCCTTCACCACTGCACCACCGGCGATATGTTTTCATGCTTCAAATTTCCCAACACGCCAATGTCATCCACCGCCACTTTGCATCAGTGGCTATGCTAGCAAAAGTCTATATTTTACTAAATCAATCAGGGTTAGGTTTAGGAACAGATCATTTGGTTAAGATTAGGCTTTAGAGCAGATAAGCTAACCCGGGTCTCAGCAAAACTGTGTTGTAGAAAAAAGGACACAGTTTTCATGCATTTTGAAACTCATTCATTTGTCTCCTTAGCAAGCCTTTCAGTAGCTAATTACTCCAATAAATGTACGATTAACCATTTATTCTGTGGGTCACTATTATTTGTACTTTTTCTTTGCTTTTGCGCAGGAATTATTTCTCAAAAAAGTTTTGTTTTTTTGTTTTTGTTTTAGCGATAAAAACTTGGATTCTCTCAATTGAAGGTGTAAGTTTCACCACTCATCCAAGTCATCTTCAGTTTCTCCCTTCAGACAGATATAAGGCAGTGATTTACAAGATCCACATCGGAAGAATAGAAGAGGCTACTTAGGTGAGTGGCGAAACCTACTTTATTTTCTGCAGCAATTCAAAATGTGGGCACCACTTTATAATAACTACACCTTATTTTGCCTTAACGAAGCATGAACAAAGACTTATTCCATACTGAAAAAATACTTTATTAAGCCTGATTCAGGATTAGTTACTACTTAATTAAGGTTAGGGTTAGGATTAGGGCCAGGAATTTGGGTTAGAGTATTAGTTAAGTAGTTAATAAGCTTGAATCAGTCTTAATAAATTCTTTGTTCACTATGAATTAAGTCTTTGTTCATGCTTTACTAAGGCAGGAATAAGTGTTGTTATTACAAAGTGTTACAAAAAATGTGTTCTAGCAATCTACACGTTCAAGGGTAGCGTCTGCACATCGGTGACCTAAATGGAGCTTTAAACTGCGTCTAACCCCTCGACACGAGCCTGCGGTAGAAACAGGCCTATAGTGGGAACCCACACACAGACACGGAGCTGTAACACATGTCATGCATCATAGCGTCACCAGCCCCCGACTGCTACCTGCTCGCAGCCACGCGAGCGCACCTCTCCTGCATGTCACCAGCACGACAGAGCTAAGCATCCAAATCCACGCTTTGTTTGTGTCTCTGCGACTGCCGTTTGAATCCCGGCACTAAAAGGAGAGTTTGAAAACGGCGTACGCAGCGTATGAGCCGCGTTGCTATTATTGAAGCTGCCGGGGATGTGTTGCGCACAAACGGCCGCGAGGAAACGGTGTTATTTGTGTTTATGAAAGAAAGTGACGTCGTTTGTGTGATTGCGAGTTAAAAAGACGAAATAAAAAGTCGAAGCCGAGGCCGATTGTGGGTCAAGAATTGCAATTATTTGAAATGGATCAGCAGCAAAACACTGGCGGTAAAAACATGCCATAATGATGCGGTGTTTACTGTTATAATACATGTATTTTTATAACAATTTCTTCTCAAAGTATTGTCAGTATTACGTTGTTGTTGTTAGCCCGCAGCTTCTAAACAATGAACTCAATTTAAAAGGTAAACACTACAGGCCAAATCTTACTATTTGCCGTGAGACGTGGATACAAAATGTGACAAAGACTGCAACTAATGATTATTTTAGTCGTCAGCCCGTCGGCAATTGTTAGTTCAGTTAGTTGATTAGTCGAATTATATTTTCTACGGTACTTCAAGACTTTTTAAATGACTTTATCAAGCAAGAAAGGTTGAAAATAGCAACTGATGGCTTCTAGATAGAGAATATTTGCAAATTATTGATGAAAATAATAATGCCACTTCCTTTGTTATAAAACTGTCTCTTTGTGTGCTTTTTAGTGTCTGTATAATCTCGATGACAGTTACAGAATCTTCCGTCTCTGTTGCAGTCAGACAGTTCTCAACTCTCACTGTTATTCTGCCCTAATGTGTGTTGGACATGGTAAAAACTGTGTAAATTATACATTATTACTGTTGTTTAGCATGTATTAACATAACATTAATCTAAAACATCGGTGATTTGGTCAGTTTAGAGGTTTTGAATGTGTTTTTAATAATAATAATAATAATAATAATAATATAAAATAATATAAAATAATATAATATAATAAAATAATAATTGTCTTTACTTTTCTCTTTTTCTCTTTTAAAAATGCTCAAAGTATAAAGTAAAGTAAAACAACAGCCATCATGGTGGACGCGGTTTAGTGAAGTTTAAGGTATATATTTTTGATAGTTTACTTATACTTTACGTTTATTTTGGATAAAAAATGTTGTGAAATGATAATTTTACACAAATCAAGTGTCAAGTGTTCGGAAGAAAATATGAAAAATACGTTGAAAATGACAGGAAGTAGAAGGGAGTTCCCAAAACATGATGACATCACACTAATAGGGGGACTTTCATTGAAATATTTGGAGGAAAATACACACAAGAAACACATTTTTCTGACACTTTAAACATTAATTCAACAAAATAAAGGTGTTGTGATATATTTTTCTTGCCAAACTGGGATAAAAAAAAAAAAAAACTTTAAAAAAAAAATTGCGAAATCTTAAACATAATTATCTTAACTATGTTTAAGTAAAAATCTTCACTATGTTTTAGTAAAATGAGTAGTTGAACCTGTCATAGGTACTTTAAGGTTGGGGTTAGGTTTATGGTAATAGTTAAGGTTAGGAAAAGGGTTAAGTATAGGAACAGGGTTATGGTTAAGGTTAGGACAGAGTTTCTCAGACTGTGGTGCGTGAACCACTGGAGGTACGCAGGCTGTCTCTGGTGGTACACAGGGTGCAGTTGAAGTATTTGTGTTCAATTTTAGACAAATAAATAATGTTTTTTGTCTCCCTTTTGGTTAATCATTGTATAGAACTACATTATCCATGGTTTAGTCTCATTTTAGACCTGCTTTAGTCTCATTTTAGACCTGCTTTATTCCATTTTAAATCTGGTTTAGCCCTAATTTAGAATACATAAAAATTGGTTTAGACATACTGGTACTCCAAAAGCTGGATATTAACTTAAATGGTACGTGGTGTGAAAAGTTTGAGAAAAGGGTTAGGGTTAGGAACAGGTAACGGTAATGGTTAGGGTTAAGGACAGACTTGCGGTAATGGATCAAGTTAAGAACAGGGTTAGGAACAGGGTAACGGTTAAAGGTTAAAGGTTAGTTGAAGTCAGTAACAGAACCAAAGAAAAAAGAATATAAAGAACGGCTTGGGTCCTTTTCATTGCAGCAAAAGTTCAAAACCGTTCAGCACTGTAAGTTTTGCAAGCGTCATGAGAATCAACAGGGACAGCAAAAAATCAAAGTGAGTTGGCAGCCATAGTACTACTCACAATTAGTCAAATAATCATTGCAGTCCTAAATATGACAACCAGTGCTCATCATGAACAGTTTTTCCTGGATATTTTTGAACAAACTTGCTGCACCAGTTGAGAAAAGCACTTACTTAACCTCTATAAAACTTGAACAACCGCACTTATTCACAGTATGGGCCTGGAATCATAACTATTCCTCAAACCTATAAACTTATATTCACAAATGTTGTCTATAAACTAAAGACGATTTTAGTTTTTACACATGTTCAGTCATAAATCTTCCATACTTGCATGTACATACGCCGTGTTATGTATGCAGACCAGCAGCCCTGCCTCGGACATGAAGCTTATGCATTTCTCTCTCTCCATCGTGGCCGTAGCTTAAGGGAAACACCATGCTGATGTAATTTGTGGTGTGTTTGCCTTGCCTAATAATGCCTTATGGATCTGGTGCACTCTACAGTCGTAAAAGCTGCTAATTTGAATGGACAGAGGGCAAAATGCAAATGATGGAGTAATGGCCAAAGTGAGCGCAGCTTATGCAATACGGCTGGATTTCTGCGTAATACACAAGGGATGTTTTCAAACCGGAGGCTCCAAATAACAGTTTATTGTGGTGTGGTGAAATGTATTATGTTCAGATTTCAGGTCTAAAACTCAAAAGATAGTTGGGTCACAACAACATTTTTATAAAGTTGTAAAATGTGTTTGAGCAACAACAACAAAATCCCAATTGTTGAATTTTCTTTTTTGTCAAGATTAGTTTTTTTTTTTTTTTTTTTTTTTTTTTACAAATGTGCCATGTTAATCATCTGACTTAATTGACAACTGCCACCTCTTTTTGAAGCTATTATGACAGAAATATAAAAAAAATGGATATAACTAGTAATAACATTTACCATATACCAGACATAAACAACTGCATTTTGACTGTTAAAAGCGGCGGTTTGGTGGCTAGTACTCTCACCTTACGACAAGAAAGATCTGGGTTCGACTCCCAGATTAGCCCATATCAATGTTTCTTGGTTCTTGGTTTCCCCTTCAACCCAAAACAGGGTCATGGTCAGGACTGACGTTGGTCAAATGCAGATGACAAATTTCCAAACGGGGACATTAAAGTACCCAATATCTTCCTTAAATTCGTTCTAATGTCCCGAGAACATAACCCATGCAGTATATGACTGAAGACATGCTATGAGGTATGAAAGATGTCACATGGTATGAATGAGAGGCCAGGAAGTACGCAAATGTTGACAAATCAATGTCAGTATCATCATTAGTCAGAATTGAAATGTAGACACCAGAGCAGCCAATAATTCCTACTGTTGGAAACACATTTTGTCAACCTCCTGGTCATCCAATCAAATCAAATCAATTTATTTTTATAATGCCCAAAATCACAACAACAGTTGCCTCGATGGGCCACAGGTAAAGCAGTTCAGATAACTGTCCCAGAATGCCCCTGTCCTTGACCCTCCTTCGCAGCGAGGAAAAACTACAAAAAACCCCATGGGAAAAAGTAGAAACCTCGGGGAGAACCACAGTGAAGGAGAGATCCTACTCCCACGGACGGACAGGCTGCAGATGAACTAGGACTGACATCCACTTGGACTGTGGAGCCAGAACCACTCAAGAGGGAGGTGGCTTTAAAGAGTTCCTCCGGGAGGACGAGGAGCAGTCCACCCAGTGTAGAGAGAGCTCCTCCAGCAGTAGATGAGGAACAGTTCATCTAAAGTAGATGGAGTTCGTCCAGGCAGACGCGGTATGGCTAATCCAGGGTATCAATCCTTCAGGACCATATCACATTACAGTGGTTAGCAATATCCCCTCAGTTTGCCAGCTTCAGGCAAACCATGACCAGGGATACAACAATATCCTGATATCATGGTATGATATGCATCTCATTGTTGAGATATTTTGAAGAGAGCAGATATGCTACCTGCCTATGCCTATGTGCAGTGGCTGACTTACCATTAGGCAAAAGGCCACAATTGCCTTGGGCCCCCAACTTGATGAGGCCCCCCATCATTACCGGTCATCACAGATGCAAGGGTCTGAAACAGTTCTCTCAAGAAAGCAGTGCAGTGTACATTTATACAAGAAAAAGGCCAACAAAATAGTCTGGGATTGTCATGTATAATAAAGCTAAATAGTAATATATATATATATATATATATATATATATATATATATATATATATATATATATATATATATATAATACAAATGAAAACCATGTAGTTAAATCAGCAGGAACAAACTGGAAATACGGTCGGATTTCTTAAATATTCATTTAAATATGTTTAGAACATGTAAGCTGTTGCACATATGAAAAGTTCACTTACCACCCAAAATTTATGAGCTACAATAAAAAAAATAAAATAAAAAAACACAACCCCCCCACACACACAAAAACCAAAACCTGTATAGTTCCTTTTGTTTCTTGAGCTGTTGTGGAAACAAAACAATACTTTTAAAAAAGGAGCATGCAATTCAAAATATTGTGATGGCCTGCAATATTATTGTGAGACTTTTGACAGTGCAATAACAGCAATAACAATATTTCAGTAATTGCCACATCCGTACACTAGACTGTAATAAACAGATTGATTTTGTGTTGTCGTTTGATGATACATCTCACAGATACTGCAGTTGGATTATCACTTCAGGTGACCATATCCACTTGGTTGTTTTGCAGACTTCTTATTTCCATAGACTCACAGTCAAAGAGTTCCTTTATTTACCAAAACATGTTATGAAAGTGGTGGGATTAGCATCGCGAGGTTGAACAACAAAAGTAAAATGATGCAAGCTAACAGCAGTGACCGCCTGAGCTAGCGCGGGCTAACACTCATTAAAAACAAGGCTAGCTCCGCAGGGGGTAAAGTCACGTCGCGTCGTCTCTGATTACGCTGCTCTTTCACTTTTAAACTGACAACACAAGTTAGCCACATCTATAATTACACCCCTCTCATCTGCCGTTACACCGGCTAACGACGCGGGGAAACTTCAAGGCTTCTCCGGGCTACTTTTAATGAGTTCCCGATTTTTTCTTTTAAAGACCACAAAATGCTACCAATTTAAGTCCTGCCAATGATCTTCACTTGAAGCGGGGAATCAGCACGTCGGGAAGAAAAGAAAAAAAACGCAGATATAAGCGGCCATGTCAGCAGTTAAGAAGCCAGCGGGAGCAGAATTGAGGTATAAAAGTTTTCTGTGCCACCCCATGATCGCGGTGTCACTCAAAGATTTAATTAAAATAAAAATAACCCAGCCAGCACCGGCTCTGTGAGGGGTAAAGGGACATTAGTGACTTCAGACTGCAAATATTCAGCTTTTTTTGCATTTTCGGAGGAACTCTATCCGAGGTTTATTATCACTTATCAGTGATATGTAAATGTTTAACTATTGTCTGCAATGTTTTATATGAAATGAACCTGGTGCCGTTGTGATTAAATTGTAACAATAAAAAGATATAGAGCAATTTAACAAAAAACCTGATGGAAAATGAAACAAAGCAATGCATTTCTTTTTCAATACACAAATATGGACAAATTGATGAAAACTTAAAGGAGCTGTACCTGATTTATACTGTTTTTGGCATGTAATAAAGTAAAATCTGTTTTGTTCCAGTACAGATATATTGTAAAAACATCTATTTGGGTGAAAATGAGACTGTAGTGCGTTCTTTGCTCTATTTAAAGAGCATTTTATTCGACGAGAAGCAGGAAGTGCACTATTAGCGCGCTAATGTTCGTTAGTTTTGGGCTCAGCGACTAATGAAAAGTGCTTAGAAACTCATTGCAGTGAATATTTTGTTTATATTATATTTAGAACATTTAGACTTTAATTTAGAAATTAAAGTCATATGCTATACTTGCATCAACTTTTTTTTTCTTTTTATTAACAATTGTACGTAACCTCTAGCAATGAAAAAATATTATTTTATTAGATAATCAATACACTTTACACATACTCAGTGGTGGCGTACTACATCTGTAAACGCTTCTCTTGTGTACAACTGTCAGACGTCACCTTTGTTACACTTAGTTTACCTTAACATGCACATAAATAGAGATCTCCAAGTGTCATAGAAATGAAGCAACCCTCAGAACTTCATCAGGATGAAGAGGCTAAGACCTTCACTTATCACTCGCTATAGTACGCAGCACCCTTGAATACTGCGGTACCATCTGGGCGCTAGCACAAAACAAGAGTAAACTATAGAGAAGAGCAGCACTTTGTAGCTTCTGACGAGGGCTGTACAATTTGGGAAAAATATCTAATTGCCATTTTTCTGAGCATTTTCTGAGATTGTGATTAGATTTGCGATTTATGTTTTAATAATAGGATTCTGTTTAAAGTTCACATTTTAATCGTGCCAGGGAGACTTTACAAATAAACTAAATTGACTAACTAAAAGAATTACACGTATTTAGATAAATGAATAATGAATGCAGCAATTTGCTAATCCAATGCCAATTCAAATTTGTATTCAATTGCAATGACCTTCAGCCCTACTTCTGACTATAAATACAGGACTAACGGACCTCCATGGGGCAAGCTATCCATTCATTTTAATGTAGAAGAGCAGCTCTATCACCTAATTTAGGATATAAATTAACACAAAGACGAATAAAGTAGTCCAATGACCCAAATTTGTAGAACGGTCTGTTTACTTTTCTGATGTAACACCATGTCAACAACCTCCATTAACACTCAACTGTGACTCTTGAATTCTCTTTAAAATACACATAATTCACCAGGACACGTCTTAAAAGAGGGGAAAAGTTGCATTTTCTATCGAACCAACAGAAAGTTTTTAATATGACGTATTGTACACTGTTTCAATGGTTGAAAGAGCAACATTGAATGGAAAACGTTTGAGGAACGTCAAAAACCTCATCAACTTGTTCTGATGTATAAATGACCAATCAGCTTGTGAGCGGTGCCATCCACCCAACCCACTCCAGCTTTTCTGAGACACTGGAACACTTTCACTTCTCGGAATTCCTACTTGGAAAGTTGGACAACATTTCAGAACGCCAAGTTTATCAGCGTTAGTCAATCAAACATGCCCTGTCTTTGGATAAACTTTTACATCCCACAGTTAAAATATTGCTCATACTCGTGTCATTTTGTCTTTATTTGCTCTCTCTGCTTTTTGTAAAACTGCTCCTGTGCTGCAGTTGAGCTTCTGCAGTTATAAATGCATTGCTATGCTAATATTGCTAATGACAACAAAAGCAGAAATTCATATTCAAATGTTGATATATAGTCTACAGATGTAATAACACACCGGATTAATTTTTTTTTTAAATGAATGAATGAAAAAAAAAAAAGGATCTATGTTTTTGGTTGATTTGAGCACCTTCTTGTGTTTTATTGTTTGAGTCGTTACAGTCCACACACAGTAATGTATCTACTTGGCCAATGGAACACAGACACGCAGAGTAAACGTCTCTCTTTGGTCCCAGTTCTGTCCCGCGAGGACAACTGGAACATAAGTGTCAGACTTTAAAACCCGACATGATGCTAATAAAAAACCTCACCTAACTCCAACTGAAGACCATTTTTAAAGTCATAATAACAACACCACGCGCTCATTCTCCTTTCATCTGCATCATATCCATTTACAGTTTGCAGAAGAACCAGGTTGCAGCTGGGATCAAACTGCTGACCTTCACTGGGCGAACACACCAACCACTCAGCCACTGTTGAAAATACCGTGCGTCCAAACAAAGCAACACTTGGGCCATAGAACGTTAATTACAATTCTTGAACCTGGCGTTTTGCTATTCTTTCTATTTACAACTAGTTCAAATTGGGTTTGACACTGCTGCTCTGGTGCAACTCTCCAATAAGTTCTAATGAAAGTTCAGCGCTGAAAAGTGAAAATCTATTCAGCGAATTGAAAATAACATTTCTGAGACCCCCTGCCATTATGAAAAATGCATTCTTCTCTCTTTTTTTCCCTCATTCGCTGACTATTAAACAGCCATGAGCGGGAGAACAGCTGAAGCCAATCTACAAGCGCAACAGATCTGGTAACACATTATTTTTACAGACTTCCTTCTTCTACAGCAGCCCAATTAGGACACATTTAGACATTTCCTTTGTTGAGCTTTTGTGATTGTTTTTCGACTGACCTTTCGCTTGGCTGTGGCTCGCGGTGGACTTCACCTCATGTCAGAGTCTTTCAGTCCGCGGAATCAGCTCCTGGACATAATACATACAACATGGTCTTTTTAAACAAGTGCCCTACCAGAACACGGGTAAATCTATTCATGTTTTAGGATGAAACAAAGATATTCAGGGCCGCATACACTTGAATTGTGTCAAAACAGCATCAGTGAGAGAGAGTGGTCAGGTTTGGCAACTGATTTGGAAGAAAAAAACATCAATTTAAATTTGACTGCAGAGTGCATGGGCATGACCGCACAGAAAAGTTTTTGTTTGTAAAGTTGATTGTGACTTTGAAAACAGTTCCAATGCCTAATAAAAAAGTAGGGGGAAAAAAGCAAACATATTTGCATAAAGCAAAATTACTATTGGTAATACAATAGTTTGTGTGTGCTGTTGGTGTGTGTGGAAAACTTTGAAAAATAAGCAATTGGTTCAGTATTTACTTTGCTTAACTGATTTATGTACATTTAGGCTATACCCCTGGCAAAGTATAAATATGAAGTCACAATGTTACAAATGTCTGAAATATTGTCAAATCAAATATCCTTGAGCTAGAAAAATGTTTTCTTTGTAAATTGAATAGTGTTGTTATGATTGAAAGTTTTAAAATTAGTATTTTGTTTCAATACTACAGTCGTTTTAGCATTGATTAGTTTCAGACTTTTTATACTTCTCTTTTTATACTCAATTTTGAAAATTAGGAAAATGACTGAGTGGATTCAGTGGCTTTTAAGAATCACACAAGTACAACTTATACAAATATTTGCCTAGATCTAAACCAAGAGGATTATATCATAATTAGAATGATCTACAATGGGACTAAACCACTGCTAAATAGTTTTAAATGAAATGTATACAAGAACTGCAGAGAACCCTGAATACCACAGGCCACATACTACAATTTAAGAAACAATGATTTAGTGGCTCAATGTGCTCCCATTTATGAAAAGATGAATACTCATAATGTTTGTGAGTTCACAAAACCTTGAGAATCCATCTGGCCAGACACTTACTGTTGGGTTTGAGCCTCAACCACCAGTGAAAGCCAAAGGTGAAGTGCCCAAACGGACAAAAACAGACGAAAAAAACAAAACAACTTTTTTTTTGCACATGCACTTTGTGCATTTGTTGCAGGTGATGTCTTTGCTTTTCTTACAACTGAATGTAACAAAAGTTTGATTTATCTGCTTGTTTAGCTGTTGTTTGACCAATATCTTAATTTGTTTGATTTTTTTTTTTTACATGTGCTTTTAATGTGGGCCTTTCCAGATTGATAAACGTGAACTCAATCTGTGCTACCATTAACTGTTTATGTAGAAAAATTACAATATTTGTAACCTTTGACTAGTGATACAGACTCCATGGAGATGTTTACGTTTAATGCCATAGTATCTCCATGGAGACAAGCTGGTGACCGACAATGGTGCACCTTAAACTAATTCAAGTTATCACAAAGTTTACTCTTGACTTGCACAATGATATCATAGAAATCTTTGCAGATTATTTGCGAGCTCCATGCACGATTAAACATTAGCGGATGTGGCTTGGGAGGGCGTTTTAGCAGAAAATTGTGGTCACCCCTGAGATGGGATCAAAGAGCTAAGCGCAGGAGTACCACACATGAGGCAGAGGGTTCAAAAAATTAGCAAAGCTCCACCGCGACGGAAGTGGCTTGCAGGGCCGGCCACAGAGGAGCAGCTTTAATCATATGTAGCGTCCAGCGCTAGGACACTTTACAAAGAGCTTAACCCCAACTTTTATATTGGACTCAGCGGGTCGGCCTCCATGCCAGCACTTTGAACACTATTTTGTTATTAGGACTTGACTCACTTTAATAATGGCCACTTCCTTGTTTTAATCTTCCTTTTTAAATCGTGCACTTTGAAGTTTGGAGGAATTCGCACTGTAGTCAGTTCAGTCTGCTGCCGTTTGACTCATGCTGCAAAAAACAGGACGTGCAAAAATAAATGCATTAAGAGACACTCGTATCCATGAGAACATATGACATCATAGAAATCAACTACAACTACAGATATTGTAGAGTTTCAATAACACCATGTACTTCACATCTTCATATAGTTTTAATTAATTACACAGTTTTTTTAAACAATGAGTTTTAAACAAAGAATGAAAAGAACAATCCCAGAGCTCCAAACCAGACTGTACTAACTTTAAAAACATGTCTGATCATGTCCCATGATGCAACGCAATACATTTTATTTGTTTAACATAGAATAATATAGTTTCTGCTCGACTCAAACTATGATTTAGTCGACTAAATTAGCATGACATTTTCATCAAATAAAACTAGACTAAAACTAAAAATAATAGTTTGATTAAACTTGACTAAAACTAAAAATAATTTCAGACAAAAGACTAAGACTAAACTGAAATCCGCCATTTGGTTCAACATTAAATATATATATATATATATATATATATATATATATATATATATATATATATTTTTTTTTTTTGGCAGAGCTTTAAAGTTAAGTTAGTTTAAGGGAACATTTGTGGTTTATAGTACTAATCATAATTCCAAAAGTTGCTATCTGAAGAAAATATGGTAACAATAAAGAAACCACTATTATTTTATATATATATAAATTATCCCTGAAACAAAACCGGTATTGAGTATCAGGTTTTTTTTAGCCTCAATATCAAGACATACCACTACTTTCTTTACTGTTAAACTTTCAACTTAAAAAGTGGGTGAGACAATCTTAAGAAATCACAAGGGGTAAATGTAAAAAAACGGCAAGTTCAGAGTCCACAGAGGCAACAGGTGCCACCAGTACGTCACCGCACAGGCACGCATCCAGAACACTGTTAGGTAACATCTCAATAAAGGAGCCAGAGTGCCTCCTCCTCCTCCTCTTTCCCAACGTTTGCGACATTGGCAGCCAGTTCTGAGCCACATTTAGCCACTCTCCGGGACGTGGGAAGAGTCCGCGGAAGTCCACCGAAGAACTAATTGAAGCCGGTTGATAATTGAGCGTCAAAGTCCTCTCCTCCGTCCTTGTGAGTTTTGTCGCTCGATATTCATGCCCGTTTTCTCCCCCGGATGAGCACAATGTGGAAGCCTTAATTAACTTGTGCGAGAGGTGAAGCAGTGGGCACCATCTGCCGTCCAGGAGACAATCACGTTTGTACGGCTCTCTGAATAATCCTTTTACTCTGTTTAGGCAAAACACTGGGCGCGGCGCGAGGGCTTCGTCAGATAACACTGTGGTCTGATAATGGGTCAGCGAAGCATGGCATTCAAATCTGTGGATAGTTTGAACAAAGAGGAGAAATATTGATTGGTTTCATAATGTCTAAATTTCAGACTATTATTCTGAAAGCGCCTGTTCCTCGAGTTACATTTCTTATGGCAAGGAAGAGACATTTAACTTCATCCATTAAAAACTCTTCCAGAATGTGTTGAGAATAGCTGCGCACACAGACTGCTACTTATGTAAACGTTCTATTCCATTCATTTCATGAGACAACAGACATAAAAACATTCATTTTGACGTTAGACGGCGTAGACACACTGTTGTTGTTTATATGTTCATTACATTTAGCGACGAGTAATAATTATCAACATCTAACTTCAATCTGTAGTTTCTAAACTTCACTGATAAATGTCGGTTTTGTGGCGCTTGGTAAAAGAAACTGTTATGGTCCGCAATGTTTTTAGTGTATTACTTTCAATCTTAATGTTAGATTTAAGAAATGTTTATTACATGGTTGTTTGTTTTTGGCGCAAATTGCCGACAATAACAATCTACACAAAACTAATACAGGCTCCTCTGGTGCTGGTCTTGTGTGGTCCAGTGGTTGTCAGTCGTCAAAACAGCCGTAGTTGTTTACAGTTTGTGACGTTTGGAGGCTAATGCTGACTCTACTAGTGAAAATGCATTAGAGCTAAAGTCAAAAACAATGTTAGCCTTTACAATGCAAGAGTTTGGTTTTCAAATACTGAAAGGGTCTAGAGCAGGGCTATTCAACTTAAGGTTCGGGGGGCGAAATCAGGCCCCCCAAGGGAAATGAACCGGCCCTCACCCATCTTCCAAAATATAGAAAATTGTTGATCCGTTGTTATTGGTTTTGTCCTGGTTTAGACCTAGTTTAGACCTGGTTTAGATCTGATTTAGACTTGGTTTAGTTCTGGTTTAGTCCTGGTTCAGTTCAGCAGATAATGTTGAAACCTTTCGTATTACATGTTTTTCAAATTTCAGAAGGGCTTGTTTTCCGCCCTGAGGACATAACCATCTAAAAAAATCCGGCCCTCTGTAAAAAAAAAAAAAAAAAAAAAAGTTGAATAGCCCTGGTCCAGAGAAAAGAGACTATTTGACAACATTTTACACAAGTACAACAATCAGGAAGCAACTGCCAGGGACAAACAGGATAAACAATTATATCAAATCAGTGACTTTTTCTGGTAACGAACCATGTGGTTAAAATTTTCTGACCAAGATTAGGTTTATGTACAGTTCAACATAAGAGGCTGAGTGGGCGGGGCTTATTATTCATGGTTCAAAATCCGTTGTGAGCAGCCCATAAAATGAAATTTTTTGTGATTTTTTTTTTTTTTTTTTTGGTATTTAAAACAATAGTATACATAATTCCTGGAAATTTTCTAATAAACTTTAGGACAAAAATGAAAATAGTTATTGCATAATTTATACAGAAATTATTCGAACATTCAAGTTTGTGAATAATAATCTTGTTGCACCAACAAAGCAAGTTCCTAGTTTGTGAATTTTGTTGTGAATTGTAATAAAACTTATTCAGATTCTGATTCTAACAAAGACTTATCAAAACTGTCCAACTTTGGATTGAAACATCATTGAAACTACTCATTTATAGTGAGTATGATAGGTTTTTATGATTTTGTCATTTTGACTCTGAGACACAGACAACTGCATAATTTACCTAAAATATACAACTTTTCTTTTTACCCTTTAAACATCAATTCAACAAAATAAAGATGTGCGCATATTCTTATTTTTGTCAAATAAATAAAGAAATCTGTAACATTAGATGAGTTTTGGTCCACTGTACAGGGTGGTTGCTTGGTAATTTCCCAGTGTGATGTCATCATTTACAACCAGGAAGTAAAGATTTTGAAATTAGAATTTGGATTTTTAGGCAAATTGAATTTTTGTTACTAATATGTGTAAGTGTATATGTGTACTTAAACCAATTTCCAATCAATTTTTCAGATATATATGTCCCAAATTTGTCCAGTTTTGGTCGTTTGCCTAATGCCTTATTTCTAGATGAAGATGAAAAACTTGCAATACATTTTTGTCTTACATTTTTGTGAGTAACCTACAGGGAAGATTTCAAATTGCAAACTGCAAACTAGATATGCAAAATTGACAGAAGGCTACTTATGAGGAACATTTTTCTCATTGGAGGTCCTTAGAATTTCTTATTTATTCAGCACATTGGTAAAATCCATGGCAAACAGCTTTGTCTATAGCTGACCACGACATCATGCTATTTATTGGAATATAAAGTCATGTATTTTGACGTAAAATGACACTTAAAGTCTGTCATATTCTATCTTTGACTCCTTGCTATCTTCATACGTGGCTCTATGGGACGATTTGGACTTTTTTAATAAGTTCGAAGACCACACATCGCAATCAAGGGCCAGCTGAACTTGCCCTAAAGCCGGGTCATTATTTGATCTTTGTGCATCTTAATCTGATTATCTCATTGTGGAGGTAAACTTCAGACTCAATCTTGTTAGCAGCTGGCCGGCTGGGATTACGCCTCGGCACTGAGCTGGAAAATGAAGTGAGCAGTTTTCGCGTTGGCCTTGGTTCCTTTCAAGACGCAGAACTGAAGCTGCTCCTTGGGCCTTTTCTTCAGCCTGGCTCCTTCAAACGAGATATTAGCCGCCCTCTTCCCCCCTCCGCGCAACTCCCCCTTTCTTTATCTCTAATGCAATGACCGGGGACAATGGCGATAAATCCTGACCTCTCCGAAACATTTGCAGACTGTTATGAGAATATTGGACGGACAAAAAACACCCAATTCCAGCTCTCTCCAAAGCTGAGGGTTCGGAGAAGGGCCGGGATTCCTGTCTGGAAATAAGAGAGTGATAGAGTTGTTAAGACGTAAAACAAGTCGGCGATGAAGAGCAAGTTAGTTCTTTTGAGCGTAAACATGGGCTACAAACTAAGTGTGTTCATAGTAGCAAAATTGCACAAACGTTTGATGCCAACAGACAGGCAGTTATGTTTAGAAAAAGTGATTTATGAATGTTATCTATAAGCATTTACCAACTATTAATCAATCAAAATGTATTTATACAGCAAAATTCATACTAAAATAAGCCTTAAATAAAAAAATAAACCCTAAAAAAGACGCAATGGATTCAAATAACAATACAATTTTGTATTTTTATTTAGTTTTTTCTGGAACAGGTTTACTGGTGAGCTAAAAGCTCGTTGAAGTTGAAGAATGAGCTAAATTTTAGACAGAATTTCAGAAATACCAAAATAAGCGCAAAAAAAGTGCATAAGAAGAGTTCATTTGAAAAAAACAGATCTCTCCATTCTGAAAATTTGTCACAAAGTCTGTTGTTTTTTGTTTTGATTTTTCTTGATACCATCTTTAATAAAGGTCAAATAAGTGAAATTAATCGTCTACATTTGAATTTTGTCAAGAAGGATTGGAATATGTTTTTATTGCTCAAAAATATATATTCAGCTTTTGATAACTGCAAGTAAATTGTAAGCCTTTGAGTTATTTATTTTTTCCCCCAAATGGAAAAAATACCTGTAAATTTTACTTTACTTACTTTACATACTAAATATTAGGATTAAATTGATCATTGTTTGTTTTATTTTTGTTTTACTTCTATTTTCTTTTAATAAAATAAAGAATTTTTCGATTTTGTCTTTTCTTTGCCTGGATTCTCCACACATTATATCCAGTTTTTCTTTTAATTTTAAACTTTTGTACAATATATTTTATCAATTTGTCTTCCATTACCATAAAATGACCATAAAGATGAGCAAATAGTTCACTTTTCTTGGACGGGACAGGGCTGCCCTCTATCACTGACATATTTAGCGGCAGAGATGATGACTAATCGCGGTTAAGAGCAGTTGCAGACCAAAAAAATAAGTACAAAACTCGTCCAAATGTGACAGGAGGGTTCTGCGAGGGCTTCATTCTCACCTCAAACACAGTCCTCGGCGACTCTCCTCCTCCTCCCCCTCCTCCTCCTTAAATCATGCAAATGCCCCGCTCAGATGTGTGGTCCGCTTAAGACACTCTCACTTTTGCTTGTGGCCTCATGCGGTATTGAGTGCCTTTACAGTGAATGCACATCCACAGTTCGCCGCACAAAAACGCTCCCCCCATCCCCCCCAAAGCCTGAAAAGAGTTCAAAGCATTCAAAAGACAAAAAAGGGGACTAAGCTGCGGGATTTTTTATGTACACTGAAAAGAAGAATAAAATATAAGTTCTCCATTTGGTTCCCTGATACGCAGCCATATTAAAGCTTCGTATAAAGATTTTCCTAGCGCGCCATATGTGCCCGGAGAAACGAGTTAGAGAGGGGCGGCCATTTGCAACACGGGGGCGCTGAATGCTCTTTTTGACACTCCATTGAAGGAACAAGGAATTCAAAAGAGGTTATATTCGATCAGGTTTTCTGCCTCAATAGCTTAAAATCACTCTTAAAGTATTGAGCACTACACAGAGAAGAGAGCTTCTAAGGAGGCTAATCAGCAGGTTTTCCCCCTATTATCGCTCCCTGTCTGAGGGCAACTGCGCGCACAAGTACCCCCTCTATTGATTATCGTCAGCGGGGATTTAAATATTAATACACCGGTCGGTCCGGCTTGGCACTCTCTCCAGAGCTAAGGCTGCATGGCAAAGCACTCATTCGCCAGATTAAAAAACCAAGAGAGACTGAACAGGTTTTTTTTTTGGTTTTGTTTAAGAAAGCGAAGCCCTGCTCTTTTCAGCGAGAAGAAAAAAACTTCAAGGGGGACGTGAAGAAGAGGAGAGAGGGGCTGGAGAGAGGGGTCTCGATTTAAAGATGGCGATTTGGCCGAAGACACGCCGGGTGAGACGTGGAAGACGCAGCTGCGAGCGAAGACGTTGTGGATACGCAATTGGTTGAGGGTTGTACGGTTAAGGATTTTGCAAGACGATGTTGTAGAGATTCGGTTGACTCAAAGTAGAGTTTGTTGAGGGCTTTTCGGACCGGGATTAACAAAAAACAAGACAACATCTTGGCATCACCATTTAAAAATCTTGTTTCATACCATTTTAAAAAGTTGCGGTTGAAATCTTGGGAGTTGTTTTTGTTTCTTTGTATCTTTTTATTTTTTTGGTAACGCTATTATAAATGCACTTTCAAAAGCCTTCATAAAAAAGCGTAAACAAAGACTTAACCACTACTAAAAAAATACCCCAACCTCAATTAAAACTCTAACCCCGTACTAAACCTAAATCATTCTTCATAAACTATTTCTTTATGATTTAAGGGGTTAGGGTTATTTTTTTTTTTTATTGAAGATTTGATAGAATACTTTGACATATTACAAAATTTTATATTTTGAATTTTGTTTGTAACTTTTGTTTCGTGTGTACGACAAGTTTTTATGATTTTCTAATTTTGACTTTGTGTGTATTACTACCTATAGTTTTACACCAATCAGGTAGCTGTTTGCGGAGAAAAGCTGAAAATTATGTTGAAATTTACATTAAATAAACAAATTGATTTTAAACATTTCAAACATTCAACAAAATAAAAGTGTTCACACATATTTTTCTTTGTCAAATGAATAAATCTGTGACATTAGAGGAGTTTTGGTGCAGTTTATAGGATGGTTTCTTTGTAATCTCCTAGTGTGATGTCATCATTTACTACAAGGAAGTAAAGCTGGGGTAAGATTTGTGAAGATTTTAGCATTTTAAATACCTTTATCTTAAATGCATTTTAGTTTAATGTGTAGTCCAACCTGTCAGAGGCACTTTAAAGATGGGGTACCTGACTTTTATTTTCGTAAATGTTGTGCTTTCCACCAAAGACCATTCTGTAAAAGTAGGACTTAGTGACAAAACTGAGGCGTTGTCTACATGTAATTAAGTATTTCATGTCACATCATCCCGGAAGAAAGAGCAGAAAGCAGCGCTCTGATTGGCTGTGCTTGGGTGGTCCTCCCCAGTTTAACTTTGCTGTTTGAAAGACGCTGTTTTAAAACTCTGCATGAGGTCAAAAATGAATGCAGTGAATTTTAATGATTTGTGCGAGTATAGGGCAAGTTATGCAGAGTTGAAACATACTTCAGTTTTTGCGCTGTGAAAATGAGGTAATCCAGCTTTAAGCCATAGTTGCATTTGAACTGAAACTTTTTAAGAATTTGTTTCAGGTCGAAAGTCTTTGCAAACAGATTCTCTGCATAAACAAATCTGGACTGACAATTGCAATTATATGAATATCAAAAGTAAGGGTCTTCATGTGTTTAAATTGGGGCTTTGTTTTGTCCTAAATATTGAGCCGAGCAGCCGATGGAAATGCAAAGCGAAGGTCTCTCATATGTTTGGAGAATTAGGTGCATGAGCCGCAGAGGCCTGTCCAGTCGACCTTGTGAATGAGCATATTTGGCCCCGGGGCCCTGGACCCTGCACTGCACTGGGGACAGAGGGGCACAAAGAGAGGGGAGAGAACGAGAGGGCAACCCAAACCCACTTGACACGAGAACATCAGGGCAGATGACGACGGACAATGGCAAGTACGGGGTCTTTTAAGGGTAAGTGATAAGTAATATAAAAAACTGGATAAGGAACAAACGAATGGCAAATTATTTGTTTGGCAGAACTTTCAAATCAAGAATCAAATCAGAGAAGCACAAATTCAGCTTCCTGTTATAGCTTCAGCAATAACAGAGTTTCAGCTTCCTGTTATAAGTAACAGGACTTTTCACCATTCAAAAGATATAATATTCAGTTTTTTAATTGTCAATTACCATGGCAACTGTCCTAATTTTTCATCATTCTAAAACCAACTGGTGTAGAGTATGTTTAGACCGATATTTGCCACTTTTTAGTGTCAACTTTAAATCTCCAAAACAGGCAAAATGTTGGTTTAACAGAACACTTAAAGGGGCTGTACCCAATTTTTTCATGCAATAATGTAAAATCTGTTTTGCCCAATGGAGATAAATTATAATAAAACCAGCTCTTAGGATCAGATACAATAGACACCAAAATGGTATAAAACATTCTTTTTTGAAAACTATAAAACTCTGGAATGATTCATGTATGTTGCTTTGTGACTTTGTTTCGTCTTTTAGTTTTTAAATTCTTCTTCAGATGTATTGCTACGTTGTGGAACTGCTTATATTTGCTTCTAACATGCTGCTCTTTCTTGGAATTGTGTTTTAATGTTTAACAGGGTTCGGCACTATAAGTCATTTTTACTTCAGCCTAAACCCTTTCGGTCATGTTTCGGGTAAGGTTGTTTTGTACATCCTTGTTCAGCTGTAAATGACTGAATACACTGTTTCTAGTAGGGTCAGAATGCTGTGTGTTGTCTGTATCTAATTATACAGCGTTTTATTCTCTACGAAGCAGGAAGTGTGCTGTGGGCATGCTTATGTTTCTTGTTTCTTTACTGCAAAGGCAAACTCTTCTTCTTCTGGCCTCCGAAAGTTGTGTAAAGCACTTATAAACTCATTGTGGTCAATAAATAGAATGCTCAGAATGCATTAGGCAAGTAAGTGATACATTTGAACCTCTGCAAACTAGCACTTTTTGAAACAAAGTCTCAACACAAAATGTCACGACAGAGTTCTATTTTGGGCTTGCAGTAAAACATTGTTGTGGATATGTTTGTTGCAATTTCGAATCATGTTAAGTGGAAAAAAATCATCTCTGTGTATTGGCCTAAAAATATCAGCAGGGCTTTGTGGCTATCGGTGTCTCGGGATTCTAAACAAATGGCCGTGAAAAAACCTGTTTCGGTCTAACGCTAAATAAATCTCAACATAAGAAAACTGAAAGAAAACAATGTTTGACAGCACAATCAATGTAGTTTTTACGAAGAAAACACGCCCTTTATTTCTTTGGATAAAACTAAGGTTGTTTATTGTTGTTGTGTAAAATCGGTGGTTATATTCAGAAAGTAACTGTCAGTATAGCGTTCTTCATTTTGATTCAATAATGTCTTTTTTATAAAAGGTTTTTCAGCATTTTAGAGCAGCGGTTCCCAAACTTTTCAAACCAGGACCCATAACCATGAAACTGACTCAGGACCCCCACAACATAGTAAAACAGACGGTTGTAATAATTTCAAGTTTTAAACCATTCAATATTTGTATTAAAGTTTGTAGTTTATTGTGTTATCTGATTCGATTTCACAAAAACATGGTGTTTTCAATTTAAAAAAAGAGATTAAATACTGTCACATAATCTTGAAATCATCGTTTCCCCATTTTGGAAACCACTGTTTTAGAATATAGTCCAGGTTAACGACTGTTTTTTTTTTTTTTTATTTATGTCAACCAGTCACAATTAGTTGATGAATTATTGCTGACCTAGTTCAGTATTTCATATCTTTTCCTGTAAAAAAAAAAAATACTGTAGGCCTGTGTGACTTTTTGAGTAGAATGTTGTCTTTTTTGCTCACAAACTTATAAAACACTGTGCCCTTGCATCCATAAGGACATCCGACAAGTATTTATCATCACAATTCTATACTCCACAAGCCAAAAAGCAAAGACTGGTGGAAGCCCCGGGCATTTAATTTCCCATATGTCGCTTGTCTTTTGAGCCGGTGTTGTGTCCACAGTCCATATTACAATCAGAGGGATGGGTCTAAATCCTGGAGTAATCCTCTCAGATCCATATAATGAAGAGATCAGACCAGAGCACAAGGCAAACAGTTTAGGCCGGCGCTAAGTCCGTCTAATACAGTGAGAGGGCCGCAGTCATACACCTCCACTCATTTACATGCACCAGAGTCTATCAGCCTTTCACTTTGAAATGAGGTCCTGGGATAGACGAGCTTTAGCTGGCATTAGGACACACACTGGGTTTTTGAAGTTGCAATTCAGGAGTGCACCACATATACAGTTTGGACATGGTGTAGTTTTGCCAGTATGCTTTATTCGCAGAGTTTAGCAAGAAATCGTGCAATAGTTAAGCATTAAATGTGCACATGACTTTTCTGATGGAGGGTTCGCCGCCTGCTGTGCTTCCATGGAGATGTTACCGTTTGGCCTGAAATGTGTCACAGAAAGGCGTTAAAGTTGTCTACCTGCATGGAATTAAACGTGTCACGCCGCCATACCAAGTTAAAGGTCAGATCTGTGACAGATAAAATGTGTTTTTATTTCATGTTTGAGCAATAAAGAAGAAAAAGAAGGGAAAAAAAAACTGGTAGTAGACAAACTTCTTCTACTGGTACGTGAACTTCTCCTCAATTGTAATGTTAGAGTACATTTTATTCACATTTTTTGCTTTAGTAAATTTAGTTAAAACTACTGTGGCAATGATGTATTCCTATTTAAGACTTGGTTTATTCCTAATTTAAACCTAAAACAGTCCTCTTATAGACCCAGTTTAAATTTGGTGGTACTCAGAAAGCCACATCTTTTCTTTCGTGGTAATTGACATGAAAAGGTTTGAGAACCTCTGCCATACTGTGTAACATTCAAGGCAAAGCAATAACATCTCCATGGAGACAAGCAAGAGGTGGATCCCTACAGAAGAAGTTGGATCGATCAGCTTTAACAGAAAAGTTAAGTGCAGTTCTACACTTTGTCAAAGTGAGTTCGCTCTCATTGAAAGTGGTCTGGAATTTTCAAACTGATTGGGCGAAGCAAAAGCGGAGTTCTAGCACATACATCTACATCCACTAATGCAGTGTTTTTTAACCTGTTTTGAGTGGCATACTTACGAAAACATTTTTTAAATCATACCTTTAAGATAACATGTGTAATATAATTTGGCAAATAATGTCCGTGCCTCTGTCTGGTTCTTGAAGTTGGCAATGGTGATCGTTTTGAATGTGATTTGCTTTTGGTACAGATGTATGATACTGAAAAATTACAGTTTGTTCAATTGTTCAAAATCTTTTTGTGAATCTAAATTGGACATTTTTTCAAGGCACACATGGCGATACTTCAAGGCACACTAGTTTAAAATCAAGGCGCTAATGCACAAAGTTGTATCAAACCCCCAATACTGCTCTTTCATTGGCCCGATACATCAATAACCTCTAACACCAGACTGATATGTTTAGCACTCTGAATAGAGTTCACACATTTATCAGCCCGGAACGGTTCTTGCTGAAAGCTATCGGGGAAAGGTGAATGTCCAGACAAATACTAGAAGCTGATTGGTGAAGCACAAAAAGCCAAGAAATCAAACTTTCATAAAATCAAGCTGAGAGAAAAGCACAAACATCTTTCGCGTCCACAAATGCACAAAGCGCTTTCCTCTGCACCTTTTTCAAAGACAAAACTAAAATAGGTCGTACCCAAACCACACTGCTGCCCTGTGATTGGTCCAGTCTCCGAACCACTGATGGTCAAGATGGATATAGCGCAAATATTCATCTTGCAGCACCAGGTAAGCAAGTCATGGAACGTGGGGCGCACATTCTGAAGCTTAACTTGGCGAAATCTACAGAAAACAAGTAACTAAAATGCATAACTGGTATAAAACATAAATGATTAAAATGAGCAGCACCAAAACACTGTGCATATTTACACGGTTGAGGCTGAAGGAAACGGTTAAAGCGACACAAACAGTAGCCTATCACGTAAATCCAAACAAACGAAAAATCACCGTTGACACTTTCCTATTATAACGAGACTTTTTTTCCAACTAATCCCAGAACTTCGGGGCCGCACCACCTCTAAAGTTCCTCCTCACCTGTCCTAAGCAGGTCTACGGCCGGCTCAGTCTGATTAAACTGTCTCGGCAGGGTGAACACCTCGTCACACACCTCTGCCACGCGATAATGTGACAGCAAAGGCCATTAATGCAGAAGCACAGAGGTCATTAGCATCGCTCCATGGTGTAGCATAAAGTAATCACCTCCCGAGATGTGTCTCCGCTGGGCTACCGTACTGTCTGTCCTCCCTCCCGCCGAGACACCCTCACCCCCCGCCCAATGGCAGACTTGTAAGGTCACTTAATGATGCTGGACACACAGATCGGATACGGTGGGAGCGGAATGAGACAGTGGGGGTGGTTCGCTGATTATGCTAGCTCGCCACACTTGCTAATCAGATGACATGGTTCGACACTGTTAAGGATGTTACAGGTTCCTCGCTGCTCATCAAAGATCGCGTTGGCTCAAGCTGGGATTGGTCCAGGGAGAGAAGGGTGTGAAACTCCAAAGATTTCCTCCGATGTTCTGTCTAATGAACTATGGTTCAGCGGACGGCGGCATGGAAATAACTGCATACATAGAATTGTGAATTGGATTTTAGTCTTTTTTTCTTGAAATTTTAGTCTGATCGCACCATAAGAGACACGCAATACAAATCAGGGTTGTTTGTACAAATTGCATTTGCATGAGTTAGACAAAAAAAGACAAATAAACGACTTGAATTCAAAATTTGATCTGGTTTTGAGTATAGTTTTGACTAGATGAGATTCAGTTGCTTCTGGGAAGAGAAATATTTCATTTCTGACTGATCATTTAGCTTAAAATAAGTTCAAAAAATGGGTATGTTAAAATTCGATTAACCCATTGGCAAATAATTTGACAAAACAAGACAAAATGTATTAAAACAAGTCAGAAACAGTTTTAAAAATGTTTTAAAGAATGTAAGTCCATAAAATAAATAGAGGTTATGCAGAAGACAATACAGAATTTATGGTGAAATCAAAATTTATGGTGAGTAATTAGTAAAAGCTGCTGAAGTCTGATAACAGATAATAAACGTCTACAACTCTCGAAATATTTAGTTTGTATCACACATCTAAAAAAAAGAAAATCAAGTTAACAGTTGGAGAAAACCAGATGAACAACAGGAACACTGCAGTTACGTCCAAATGTTGATAAAAATATTTATTGTGGGGCAGTTGATGTGTTCTTCATCTCCAACTGCCATTAGTAAACAAGCTAGCTAAGCTCTGCACAGTGGCAGCAAAACTGGAGAAACTACTTTCGATACTATAACTACTACTTTTTTATTTCAATAAAACAAAGGTCCATGGACAGAAATTAGGCCAAAGGAAAACAAAGAAACAACCTTATATCAGGTGTGTTGCCTAAAATTCTGCCCAGGGCTGAAACTAACAATTATTTTTGGTAATCATATAATCTAGCGATTTTTCTGTCAGTTCAGTGATAGTGATTAGAACGTGAAAAGTCCATGAATATGAGATTTTTATAATATTTTAGCCAAATAAAGCTGAAGCAAAGTTGTTTGAGGACGTCTAAATGCAGAACATTTACACGAAAGAATGTTTTCATTTTTAAAAAGAGTTTAGTAACAAAACTTCTCTCTCATGTTTCGGAGTCTGTGTATGGACAGATAAGAATTTTTCGATTACCAAATTATTTGACAAATATTTATATAATCGATTATCTTGCAGCCCTAAGTTTGCCACTTCATTCAGTGCCACTCAAGTCAGAATGAATGGAGCAGTTTTTGAATAAAAGATGATAAAAAGAAGACGATAAAAGAAAGTGTCCTAAACTCTGTAGATCTTAACTGGTCAAAACATCTGACATTTAGATTAATAAGACATTTTAACTCATCGTGAGATGTATTATTTAGCAGTGTTGGGGACACAGACAAGAGTTTATGTAAAGGTGCAATATGGAACGGGGTCCGCCACCTGCTTGTTTCCATGGAGATGTTCTTGCTTTGCTTGGAATGTTCCACAGCTGGGCATTAAACTTATCTATCTTGCATGGTATTTTTATTGCTCAATAATACCTTGAAAAAGATGCATTCTAAAGCTCCAAGGTAGACATGTGTTTATTATCATATTGTGGAACATTACAGGCCAAGCAAGAACATTATCAAGCACCAACACCAGAAAAATGCACATGCACATTTAAGAATCAAATGTGCATAAACACTCAGATCATCTTGTTTTTGAAAATGATCACATTTTTCTTGGTGTCTGTAGTTGACAAAATTCGCAGGACAATCTGGACTTCTCCGGCTTCTCACTGCTCATCGATGAGCTCATTGGCTGAAGCTGGAATCGGTGTTGAGTGGACACGTGTGAAACTGCAAGAATGTTCTGACCATCGCTGAAGCCATAATCACTGCGCTGCACATAAAGACCAGGCAAAGATAACTTTACAAACATGGAAAAGAGCATCATGTTGTGCACCTCTATTCATCTGATTGTTTTAGAATTGTAGAATGTGAGTTATTTCTGTTTAAATCAATTGTATTTTAAAGGTGCAATATGTAACTTTTTCTGGTGAAGGGTCTGTCACCTGTCACTGTGGGAGAAAAATGTATTTTAAGAAAACGGCCTTTGAAGTTCCAACGTCCCAGAGTCTATCTATGGATGAAGTGGATTCAGTGAAATACTAAAACGTCTTTGGGAGCAGATTGGACAAGTTTGTTGTTTCTGCATGAAGCCGATATGTTGAGAAAGCAAACTAACCAAAAAACAACCTTTTGCCAGTAATGTCTCTCCTTAATCACCCACCCAAATTAGACAAACAAATACTGACACTTTCAGCCATGTTTCATAGTTTGTAAGTTTTTCCCTGTACCTCGTCAAAAGAACTTCTTGCTCAGATGGACAGCAGTGCGTCTTTGCACTGTGGCCGCCCGATCCCAAACCCCCGGACCATCCATCCACCGTCCCCCCATCCGTCCTGGAGCTCAGCCCATCCTTCAGAAGGCCCCGCGCACTCGCTGGTGTTTGGATGATGGAGAATGAGGCTCTGTCTAACACATCGCTCACTCCTAGGTGTTTGATTACATTTGGGTTCGGAGACTGGCTCAGAACATGAGATTCACATCATTTTCATACTCGCAATTGGGCCCTGTCATCGTCCAATCAGAGCTGTCCCTCTCGCCAGCCTGAATATTAAATGTGAACGGTGAGAAACTAACTAAACTCAGATGAAGCGTGGAAGAGCACGTTCTGTCATTTTAATGTATAGCCGCCATGAGTGGTAATTTAGTTCTGAGGAAAAGTTCTGGAGTCATAGAGGAATCACATGAATATTGTGTTAGAAATTATAGTTATAAAGTTGAGCTAAAGACAGGTCAGAATTCTATCATGAAATTTGCTGTTTAACTGTCAGATTGTAGATTTAATTGTCCATCTTTATGGTTAATATCTCTGTAATTACTAGTCAGGGCCTTCCAAATGAAGCAACATACTTTTTTCAAATTCTTATTCCTCTTTATTCAGCCCCAAAGACATGATTGCCGTCAGTTGAAAGGACTTTAAACCATGAGATTAGGGCTTCAACTAAGAATTGTTTTGGTAAATGGTTGGTCTAGTGATTATTCTTTTGATTAATCGATTCGTTTTTTAGAAAATTAAAGGCCCAGATAAAGCTGAGGTAAAGTTTTTTAAGGACGTCCTGGTGGAGAATATTTACAGATGTCAATTTTGTGGGATTACTGGTCTGTATGAATCATAAAACCTCTTCTCTCAGCTCATGGCATATTTGGGAGTCTGTGTATAGACCAGTTATTGATTATTCAATTACTTCATTACTTACTTAATCAATTAGCTGCAATTCATTGATTAACTTGTTGCAGCACTATGTGAGATTAATGACAAGTTTGTGGAGCCAACCCCAAACAAATAATGATAAAGTTCAACATACAGACAGAGCCTGATACGATTTATATCGTCTGAAAACTCTGGAGCCTGTGATCAATACAAGCATTGAGTGTCCCATTTATGTGTTTGATTTTCAAGAAAAAGGTTTGTGACTGTAATGTTCTTTGAAATAGACTTGTTTAACACAACAAATCAGTTCACCTGTAGTTGTATGAGTGTACATATACACCACATCAAAATTGGGACAATGCAGTGACTAAACCCAGAAGTAAAACCAGCTAAACAAGGACTAGAGCAGTACAAAACTTGAAAAAAGTTTGTATCTGAACAAGAATGGGCTGAAAACAGGACAAATGCACCCCAAGTAATTTCTTTATGGTCAAATTGTATTAAAACAGATTTCAGGTTAACTTGAACAGACATTCAAACAGAGCAGTACCTTCAAATCATGATATTTTTTTGTTTTTGCCCAGCCTTCACTGAAAGCAACGCCTTGGGGCAGACTGACAGACATCTGTGTCTTCAACATCCTATTACTATAAATCACATACTCACAGACCTATATAAAAGGAAGGAGAAGTGACTTGCCCAAGGGTAAACCAAAAACAGGCAATGCTGCTCAAATATCCAACCTTTGGGTTAGTACACAATAGGGTTGTCAAGATTAATAGATTAATCGATCATCGTGATTATTCAGGTCACAATATAATTGTAAGAAGTGAAACATAATCATTTTAGCAAAATTGTGTCTTTTTAATTCAATCTGTAGTCCAAATAACTGGTTGTTTTTTAACTTAATTTTGTCATTTAGAAAGCTTGATTTTGCAAAGCAGGTCACAAAATTGAGGAATAGTAAAGTGTTAAACAATGGAAATGAAAGAAAATGTAAGATTTAACTGTTGTTTGGTTATGATCTCAGTAATTGTGTAAACAAAAATGTTATCTTGTGGGCAAACGTTTTTACTAATGCATGTACCGTCGCCCTACATCGTAAACCATCGTCTGCAACACAAAAAACAATACTGATTCATCATATTTGTAACTATAATTATCACACATGACAAGTTACTTAGTGAAAAATCCTTGGAACAGAGTAAAGATTTACAGATTTGTCATTCTTATACGTTCATTGCCTTGATCCTACTTTTAGACCCCCCTTGAGTGCTGAAATAAGTGGATCCATTTCGGCGGATGTGAAGTTTGTTTGGTGCCCCTTGAAGAACGCCGTAGCGCTGTGTTAACATCCTGGTCTCTCTGAACATAACAAACCGGAGGAGACAGCCATGACAGTCGAGCGGCGATGACAGACCGAGAAACAAAAGAGAAGATCAGACCGGCGCGATACATCACTGCAGCTGATGGTTCTCCTTCACACAAATGGCACCCCAGCCATTTTTCTGCCAGACGTGTGAATGATGTTTGCTGCCATCCGTCATAAAAGCACGTAATGGCAGCCGGGGGAAAGTGGAAGAGACTCGGACACTCCAGGGAGCTCATTACCGGACCTATTAATGTGTTATTTGACCCCAGCCGAGCCATCTGAAAAAAAGGACCTCTGAGTTCTTAATCCTTGATAAAAACAAGAGCCGGAGAAAGCGAGAGAGAGTACTGGGGATCGGCTCTGTAATTCGGACAACAAAGCGCTCATATAACATCAATGGTGTACATGAGTTTGTTCTCAATAGAAGAAAAAAGACGAGGAGTTAGACTTCATCTGACTGAGTGCTTTGAAAACGAACGCCAAACAAAAGATAAATTATGTATGATGCGCCAAAAAAGAAAAAATTGATTTGGTTGGAGAACTGTAGACTTATGTGAACAGTTATGCAACGTGACTTTTAGAGGAAATTTGGTGTATTTACAGTAATTTGAGAAATGAGATTCTAGAAAATGTACAAATTGGTATTAAAAAAAGCATTTTACTGGATGAAAACCACATAGTAACAAATATTCATGATGATCCATGTTGTCATGTGATGAAAACCATGTAGACGCGCCTGTGACTATCAACGACACTTGGACAGAAGTGGTGCAACATCTCCAGCTAACATTTTTTGGTTTCCAGAACCTTCTGAGAAGATTCCTGCAAAGTTATATGAATGTTTCATTAAACATTTACTTTTGGTTATTATAAGGTTATGGAAAGTTTGCAGCTGGCTGTGCAAAATTATTTCTTAGTTGCCGAAAAAAAGAGAAAAAAATATATATACAAGATATTAGGACAGTTTGAACATTTTCTGAACGTTCCTCTAACCTGATTAGACTGAGAGAATGGACGGAGCTAACAGTTCAAACTGAACCATCTTGCGCGCTCACGTAGGCATATAAGTCAACAACAGACACATAACATTGACCTAACTACTTTTTTAGCCTTAAAAAAGCATGTCCATAATGAACAAATACTGGTAACACTTTATAATAACTACACTTATTCCTACCTTAATAAAGCATGAACAAATTCATAATCAACAAATAGTTTAAGAATGATTCAGGCTTAGTAACTATTTAACAAACATTCTAACCCTAATTTCTAACCCTAACTCTAACCTTAACCTTAATTAAGTTGTTACTAAGCCTGAATTATGTTTAATAAACTATATATTCATTATTAATTAAGTCTTTGTTAATGATTTATTAAGGCAAAATAAGATGTAGTTATAATAAAGTGGTTCTCAAATACTTTATGAATTAACTTAAGAATTATTTAGACTTAGTAACTGTTGGTCCATTTTGTATAACTTGTATTAAAGTTAATTTGTAAATGTTTTTCAAATTATAAAATCGGCACAAATACTATTTAATTAGTACCCTAACTCCTTAAAAATCTATACCTGATAGAGTTCCTTTTTTTGTACTTTTTGATGTTGGCAAATAAAGTCAAATCTGTTTTGTCCCAGTACAGACATTTTGTATGAGCAGCTCTCAGGGTCAAAATGAGACCACGGTTTCCTGTCTGAATCTAATTAGCGTTTTATTCTTCATCAAGTGAGATGCTAATGGTTGTCAGCTTTATCGTGAACTTCGCTCTGGCCACTGAAAGCTGTGAAAAGTGCTTATAAACGCTAATTAGGTACTTTTTGTTTGTTCGTTTTAAGCATGTTTTAAGGTTAAAACCAGGTACATCACCTTTAAGTAGATACTGAATCATTCTTAATAAACTATTTGTTAATTATGAATTTAGTCAGTTTTATTTTTTTTTAATCAAGACAAGTACAATTGCATTTTTAACGCATTCATACGTACTCCATGGAAAGACAAAACAATCTTATTGAAGACCCTCCCCTCGACGAGTATTTTTAACGAGAGCTATTTCTGATTGACATGAAAAATAGTGACTTCTACAGAAAGGCTTATGTTCGACCTCTATGCCGACAAATACAAGTTACCGTTTCAGTGGAGCGCCGTGTACATCAGGAAAAGGTGAGAAAGCCCATGCCACGCGGTTAGCCTCATTTACATGCGGAAAAGGCGGCATGTTGACAGTACACAACCCCTGTCTGCTAACCTGCGCGGCCACTGTCTGCTGTGAGGGAAATTTAATTGAGTGGAGTGGGATCTTCACAGAGGGACAGAGAGAGACACAGGGCCTCGCAGGCATGACATTGTTTTTGACTCGGCAAAGTGCTGAGCTCGACAGCAGCGGCGCACTAACAAGGAGACCGCGCCCCGGAGCGAGAGGCAGGGGTGAGCGTGCCACGGTCCACGTCCAGACAAAGGAGTGTGGCTTTAGGGTTTGGAGGTAAAAGCAAGAGGGGAAATGGTATGGAGGAGATGCGTTGAGCAAATCGGTTTGGGGAAACGGTTTTGGGGTATTCGAGCGATGTGGTACGTTTGTTGGCACGTTGACTAGAGTGCAAGGTGCAAGTTCAGTCCAAAATGTGTCCTGTTCACATTACTTCAAGTCATAAGTGTTTATTTGAAGTGTATATTTTGTATGCATCTGAAAAAAATGACAAAAAAAACAATGCTATTCGTGAAACTCAAGCACCTTTCGGTCCATTGTTCCTTCGCTCCTGATTCCTACTGTGTGACGGTCATTCTGTGCCCATGGCCACTCCATGACCTCCGATCACACTAACACATTTATACAGACCAGGTGAGTGAAGTGTTTTGCCCAAGGACACAAAAACATGCTGGCCAACTTGGTGACTGAGCTACTACTGCTGAGTTTTTAGCCAAAAAATTGGAAAAATAAAAGCATGTTTTATGTTTTTTGCTTTTCTGTAGTGAAAAACGTAGAAAAACATGTGTCCTTACTTGGCCTCTTCCTACTTGTCTCCATGTTGTTCCTTTAGCCATAATATTACACATTGGTATAAAAATATCTATCTCCATGGAGAATGTTCCAAAGTATGGTTTTAACATTCTATTTTCATGGAATCATGCAGGTGACGTACCCATAGACGAACATAGAAACAAAGTTCTCGGCGCATGCTATTTATGTTGAATCAAACATTAATTCATCATATTTATGTAATTTATCTGGTCTCTCACCAGCAACATTTAAAAGAGGATGTTTAGTGTCAAAAGCACACAAGTTCAGAAATCTCAACATAAAAGTTGCGCTCCACAGCATCTAAAATAAAGCAACAAAAGATTTACACACGGCTTTAGCTTCACCTAAATTTTGGAGTTGGAGTCAGCCCAAACCCTCGAGATTATTCATAATTTGCGATTTCTGCAAGCTAATTCTTACGGCTCTAGGGCAAAACAGGGAGGACAGACTTCAGAGTTCTAAATTCTTTCTGGACTACGAGCTGCTAAGTGATCGATCAGTCAGGACGCCTACAATTACCATGTCTATGAACATTGCTTTAAATAGTGTTTTACCATCAAGCAAAGCATTTAATTTGTGTATGTTGGCAGCAGTGGCATAGTGTTTAGAGAATGTGTATGCTAACTAAGATCAAATAGAAAACGTCGGAATATAAGCATTTGCATTTGTCTTATATTTGGGTGTTTGTACTGATAAATCAAAGTTGGACTCGGTGAAGCAGCTGCTGATGCTATAGAGCAGCGTTAACCCCAGAGACCAGCGGATCCTCATGTCTTTGGAGGTCAGGGCGTGACTGGTGCAGGTTAAGAAACGGCGACGCTGTGCGGACACTCCATTTCAAACCGACTCCTGCAGAAACTTCAGCCTTTGATATGAGCCCTCAGACGGCTGCAATGAAAAGGACAGTTATACATATTTCAGGGCTAGAACCTGGGAGTAAAAAAAAAGAAAGAAAAAACTCCACAAAGGGACTTAGGAATAAAGACGCAGCAGCAGCACCCTTTGAACTTCACCCGTAGCCTCCATCAGATGTGAGGAACCAGCATCAGGCACATCCAGGATCTGTCTGAGTGGTGTCTGGATGCAGCCTGACCCCCATGTGTCTCCTCCGAGCAAAGGCTTGACCAAAAAGCCCGAGTAGAAATGTCCATCTGCGTGCCCCCATAACAGCCGGCCCTATCGCTTGCATTAAGTTGATTAAAGTAGATCGGCGGCGGACTCTCGAGCACTACCTCTTTTTTTTGCGAGATGAAAGAGTGGCGTCTCAGGACCGGGTCAACAAAAGCAGCAATAATAGCAGAGTGAAAGCTATCCAAAGCCTCTCTCGTCAAATGATCTCTAATTGGGGCTTTCTTCTTGCGCGGATCAGTCGGATGATTTTGGTGGCAGCAGTTCTGGCCCTAAAAGCCTCTGACGGAAGTGGTTCTACTTGAAAGAAGTGACTATTACCTAAACTACAATTGTGCATGCGAGCCCAAAAGAAAAGAGGCACAGGCTCTCGGTGGAACAAATGGTTTGGAATGAAATTGTGCTGTGTAACATGCAAGGTCTTGTTGTAATTATTGGATAGTGGCACTCTATTTACATCGTCGAATCATACTTAACAGTGAGCTCTTAATACATTAAAGATAAGAAAAGAGAGCATGTATTTGTTCAACAATGGGTAAATGCTGGTGTATGAAAATATATATATATAACCAGGTAAGATTACTATAGAAATACACTTAAATCTAACCATTTAAACTAGAATATTATAACACAAAAAGACACGGGGGAAAAAAGTGAAATACAACACAATACAAGTAGAGTAAAACTATAATGCTACAAAACTATTGTTAACAATTCCATAATAAAGAGAAATGGTGTCATAACTGCAGTAAAGTAGTATTATTGACCAAATATGTACTTAAATAATATTGCACTGATCATGAAATCCTACAATTACAAAATGGTAGAACCACAGTAAACCCAATTTTTAAAAAATGATTAAGATGTGTTGATCAAAGCGCAATCATTGATAGTTTGATTTCCTTTTGTGTCTTAATGTGTGTTTTAATTTATTTTATGTCAAAGAACATGGGCTTTCATTAATATTTGTGCCAAGTCAGTTAAAGTGCATGCATTATTGGAGAAATACAAATATATGACAATACCTTAATTGTGTTAAATACATTTTGAAGGAGTCAGAAAAAATGTTTCTTGTGCATTGTGGTAATAGGTAAACATTTTAACTGGATCCGCATTTTGGCTGACTTGAGCTGACTTTCTACTTTTTATTACATCAAGTTAATAAAAGCATTACTGAGACATCACTGTAAAATACATTTTTTTCCCCCCAACTTGACGACTGGAACACAGAAACTCAGAGAAAACGTCACTCCGAGGACGACTGGTACACAGCATAAACGCTCCCGGAATTTTCTGGAATTTTGACTAGTGTGACATTATCCACGTCGGAATAGATACATTAGATAGATAGATATTCTGAAGAAAATTTGGTAATACTTTATAATGACTACACTTATTCCTGCCTTAATAAAGCATGAACAAAGATTTAATTCATTGTGAACAAATAATTTATTAAGAATGATTCAGGTTTAGTAACTACTTATCTAATACTTTAACCCTAATTACTTACCCTAATCCTAACCATAATTAAATATTTACTGATCCTAATCATTCTCAATAAGCTGTGTGTTCATTGCGAATTAAGTCTTTATTCATGCTTTAAGGCACATTAAGGTGTAGTCATTATAAAGTGCAACAGAAAATTCAAATTCAGCAGCAAAAACATTTTCACTGCACTTCACCAGTCGCCTTTGTGTCTCAGCCAAAGGTCTCAGTGCAGCTTGAGCAGGAGGATTCGTCAGGTAGAGTCAGGAGATCTGTGTCAGGGCAGTTTGAGGAGAGTAACAGCTCTCAGGACAAAATACTCCTCAGTGTCCAGCTGGAGCAGGTGAACTCTGGAGACACAACAGGAAAACCTTGGTCTCACTCTGTTGTTTCAGTCGGTGATGAGACATTCCCTCCAAATTCGCTCAAAATACTTCTTCTTGAAGGTCTTGTACTACAATTGGTGCATCTGTATCTGTAATTTAAACTTTCTTCACAAACTGACACTTGACTCGTGTAAAACATGATCAATTGTTATATTTTTAATCCAAGGACTATCCCAGCAAACAAAGTAATAGTTGGAGAAACATAAAAACCTGTCGTATGCACGTTTAAGTCAAGTGAAGCTTTAAGAATAAACAAAATGACGACCTAACTTAACCATGGGCAGGATTAGCATTAGCAATTAGCATAAAGTTACCTGAAATAACCGGTGGAAGAACAAAAAACACTACCAAAGAGAAACGCAGGGATGCCAATATTGTGAGGCATGAATTTAGTGGGCAAATTGACGCAATAAAAAGCATCTGCATACCTCATAATCTTTGAAAAGTACAATGTGAGCGCAAACTATTGCAGCACTTCCAAATTGCATGAATAAAATACAAAGAATAGCAACCAAAAGGAGCAGGTGACACGTAATTAGAAAACCCACTTCTAAAGACTGCTGTTGCGTCGCATTGTGATCAACATCCAACGCACTTCGACTCGATTTATCAGCCATGCAAAGTAATTTATTCCAATAATTACCAAGCCAGATGCCATCCCGGGCTCTTTAAACCATCAAACCGCGCTACAAGCTTAGTCCCTCCCCTACCGCTGAGAGGTGTCACGCCTGGCACCCGTTTCCCTTTCATTACACATAGCATTTGAGCAACACGACACCCCATTCCACTTTAGGAGAGGAGACAGTGACAGTATTGTTCTGGTGAAAACAAGAAAAATAAACAAGAAGAAGAAGCTGTAGATATGAAAAAAGGCGGAGGTGATCAAGGCTGTTGCGAATTTTGATAACACGCCGCTACCATCTCAGACAAATGATGGAAATTCTTAAAGGAAAATGGTCCGCCGCCGAGTGCCAAAGCGTCTCCAAATTAGCCTTCAAAAATGCAAGTAAATAAGGGGCCGGCATAAATTAGCTTTGGATGTCAATCGTGATAGCGCGCAACCTTGTTTTTTTTTTTTTTCCCGTATCTTTTCGCTATCATGTTTGTCTCGCTTGTATGACACCAAATGAAAGGTATCTTATCTCTCCTTCCTAACCAAGTAACTCTTTGCTCGGTGACACTTCACGCTGGAAGAGAAAAGAATCGGTTGGTGAAGTCACAGCTGTGCCCGCCGTGATTGGTGGGTGCGGCGTTTGCCACTAAACTTTCGCCGCTGGAGGAGTCGTCGCGCCGGCACAGGTGGTGTTTATGCAGATGAATGAACGCATTATTGAGCGCGCTTCCTTTTGGTTTAAACATTAGCGCTTTTCAAATGTGACAAATCAGATGGGTGTCTGTGGGGAGACGGCGCTGCGAGAGTTGGCGCAGAGGCTTGGTGAGTATGTATGGATGATAGCAATGGAAATATTTCAGGGACTGACTTTGAAGGCTGGTATACATTATTTTTTAGCTTTGAAAGGACATGCATTTGTTATATTCAACACATTGTCTAGGGCTGTAGTCGACTTAACAAGTTCTTGGTCGACATAAGACCCAAACTGCACTTAAAAGACCATAACCGCACAGGAGTTCATGCAAAAACAACTATATACTTAGGAAAGTACAAGGAAACAGTGTATTTATACGTTAGGTTCCAAAATCTTCAGCTTTTCGTCCTGTCTCCAGAGCCAGACAGGACGTTTCCACTCAGTCCCAGAGGAGCAGTGCATGTTGTTCTACTGTCCCTCGTTCCATGACTTGTGTAGTGAATTGTTTTCTGATTTGTCTATGTTTGCCTTGTCAGATGAAGAGAGACTGGCGTTTCTTTTTTAAAGTTGTATATTTAAGTTGGCTGAGTTTGTTCTGAAAGATTGGTAACACGGTAATACTGTTCGACACAGTATGTAAAAACTGTGAAGTCCGTCTGCTTAAGGTTTGTTTTGTGTGTCTACTAAGTCGATTCACGCTGGGCACCTTTAAAATGGTGCATGAAACAAAAAGGTAAATAAATTAAACTAAAGCTAAATCACTCCATATATTCTTTTTGCCACATAAATCATTTTCATCTAAATAAAATGAATTGACTGACTTTTCCTTTTCTAACGACTATTAGGGCTGGGAAATATAGAGTCGCTCACGATTTGATATAATACACAATCCATGACTCTGTAATGTATCATCACTACCTGCAAAAATCTAATATGCAATACATTCATTTTAATAGTCAAAACCATGAATGTTTGTTAATGTTTTGGGGCAACAGGTCTGTCAGGATCACCGAGTGCAGCGATAGGATCTTGATGTGGACGTAGCTAGAGTTTCAGTTTCCGCCAACTGTAGTTTTACCTACCAAATGGCTTTTTCATAGTTTTTTGTGGACTAACAACGGGCAGAGTTATCGACGTAAGCACTAAAAGCTCAAAATGACCTAAAAACGTAATCATATTTAGTGCAGCACTCTTACCATACTCACCGAAGTCATGTTTCAGTTATTTCCACTCCTGATTGTCTTCGATTTGGTCATCGCCAAGAACTATATATTTGGGCCTCAAAACTCCTGCCGTGGACACAATCAATGGATATCTTTGGAGCTGTAGGAAAGAAGGCTGTCACAATGAGATGGATGATACAACCTGCCCCAACAATCAATGACTGGACTGACATACGCAAAAAGGAAAAAGTCACAACCGAACTTAACTTAAAAATTGATATGTTTGAAGGACGAAATGGGACGCCTAAATTGGACTGAAAATTCCATAATTTTCATGATTTTTTTTTGCTGACCTTTTTATTTTTCAAGTTTACTCTGGTCTTGTTCTGTTGTTCTTAGTGTTTTTTGTTATGTTGAACATTTTTAAGATGTCCATTCTTTAGTATTTGACATGTATACTAATCACAAGTGTTTAGCATTGATTAACATTATAGACAAAACTCGGGACAGAATTGTAAATTTGTTGTTTTAAAATTGTCAGCACCACAGCCAACAGTCAAGATCGGGACGGTTTTGATATTTGAGCTGTCTGTGCATGTTTCCTTTGGAGTTTACCTTTGCTGACAAAAGTGATATCCAGTATGGCCAAAAGTGGAGTATAAGTCATGTGTCTGTCATGAACCGCATCATCAAAATGACATTTTGCGCTACAGCTTCATACAACAGTAACATATTCAGCAGACATTTACAAGAAGCATCCAGGGTTCGTCTTTCAATGCGACACATCATCGATTTTTGGTTCACAACAGATATTCTAATGACCCAAAGCACATTGTATCTTTATAGGACCAGGCCTGGAGTGAGAATGATGAAATGTATTTTTTATAGTGCAGTGAGATGAAAGTTAGCTGCTGGCTCCTAAAACGGCTGTTGTGAACGTCATGCAATTATCTCCCTATTATCGCACATATGTTGTGCTATAATTGGGACTCTCCCCCAAGTCAGCGCTAGGATCGCTGACAGTGAATGGCAGCCTCTAATGAAATTACACTCTGTCAGATCGGAGCAGGGCGTCCACAGAGAGAACACACATGGAAAATGAACATTATAGTATTTATGACTAATGACACAGATGTTGAAAGCATAATCTTTTGATACACAATAAAGACTAAACTGCTTACAGAACAATTAGGCTGCGTTCACACTCGTTTTGGTTTGGTCCAGGTTCGATTTTGGTTTAGTCCTGATGCAGACTTGGATTGGTCCAGTTCTTGTCCTGGTTTTGTTTCATGTTTAGTCCAAGTATATTCATTTGATTGTGTGTGTACAACTGTGAACGCAGCCCAAAAGGTACTGTAATTCAATATTTAGTTTAGAATCAGTGAGTAATGGGTGATTCCACAGATTTTTGTTTCGATATTGATCCAGTACCAATTCGTTTTGTATGAGAATAGATAGATTTCGAAAATTTGTTTTATTTTGGTGTATAGAAGCTATAATCGGCTTCAACTAAACCAAAAATGCTGTGCTAGAGAATCAATACTTTTCTAAACCTTTTCCGGATTGAGCCATACTGTGGGATTTGGTACAATCATCATTAGAATCAATTTTGTATTGAGTAAATGATATCAAATGATGTCAAATCAGAAAAGATGGCAACCTAAGATTAAAATATGTTATAATTTCAAATATTCAGAATCTCTAAAGGCATGTTGTATGGGCACCTATAAAGGCAGGCAAGTGTGCTCACAGCTTGATGTTAGTTTTTTCCTCCTTTTAACCTTTATTTAACCAGGTAAAACGTTTACGAACCAACTCTTTGCAAACATGACCTGTCCAAGAGATCCCAACAGGACCAACATCGAGACAAAAACGATAAAAATAAAACACAAACAAAACAGGTTTATAATATAGCATTCATAATGTTTTGCCTCCTCGTGCTAGAGTAATTGGGGTTGTAAGTACTTAATTAATAACAACAATAGACCATTCCTCATTAGCACAGTATGCTAGTGGCAACATTGGCTTTCATTCAATTGAGACATATGGTAAAGCTTAAGTTTTTGGTTTTTTTTCACTGAATAAATTAACTAAATAGAAACATTACACCAGAATACGAACTACACATTGTAAAGTCTGCCATTGAATCTAGATAAATTTGTGTTTAACTTAATAAAACCCTACTTAGTTTTCTTTGAATCCAGAAAATCGGTTTAATTTTGTATACAACATTCAATTATCTCTCCTCTGTAACCTCTGCATCGTCCCCAGATCAAAACCCACCACCAGTATTTCCTCATATGAACTGGCAGCATGTGTTTCCATCCAAATCGTGTCAAATACGGCTGCTTTTTCCTCTGAGAATTCCCAAAGTGGACAGGTCTGCTTGACGAGAGGGAGCAGATTAGAGCGGACATTTATAGACTGGGGCCACGACTTGATGAAATGTTTGCTCCACTTGCAGCGCCCGGCTTTGTTTGGGCGACACTGTGCACCGTGGCTGAGACACTGAAGTCCCCATTGTCTGAGTCAACTTGACCTGACCTAGCTGGTTAAGCTGAGCCATTGTGAACAGCAAATCGCTTCAACCAGGGGGGTAGCTGCTTTGTGTGGCTATAGGGAAAATAACCTTATCAAAAGCCCATAGCAGGAGTTTATGAAAAGAAAGACCAGTTTTGTCCCGGGAAAAGCTCTGTTTATTTCCAACTGGCAGCGAAAAACACAACTATTGTCCCGATGCAGCGCACAGCCTCCCTCAGCGAGCAGGCCGCCCTTATCCAGTTTGCAACACTTTAGCGACTTAACAACGCCAACTGTTTGGGCACACACTAATGTCTAATGTGGCTGGAAAGGACCCCAAAAGAACAATGTGAAACATGTCTGAGTGTTAGGAGTGTTGGACAGCATAGAGGTCAAAGATTTATGAAGATGAAGATGATACTACAATTGTTGTTTAGGAGATGTATGCAAAGTTGGAATATGGAGTGTATCGTCTATAACTAAAACTATCAAAAATAACAGAACAGAACAGAGTGTCTGGCTTTGTTTTGGCTCCAGGTATGCTTTTAGTTAAGGAGTAGCTAAGCACCAAAGTGAAATGTTTGGACAAGAGAGATTTTTCACCAAAAGCTGACTTGATCTTGTGATAAATCGATGTAACCTAAAGATGGTGACTTCTAAGTTGGGCCGACATGTTTAGAAAAACAAAGCAGATGTTAGCAACAACTGTTTCCTGTTTATCGACGCATGGCACTCACATCAAGATCGGAGGTAATACATTTAGTATATAATGCATCAGACATCCAAACTAATCGAGTTATTTAGAGACAATAAAACATAGAAAAATCTGACAATAGTTTCTTTCTTTAGTCAAATCTCACTGCCATACACAATTGGAATAACTAAATGTCTTTTTGTGAATTGCTGAGATTGGCAGGGACAATTCAGATTTTGATTTTATTTACTTTCTGGGTGATGTCAGCTGTTCACGAAGCACCTTTTCAATCAGTGTGCCGGGGAACACTAGTGTACCTTGAAAAAAAATGTCAGATTCTTGGATTTACTTGAATAATTTGCCATTTTGAGTAACGTCTTCATCAAAAAAGCAAAGCAAAACAATCACCAAGTCTAAAATGAAAGAACCTGACACAGTGGCATTACATTCAATACCACTTTTATACCTATATGTTTTGATTTGATAATATTTGAGTGAGTGGTGTGCCGCAGAATATTTTCAACTTCACAAACAGTGCCATGACAAAAAATAAGGTTGAAAAACACTGATGTAGCATACGCCTGCCGTTGCACCCAGAGCAGGACGCTGAGCACAGAAAACCATTTTGCCAGAATTCTCCTTGACTAATTATTTTGTCCCTTTACCTGACAAGAACACAACCTTTTGGTGTGTTGGAATCTTGGTAAACGACAACAAATAGTCCTTCCTGATGTATTTAGCAACACTTTTAGCATCTCCAAGTGTTTACTCATCCCCATACGTCGGTGATTTGCACAACTGCGATATCTTTGCGTTCCGAGCATATGTCAGAAGAAGTGTGTCGACACGTGCTCGTCCTCACCCAACACTCAGCCCGACTCAGGCAGGAGATGACGCCGGCTGCAAAGGATCTGGAAACGCCGCGCCAATCAACAACTCCGGGGCGGAAAGGGAGAGGCGAGAGGGACAGGCATGTTTAGCGGCGTGTTCTAATCACTCCGAACGAACGAGCAGGCCCCGGCTCGCACCAGGCAGGTAAACCCGTCAGCTCCACCCGGTGCGGATCTTTACACCAGCCTTAAACCCCGTTCAGGAGACAGGTTTCATTTTCAGATCGTGATTAAGTGTGCCACAACACAACCTCCGGCGAGCGCGCACTGCTTGTTCCTGTGATTCAAAACAAAAACAAAACAATGGGAGGAAAAGGTGTCTAAAGAGGTGACACTCGCTTTGCAAATGGGGTTCATTCAGATCCAGAGATGGTGCTTCCACAGTGGTTTTTTACCATGTCGATATAAGATAAGCGGCTCTACAAAGCTGCAACATGAATTCCTTATTTTATTATGTGACAAAAAACAAAGTTGAAAGCGACAATTTGATCTAATAATCACAACAACATGGAATGTATAACAAAGAGTAGTTATAGCTATAAAGGGATTGTGTTCGTATTTTGAAATGAATTTGCTATGAACGAGTAGTTGCAAAGCACATGGACGAACAAATTATGTCACAAGGGACTCTCTGTTAGAGATGGGAAAATAAACCATAGACAATTATATAACGTAAAGCTAACAACTAACAAATGCATGATTTTCTCAGTTGTTCTAGTGATACTTATACCACTCATAATAAAGTACAATACTATATATGGATCCTATTCATAATATTAAAATTTAAATATGAATGCTCAGAACATTTTATACCATCAGCAATTTTAATAATTACCATCATATTAGCATTAATCACATTTCGCCATGATGAAATTAAATTTCAATATAGACCAAGGCCTACTGGCAATTTGTAAAAATTACTACATTAAAATACGTTAAAGTTAAAGGTGCTCTATGCAACCTTTAAGGTGAAGGGTCTGCCACCTCCTTGTCTCCATGGATATGTTATTTATTTACCTGGAATGTTTCATAGTATGGCATTAAATTGATCTAAAAACATCTAAAAACATGCATTAGTACTTTTCGCCTCTCGTAGATCTGACCTGTAACTTGCCCTGTTGGCACCGTTTGTCTCCATAATTCCATTTATCTTAATATTTTGTAGTTAAGTTGCATTTACCCGATGAACTGGACTTGTTTCAATAAATATCTTCTTAATTCACGCCAAAGTATTTACCAGTGAGGTATGACACTTTTACTTACCTCACTGACACATTTATTTACGTAATTCAAGCCAAATTATGTTGTAACCAGAAACAAAAGCGTCTTGAAACCAGTAAAATAGTCACATAAGAAATTAAATATAAGATGATCAAAACTATCCAAATTAGGATTAATGTTTTAAATTCCAGTAATTTTAAGCAAGTCCGGCTATTCAACTCATGCAACTAATTATTTCAACAGAAAGTATTCAATTACATTTCAATTAATGACATAGACCTGTATATTTACAGTGCAGTCCATTTAAAGTAACCTAAACCTTATATTTGACTAATCTCACTTGCCTTTGGTGTTGTTGTTGTTGTTACTCCACACTAATTTGACCTTACTTAGTTGCCTCTAAAACAACAACACTGAGCCATTCTAACATCATACATTAAAGTTCACAGTTTTTGACGATACAATCATTTCAAAATCTCGAAACCCAATCGTCCACAACATCCAGCGGTTCGTTCAACATGTATCTCGTTCACACCTATAGCCACAACAAATTGGACAGCCGGCTTGGGCACCACCTTTTTCCGACTTTATTTATTTACACCTTTGTTGGCCCCTGTGACCAACCAACCAGGTCAGAATTATCAGCTTTGGCCCAGGCCTGTCCAAACAAGTCCAAAACACAACAGGTTTCCTCCTTAATACACTTTGTGGGCTGCTCTCGGTCCCCGAAGACTCAGTAGCACCTCCGCATTTCCTGCTGGACTTCAGTGCTAGCCTTCCCTCTATGCTAATTATTACCAGCTAGCCTCCCTGTTATGAAGCATGTCGCTAATTGCTCCATTACACGCACAATAACACATCTCGGCGAAAGAACAAAAGCGTCGGGAAAAAGACAACATGGCTAGGTAGGGGCTAAGTTGACATGCTAATTTTTATTAACCCTGATCCGGAGCTTCTTTCATCATCCACCCTGCTTTTTTTTTCTCCCCGTGTAATTTATCCACGAGCATCCGAGCTTCACGCGCTAATTATCCAAAGAGTTTCTCATTAGGCTATTTCAAATCCAACCTTAGATCAACACTTACTCAGACCTCAGGGATTCTCCGTTCCCAGCAGCGGTTAAACAAACAATCAGTTCAAAAGGATCAGGTACTTTTTTTCCTCCTTCCTTTAAGAGAAAAGATATAGCGGGGAAAAAAAGACAAGGGTAAACAACAACTGCTCATTTGGAAAGAACGGACTCCGACGGCTTTCTGGCACCGCTGCCCCGATCTATAATTCATCGGGTGGAAATTAAATCGATTTGGCTTTTAAATTGGGTTGTTAAAGTATGAAGAGGTCTGAATATAACGGAGCAGTAGCTTAGCCCGGTCTAAGGCTAAAGCTTCTATATGAAGTTAAATTGTCTTTAAGTGGGATTATGCAGAGTTCGGTCGGGACAGTCAGGTGAAAGTGAAAAGATGTCAAGGAGTCAAGCGTTTCCCATGGCGATCGGACTCAGTGAGGTATAAGTTAGTGTAAATACGGGAATGAATTACTCTTCCAAAGGTGAAGATGGACGAAAAATATGTACAGTGTCTTGGCTTTCAACGAGGAGATTGTAGTTTGTGGATTAGGTTTCCATCGAAAAAAAAGTTACATTAATGAGTCACAAAAGTATAATTTAGCTTTGAAACTTGTTATTAAAGCTCTTTCAGACATTAGATTTTATAAAGTTTGCCATAGAAAGTTAAGTTGAAGGAAAACGTGACTGGATTCTGGGTCCTACACACAAAATAGAATTGCTTTTGTGTGGCAATTTGCGTGAAAACCATCCCCGATAGCGTATTCAGTTAATGTATGCAAAACATTAAATTGCAATAAAATATTTTGAATTATATCATAGATTTATTGAACTTAAAATGATTACCTACAAGAGTAAACCAATACTGGCTGAACTGCTAATTATTATGACGATTAAAATGTAATTGTGATCTGATCCCTGTGACGATATTGTACTTTGGTGAAATTGTGATGCATTGCTTTTCTGTTTAACGCAGCTCTATGCTTAAAGTGTGCATTATAAGTTTTCATGATTTTCAAATTTTGTCTTTATTTGACGTATTAATACTTGTTGTAAATAGAAATTATAATTTTATACCAATCAAGTGGCCGTTTGTGGAGAAAAGTTGACAATTCTGTAGAAAGTTACAGGAAGTAAACAGATAGATGACATCACACTTAGTTATGCATAATTTACACAAACGAAACTACATTTTTTGACCATTTATACTTTAATTAAACAAATTCACATGTATGTATTTGTAAAATTAAAAAATCTGTGAAATTAGATGAGTTTTGGCCCAGAATACAATGCGGTTGCTATGTAATTTCCTAGTGTGATGTCATCATTTACAACCAGGAAGTAAAACAAAAAAAACTTTGAAAAAATTGCTAAACTGGGATAAAATTAAAAAGTATTCTAGCAAATATTTGAAATATATTTGTCTAAACTGCATTTTAGTGAAATAATAAAATATCTGATTGTAATCTTTCTGAGAAGCACCACGATTACAAAGTGCCTGGAGAGTAAGCTGGACATGCAAGAACTGAGACGTCCCGCACATGCTGTAATTGTGGTGCTTCTCAGAAATGTGTCTTCCTGGAAATGTGTACAGATCCTTGCAACATTGGGCCGTGCTTTACCTGCTGCAACATGAGGCGATGGTTGTGGATAAATGGCTCAACAATGGACATGTCACCCATCAAGCATATCGGTAAATAGACAGCATTCATGCAAAGATCCAGCAACTTTGGCGCCCGTTTTGGACTGACCAGACACTGACTGGTTTTCTGACCCCCCAAAATAAAGTAAAGCTGAACATTTCGGTGTCCTTTTCTTGTGGCCAGTCTAAGGCAAACCTATGCAATATTCATGCTGTCTCATCAGCATCTTGATATGGCACACTATTGAGATGGGATTGCTCAGTAAGACAGATTTTGAGAGATACAGGTTTTTCATGTACGTAGAAAAAGTTGAATTTCTTCTTTGGGTTCAGCTCATGTAAAGTAAAAACAAAATTGTTGCGTTTTAGGGCTGCAACTAACAATCATTTTGCTAATCAATTAGTTTAGTGATGACTCTTTAGATTAGTTGTTTAGAACACAAAGTCACTTAATGATGAGATTTTTTACTAAATTTGACCCAGATGAAGCTGAAGTGAAGCCGTTTGAGGATCCTGATGAAGGACATTTATGGACAATGCACCAAATTTATACATTTTCCACATCACAGAATTGATGCTCAACTTGAGTCATTAAACTTATTTTATCTGCTCATGCATGTCATAGACCAGCTAAGAAGTATTCCATTACTAAATTAGTTAAAACTATTTAAATAATCGATTCATTGCAATAATCGATTAACTTGATGCAGCTCTATTGCGTTTATATTTTTGTTTGCTGTAGTTTCCAAAATTGGGATAGAATTTACTGCACAGTACACTTCCCATTTGCAGCCGGCCTCAAGTGGCCGTTTAAGGAACTGCGCCGGGCTATAGCTCTTGCAGCAGTGCTCTTGCCTCTTGAATTCCTGAATCCTAAAGGTTGCATCTTGCCTTCGGAACAGCTCCAGACAACTGGCCCCGTTTGAATAATGTTTGCAAAGCGCTCTCTATTTGTCCTTCCTTCTTACAAGCGCAAACCTAAGCACTCTACTTCTCCTTTTTTGCAAAGTGTGTTCCTTAGAGACCAGCCCCGGCCAATCACAGTCGCATAACGCCGAGTAATTCCAATTGCCTCGCAGCCGCCCTGTCTTTCTAAACCACTCTCCCTTATAATGTCATCCCCGTTGCTCTGCGAAAACACCAGCCGGAATTGGAGACTGTCACTTAAAATATAATGCCGTCAGATCTGTTACTTTAACCTTGAAGCAATTAGCCGTCGTTGAGGCGTAATGAATCCTGACATGGCTCCGCTGTGATGAGAACCCTAATTGCACTGTAAAAATTGAAGCTTTTGACATGTGTGCTGACAGACTTTTTTTTCCCGTCCCCCCCCTCCCCTCCCCGCAGCGGTCGCGTGTGGTTGAGAACTTGAAAGGTAGCGGAGCGTCTGTGCCATCAGCTGTCCTGTCACTTGACAAAAAGAGAAAGGAGAGAAGAGAGAGAAGAGATGAGGCAGAGGAACTGGCTGGATTTGCTGAAATGATGAGGCCATTTAAAAACCCGGCGGAGACGGAGCGGCGAGCGGAGGGAACATGGGCGCCGGGGCCGGTGTTTTTTTGGCGCGGAGCTTTTGTCAAATGTATTGACTAAGGCGCACGAGGCCCTCAGTGTCAACAAGTCTACGCTGGGAAGGCGTTACGGTTACAAATTAAGGTTTACAGAGGCAAAGCGGGGCAGGAGGAACATGGAAGAAGAGGTGGAGGACAGAGCTGGAGACGCGTTTAATGTTCTATACGCCGCTGGTATTGTTTCTTGAGAGCGTGCACTAGATAGGAAAGAGTAAAAAGTTAAAATGGTACACTTCTGACAAGCTGTTCTAGAAGATCAAGATGTCTTTTTCCATCGTGACATGTCTTTAAAAATATTAATCTGGGGAAGAAAGATGACCTTAAGTTGTCATGTGGCGTTATTGTAGATTTACTGCGCAATTGGTGGTTGAACAAAACTGAACTCTAATCGTATTTTGATAATAGTTTTTTGGATCATACGGACTCAAAAACATACGAGAAAAGACCATTTTACAACAAAGACAGTTGCAGTATTACATCAAAATCTCAAAAAGGTTAACAATTTGACACATTTTCATTAATGATACACTTTATTCGTAAATATTCTCCATATAGAAACCTTCAATCACCATATTTCAACCATTATTCAGCTGATAATGTATTTTGAAAGTCAACGTACATTACGACTACTAAAATAATCAGTAGCTGCTGCCCTAATTACAAGTTTAAAGGTCTCAAGTCTATAATTCTATGATCATTCGCTTTGACCCCAGACTCCATGATGTTTAAAATGTAATTATATTGTGCATAGATAATGTAGGGATGGCCAATTTTTTTTGTCTTTGTCTTGCTGTTTTCCTCAATTTTCTAAAGCGAGTATTAACAATTTTTGGTGGAGTTCCCGAATAAAAAATAACAAACTGGATTTATAGATCAGTAGTTCTCAAACTGTGGTATGTTTTAGTCAATCCAATCCACATTTTGGTCCTCCTTTTGGTTAGTCCTTCAGAACCAGTACAATTGTGTACCCCTAGTTTTGATAACATTTTTGTGCTAGTTTGGTCCCGTTTTAAACCTGGTTGGGATCCATGTGGTACTCGCTTGGCCAAATATGTACTTTGATGGTACTTGATAGAAATACAGAATAACGTAATCTAAGGGGGGCGTGTATATTTAGTAGACAACATGAAAGATCAACGCTTTATTTATCAAGTAAATTAGTTAAACCTAAACTTACAACGAGCTAATTCTCTTTTTCATACATCATAGAATAAAGTATAATCATTTGAAGAATTGTTTGTTGAAATGTGTGTTTTTTTTAACATGTTTTGATTTCAGATGTAACAATATCCCGGTACGATATTATCACAGTATTCATTTCACGGAACGATATTTATTGCAATATTGTGGAGAGACAAGAATTGTACTTTTTTCTTTCAAACGTGTTGACAAGCTATCGTTACTGTCATAATCCAAAGAATGCAGATACATATTTAAGATAAGTGCAAAAAAAACAAAAAAAGCGTAATGTCTTCATGTTGTCTGCACTGAAATGGAGCAAAGAATCATGGTCTGTGTAGTTCTCTTTGTTTTTAGCTCTTGCTGCAACAAAGTCCATAATATTATTGTGAGACTTTTGACAATACGATTTGACAATATTACGGTTCTTGCTACATCGTTAGTTTAGATGTTGGATTGAATTTTGGTTTTGAAGATAGGGTTAACTGATCCTGAACTGATTTTGTTGTTTTGATTTGTTTGAAATGATGTATGTTTAGTTTTATATATGTCCAGTTTACCGAAAAGATTAAATGAAATTCAAATTTACGGAGCTTCTTCAAATACGTATATTTTTAAAAGAATTCCTCCAATAGATTGTGTGTTCAAAAGAATCTCTAGAAGCTCAAATGTTTAAAATTGAGCTGGAGGCAGATCAGAATTTAGATTTTGTTGTTTAACTGTCAGATTACAGATTTGTTGACCTAGTCTATGGTTCATATCTCTTTAATTACTGGGCCTCGTAGTTTCTCGTTGTTGCTCCGACTGTTTAGAGCTGAGCTAGCTTGTTTGCTATCGGCATGTGGAGATACAGGACACTTCAGCTACTGCACAACAATGAAATTTCATCATCAATTTAACTCAGAAACATCTCATTCAAGGAAAGAAAGATCACCTTGTGCGATCCCAATGTGTGAATTGGTAATAAACGTGAGCGTAACTGCAGCGTTCCTGTTGTTTATCTGGTTTTCTACAACCGTTTACCTGATTTGCTTCTTTTAGACGGCAAGTGCAACTTAAATATGCAGCAGAGTTGTAGACTTTTGTGTTTGTAGCAGCTTTTTCACGTTGCAGTTGCATTTTGAGCTTTTACAGGAGAAAATGTTATTACTCACCACTGACTCTCGTGCGTTTTTGCCACTCACTGCTAAAATTCAGTATGTATGTATGTGCACGTTGATGTATTAGGCCTAGCGCAATACTATTTCGTCTTTAAACGTAATATAGCCAGTTTTTCCAGTTGTAAGTCTCCACATTCTACAGGCTGCAGTGCAAATCCGTGCTGTAACGCGTCCTCACCCTCTCACACACACACACACTCTTAGGGCCGGAGCAGTGGGAGGCAGCAGCTGCACCTCGCGCTGTCCAGGATCCATCTGACGACTTGGGGGAGATTTGGGAGACGGGGGGTGGCGGCGGCGGCGACGGTTCTGGGCTTTAAATTCATGTTTAGTGAGTGATGTAGGCGTAGACGTGATAATGAGAGGCCAAGGAGAGCAAGTGTTAGCTCATTATTGTAATGAAACAGATAGCCCAGCATTACATCAGGAGCAAAAAAGTGGCAATTAAAGTGCCCGGGCAGGTTCCTCCTCCGGGCGAAGAGGCAGAGGACTCTCCAAAAGCCCATCTGTTGTGGATAATGTGCGTGGTGTAAAAAGAAAAGGCCTAATCCTCTTTATTCAGTCTGCTGCCCTTTTCCTCCGCGCTTTGTGTCGAGGAGGAGCTGCTCATCTTTTGCCCGACTCAAGGCGATCACAAAAAGACAACCTCGAACATAATATTTTGTTTAGTATTGATTCCGTGTCTTTTTTTTCCGCAGCAGATTTGCCTATTTTTGTCGTTTTATAAGAAGCGCGGTTTGTAAAGTGTTATGAATGTTGAAGGTTTTTGCGTAATCTTAGGTGAAATTGTGTAAAAATAGTCCAATTAATTGTTTGCTAATGCATTTGGTGACATTTTAGAACAACTACACTTTTATTAGCGTCAAAAAAGCATGAAAAAAGACTGAATTCATTGTGAACAAATAGTTTATTAAGTATGATTCAGGCTATTTGTTCATTATGAATTAAGATTTTGGTCATGTTTTATGAAAGATAATTAGTTATTTTAAAGTGGTGTGATTCATTATGTTTAAAGGATTTGTTGTAATTTGAGATCTTTGAGTGTTTTCATAACGCAAAAGAAAGAACTGTACTTTAAGGTGGCGTCATTTTTGAACGCAGAATATTTTGAGGTTTAAAAAAAACATTTGGGTTGAATATTTGTAAAATGTAATTATTATTGTCGAAACCTCCATCTTGCTTTAACATAAAAAGTGATGCTGTGTAAAAATGTTTCACTTACGGTCCAGTAAATTCAATTGTCAAAACCATGAAATCGTGACTCCAAATGGAAATGGTACTATTATCTATTTCAATGTCCAAGAGAAAATTTGGAATTCATAACAACTTCCATCAGAATAATTGAAAAGTTCAACAGATGGAGGAAAACATTTGGAGGAAAAAATAATAATAAACAGGCTTACAATTTAGCCTCTTTTCAAAAGCCGTATCTATTTTAGAGCACTAAAAGTACGATTATATAGCTGATGTCAAAAAGAATAAATAAAGAGAAAAGTTTGTGATGAATTTTCAAAAACTGTGATATCGTTTTTTGCCAATAAACTCTTTGGTTTCAGGTTAAATCCCATGCAGAGTTTGATCAAGCAACAAAACGTTCATAAATAATAGAAAAAAAACAGCCTTTACTTCTACTATTTTGCCTTCTTTTTCCTTCTAAATCCGCTCATAATCAAACAAATAACGCAAAAACCATCACAGAAACATGTGGGTCGTTTTAAACCACTGTTTCTGTTTTCTTTTCTGTTTCGTTGTGCACTACAAAAAACACAATTAACCCGCTATACTTCTGGCTCAGACTCACAACACGCTTAATAATTCAAACCCTAAAGAGTAAATAGCAGTGCTCGCCATGATTACTGCGCGTTCAGAGAAAAGTCACACTTGGCCTTTTACGCAGCTGCTGCTCTTTCGGTTCTAATCCATTTGCGCAAAAAAAAGAAACCTAAAAGCGTTAGTCCAATGAGGCAGGTAGAGCCTTATTAATTCACTGCTGCTTATGGTTATGCTTGGGCCTATTATTAATGAATTGGAAGAGCCGCCATCCCTCTCTCTCCCCCCCTCCTCCCCGCTTTTCCACCCGCGGAGAAGCTGCGATAAATAAATAATGGCGCACAAGTCATGCATATGAACAACATGCGTCCGCCGCTAACACACTGCTGCGGTAATGGCCACAAGCTCCAGGGTCAATGCGCAGAGATGAGATTTTTTTTTATCGTGTTTTTTTTTATTTATCTGATTTTTTTAGACGCGTCGCGATTGGTGGCGATCGTGCCAATTGTGCCAAGGCCGCGCGCTCGTGTCCGCGTCCTCGAGTGTTGCTCCACAGAGTGATCGTGAGCCAGGAAATAAGAAGGCAGTGCGGGGCTGTGGGTCATGAGAAGAACGAAGAAAGAACGAGCGGTGAAAATGTTTGAATTAGTCGCTGAAAAAAAAAAAAAAACAGCCGTGTGCGTTTTTTGTTTGCAGCGTTTGCGCGTAAACGTATTTGTAAATATTTGAAGTCTCTGTTTTATTATAATGTTTACAGAGTCGTTTTAAATTGAATTATTATTGACTTCGATTTAAAAAAAAACAAAAGAAAAAACGTGCTGCACTATCATTGCTCTATGGCCCCAATCGTTTTACAAAAATGTTTACTCAATAGGTCAAAAGGGAAAAAATACGTTTTAAGTTAAAAATCAAATGACATAAAAAAGAAGAGAAATGTTTTTAAATTAAATGAGTCGGTGTAATCCCTCATTCGTCCAGGCGTAGACCATAAAAAGCTTCAGGGATAGTCATCTTGACAATGTTGTTTATTTATTTATTTTTGTTTTGTAATCAATCAAAGTTTGCTTATTATTTATGTATTTATTTTAAAGTGACTATTTCTGAAGCTTTTCCTATAATATATATATTTTAACTTACAATCATATGAATACACATTTAACAATTCATTAAAGTGGACCTACTGCAAAACCCGCACGTGAAACACACTTTACGAGGGGCGTGTGAACGAGGTCGTTTAGTAAGATTTTAAAAATAATTGCAGTAATTGGTGAAGCTTTTCCGTTTAAAGAATGTGAAGGTGAAAGTTAATAGTGTTTACGCGCCGCAGCCAAAGGTTGGCACTGTCTCATCACAGAGCGCAAAGGTCAATTGGGCTGACTCTAATAAGTAATGGGTTCAAAGTGAAGGAACCCAAACAAACTGGCCCCGAGGCGTTTACGCATGGCGCAGTCTCCAGGGCACGTCCACATCTCAGCCAGGAAACGGGGCATACGTCTGTTCATTTACCTTAACGCAGCACAGACACGCAGCAAAATAAACCACCAAGCAGAATCAAAATGTAATGAATGAACAGCAGGAGCCAAACAGCGGAATGAAGTCGTGTCTGAGGAGCTTTTCCTCTCCGTGGAACAAGGCCATGCACATTATCCGCACTTTGTCTCGCGCGCTGATCCCCGCGCTGCTGAGAAATGCGCCTTATTGTGCGCACTGAGCTCCAGAACAGCTGCTGCGCCAAGGCCACATTCTCAGTGTCCGGCTCATCAATCCACCCAGACACGATCAGCTGCTGCGTCTCCACGGACCAGTGCCACGCCAAAGCCCACGCACTTTGGGATCAAGTATTTTAAAGACAATATTTAGTATGCTACTGTTTTTATTCATGTAGACTCTTCATGTCAGACCAGAAGGCCATAAGGCAGTGCGGTTTCAACACAGATTATTAGCATCAAACACAGAGGAGAGTCTCCAGAGACGGACTCATCCATACACTCAGCTAATCCACAGCAGGATTCTCACTTTTATTATTTTGGTATATTTAAGTTTTTACATTTGATTTTAAAAATGTTTACTTAAAAATGAATTTGGACTGAATTGCACAGAAGCCGTGTTAAATTAGTATCATTTCTTCTTTATTCATTCCGATCTTGTCCATCTAATAAACTTTATAAGTTTATTCTAATGTAAGTGGATTTGTACAAAAGACAAACAAACATACAGTCAGACAGCAGTCCTCTGTGTCCCGGGCCCCGGGCCCCGCTGTATAGTACCTCCTGTAGTCTCTGCACGGTACAGTCCTGCGCGCCTTCTGTGCGTCCTTCACGTGTCCAAAGTGCGCTGCTAAGCGTCCAAAGCGGTGTTTTACCGCGGGTGCGGTGTGCCAGACATAGGGTTAGATAGAGGGTTCAGAGCCGGCTGCCCGCTGGGCCCGAGGCCGTGTATGAGCACCCTGGGGACCAGAGGTCTCTGCAGGCTGGGGTGCGGTGTAGAAGGAGTCCGGTACATGCTGTTGTACATGGCAGCGGCGGCAGCAGCGGCCGTGGTGCTGTCCACGGTGCCCAGCAGGCTCGGGTGGTAGAAGTAGGGCGACGGGAACATTCTCTGTAAGGCCGAGTAGTTCCCCGCCTCCGCCAGCAGCTCCAGTCCCACCGCCGTTTGCCGCTTCCACTTGGTCCTGAAATCAGATCAAAATACAACACATCAATTATTGAAATTCCCCACACGCCGACGCCATTAGTATGCACGCGCTAATTATGGCAGCAGCGCGCTTTAATTGGCCAAAGAGGACGATCAGCACACGTCTGAAGCCGCTGCACTTGTACTTCTGAGCCCATACCTGCACCGCGCGAACAGAGCAGCGCTGAGCATTCATTAACCCACATTCTGAGCCATAACAAGGCTTTCATGTGCGCCACAACAGCGGCTGTACAGCGGCTGTGCACGCTGTGTGCAGCTACACGTGTCTGCTCTGCTTTACACACTTTACACAAACAGCTCAATATTATTTATGTACTAGGCCTGAATATGAGTTACACACAGCGAGGAGAATTATTATCCACAGAAGATTCGGTTCTCAAAAGGCCTCATTACGCACGGAAAAATTAAATAGACAACAATTCGCTATTTTTCCTTTTTAAAATATTCTACATGGCAGTTGAATCCGAGACTCACCGTCTGTTCTGGTACCAGGTCTTGACTTGTGTGTCGGTCAGGTTGAGAGCCGCCGCCAGGTCCATGCGGTCCTGCACACTGAGGTATTTCTGGCGCTCGAAGCTGCGCTCCAGCTGGTTGAGCTGGTGGTCGGTGAAGGCTGTCCGGGCTTTGCGGGGCTTTTTGGAGCGCACGGGCGGACTGTCTCTGCTGCTGGAGATCTCTCGGTCTCCTTCTTCTTTAGTCCCTGTGCCGGACACAGCACACACCGTTATACACATTCTATACACTGCATGGTCTTGAATAGAAATGCTACAAAACGTGCTGCGTAAAGTTCACAGTCACTTGTTTTATTTATTTGTGAAAACAACCTGCTCAAACACGCGGGAAACGCAACTCAATAACGCCTCACACTCGCTGTCAGCTCACATTTTTATTGTCCTGAGATGGGAAAAATCTATATGTCAGTCCATCTGTGTTTCTGCTGTTTTTCTGCGCGCTATGATCCCCTCCAGAAGGAACTATAATCTCTCTAATTGACCCACGAGGGAGGCCCACGCTCGGGACATCTACAAGGCTGACAAGGCTTACAAGCGCTCCCGCAAATAAACAACAGCTCACACTATTCATTCTACAATTATAGGTTACAGGCCTAATTATTATTCATTTTTACATGAACCCTTCTAATTGTAAAATAATAATTACTGTAAATAATAATTTAAAAAACAAATACATTTGCATAATAACACACGTTTTAACAATATTATAAAAGTCAGTTCATGTCCTCTCCTTTGTCACTGGGCTTACTTGGCTGCATAATATTGAAATATTCCGCATAATGAAAAGAGACGTACCGTTGCACTTGAGCTCGCCCTGCAGCTCGTCCCTCTTGTCCAATAACTTGCGGTTCTCGTCCTGCTCCAGCTTGGGCCTGAAGGCGTCCGGGGCCGTGGCACTTTCGGGTTTGGGGGTGTGATGTGGCGAGGACACGCTGGTGCTGTAGGGCGCGCACGCAGCCAGCGGTTTGCTGTCTCCCAGAATGTCTTTAATGAGGAAGGAGGAGGTGGCAGTCCTGGGGGCGCAGCCGGCCCCGTTGAGCGGCTGCTGAGGCTGGGCTTGGGGGGAAAGCGGCAGCCCTGGGGCGGGCCCGTGGCTGTTGTGGTGATGGTGGTGGAGGTGCGAGAGGCCGTCCGGGGACTCCATGGTGACCGAGATGGGAGACGAAGGGCCCGTGCCCACAGTGTCTATGTCCGAGCATGGGGACGGCGTCTGCTGCTGCCTGAAGTCCGCGCTTCTGTCGCTCAGGCGAAAGTCTCCGTTCATGAGCGCGGCAGAGTTGGACGCGTTGGATAAAATAGTGTCTATTCCAAAACTGGATCCGCTGGACGCTTCCATGTTTCAGTGCGAGGTGAGTGAGCTCTTCATAACAACAGCGGCGCAAGAATCATCCACGGAAGTTAGTGTGCGAAAAAAAAAACTTTCATTCAAATTTCTCGAAATTGTCGCCAATAAACCCAAGAAGAAAAGCAAGGAAAATCCCGGTTTACGCACGACCGCGGCCGCTCCGCTCCGCCGTTACATTCAGTGTTGACGCGCTGAAACGCTGATGCGCTGCGTCCCGGTGCTCCGCTCTTTGGATATTGAACTTTGTGTTAAAAGTTGAGCTGTGTACAGAGATATACAGGGGCTGACTCCTCGACATCGGCCTCCCCCTTTTTGCTGCTAATCGCTCCGGTGTTGCTCTACAATGACTTCCTATACTGACGTCACGGCCCACGGCGAGCGAGGGGGAATTAATATTTTCTCCTTTATAATAAACACGAGACGCCTTTTCTATCCAGCCCCCCTCCTCTCCTCCAGCGCGTGCTCTCCTCCTATTGGCCCCGCGCCTCTGACCGGCTCCTGCCCTCGGCCAATCACAGAGTTGTTTCTTTATCGAGGCGAGAAGAGGCAGCCATTCAACTCAATGGAAGCAAGTGCACGGGACTTTAAAACCAGGAAGGCGTGTGCTTCTTTGAGGCCATGCAACAAACATTTCTATATATTTTTTTAATTAGCATAGAAAATATTTACGATACAAAAAATAATGTTTCGAGTAATTGTTGCTGAACGTTACGCGCGCAGTTTACCATTTGGTTCTTTGGCAAAAAGCTTTATAGTTAACCACAAAAAACGGCGAATGCAGATTGAAATTGGTTCCACATTTAAATCGTGTATTTATTTTTATTTCTGACGTGAAATGCGGCTCCGTGGGACACCTGTCTTTGGCTGCGTTTCCTCGGATCCGGGGGTCGTCATGTTTCGGGCGCGGGCGGGGTGACAGCGCGTCTTGTTAATAACCGTGTCATCCTAATTAGTAAAGTCATTATGAGGCGCTAATGAGCGTTTCAAAGGTATAGGAGAAAGCGCGCGTTCTGCTCCGGGACACGACACGGACGCGCGCGGCAGAAGAGGCGGCAGGAGACGCGGCAAGGCATGGCATCCGAGGAAGAACGGGTCAACAGCAGCATCGTTACGCGCGGAGAGACTGCGGTGCGTAAATTCAGCTACAACATTTTTTGAGAAGAGTCGTTTTTTTCCCCTTCTCTTTTCCCCTTTGCTTTATTTTCGTTGCTTTTGTTTTTTTTTTATACAAATTTAACGAAGACGGCAAAAAACGGTGAGATGCCAACGATGTAATTAAAAAAAATCTGACTCATTTTGCTATTTTTTAACAATTATAATCGTAAAACAAAACACATGACAGCTTTTCTTTATCCATCAATGTCATGAAAGTGTAAAACGTGTCAGTTTTACGCGTCCAATTCACACGTTTTTTTTAATGTTGAGGATCGTGTAAAATCGTGTAATGTTTATAATTTTACTGCATTATATCCAAGTGTTTTATTGTTTTACTCGCAACAATAAAACCGATTCTATTTTTGAAAAACAAAAACAAAAGTTAAAATAATAAATACCCAACATTTATTAAAATTCAAATTCGACGATTTGTAAATGTTGTCGATTTTATTTAAATGAATGTAAAGTGTTTTTCACTGATTTGTTGTCCATTCGGTATGTTTTAATTTTAAGGCTTTTTGTTTAATATTTGGTTATGCTATTATTTTATTACGCAACTAAAAAAAAACGTTGTACTGCTCCACGTGATTTGTGTACATTTCGTGCGAATAGTTTAGGTTAATCGGTCGGAGAGGTCGACGTGAATAGAGAGATCAGCGTTAATCCGCAGTTGCCTTCAGCGGTGTGTGTGAACTACAGTGTGTTCTTCAGGCGCAGGCGCAGAGTGAGCAGCAGGCGGCGACAAAGCGAGCCGATCCACAACATGAGCGCGCTTCGTCCTGAAAGAGTCCTCTCCCCGAACCGGGCTGAGCCTGAACCTGGTCCGGACCGGGGCGAGTCCAGAAGCACGTGCTCGTGTCCAGTAGTATAGACCCTTTAAAGGTTTGTAAACAGAAACGATCGAAATTCCGGAATGGAGGCAAAAGTGAAGAGGAACATGGTGTGATTTCAATAGAGATCTGGGATTAACCTTAGAATGTCACAGAATATGAAAAAATCAAGGTGGTTTTGGCAAATAAAAAGCACTTGAGTACATTTGAGTGATATCAGAGTCTGGCTGAAATATATTTACAATTGTTAATATTAGATTATGACACTTTTTTATGACATTTTTTGTAGGTTTTAGGGACAACTACTTAAAGAAATTGTGAGCCCACCCTAGTTTTTCATTTTACCGATAGGCTATATTAGTTATCACAACTTTTACTTTTCATTTGACTTGTGTGCGTTTTTTGGGGTAAAAACACTTAAAAACTCCAGCAATGGCAACGATAGGTGGATACTTGTGGAATGTACAAAACAAAGTAACGACTATCAAAGACTGGACTGAAGCAACTTTAGACATTAATAAAATAAAATGGAAAGACTAACTTTTGAATTGAATTTGAAAATGAATGACACTGGGACAAATGGGGCACACAAGGGGACATATGCCAGGCTTGATTTTCTACACGTAAATCTTTTTTTTTTTTTTTTTTTTTTTTTTGCTCATTGTGCATTGTTTCATTCGATCACATTTGTTTTTGTTTGTCTCATAATAATAAAGACAAAATCACTAAAAAGACAAAACAAAAGTTGGAATGTCTAACTGTCGTAACTGACTTTTGGTATAAAGACTTAAAAATATTAGCATTTACGTCTGATGTCAGCTAATCATTGTAAATACGTAACGACCTACTCTGTTTTGCCTAAAAGAATTGTGAACATTTTCAGGTGACATGGCATTTTAAGGGCTCTATACCTTCCCCACAGTATACGCTCTGTACGTAGACGCGCGCAGCCGTCACGTCACGCACACACGCCGCCGCCGCAGTGGATCGATGGCCGTCTGAGGTCCCCTGCTGCTGCCGCGACACTGAACGCCGCCAGTTCGGACGCTTTACGGTCTCGTCGGCCTCACTGATGCCTCATGATGGGCCTGTAACACCGACTGCCACCGCATTGATCCGTGCGCGCGCGCCGCCGCCACTGCGCCGAGCGGGGGCGAGCTCCGGGTCACGTCACGGCACGAGCGGCGTCTCACGTCCGAACTCACGCTAAGAGATCGTTATGTGCGCGGATGGATGTGTTATTGTTATTATTAAACACATGTATCGTGCATTGTTTCATTCTGAGTGAACCTCTAGTATTTATTTATTTTTTATTTTTATTATTGACTTTTTTAAACACATCATTTTACATTCTTAGTTTTTGGGAAGTATACCGAATGCATTCAGAATAAGTATCTGTATTCCGGTACGGTTACATTTGGTGACTTTTGGTGGTGTTCAGAAGAATCTAGTTACTTTCCTCAAATCAGCGGAACATTGTGGTATTGGATTATGAAATGTACGCTTTAAACTGCACTGAATTTGCAAGAAAAAGAGAAAACGTAGCTCTTAAAGTGATTGCACGTGCCAGTTTTCGTCATCTTATCAGTTAAATAGGTTGTCTTATCTTATAAACGCATAACAAACTGTGAAAGAAAAACTAAAAAGCGGTTTTAATTTGACATATTCACACTTTAATATAATGCAACTCAAAGTGAAAGAGTTCAGAATACAGAATGTACAGGAGGATTACATTCATAGAGGTATTCAGTATTATCTAACTAAATAATGTACATTGTCAAAGTATTATGGTTTTTGATACAATTTTACATTGATTATGACTATAACAGATTTAAATAAAGCTACATTTTATATTTGTTGGCTTGTATTGTGCAGCACTTTCAAAACTGTTCTTGTTTATGAAATGTGAACTAAATAAAGTGTATCGTAGAAAGGGTTTCAGAGGTTGTCATCCGGACGCCGTTTAAAGATCGAGACGGCGTCCGGATGACAACCTCTGAAACCCTTTCTACGATGGACCACACCTGGACGAATGAGGGTTTACATCGATAAATAAAGTGTATGTAAAGTGGATTGGCTTTACAAGATAGAAAAACAAAGTCAACCGGCCTTTAGCTTACACAAAATCCAAACAATTAAACACATTTTTTATGGCCAAATTCATAAAAACGAGTTATGCATGCATTTGAAGTTAAATATGGAGATGCAGAAGAAAATATTTGCCTTTTTAATACCACAACTTGTCACTATGTTCAATAATTTATCATTTTAAATCATGAAATAAAAAGTTTGCTTTGTCTTTGTGCAGGAAGGAAGCATGGTGAAGTATAAAGTCACACATCTTGGACCAACTGTCTCCAAAACGTCTAACTCTGGCGCAGGTTTTTTAATGTATAATTGCATTAAAGAAACACAACAATATGAAACCAGCTTTTCCCGAAACAAAACACGACAACATAACGTCACTGATACGTCTTTTATTTCCTCAAATAGACGTACGCACAGATATGTACAGCTGCGTGCCTTTGTGTCGCGACAAGAATGATTCAAATTCACGTTTTTTGGAACCCGGAACGTGAGGCATTTTGTTTGAAGGTGACGGCGATGCTTTGTGTCCGTGGCGGTGGCAGGTCCAGACAGATGCAAGGTGAGAATCTTTCTAAAAGGCCATGTACGATTTGTTGTCAGATACTAATCCACCGTGTCAATAAAAGATCAATATGTACAACACCTGGGCTTCGAATGTGTCATTTCAACAGCGTAGAGTCAATTATGTCAATATGATTCTAATAGTGTTCTTATGTTTGATTACGTTTCCATTTTGAAGTGCGAAACATGTTTAAACATTGGAAATACAAGTGTTACTAGAATAATCATCACCCGAAATCGTTCAGTTGTGTTGATATTATTGATCAAAATCACTGCAATACGTTTAATTGCGACATTTTCACAGCATGTTTTTTATGTTCATCCGCACTATTCTTTTGTACACCATTAGAAACAAAAGTAGACTTCATTTATTTACGTTTAAAAGAGAGTCGAGAACAAAAAAAAGTCTTACACTTTCACCAAGTCACAGATGTTAAAGTATTTCTGATTTCTTCTGTTTCTTGATGTTATTTTGAAGCTAAAAGTGATCCGATGACAAAATCATATAACAAGAAAAATCAGAAAACCCAGTAATTAGATCAGATTTTGGTGTGTTTTCGTATGAGCAAGAAAAATCAGAAACATCTGCAGAGAAACGTGTTGTGACAAGTGGATTTTTAGTGTAACTGTTGTAGTCGGAAGACAAAGTACAATGAACTTTAACAAACACATCGTTCAATCTTTAAAATGTTCTCTTTCGTTTTTGTCTTTGCGTCATTTTTCTTGTCAAAAGAACAGACTGATCATGACTCAAAATAGTCGTGGTCGCATTTCGATAATCGTTATGTGGATTATACGGACTCTTGACACATGATGCACTTTATTCATAAATATTCTCTGTTTATTTCGGTCACCATATATATGTTTTTAAAAAGTCTCCATGTACAGTAGAAATAACTTCTGCATGTAAACACAGATAACATGGTGTATTACTGGGACGTCACAATGTCAAAGAAAAAAGTGACTATTTTGGCTCCTTGACCAAACAACAGTGGGATCCTTGGCACGTAAACAGTCAGACAAAAAAGTACTTCACATGTAGATTAACTTTTTTGGTGTAATCACTTCATTCTGGAAGTTGCCGTGGGCGCCGCCATCTTTTTTCATGGGGCAGACGAGCTCAACAGAAAATAAGTTCCACACGGACTACGAAGCTGCTTTCAGGACGTCCAGGAAATCGGTGCGTCGCTGACTTGTTGTTGCTCGTGTACATTAAACATTTTACACAAAACAAAATATTTTAGGTAATATTTTAGCGGCGAGACTTTTCCCTTGTTCGCCATTCTCGCCAAAACGGAAGTGCGTTTACAACAGGAGTGCGGGTCTGTGGCAAAAAGAGCCAACAGTGGGTGGGATAAGGTCAATGGATTGAACAGAAATGACTCATTGTTGCTGCCTACAATTTTCACGATTATCATTTTTAGTTCTTATGATTATATCACTGTAAAAAGATACAACTTAATTTCCCCCCTGCTTTACCCCATCACCCAAAACATGCACAAAAGGTAAAAATCCTCCAGCTGCGGTGGTCCTGTCCTGACCGAGCTCTGGAGATGGGTCCAACCACTGCTCCAACCACCACAGAAGCATGAAGGATGGGACAAATGCACAGGACAGTAAAGGCTATTCTGATTTAGTCAAGTCAATATGTGAACTGTAGCGTATTTAACTTGCTTGTGTTAGTTGTGAACCACTAAACTAGCCACACTTTGTTGTCTAAAGTAGAACAGAGTTTATTCAATTACAAGTGAAAAAGAAACATAACTTTAACCACGTCTGATTGAAAGGCTTAACAGGTCAGTTTCACAAAGGCAACTTAAAGTGCCTATGACAGGTTGGACTACTCGTTTGACAAAAATACAGTTAAGATAAATATATTTCAAATTTTCTTTAACGTATTTCAAATTTTATCACAGTTTAGCTATTGTTTTGTTTTTCTGTTTTACTTCCTGGATGTAAATGATGACATCACACTAGGAAATTACCAATAAACCATCCTGTATACGGGGCCAAAACTCATTTAATGTTAGAGATTTTTTAATTAATTTTGCAAATAAAAATACATGTGAATGCCTATTTGTTTGAATCAATGTTTAAAGGATCAAAAAAAGTAGTTTCTTTTGTGTAAATTATGCATAACCTTTGTCTCCCTAGTGTGACATCATCAGTCTGTTTACTTCCTGTTCTTTTCAACAAATTTTTCAACTTTTCTCCACAAATGGCTGTTTGATTGTTGTAAAACTAAAATGTATATGTACAACTGGTATTAATACACCAAATAAAGTCAAAATTAGAAAATTATAAAAACATGTCATACGCACTTTAAAATGCAGACTCACTGAAACAGCTTTAATAACTGGAGTGGGGTCGTTAAGCCAAATGTTGCGATCCACTTGATTCAAGTTTTCTTCGCGGCTTTGGCACTATATTACGGTTTACAGTGCCCTAAATAATATCGATTATGATCTTGACATCGCTAGCCACAGCTACACCAAAAAGTCATACCCAATACTCATCGTCCAGTTTAGAAATTGCTAAAGGGACGGATCTGACATAAAAATATCTCTGCAGCGTTATTGCGTCAGAAGCCAGACGATTTGCTCTCGAACAAGCCTCGAATGTCTCCTCAAACGCTGTACCCTTAACTATTACTCATATCAGATTCCCAGATATCGTCTCACCGTTGAACTGTCATGTTTCAAGTGTGTTCTTCGTCCCGGATTGATGAAAGGTGATTTGTGTGCGTCCCAATTTCCGACGCTAAAAATTTCCTTGCCGTGCCGTTGAAGGTGTAAAGGTTGCTCGATGAGAGTGCGGTGACATTTGCGTCGGTGCGTTACGGATGGACACGTCGTATATTATCTCACCTCTATAAACAGCAGTCGGCTCATAATGAAACATGTGGCATTCAGGGGCCCGGATTCACCGTGGGATGATTGTATTGTAAAATATGAAGAAAGTAACGGTCCGGGTTTGTCGTTCAAACTGATCTGAGAACATATGCGCGGTATGTAAGTGTTTTTACATGACTGCTGTGAGTAGTGCAGGTACGCAAACAAGAAAGGGGGAGAAATCCAGCAGCGTTTTAAGTAACGTAAAGAGGCGTGGCTTTCATGATAGCGTAATTCACATTAGGGCTGGGGGGATACGATCATGATACATAGAGCCCGATATAATATGTGCTGCGATTTCAATTTTGGTTGCAATGCTTTCACCATAATAAAACGTAAAGAAAAATAAACAAAGTTGATTTATGTTGCAAAACAGTACACTTAGTTTCATGGTTCAATATTATCAGGAGGTGCCATGAATGAATGCTAATAAATTCACGGCAAAAATTTTTTACAAAAAGTTAGAAACCAACTGTAAATCAGTCTGGCATTTGTAGTGGAAATGCAAATTAATGACAGGGTGTAATACTAACTTTAATTCCTTTTTTCAATCATTTGGCAACAAAGCTGGTATAATACTGATGCCAACCAAGCTTAGTCTGTTACTCAGTCAACAAACGCGTGCACATGAAAGTAAATTTTAATAATCAATATTTAATTATGCACTTTATTAATATACTAGATGTCATTAAAGTACTGTGATACATGGTTTCCTGTACGATGCATGTATCACAACAAAATCGTGTGATAATATATTGCAAATTGATACAGTATATTGTTCCGGTCCTGTTTTACTTGCACGGCAGGAAAACTGGATAACGGGTTCAAGTTCAATTGAAAAGTTATTTGTCCAAATGCGTGTAAAGTACATGTGAAGAAAATAGCACGTGTAGAGAAGTCTGTGTGCAGTGAAATTCCCGTTGCATTTAATCAAGCAATCAACCTAGGAGCAGACTAGGAGAGGCATTCTGCACCAGGTAAGAAACACAGGAAAATATCACACATGTCTGAACGTCAACTCACAAATTTTAGATCGGCAGAGACGACAAACTGCGTCCTCTTTGCCGCGAACGAGCACATATTGTTGTGTTTTGGTCCGCAGCATGAAAGTGAAAGTAAAAACTATCAGCGCTTCAATCGGTTTGCTAAATAACTTGAACATAAAATGCGGTTATAAGTACGATAGCTATTTTTATGAGCATTTGCATCGTAAAAGTTTAAGTGCTAATGCTAAATTACTACACGCACCTGAACGTGTCTTAGCCTCAACTCACACATAATCGATTCTTTAACATTCTGCAGACTGGGACAAAGAGCGGTCTGAGAGCTAGCACACCCTGAGTTTTCTGTACGTTTAAAGATTGTGAGTGCGTATGCCCCAAGCCTGGAAAATGTAGCAGATGTGGATGGATGAAAATCTGGCATGAAATGACAGAATAAAATAGAATGACTTTTTGTTATTTTAATTTAGTACATTACACTTTTTTCATGTCATTTGTGTAAGTATTTGTTTTAGTTTTTTTGTATTCTAATGCTCCAGCTAGGTACTCACCAAGATCCGATCTGGAGATGGGTCCGCGCTATGGTCACTCACTGCTCGTCACACGTTGTCCAACAGCATCAGTTGACGTCCGGGTCAAATGCAGAAGACAACGTTATCTAAGGGAACAATAAATATATATAAATACTGTTCATAATGGCTGCAGCTTTTTAAACACATTATCAGCCAAATACAGGTTGAAATATGGGGAGTGAAGGCTTTTAAATAGAGAATGACGAAAATCAGAAATTGTTTATTCTTTTTGTCATGTTAATTCTTTGTATATTTTTTTTATTTTTCATTTTTTTTAACCTTTATTTAACCAGGGAAATTCCACTGATATAACTAATCTCTTTTTGAAGGGAGCCCTGGCCAAAACAGCAGCACTGATTGGTCATAACATCAATACACATTTGGACAGTCGCATAAAAAGTTCCCTCAACCAGTGATTCTCAACCTTTTCAGCCATGACCCCCAAAATAACAATTGACATTCACGACCCCCGAACACAATAAATAGGCGACACGCAAAGTGATAAACTAGGCTTATGTCTAATATAGAACAATGACTTTGGTAGGCCAACAAATACGAGTCTACATTTACTACTGTGGCAGAGCGGCTAGAGCTTCTGCCTCTCAATAAGGAGATCGTGGGTTCGAATCCCAGACCACCCCAACATCGTGGTTTCGAATTCCGAACCACCCTAACATCACACGTTCTCTCTGGGTGGAGTCTGCATGTCCTCCCCGTGTTACCGTGGGTTCTCTCCGGGTTCTCCGGCTTCCTCCCACCGTCCAAAGACATGACTGTGTAGGTTAATTGAGAACTCTAAATTGTCCCTAGTGAGTGAATGTGAGAGTGAATGGTTGTCTGTCCTTGTCTGTCTCTCTGTGTCAGCCCTGCGACGAGTTGGCCACTGTCCAGGGTGTACCCCGCCTAAGGCCCAAAGTCACTGGGATAGGCTCCAGTCACCCGCGACCCCTAACGGGAATAAGCGGTAGAAAATGAATGAATGAATGAATTTACTACTGTATTACTGTATCAAGGGTGTTGAGCCTTTTTTAAGACGACTAGAACAATTATCAGTATTTCCCCATCATTGAGCAAACCCCGGGTTGAGAGCCACTGCCCTAAAAAACCGTCACAAACCATAGATCTCATTTCCAAACCTTTCAGCATAGATTTAAACTGACTTATCGAAATCAGTTCCTTTAAAAATTACAACGGTCATGTGTTTTAGGGTTCGTTCATACTTGCATAGTCACTACTTCAAAATTGGGACAAAATTTAATTGGACTAGACCAGAACTAAACAAGGACTAGAACAAGACCAAACCAAGTCCACGTTGGAACTAAAATGGACTCAATTTAGCACAAAGAACAACAAAAGTGAACATACCCTTAAGTCTGTATAGTCCAAATAACAATAACAATTATCAAAACTCAACTACGATCGTTTTTCCTCGTCGACTAGTCCCGATTAGTTACCGTTACCGCTTTGCCTTTTCACACCACTACCACTGCTCAGAAAACACAGCTACCCTTTGGCCTCAGAGGTCAGATTTCTTTGCATGTCTTTTCTCCCTTCCAGGCCAAGACTCTAGGATGCTTGAGAGACCAAATCGGGGAGCACATTGATTCGAGTGTGCTGGCCGTGACAAGGTTGTTCTAACAGTCGGAAAGAGCTCTATACAATCTCTTAATCACCAAAGCTGTCAGTCACGGAGGGTCGCTGCTGGCCGCGCGCATGGCTGGGAGCGCCGGACCCACCCAATGATTGATCGGGCCTGATGGCAGCGCACAAATAATTACAAGTCCCTCTCCTGACGTGCGATTCCCGAAAAACACGTTCACGCTTCACAAAGGTAATCCGGAGCGCGGCGTCGGGGAGGGGTCGTGCCATTTCCCATTACCTGGAGACATGCAGGGCCAAAACAACGCAACCGAAGAGAGCGCAGGGGGTTTGGGGTATTTTGGATCAACAGTTTACATCGGGATTAGATTCTAGATTAGTTATTGTTAGTTAGTTATTAGTTACTCATCCATCCAAATTCCTAACTGCAATTTTTCTGACTGAAAGACTGAAGTTAGATTTGTGATTTGTGTGTTCAAGGGAATATTATTATGCTAAATCAACTTTAATGAGCTAATATACAACAGTGTTTCCTCGTCCTAAGTTTACTCAAAGTTGTATTATGCTTGATTCTGGCATGTTTGAGTAATTGTTCTGCAACTGAAACTCAAATGCTCAGAAAATTCCTGTTTTCACCTACCCCGTATCCCCGCCCACATCCCTGTACTTGTGACTATTTGAAAAATTAAGACTCCAAGTGACATGCAGAGTTCTAAAATGGCATGTAATTACTTCAAAAAAAAAAAAGAAAAACATGTCAATGACAATCAGTAGCTTGTTACAGTGAAATGTCACTATGAAGAGGCGGGGCTTATCTGTTCGGCAGTTTTGAACAGGAAGTCAATGAACTTGTTTCTATTACTAAGCTGTTTTAGATCAATGTTGCATTTTACAATAAACAAAATATGAAGTAACATTATAGTTCAATACCATGTCTCCTTTAATCATCACATTCTGTTCAAAATGTTTAAAAAAACTATGCATTTCAGAACAAATGCATTTCAGAAACTTCAGGGTTGGCTGCTTTTATGCAGAATAAGTCAGGCTATTTAAGTTGTTTTTGCAATTTTTTTGCATGTTTGAGTAATCCTGCATTGTCCTAGCTGTAACTTTCCCCTACCCCTTATCTCCGCCCACAGTCCCGTACTTTAATCTGAGGTATTTGAAAAATTAGTGAGTGACAGACAGTGTTCTAAAATGTCACATGGTCACATACAAAATACAAATATGTAAATGTCACTATGAAGAGGCGGTTCTGCAGTTTTGAACAGGAAGTCAATGGACCTGCTTCTATTACTAAGCCCTTTTAGATTAATGTTGCACTTTACAAATCAACAAAGTGTAAAGTAATGTTCAATACTAAATAATAATGTTCAATACTAAGAACACGCAAATAAACGTAATATGTCTCATAATCACAATCAGATTAAAAGTTCAGAAAACATGTATCGCAAATGTTATTTTAATACTTGACAGAAAAATTGCCATTTGATTTGTTTCCCATGCAAACACAATTTTCCCGTACATGCCCATTGTCTATCTGGTTACTACAATGGATAATTACAATATATTTACTTTACTTTTTCATGAGCAAAGTGAAAGCCGCTGAGCAAATGTAAGAACAGGTTACCCAAGAACTTTTAACAAGAGACAAGAGCAGGACATTTCTCAACCCTATTAAAATATTGTGGTGCTATTTGTGTCATGTACATCAACCCACTTTTAATGTCTAAAAACTTTTGTGTTTATGCATTTGTTAAAGTTCTAGCATGGAGGAAATTGGGCGACACGTTCACAAAACAAGAAAACTAGAATAATTTTCAAAAGACACTTTCAACCTTGTTATAATTGTGTTCTTTCATCATTAGCTTACACAGTGTTTTTATTCTGATTGATTCATGCATGTTTGAGTAATACAGTATATTTCTTGTTTTCACCTACCCCCCATCCCCGCCCACGTCCCTGAACTTAGTTGCGGTTATATGAAAGAATAAGACTCCGAGTTACACGCATTTGGTTGAAAAATGTTAACATTCTGCAGAAATAAAAACACATACATTAAAATCTGCTGCTTGTTATGGTGAAATGTCACTTTGAAGGGGTGGGGCTTATCAGTTCTGTAGTTGAAAACAGGAAGTTAAAGGATCTTTTTCTCTTTTTAAGTTGTTTTAGAACAATATCAGATGCATTTAACAAAGAACAAAATTTAAAATGGTGCTCTAGTTATGTTGTTGATTAATATTAAGTATGTGGGAAAAAACAATATATCTCCTTTAATAAAACAATTTACTTGGTCATTAGGGCTGCAAAATGAATCGCATTCAAATTGAAATTTAAATCTATTGTAAAGTACCATAATTTCCTCCACAAATAACAAATCTTATTAGGCAGATTCACATATATGAAAGTACCAAGTATCAAGCCCCTCAATTCCCCAGTCTCTATGTAGTCAGAGGATCCACTCAGTCCCCTTGTTAGCGAAAGTGAGTTTAACTGGCTTTAACATCTGTGTACTATAGAACATTTAAATATTTAATTAGGTGGGTTAGGAAAACAAAAGTCTTTTTTTCTACCTTTTATGCGCTTTAAACCTGTGCAAAAACTTCAAACTAACAATGAAATTTACAATTACACACAATTCTTCACAGTAATTAAAAATGTAGTTACTATTTATTTAGTTAGAATTGTATTTTTGGAGCTGATGTCCAAGTCTTTTCTGTTGTGGATCAGTACAGTTTGTCTCAGAACTGATTAGTGTTGTACTTGTGTCACTAAACAGTTATTGATCTAAAAAAGTCAAGAGAAGGAGCTAAAAAAGTCCCCAAAGTGTGGCCCCAGTCCCTGGTTCCTACTCTGTGTGAACGCGCTTCAAATGGGGACTGGGACTAAAAAAAAGTATTAACTGAGAAAGGTTCCAACAGTGGGAAAACACATATACTGTATAAAACTGTCCAAACATGACTCTTGATCATGATGAGCTGGAACAACCTCCATGGTTACTTCCTATTTGGAGCGCGGCGGCTAGCAGGCTCCAATAGTCCACTGTTCTACGGTCTATGGTTAAAACATACATCACAAATCTAACTGCAATACGTGTCAGAAAAAAATTATGTTATATATTTTTTCACAATTGTGCAATTCTGAATGCACTTGTTAAGGTGAGAAACTGCAGGTGAATAGGAAATATATCAAATATAAACTTCCTCTGTATTTTATTCACATGAATGTAAGAAACAAATGTATTACAGGTTTTTCATCATGTAACGTTTTCATGCAGAAATAAGTCATTTTACTTGTAAAAACAGCCAAAATGTCACATAGGCTATTTGAGACATTTCAATCTGAAAAATGGACAGAACCAGTTTTAAATTTCTTGGTTCATTTTGTACACATATTAGTTAAAAAAATGTGGGGGATGTGGGGATTTTGGATTTCTTATTTAGTTTTTGAGTACACTAGATCTGCCTAAAAATTCTAATTTCGCCTCATTTTTTTTTCTTTAAAACTGAAATAAATCAGGCTTAGAATTAAGTATCAACAACTCCTTCTGTACATTCCGTCAGAATCTTGTCAAGTATACTATTGTACAGTTTGATGTGTGTGTGAGCTACTTTAAGGCTGATCTTCATGTCTTTGGGAGAAAAATTATGAAAACTCAAAGTTGCAATGTCCCAGAGAAATCTATGGATGAAGTGGATTCAGTGAAACAATAAAAGATCTTTAGGAGCAAATTGGACAAGTTTGCTGTTTCCACATGAAAGTCTATATCAGAGCTATTCAACTTTATTTACCGAGGGCCAGAATAAATGTGTCCAAAACGCCATGCTTAACAACATCTGGAGAACTGCCAATCTAGAACTGAACCAGGTCTAAACCAGAACTAAAATAGTTCTAAACCAGAACTAAACCAGGTCTAAATCAGATCTAAACTGGATCTAAACCAGGGTCTAAACCAGGGTCTAAACCAGGGTCTAAACCAGAACTAAACCAGGTCTAAATTGGATCTAAACTGAATCTAAACCAGGGTGGGTCCGAGACAGGTCTAAACCAGGACTAAACCAGATCTAAACCAGTACTAAACCAGGTCTAAAACAGGACATAACCAGTCTATGTTGAGAGAGTAAGCTGACAAAAATTAAAATTAAAATTGTAAAAAAAAAATAAAGAGTTTTGCCTGCAGTGTCTCTCCTTGTTAACAGAACAGTAAACGTGATTATTTATGTAAAAACGTGTTAAAGTCAATTAACTGATCATGCACCCTTCACCCAATTGACTGCGCGGTCAACTTTGTCCCGTCGCTATTGTCCCGTGTTGTCCAATAGGCGTCAATCTCCCCTTTAGAGCAACAGATTAACGGTGTCCAACACGAGCAAACCACTCCCCACAAATCACGGGGTCATTAAGTTGATTGGCGTCACTATTGTGGAGCTGTCGGGGTCTAAACGCGAAGGAGAATGAGCCGGGCTTTCATCTGAACTGACACACACACACGGAGCAAAAAAAAAAACCTTCTCAAATCAGTGGCATCGCCTCCCCACCGCCCGTATACGTTTGAGAGGAGAAAGTTTCCATGACAGCCTGACACTAGTGGAATTCTGCATGTGTCAAAAGCGCTCCTCTCTTCTGCAAAACTGATCTGAAAATACAAGTGTCAAATGAAAAGAAGGGCCCTACTTTGTGCTGTAATGTGCCGGGGACATGAAAAAAACTTGGCAATTTTAAGGAACGTCAAGCAACAAATGAAAAAAAAAGGAAAAGAAGAAGAAGGTTTGAGATGACGTGAGTTTTATGGGAAGGGACAACATTAACAGCGTGCGTATGTTCCATCGAGTCGTATACAGTGTGTAGTATGATATATGAAAACAACTTTGCATTGAATATTTTAAGAGTAGTACAGAGGAGGAAAGTAACAAAATACAAGAATAAAAGCACTAGGTAACACTTTATAATAACTACACTTATTCATGCCGTAATAAAGCATGAACAAAGACTTACTTCATAGTGAACAAATCGTTTATTAAGGATGATTCAGGTTTAACTAGTTACTAATCCTGATAAGCTATATGTTCTTCATTAATTAAGTCTTTGTTTATGCTAAATAAGGTGCAGTTATTAAAGTGGTACCAAGCACTGCACTTAAAGGTGGTGTACCTGACTTTTTTTTTTGTAAATGAAAGGAAAAAAAAAAGTGTTTACCCCAAATAATAAATTGTAAAAGCAGGACGTTGTGACAAAACAAATGTAACCGCTGCGTCATGTCTCGTCAACCAGGAAACAGGAGCTGAAAGCAGGTCTCTGATTGGCTGTTCTTGGGGCCGTAGCACGAGTTTCACTTTGGCGACGTCACATTATTATCTCCACCTATGTCATATTTACTGCCCATGTTCAACCAGGAAGTAACATCATAAACTTTACATAAACTGTCAAACTGGGGACAAATAGGCAAAATGTTTCATAAAATTTTAAATATAATGATATTCACTATTGTTTAAGTAACAAAATTTCTTCCATCACTGACAAGTGTTGAAGCAGAAAAAAGTGTCACCACAAAATAATATTTCAAACAATGAGTAGTGGTGAGACTAGTAGTAGTAGGCAGTTAGCAGTTTGTTTAGTCTTTTTTGTAAAAGTTAAATAGATACAATACATGCAATGATTTTCTTCATTAACAATGCTAAAATACTTTGTTAAATACTGAGAAAATAAGAATATTCAACTGTAATGTTATGAGTGTTAACTGAACTAGCTGTTTAAGGCAAGCAATAGATCTACCATTATAAGTTTGTACTTGACAATTTTTTCCAGTTATCATTTTTACTTTATTACTACCTCACGGTGCACAGTGAAACCTTTCTGACACCTGCTTGTCCTTGAATGTTTCACAGTTACATGCGAGATCTGTGGAAAGGGAGCTGGCTCAAAGTAAATGTGCACGGCATTAGTATTGAAAGCACAATGACGGCAAAAAGGCTCAGAACGGGTCCGACTGTTCGATGAAAACTAAAATGCCGTCATTTCTGAAGCCGAGAGCAAGACAACCTCGTGAACAGGATTACTGAAAAAAGCGTGAATGAATCTGAGTTGTCTTACTTGCTGACGAAAAACTTGGATGACAGTGTAACTTCTGATAACTCACTCAACTTGCTTAAAATAAAACCTAGGGAGACTCAAATTCTGCTTTAGAAATCTCCACTATATTTTGACGGAGCGGTTGTTTTCGCCCTTAATAAGGCTCCTTCCTGGTGCTGTACATTAGCTGTGGCGTCACTCTGACACAGCCACAACACTATGTAAATGCAGCCAACAGAGTGTAAACAATGTCTGCGCACCTGAAGGCCCTCTCCTGGAATCACCGCCAGCATGATGTCACTAACGAACTCCGGAATAATGAAAAGACAGCGCCACGCAAAGAATAAAAAGGTGAAGTGATCGGGAGCAGAGAGAAGAGAGTGAGAGAAAGCAAGCAATGATTAAATGATCAAAAGCTGGCAGCGCGAGGCTCGTGTCACTGCAGGCACAAGTGAAAGTCGGGTTTCAAGCACAGTGTAATTATAGCTGGGGATGTCAGTTTGACATTAATGCAGCCAGCAGAAATTCCCTAATTGGCCTCAGAGGAGAAAGTGAACCAGAAAATATATTAACATTTTAAAAAAGCATATTTTGCCTAATCCTTTCACTTTCCAACAATATTTGAAGACCAAAAAGCCCCAGGCATGAGAATTTAAATGAGCAATTTTGTTTTTGAAGGAAACGGCCAATGAGACAGAAAATAGACTAAAGGGAAATCATTAGTGTATGAGAGATCTTGACAGGCTCGCCGCGCTGACTGGCTGCCCTGTCACTAGGAGTCTGTGTTCTGCTGCTCGCCGCTATGAGCTAAGCTGATAACATGAAAAGACCCATAAACGTGCAGCCAGGAGTCAAAGCGTATTATCTGCACATTCAAATGCGGAAGAGGGGCGGAAGAGGATGAGGAGGGCAGAGAGCGGGAGGAGAGGGAGAGAGGGGAGGGAGGAGAGAGAGAGAGAGAGAGAGGAAATGAGGAGAGAAGGGAGATGAGTGGACGGTGAAGATAGAGGGAGAGTGAGGAGAGATGAGTGCGTGACGAGGAGAGAGGAAAGAGAGTGGAAGATGTGTGAGTGGAGTGGAGAGGAGAGAGGGAGAAGAAAAAGAAGAGGAGGGAGAGAGGAGAGAAGAGAAAAGAGATAAAGAAGGGAGAAGAGAGAAGAGAAGAGAGAGGGAAGAGGAAAGGGATAACAAGAAAGAAGAGAGAGTGAGGAAAGAGGGAGGAGAGAGTGGAGAGGAATGGGAGAAGAGCAAGATGAGAGGAAAGTTAAGATAGAGGGAGAGTAAGGAGGGATGAGTGTGAGACAAGGAGAAAGGAAAGAGTGGGAGAAGTGTGAGAAGAGAGTGGAGAGGAGAGAGGGACAAGAGAGAGCAGGGAGAGGAGAGAGAGAGCAGGGAGAGGAGAGGAGAGAGAGGAGAAAAGTGAAGGGAGAAGGAGATAGACAAGAGTAGAGAGAGAAGGGAGGAGAGAAAAGAGAGAGGGGGTAGAGAGAGAAAAGAGATCAGAGAAAGGAAAGAGAAGAAAGAAGAGAGAAGGTAGAGGAGGGAGAAGAGAAAGGAGAGGAAAGGAGAAAGGAAAAGAGAGAGGAGTTGAGAGAAGGGAGAATAATATTACATTCTAAATACAGGCTATGTGAGTTCTCCCAAGTTTGCAAACCAACATTCCAGGAGAGGAGAGAGGGGTGAAAGCAGAGGGAGAACTGGAGAAGGGGGGAGGAGAGAGAGGAGAGAGAACACTATTGCATCTTAAATTTATGCGCTCTATGAGTATGCAACCAAACACAAAGCAGGAGAGAAGAGAGGGAAGAAAGTAGAAGGGGAGCCGTGGGAGAGGAGTGAGGAGAGAGGAGTGAAGAGAGAGGAGTGAAGAGAGAGGAGTGAAGAGTGAGGAGAGAGGGGTGAGGAGAGAGGAGAGAGGAGCGAGGAGAGAGTGGTGAGGAGAGAAGGGTGAGGAGAAAGGGGTGAGGACAGTAGTGAGGAGAGAGGAGTGAGGAGAGAGGGGTGAGGAGAGAGGAGTGAGGAGAGAGGGGTGAGGAGAGAAGGGTGAGGAGAGAGGAGTGAGGAGAGAGGGGTGAGGACAGTAGTGAGGAGAGAGGAGTGAGGAGAGAGGATTGAGGAGAGAGGAGAGAGGAGAGAGTGGTGAGGAGAGAATGGTGAGGAGAGAGGGGTGAGGAGAGAGGAGAGAGGGGTGAGGACAGTAGTGAGGAGAGAGTGGTGAGGAGAGAGCGGTGAGGAGAGAGGAGTGAGGAGAGAGGGGTGAGGAGAGAAGGGTGAGGAGAGAGGGGTGAGGACAGTAGTGAGGAGAGAGGAGTGAGGAGAGAGGAGTGAGGAGAGAGGGGTGAGGAGAGAGGAGGAGAGAGTGAGGAGAGAGGAGAGGAGGAGAGGAGGAGAGAGGAGTGAGGAGAGAGGAGTGAGGAGAGAGGGGTGAGGAGAGAAGGGTGAGGAGAGAGGGGTGAGGACAGTAGTGAGGAGAGAGGAGTGAGGAGAGAGTGGTGAGGAGAGAGGGGTGAGGAGAGAGGAGTGAGGAGAGAGGGGTGAGGAGAGAGGGGTGAGGAGAGAGGAGTGAGGAGAGAGGGGTGAGGAGTGAGGAGTGAGGAGTGGGGCTTGTCTCTGGTGAGCACTGCTGGACACATGCTCATGTCTGTAACAGGCCTGTGGCTTTGGCCAAAAGTCACAGCCTCAAGTCCATGAGCTCACACTGGATGTCCCACAAAAGTGCATAAATATAACTTTTTTTCCCATTGAATAAGAAGTTGTTGTTTTTCATTTTATTTTCAAATCAGCTCTTTTTGCCGCATGTGGATTTATCATAAATATACTCAAATGTGTGTATTAACTAAACAACACATGATATTCTGTCCTTATTTGTAGACAGTATATTTCCCACCTGTATTACCACTGATCATACAAACATGGAACTTGCTTTTTAAACTATAATAGTCAGAGAAATCCCTCATTCATCCAGGAGAGATCCAGCACAGGAAAAGTTTCATATGCAGTAAAGCTACTTCAGATTGACTTTTGGGTGAAAGAGGAAACATTGTCCAAATGACGACCTTTGATTCCAATTCCTACGATTAATTAATTATTATTTAGGCAGATCTAGCATTATTAAAAAAAAAAAAAAAAAAAGATTAAATAATAGATACATCATAAAAATGTGCGCTGGCTTGATCTCTGGTATCAAGCCAGCGCACGTTTTTATGGTGGTCACTACCTGTCCATAAACAAGGCCACACCTGGACTCAACTCCTATTGGATGATTGCTACATGGGTGATTGTCTTTTTATTTACAACACAGTACTCAAACCCAAGAGAGTGGATTCTAATTTGTGAAACAGCCATGTAGAAAGACAAATCCTGCTTGTGGAGAAGATGTCAGTGTGTTTGATAAGGGCCAAATCACCAGAGAAAACATCTAAGGAGACTGCAGGAACTACTAACAATTGCTTAAGAACTGTCCAACACATTATTAAAAACGGGAAGGATAATGGGGAACCATCGTCTTGGAGGAAGAACTGTGGTCGGAAAATAATCCTGAATGATAATCGTGATTGGCGGCTAGTTGAATGTTTGACAATATCAAATAGGAGAAAAACGACTGTGTAATCAGGGCTATTTTTAATCCAAAGAATGAGCTCAACTGACAATGTGAATATCCTAAATGACCAGTTTATTTCATCATGGATTGTTTTCTTCTTCCCTGATTCTAACGTGACATTGCCAGGATTCATGGAGCTCACACTGTGACAGAGCGGTTCAGGAGTATGATACATGATTTTCACATGGATTGTCCTCCACAGAGTCCAGATCTTAACACCATTGAGAATCTTTGGGAAGTGGTCAGACTCTCCATCAGCAATACAAGATGAAAAATGAACGCAACACTGGATGGAAATTCATCTTTTGACATCGCAGAAGAAATGTGACTTTTCTTTGGGCCGGGCAGTGTATATTGAACTCACTGTACAATATTGCAGGACCAGAAAAGGTTTGGGTAACTTTCAACATACGGCAACCGACGTCAGCCAACTGAAAATCACATTAAGTCAAATATAGGTCAACAATTTCCTCCATTGTGAGACAAATGAAGCCTTTTTCCCCTTCTCTAATCTTATCAAACACGGCTTACATATGCTACTGTGGCTGGCTATATGCACATACCTAATATTATGGGTGTCTAAGCACAGTCAGGAGATGTTAGCCCGGTCCCGCGGTGATGGAGCGCTGAGCTGAGAATCGCCCGTGGCATCCCTCTGCAGGCCAAGCACACACACACAGACGCTCACACACACACACACACTTGCCCTTTTGAAACAAAGCAGAAAGATATGGCCAGGGGAAGCCAGTCGTCCTGCGCAACAACAAAAAAAAAAGGGGGCAGCTTTATCTCCTCCAGCCATGAAGAGAAAAGGAATGATTGAGGAGACAGAGGGAAGTGCGAACAACACATCTAAGCTTGTGTCTCTTATGCCACAACAAAGAGCATATGATATTCAGATACGCTTTGCAGGCCGGTCAGATATCGCGCTCTTACCCTCAACAGTGCTGCTTAATCAGGCCCTTTGATAAACATTTGACACAAAGCAGTGGGCTTGTGTCGGCGCTGCCTACAGCCCACGGCAAGAGATTGAGCCTGACGAATTTTCATCCACAATTTTGCTGGGTTTTAAACTCCACCTGTCAAAGCGCATGCCAGTCAGAGTGACACGAAGATGGAGGGAATCAGACCGGAGCAAGATCTTGAAGGAATACAAAGAGATACAAGTTTAAGGGCGTATTACAAAAGCACACACACACACACACAGGCGGGCGAGACATGGAGCGTCGAAAGCCAATACAGTTTGTAGCGCTTAGACTTGTGATGATGGTAAGTGATGAGTCAATGGGCGTTTGAGTGGTGAGTAGTGATGTCAGCTCGATACTTAAAGTGCCTATGACAAGTTGGATTACTCATTTAACTAAAATACAGCTAAGATAACTATATTTCAAATGCTGCTCAAATCTTTTCAGATTTTATCCCAGTTTAGGTTTTTTTAGGTTTTTAATTTTACTTCCTGGTTGTAACTGATGACATCACGCTAAGACATTACCAAGAAAACATCCTGTACACTGCACCAAAACTCCTCTAATGTCACAGATTTTTTTTATTTGACAAAGAAAAATACATGTGAACACCTTTATTTTGTTGAATCAATGTTTAAAGGGTCCAAGAAGTAGTTTATTTTGTACAAGTTATGCATAACCTTTGGCTTCCTAGTGTGATCGATTCGTTTACTTCCTGTAGGTTTCAACATATTTTTCAACTTTTCGCCACAAACAGCGACCTGATTGGGGTAAAACTATAATTTATAAGAGGTTTAATACACTGAATAAAGTCAAAATGAGAAAATCATAAAAACTTGTCATATGCACTTAAAAAAAATAAATAATAAAAGTGTACAATGGATTGTCATTTTCAGTTCAAAACAATTTTACTGAATATACACACATATTTAATAGTAAAAAATAATTAGAAATACACCAATATGTTGATTTATAATATTTTAGCTCACGTAGAGTCTGTTCATTGCTGTTCACATGTTTTTCTCCTTCTGACTAAGACACTGCTGGGCTAAGTCACAACTGCACACTATATACCCCACCAAATCTCATGACCCTGACCTGTCGACCCACATGCAACTCAGCTGCCTGGAGGAACTCTCTGTACATTAGATGAGCCACCTTCCTTCTGCTGAGTGCTTCTGGCTCCACAGTCCAAATGGATACGTGTCAGTCCTGGACCATCTCTTCACTTCACTGTGGTTCTCACTGAGGTTTCAAGTTTTTCACATAGCGTTCTTGTAGTTTTTCCTTGCCCAGAAGGAGGGTTAAAGACAAGGGATGCTATTCTATTATTGACTAATGACTGTTTCATTGTCACTCTCTGAGGCAACTGCTGTTATGATTTTGGGCAAAACAAAAATAAATTGAATTGAAACCGAACTGAAGTAATATAGTGTGTTCCATGGCTGATGGAGCTCAGAATCCAGAATCCAGAGCTACTAACGGCCGATAGCTTCAGAATTTTGGGCCGTTTTTTATGACAGATTTTGAGACGTTTCCCCAAAATATATGATAACAAAAGTTTTTAAATAAACGCTGGCTGATGGTATGGTTTAACTGACTTAACGACTGATGGAATAACCTTATTTGAATATTTTAGAGCGAAGAAGAAACTGTACAAAAACAACTCTTATGTGTTTGCGGTGAAATAGGGTTGCGGATAGTTTGTTAGTTTGTTCAATTTTCGTTTTCAAATCATAATTTTGGTAAAATGATCATAATCGGCCCTACATATTGGCCCAGCTTTTTACCTTTGGTCAATACTTTAGCCCAGCCTGTTTCTTAGCCATTATTTGGTGGCATCCGTAATATGCATCTTGTATATGATCATGATGATATTCAACTGTAAGACAAACGTAGGTTTCAGGAGAGAAACCTTGTTTACATGTTTACAGTGATTGTTACGTAGTTTTCGACCAGAATTCAGTGGACTTGCTTCTTTTTAGATCAATTTTAGATGGAAGATTTGTCCCACAATGGAGAAATTCCAATGTTGCAATAAACAATTAAAGAACAGCAAGTGACTAGAAACATGCCATTAAAATAACCCAAAATAGACTTAAAACTAACAAAGACTAAGAAAAATAAAAGGCAGCAAAACTATTAGGTACAATATGTGGCTAAGTGTACAATGCAGCATATGGACAATATTAAATAGCAGGGAAAGTAACTTGAGTGAATTGTGCCATAAATAATTCACATTACTACAGTATTGCACATATTACTACAAGTGGATGACACATGTACATTGTACAGTCTGACAGCAGCAGAAAGGAAAGACCTCCGATTTAAAATAATGATCTACAGCCGTCAATATAGCAGGGAAAAGGATAATATATCTTGTTTGAAAGTTTAAGTTTTCAAAAATCCAATTTAGTCTTTTAAAGTCTGACCCCTGCTCCAAATCACATGCAACAGAATTGGTCATAGATCTTATTTATCGTTGACATTTTTCCAATATCTTGAAACTACTAATGGAAAGCATTAAAAGGACTTATAGTTTGGACCAAAACATGACCTTTTTTATTGAGCACTATCCTAAATAAGGACGCCAGTAATTAAGTGCCAATCTTACAACACTTACAATTCTATATGTTTTTCTGGTACCACTTTATAATAATTACACCTTATATTGCCTTAACAAAGCATTAACAAAGACTTAATTCATCATGAACAAATAGTTTATAAAGCATGACTCAGGATTAGTAACTTAATTAAGGTTAGGGTTAGGGTTGGGGTTAGGAATTAGGGTTAGGGTTTAGGGTTAGGTTTAGGGGTTAGGCGTTAGGGTTAGGGTTAAGGTTAGGGGAGTATTAGTTAAGTAGTTACTAATCCTGAATCATTCTTAAACTATTTGTTAACTATTAATTAAGCCTTTGTTCATGCTTTATTAAGGCACTAATACGTGTAGTTACTATAAAGTGTTACCGTTTTTGTCATTTACATTAAGACAGTGTGCCATTTTAACATGAAAGATGTGAAAACTAGTGCTCAAATCAATCTTTTGATGACTTTCTATGTTGTAGTAAATGTTAATGCTACTTTCATGACCATGTTGTGTATCTCAATTCTTTCGCTCAAATCTCTTGTGTCAGGTGTAAATTGACATGTGTATTATAAAACATATGGAATTTGAACAGTTTTTTCTTTAAGCAAAAAGTCCAACACCTTTCTTCATCATCGCTGCACACCGACCAAGTCCGCACACTTCTCATCCGTCATTTACCTCCGATGTATAACTAGAGGAAACCGCAAACTACTGCCCGTTTGACCCTGCAGCAGCACCAACGTTATCCGTCTCAGGTCACCGAGGTCAACACCTTCTTTTCGGAGCCTAGAGCGCGGAGCGAGAAGTAAGACTCCTCAGAAAAAAACAAAAAAAAAACCCATGTAGAGGGATCCAACATGGCCTGAGAGCGTTCAACAGCGCTCCCCGGAGAACGATAGGCGAAAACGGCAACGGCAACAACGTTCTAAAGCAGCGAATTTAAATGCAAGAAGTGATTATCTATTCATTAACTCCGATAATTGAGGTGAAGAGTGCTAGTTACAAGACTGGCGTGCAAGTGTTTGGCCCTCTGGTGCAGGTATACGCTGTAATAAGGTAAGCATTGCAGCATATAGAGCAAGTCTACGGGCATCAATGCTAGGAATAAATGATATGACCTCTGGCTACGCTACGGCCTTCAAATCTAAATCCCTACCTGACCAGCAAGAATCCCCCCCTATTTATCTCCCCTTTCCTGCATACCAACTACGCGGCGCACCAATCTCCGGCAATCCTTTTTGATTCTTTTCAATCAGCTTCAAGGACTGTAAACAATTGGGCGGCGGGGAAAGAAATGGCGCGAGGAAATCTAGCTCGGCTCAATTAGGGATGTGCCCCGAAGCCTGCCGCGGCCCTGAGAGAGTCCGAGCTATAATTAGAAGAGGATGGTAAACCCGTAGACATTATTGATGATCTGACGCCGCCTTGCACCTCGGCGTGTTAGCATTTCCCGAGCATGTCAGGAGGGCTACTGTCTCTGGGAGTATATGAAGCAGCAGGGGGCCGGAAAGATGGGATAAAACCGGTACGTATTATGGCCGCAAAGTGGGAGAGAGAGAAAAGGGGATAGACGCGCAGACACGCCGGGCTCTCGGCTCGGTCGTCGTTCACCTGATGGGAACACGAAACGCCAAGGCTGTTCCACCGGCTCATCAATACAGCGCGGCTCTTTTGTCAGTAATTTGCAATAAGTGTCCACGCCACATCTTAAGGGACCGCTGGAAGATCATTACCGGCTGAGGCCCTGCTCTGCTACTAATTGGCAGCGTTGGGCCTTATCAAGTGGAGATTTTCCGGGACCTTTTGACAGATCGCAATTCGAAAATCATTGTTCGCTTGTCAATTTAAGAGAGCTGTTAAAAGAGCTTATTTTAATTTTAATTGGAACTTTCCCGCTGCCTTCGTGGGCAGCCGAGAGCGTCGAAAATGAGCTGGCGTTGGGTCCTCGTAGGGAAAATATGTTCGCAGGTCAAATTGATGGGGTAAACCGCTCTGACCGCGAGAATAAAGACGAGACGCATTTAGTTTACAGAAAATCTTCAGCTTTCTACAGGGACGAAATCATCAACATCAAATAAGTGGGAATGTGGGTTTGCGAAAGCTCCCAATTAAGAAAAAGCGCATCCACTTAAGATGTTTGTTGGCGAGGCGTTCGGGGAGCAGCTATCGATCAGTCGAGGTAAAGTGGAGATACGCCAACATATTTATGTGCCGTACTCTTCCCGGTGACCCTGAACTCGACACACACCGCTGGCTTTAATCAGGTCTCGCTAGGTATTCAGGTATGCAGCCGGAGCACAGGGGAGGACTGCTAAGGCTGCCATATACTACAGGGGAGCGCTGTCCAATTAGCCACTCTGATGGACAGTGGAGTGATTACAAGTTTTACATACAGCGTGTAGTAGTCAGCTGTAAAAGAACAAGGTACTAGTCGTTAGTTCCATTATTGTATACTATGTTGGACTGATAATCTATCTATATCTATACGTGTAAGAGTATTCAATCCCAATGTCTGATTTTAGAGGTGCGTTTTTGTCCGAAAGTTCAAAATTCTTACACGTTTCCAAATGTATAACACTTTACAAGAAAAAAATATAACACTTCTTAATAACTACACATGAGCAAAGACTTAATTTATGATGAATAGTTTATCAGGAATGATTCTTGCTTAGTAACTTCTTAATACTCTGCTTCTTTAAGTAGCCTGAATCATTCTACATAAACTATTCAATGAATGAATTAAGTATTTGCTCATGCTTTATTAAGGCTAATTAAGGTGTAGTTTTTATAAAGTAGTGCCGAGATATTTAGTTTTAAAATGAATTTGTCTACTATTGCTCGTTCCCATTAGGGGTTTCAACATCCTGGACAGGGGCCAGCTTGGTACCACAGGAAGGATATGCAGACTCCACTAACCCTAACCTTAATCACTGAGCCGACAGACTTGCCAAAATAAAGCTAGCGCACATAAGCATCAGTGGTTTCTTGTTTATTGATAACCAGCACTCGCGTTAAGTTACAAAATATTAAATTTACCGTCCATAATGCAGCTAACATTATCCAAAAGTGTTGGAGAGAAGTGAAATTAAAGCAGAAAAAGGTGATGATGAACCAGTTAGTTGTGTCTTGTTTACCGCAGCTTCACTCACGTCTCACATCGCCACAATAACGTGTTTTTGCAAATCGCTGACATAAATAGGGCTGTGTTACGGGAGAATTGCCGTTGTGGATTTCTTTAAAACAAGTTAAATAATAAAAATGCAGAGAGAATGAGTCTGATCAATGAGTTGTTTATTCACTGGTACCAGAGTGAATAACGTCTGTCCCTTTACAGAGTAATCTCTCCCTGCACGACGCGTACAACACATTCAGAGTATAAGCGCTTTATACTCAGAGATAACACATCATGAGGACACAACATACAATAATAGTCAAAGCATAGTACATGAAAACAAGGAGGAAGGTTAACTTATGACATAGATGACATTTATCTAAATAAGCGAACTGGGTCAGATGGGCTCCGGCCAGGCGGAACAAACACCAGATACGACTAAGTTAAAGTTAAAGTTAACCTTAGCAATGTAGAATGAGTGAAACCCCAATTTCGGCTATTACAGTCCACCCCATGTCACAGATAAAAGCATTTTACTGTTACACCCAAAAATCTGTAATAGAATACATCATTAGAATAACATATCTTTATTCATTCATTTGTCAAACAATCAAGTTAATCAACCTGTAGTCAAAACTTAAAAACACCTAAATGTAAAGATGCCTTCGAACAAACATGTTGAAAACAACCCGGGCCTAATGGTTCAGTTCAGTCCAAGTCCAGGTCAAATTCACTAGACAAGTCCCAGTTAACTGTCAGGCTCATGGCCTCTGCTCGGTTCTGCAGAAACAAAAACTGGGAAGAAACTAGATTATTCACCATTCTAAGAATGCAGGGAACAAGACAGGAAACTAAGATAAAGAAGAATGCAATATTTATCAACAACTCTTTCCAGGATGAGAGAAACCAATCGAGAGTGAACAGCGACTAGCCCTTCGCAGTCTCACCCTCCATCAGGTCTCGTAATTTAGTGAGATTAGCTATGCCCGTGCTATCGCCACCCCCTTTATCATTAGCAGGTCTGTAGGTCCAACAGGTGCTCCCCAAGGTCTGACAGACCCCTCCTTGGCTAGTGATTATCTGATCTAACACCAGGCGATTTTGAGGAGCCACAGAGCGTAAGGCATGTTAACTCCTCCCTCGTAGAGGCTAAAACAGAGAGAGTGTTATTAACAAATGATGAGAACACTTAACTGAGAGTTTAAACCCTTAACATTAACTTGCCTATCCCCCATGCTGGGGAATAGGGCCAGCATGACCTTTTGACCTGAAGTCCAGAGGTTGTGGTCGTCTGGCACAACAGATCCCCAAATCAGGTCATGTGGAGCCAATTTGCGTTCTAAGTCTGTGATCAGAGTGTGGGTGTGGAAATATGATGTATGAATGCTCCCAGGGGACCACGGCCGCACATCCAGCCCAACCCACCGGAAGACATCCACACATCTGATATCCACACAGAAAAACATATTCACAGAACAATAAATGTCAGCAACAAATTAAAAAAACTTAGAACCGGGCTTGATGTGAACCGGCCCAAATTAAGGTTCACGACCGGCATTGTCGGGAACTTTAAACCAGGGTCCAATGTGTGGCAAGATTCTATGCTGCTGCTGTAGCTATGGGCAAACATGTGCACAGATGACGATCAGATCAATTATGACTCTTTACATATTGATACCAGTAATCTAAAGTGTGGACAGTTGAGTGGTTGTAAGACTTAGTCAATGCTTCTAACCAGGCCGTCTCGTCAGAAGTCAGACTACAGGTGCTTTGTTTTACGCCATGTTTATTTGAGTAAATGAAACCAGGCATCAAACTTAACCATATTATCAAAATTGTCAGAAATAAGGCACACATGAAAATCTAAATCTGGAGATTCAATTCCTTCACCATAAGCTCACCCTGGTCCTCCAGCAGTGGGTTGCTTACTCTCTGACGTCTCTCCTCCCCCCTTCCAGGGGAAGAGCAGATGTGGTTCCAGCGGTGGGAGCTGTCTCCCCACACGCTCCGTGCGGCTCAGGAAGTTGTTTTGTTTCGTGAGCGTTGGGTCCATTGCCACAGTGTGAAGCATGGATCCATGTGCCCCCTCGGCTGTCCCACAGCGATGTCGGGTGTCAATCAGCGTTGCCTCCTATGTTCAAAACCAGGTCTAGCTCCAGCTCTGCAGCTTCAGCCGTGTTTTGACCTGAACAGAAACAAAAACAAAGTGCACTCCCCCCTTTTTTTTTTTTCCTGTGAGTGCCGCTAGTTAAATTTGCCCTCCCTTTCCCAAAAGGAGAAAATAATATAAAACAAAGGAATGAACAGAAAGGTGGACCTGATGGGCCGGCCGAAAAGAACAAACAGATGATGTGACACCGGGCCAACCCTGTACAGGGCCGTAGGAGCCAGTGCCAACACCACTACCAACCTAAGGACAAACCCATCCCCAGCTAAATCTGAGCAAAATAAAAGCGCGTGACTACCGTCCCCACCATTTCAAACAAAAGCTAAGTTGGCCTGAGTGTGGCTGGGCAGAGCCATAAGTGCACCAGCTACAGGCGACTTAATTAAAGGCTCAGAGCAGACGAACTAAACACAAAACTTAATTCATATCAATAGACCAAATATGGAAAATGTGCGTTAAAAAAACCTTCTCTTGTCTAATTTTCTCTTTTCCTATTACTATTCTTTTAACAATATTTTATTTTAAATATTAATTGCCACACTCATACCTTAGTATTATAATTCGATTTATATATATATTATTTCAATGGGCCTTTTCTGAATCAAATTCAAATCAAAGATCACATATGAATGTCTTTAATATCTTTAATGAAAATATATATATTCTGAAATTTTGTCTAATTATATCATAGCCTTTTTTGAAAAACAAAACAAAAAACAAAACATACATTTTCATCTTCTGCCAAGATACCTGTGGAGGAATAATTTCATGAATTACAATCAACCAGCTTCGACTGGTTTATCTTCTTGGTCCATAGTTGTTTCTGGTAAATAGGAAACATCACAAATAACACACAGATTGTTACACCAGCCCCTGTTTCGGGCTCAGGCCCGTCGTGCATCAAAATGCCACCTTTGCTGTGTCAGTCTCTGCAAAAAAAAATTATCATTACCAACCTGAGAAGAAAAATAATCAAATTAGACACACATTTAAAGTATTAATTTATAATTGTTTGTTCCACTGTACACACAGATCCACTCTGGATATATGTGCTCCTTTGGGTCATCTGCTGAAACCTGTAAATTTGAGATTAAAATAACCTTTGTCTTAGTTATGCCAAAAGAAATCTATAAAAACTTCAGAAAATGCGTAAGTCCATAATCAAAGCAAAGTAGAAAGTGGTTAATTCATTCATACACATTCACACAAACAGACGTTAGTGAAGCTTCTTTAGTCCAAGAGCTTTACTCGTCAAGTCCAAAAATGTCACATGTTTATAGTTTGAGTTGTGCACAACCTTTAAAATGACGTCATATTAAAACACATTTTTGTGACTGTGTGGGTACAGGAAGTGTCCTGTCTGTGATCACATTCCCCAGAACATAGACCATGTTTCAAAATCAAAATTGTTAGTTCTCTCTTGTTGCAACAAGTGTAATAAATCCTTTAGACTTGATGACTGTTCATCAAACCTACTCTCACTCTGTAATAATCTACGGAGCTCTCCATAATTAAGTTTACGCCAATTGAGTTTTCCTAGTTTGTTATCATTTTGATATTGCTTTTTGTTATAGACACGCTGTTGAGTTTATTGGTTCATTTTTCCCTATTTGTTTGTCCCCCAATTATTTATTTTTTAAAATTCAACACCACCAATGTCCACATCTATAACTGACCTGTGTATGTTTTTTACGTCACCTGGTTTTGGGTGATACTCCTTGCAGTTTTCAATTGTGTCCTTTGCGTCAGCCGAACCGTTCGCGATGTCCTCCCGCTGCTCCTTGACCTCCTCATCCCCTCCGTCTGCCCCGCCCTCTGAGCCGCTGTGACCTGGAGCTTCTCCATCCACATTTGATCTCTGTCGCTGTGTGGCACCTCAGTTTTCTCTGCAAAAGTCTCAGAAGGAACACAAAAATCACCATCATGCGCTAAAGCACCAACCACACAGAAAACACTTTGGGATCTGCAATCTTAGTTTGAACTAAATAAATATATGAAATGACCTGGAGGGCCTGGTAAACAATGCCATTTAATGTTTTATTTTTGCAAATAATTTTTGAAAGAGGGTGTTCCTACCTCTTTTACAAGTTATAGATTGACTTTTAACAATTAAAGTAAAGGCATTAATTTATTTGGGATGTCTTATTTTAAAACCATGTCCTCATCTTTGTTTCTTATTCAGCATTTGGCAGATCTCAATTTCTTTTATCTATTTATTTGTTTTAATTAATTAAGCTATTTAATCATCTAAAATGTTAAATTTGCTTATGTGAAATATATTCCAAGAGCTTGCATGAATTTTGTAAAATTCAAACGACTCTAGAACATGTAATAAGTTTAAATACTATTTAGGTAAACCAGCTCCATGGCTGGCCGTACTTAAGATTTAAGCTTTAAATAATCAGTACTTCCCGTTGTGGCCTCAGCCGGGTCCAGTCGATGGTCAGAGAGCGGAGGCAGAGCAGGCGGTGAAAAGGAACGGGGTCAAGGATCGACAGCAGGAGCCTGTACAGGAAATAAGAGCGCTCACACAAGAAAATATTAGTTGTGCATGCAATGGTAACATAATTGTAAATTTACTATGTCTCTTTTTTCAATACTTTAAATACTCCAATGTCAGTATTGTGTTTGAATCTGCTGTGATGACCTCTCTCACAGCTGCCACCTTTATCTCTGTTTTGTCTGTGGCCTGTGAGGAGTCAGGTTTTTTCTAGTTCACAGGCACATGACTAAAACTGGCCAGGACCTCAGAGTCCCGTGAAGGAAAAAAAAAAAGAAAACAGTATCAACCTAATTCTTGCAATCAAAATGTTATGTTAGACAATTTGGAACCTCCAAAATGTAAATTTGGGGAGGTTTTAACTCTTTCGAAAACATCAAATCCATTAAAATTTCCATAAAACCACTGTTTGTTACAGGGGAAAAAAAAAGATGAGCTCATTTCAACCAAAAATTCAAAATCGAAAAACAGGAGCAAAACCAGATCCTATTAAAGTCCTGCAGGGTTTCCGCCTAAACTTCTTGTCAAAACAAAATGTGCGCAAAAAAAAAATCTTGGCCATAAAAAAAAACCTACTCAAACAAACCAAACAATATTCAGTTGCAAAACAAAGCTCTATATTTCTCTTTTAATATAGCTATTTATTTCTTCTTAGATGTAGCTCTATATTCATTATGTCACTCAGTCTAAGCTGTAAGCAGGTTTGAACTGCGTTTATACGGAGACCAAAAACTTTTACGATAAGACGATCAGACATATCAAAATGCATCGTGTGAATCAGTGCAAAGCATTTCTTCATTGCGAGAGCATGTGCTGTGTATGTGCTGCTGATGACGTGACTGATTTTCAGGAAATGCATTCTCCATTAAAAAGGCTTTTAAAGTTCTAATGCTGTGTGATGTTACCTCTCCTTTTTGTCTGTCTGCTGCACGGCCGGGCTCTGCTCCACCACTGCTGCTGTCAGAGGGTCACGCTGAAGGCCCAGACTCTGCTCAGTGTCCTCTTCACTGCCTTTAAGCAGTAACTTCAGATGTTTATCTTCTCCCACGTCCATGCCCTGCAGGAGCATCTCCACAGTTAGGTCCATATTGTGTGAAATTTCGCAAAGTACGAATCAAAACTCCATAGTTTCAGATCCATAGTGGTTTTGTTTTGGCCGATTCTCCTTTGCCAGCTTTGTTTTCTTTGGGTCCTGATAGTGGCTTTGTAAACAATGTCTCTCAGATGTGACTTTCTCAGCAACTTTCTTTTGCAACATCAGTCATTGTCTTTGAACTAAATCTTCTTTGAGGTGGCACTCATCCACCCGTGTTAGCTTTATTGTCCAATATGCAATGATTTGTTTGGGCGATGTCATTGAGATAATGGCAGTCCGTTTCATTTGTGCCCAGCTTAGTGCAGCTTGTAGCCCAAGAGGGCATCTGGGTCGTTGGTGGAGGAGTGGTGTGGCAATGGTGTGGGTCTGATTAAGCTTGATCTTCTCCAGAGTCCGGTCCACAGGGTCTGGTCCACAAGGCTGGACAGAGCGTGTTGACCCTCGTGCAGTGGTTTGGAGCCCGGCGCTCGCAGCAGTCAGAGGGAGGTTGTAACAGAAACAAAAAAACAAAGATAATGAGTGACGTGTGAGTGCAAATGTGTGCAGAGTAATTCTTTACTGTTGCTTAATTTCTATTCCTTCAATTTAAAAAAAAAAAAATATATATATATATTATTATTTTCTCTTTTCAGGTCTCCTTCTTTAACGTTATCAATGTTTACGTTATAATAAGTCTTTTAACTTTAATTTGCTTTAATTTTTCTTAGAAATCAGTGCTCAGTGATCCTTCTTCAGGAAAGCTATATTTCTTGGACCACACAGTTAATACTTAAATCCATTCCTTGCCGTGTTTGTCTGTCATGGCCTGGATTAAAGGGCTTGTAGGGGCCTCCTCCACCACTGACTGGTTTGATCCCATTTTATCTCCCAGATATTTTATCTCCCAGATATTTAATATCTCCCAGATTTCTTATCTCCCAGATAAAATGGTAGTGCGCACCTTTCACCGCTACGCGTCTGCGTAGCGTGTATCTTTTAAGACGTTTTACCTCCGTCCCGAAAACTCCCCAAGAGCTTTCTCCACTTTTCCTAAGCTGGGCTCTTTTAAATTCCCAGGTTAATGTGTCACTTAATAACAATATTAGTGTATTCAATTCAATAAATTAAGTACTCTGAGGTATTTTTAGCCTGCTTTGGCTAAAAACTCTTTTAAAGGTTCCCCGAAGAGATCTATGCTCACTTATCTTCCCTTTAAAGGCCAAAGGTCTTGCAATAGATTATACTCTTAACCCAACCTCTCGTTTTCTTTAAGATGTGACACAAACTTAAACAGAGCTCACTCTTAAATCAAGATTTCTTGCTCAGTTAAGTGGAAAAAGTGAGCCAGACTCACTTTCAGCGTCTGGACTTCCCGACAGCCTGACCCCTAAGGTCTACCTGTCCAGTCTGGTCCAAGGAGGATTCCTACCCCTTCAGATATTTAATCAAATATATTTAGCAGAGCTATCTCCAGCAATCGGCAGACAAACAGAAGGAATGCTTTAGTAACTATTTAGTATTACTCCTAGAAGTTTTCAAGTTGCAATTAATTTTAAAATCAAACTAAATTTCCCCCTTTACTTTTATTAGATTGTAATAGGACAATTTTAGGGCTCTAAACGCCTATACAACTAATAAAAACTTAAAGATGCAGACTCACTCACCACAACAAAGTAGGATGTTTGGTTCGGAAACCTTGCGCCGGTGGTCCTCGTCCCCGTGAGACAGCCCTCCGTCTCAGAAAGCAGATGAGGTTAGAGGCTGGAAGATCCAGGTGGCCTGACGCTGACTCACGCCGGGAGAGAACCCAGACCGGGCGAAGGCCGCTGTTCGTTGACGCCAACTGTTACGGGAGAATTGCCGTTGTGGATTTCTTTAAAACAAGTTAAATAATAAAAATGCAGAGAGAATGAGTCTGATCAATGAGTTGTTTATTCACTGGTACCAGAGTGAATAACGTCTGTCCCTTTACAGAGTAATCTCTCCCTGCACGACGCGTACAACACATTCAGAGTATAAGCGCTTTATACTCAGAGATAACACATCATGAGGACACAACATACAATAATAGTCAAAGCATAGTACATGAAAACAAGGAGGAAGGTTAACTTATGACATAGATGACATTTATCTAAATAAGCGAACTGGGTCAGATGGGCTCCGGCCAGGCGGAACAAACACCAGATACGACTAAGTTAAAGTTAAAGTTAACCTTAGCAATGTAGAATGAGTGAAACCCCAATTTCGGCTATTACAGCTGTCATTAACAACTATTTTAGTTTAGCTGACTAGTCAACGATTATTTCTATTGGATAATTACACTTTTAAAATACATTATCAGCCAAATAAAGGTTGAAATATGGTGACTGAAGGCTTCTAGATAGAAAAAATATGAAGAAAGTGTATTTAGTGTATTTTTGTGGAAAATCAGCAAAAATCTATTTGATGTATCAATGTCACAGCCTTTGTTATAAAAGGTCTTTAGACTAGTATTTCAGTTAGTGCTTAGTCGATTATCAATTTTTACAGTCGATTATTTTTTATAGTTGACTAGTCACGATTAGTCGATTAATCGTTGCAGCCCACTTATGAAGAAAAGTACAATTCAGGTACATTCAGGTGGATTTGATTTATTAAGAATACGTGTTATGTTTGGTTGACGTAAGCTGCGAGCCAGGCCCTTGCCATAGAATTACAAACTGCCATTACCAGTGGCGGCCTGAGACGCTCCGAAGTGCACCAGTCTGGGGGACCCGGGCCAGTTGAAACGTGGCTTAAGTGTCCTTTCCTATAGATTATCGGTGGGTGAGATGTTCAGTGATCCTATTGGTCCAATCTTCAAGAATCTTGAAGTGAAACACAAGTGGATTTAACAAATCACAAAAGAGCTTTAATTATATCTAAATGCAATACTAAGTTTATGTGCACAAGTCCAGATAAACATTGAAATCAGGACCTAAAATTGAATTGTTATTATATTCTATTATTATCATCTGTGTTGTTTTGTATCCATATCTCACCTCTACAATTGCTTATAATATCTTGCGTCTGACAGCCTTGAATTGATGCCTTTTTTATGTCAAATTCCTAAACACACCAGCCATAAATATCCTTCGATGTAAAAACATGGAAGGTGAGCAATGTTCAACAGCAAGCCGCATTTTCCCCTTTCACTTCTCTGAGTAAATAGAGCTGTCGTCGGATAATAAACCCGGCATTAATGTTAATTCTCTCCTCCACTGCGCGCCGAATTAGAGGCTTAGAGCAGGAGAGCAATACTGTTCAGAGGCTAATAAGTGTCTAATTAAGGACGAGACAGGAGCGAAATTGCCGAGGTATAAAGATCTTTTTCTCTCTCTTTTTTTTCTTTTCTTCCCCCTTTAGCCGTGTATGTGGGAGCGAGCGCGGTGTTTGCCGGCTGTTTTACTCGCTGTCAGGGAAGATTTGACGCGCCGAGCCATCCGAGCATGCTTACGAGGGGATTCATTTGACCTCATTATATGTCAATAAAAAGGAAGGAAGCTGGTTCGCTAAATACCGCGACGCTGCCTGTTATAGTCTTACGCCAGATCGTGAAGCGCCTGTATATGCGCGTGCGAGAAAAATATGGTTTAGCAAATGTCTGGTGAGCCGAGAGAGAGGAGATAGTCGTAATTGGGGGGTAGAGTTGGGGATGGGGTAGTTTTAGGGGGGCGAGTTTGAACCCTGAGTAGCCAGGGGGGGATTCTGACAAGCGAAAAGAAAAGCAGCTCTACGCGACGCCGTGTTTAAGAGCGAGCCAAGAAAAAAAAAAAAAGATTTATGCTTTTAATTAACGGCAATTAAACCGTGCCTGTTGGGCTGGCCTGTGGCAATTGTTCTGAGTAAAAAGGAGGGCGAGTCACTGACAAGCATTTGAATCCACTAAGTTCTACCAGGGGAGCTGACACTGCAGGCATCCGACCTAAACTAAATCAATAAAAGAATTTAAACTTTTATAAATCGCATTTTTTTTTTGACAAGTATCAGATAGCGCTGGGCTTTGATATCGCCGAAACAATTCCTCGGAGGTGACGCAAACGAGGCGAGGCGCGCTTTAGAGATCTAAACAATCAAAGGGTCCCGTTAGCGCGCGTTGCTGTCAAATGCGCCGCTGCTATTAATTACCGACAAATTAACGTGACTCTCTCGCTCCAACCTCGGCTGATTGGAATGGTAATCAAGCTGGGCCGGGCGCGGGGGGGGGGGGGGGACATATGCAACCCTGCCAAAAATAATAAGGACGCGAACCAACAAACGGCGCCGCTCCGTGCTCGTGTTTACAAGCCCAAAATGCTTGTTGCTTATTTTAACCCGCAGCCACACACAAACACACGCGCGCAGATGCATATACAAGCGGGATGATGCTGCTTGCGTTGCTTGATCATTCGCTATCGTATGTGCCGAGATATACAAGGTGAGCGTCTATTGATTTTTCATTGAACCGCTGACAGACATAAACAGACTAACAGGTTTTAAGGTTCCCACTCGTTTCTCAAGAGCGTTTTCAAGGCGGGAGATACTTGTTGTAATGATGAGGTGGGGGCAAAACAAGCAGTGAAACAAAACAAAATGACACTTAACGGGATCAGAATAGTAGTAAAAAGTGCCTAAACAACTCGAGGATTTATGTAAACAACACTTTGGATGTAGCTGAAGGTATCAAAAAGAGCATGATACAGTATTGTACCAAAACAACTCGAAATATAACTACGTATTGCAACCAAATGGAAGATAAATTCTAGCAAAACAATATAAGGTACTGAGACAACTCAACAGACTATTAAAACAATATATACTGCTTGCACTCAAAGCACAGGCACGAGTTAAATCAAAGTGAGAAGGTAAGCAGGAACAGAAACAGGATATTTTTCCATCCTCTTTCTGTCAGAGAGTGAAAGATGAACACAGTAGAAAAATAAAGTACTTTACCTCCCAAATACTATTACTCAAGAATAATTGAGGTACTATTTCTTTACTATTACTACTTTTGATTTGGAGGTAAGTAAGTAAGCAAGCAAATAAAAGCTTTACTTGTCATTCAACACAAAAACTGCTTAAGAGTAGATTGTCCAAATCGGAGCACAGACACATGGTGACTGTGCAACCTCTGCACATTCAGGGTCCAGTCCTGGGATCAAATTCAGGGCCTTCTTGTTGTGAGGGAGAGATCTAACCACTCAGCCATCATTTGAGTATTGCATCAAGTGGGATCCACAACACCACTATTAGGTTATATATATGTGGTCCTTGGAAAGTTGGGCAAATCATTTTCTGAGAACTTGAAAAATCCACAAGAACGCTCACAGAAGTCTGAAAAACAACTCAGAAACTTGGGTTAAGAGCTGACATCTACACCTGATTTCACCTGGTGTGTGATTTAATTTATCTGACACATTTGATCACCTTTACTAAACCTGGGGTGTCCAGTGGCCCACAGGTCAAATGCAGCCCTCAGACAAACTTTGGTTGGCCCTCAAACTTCAATGCTGAATTGGCCCAAATCACCAAATGTTGGAAAAAACCTGCTTACATAACCCAAATACAAACTTTTTAATGTGATTCATACCTAATACTGCACAATTGTTCCAAGCCTCATCAAACCTGCTTCAAATGCAACATTTTGAATGACTTGGTTCATTGTCCTGTAGTCTGTGCCCTTAGCTTCGAATGCGTTTCAAATGAAAAAGGTTTAGATATCCCTGGACCAAATATTACTACATTTAGTTGTTTACTGTGAGCTGTTTATAACATAAGAGCAAGGTTTTTTGAGCAAGAATGGCAAAACACTAACGTTTAATTAATTACCATAGTAACGTTAGCTAGCTAAAGTAACAATATGATATGACTTTTTGCTTGTTGATTATTGCAGAGCTTTTGAGCAAGCCAACAACACATCTTACAGGTTAACTCCATTAAATACTGTTGAAGAATGGAGTCAGTGATTTTATTATTGGTGACATCAAAATTCCAACATTCTAGGAAAAAGACGCATAAACGCAATTCCAACTTTTCACCTCAGAATCCCAAGGACCACATGAACGCTGCATTACCACCATACTGAACATACTGAGGGAGCCTTGGGTTTGCCGGCTATAAAACACAAAACGCCCAAAAAGTATTCATATTGAACAATATGTGTCACTAAAGCAGACTCATCCATTTGTGGGCTTATCCCGTTACACATAGTTCACGTCTCAGATCCACCGTCCCACCGCGCGCTGTAAATGAGACTGAAAGTTATAATTACTAAAACACTCCCACGCTAAATTGTTTACCGCCAGACTTGATACGCCGGGTGCTGCCGCCTGCTTACTCACCCAATCTCTCATCTCCGATATTAAGATCTTTCATGGCATTCGGCGAAGCGTACTGGAGCTAAGTCTAATTTGCTCAGCAGCTATGTTTTATTCATAATTATTCAATGCATTTTCAGAGTGCTTTGCAAGTCCTATCAGTATACTTAAGTGTACACACATAATACAAAATGAGAGGTTTTATGTTTCCCTACAAGACACAATCGCTTAAAGGGAAATACATTTTGCAGAAGGCACCGATGTAAATTTAATGGCACAGATAAATGAATAGTCTTCATTTGTGTGAGCGTTAATATGGTTTTGGTTATGCACTAGACTAGACGGAAGACAGTGGATGGTCAGGGTTAATGCAGGTCACTTTGAGTGGGTGGAGCTAACCAAGGCTAGTGGATAAACATGGAATCAAAATGGCAACTTGACAAAAAGTAATGGTGGATTTGAACTACCACTGGGGGTGCTAATCTACTAATATTACTCCTTCTTCTATAGACCCTTCCATTAATTTTAAACAGAAGGCCTGCACTCTCAAAGCTGGTACGGTTCTATACATTTGCTCCATGCATTTTCAGTGGGAGAGTTGAAAAACATGGGCTGTTTTCAGAAAAACATGCAACTAAAGGCAACACAAATGAGACTAAAAGTGACAAAAATTGACTAAAAGCAACAAAAATGTGACTAAAAGCAACAGCAAAAAGTTACTAAAAGTAAGAAAAAAATGTGACTAAAAGCAACAAGAACAGAACTCAAAGTGACAAAAAAAGCCACTAAAACCGACACAAATTCGGCAACCAAAATGCAACTAAAAGCAACAAAATGTGACTAAAAGCAACAAAAACACGACTAAAAGCGACAATGATGTGACTAAAAGCAACTAAATGCGATTAAAAGCGACAAAAAAACGCAACTAAAAGCTACAAAAAGGTGACTAAAAGCAACAAAAACAGGACTAAAAGCAACAAAAATGTGACTAAGAGCGACAAAAATGTTACTATAAGCGACAAAAATGTGACTAAGAGCGACAAAAATGTTACTATAAGCGACAAAAATGTGACTAAAAGCAACAAAAGCGCGATTATAAGCAACAAAACATGACTAAAAATAAGAAAAAATTTGACTAAAAGCAACAAAAACATGACTCAAAGCAACAAAAAAAAGCAACTTGAAGAGACATAAATGCGACTACAAGCAACAAAAATGCAACTAAAAGCAACAAAAATGTGACTACAAGCAACAAAACTCAACTACAAGCAACCAAAACGTGACTAAAAGCAACAAAATGTGATTCAAAGCAACAAAAACATGACTAAAAGCAACAGAAATGTGACTAAGAGCGACAAAAATATTACTATAAGCCACAAAAATGTGACTAAAATCCCCAAAAACGTGACTAAAAGTGACAAAAAATGTGAATACAAACGTCAAAAATGTGACTAAAAGCAACAAAAACGCAACTCAAAGCAACAAAAAAATGCAACTAAAAGCAACACAAATGCAATTAAAAACAACAAAAACGTGACTAAAACCAACAAAAAATGACTGAAAGTAAGAAAAAATGTGACTAAAAGCAACAAAAACACAACTCAAAGCGACAAAAATGTGACTAAATGCAACAAAATGTGATTCAAAACAACAAAAACAAGCCTAAAAGCAAAAAGAAATGTGACTAGGAGCGACAAAAATGTTACTACAATCGACAAAAATGTGACTAAAATCCACAAAAACATGACTAAAAGCGGCAAAAAATGTGAATACAAACGTCAAAAATGTGACTAAAAGCAACAAAAGCGTTTTGAAATGTGATTCTTTCATTCAGGACTTAAAATGTTAACACAAAATCCCATTATTAAAAACATACATCGCAACTCTAATTGTAATCACAAAATCTGTCTGAAAAATCACATTTCGATATTCTTCCCATATCGTGAGACAAAGCATCCTGTTATTTCTGAATGCAAGGTTTTTAAGAGGCCCCAAACCGGTGACAGATGACGACTTAATTGCATGTTTCCAGGACAGTACGGCATCCCTGACAGGTCACACAGCCTCTTGTTTATTGGCAGGTGCGTGATGTCCGCGAGCCCCATCTGGTCTGAATGCGTTTGCCCTTGTTGACGGTACTTTAAATTGTCGCCTACATGATCTTGTTCCCTTGATAAATTTGTCCCAGACTCCACCTGGACTTTGGTGACCCCTGGCCCCAGCAGATCTGCACAGGCCCCGGAGGACCCTAAAGCTGACCCCGCAGAACCCGGGCCGTGTCATTAGCCGCTGCGCTGTTGTTTGTGTGGCCGCGCAGAGGTGGAAAAACGGAAAAGGTTTGAACGAGTCGCTGAGCAGCCGGGCAGGTCCCAGCGGCGCGAGGATAACCGTTCTGTTTAGGGCATTTTCACGGCTCAAATGGTAATGAAGAGTAGGGATGTCAAAAGTATCGAAAGTCAAACGCTCATCGATACTAAAACTAGACACTGATATGAGCAAGTATCATAACTAAAGAAAAGAAATCACAAACAGGACAAAAATGTGACCTTTCTTGAACAGTTTTAGAATGGTCTTGAGCTTAAAGTGCGTGTGACAGGTTTTCGTGATTTTCTAATTTTGACTTTATTTGGCGTATTAATACCAGTTGTAAATATACATTTTAGTTTTACACCAATTAAACGGCCATTTGTGGAGAAAGCTGAAAAATATGTTGAAAATTGCAGGAAGTAAACAGACTGATGACATCACACTAGGGAGACAAAGGTTACGTATAATTTACACAAAAAAACCCAACTATTTTTGACTATTTAAACATCAATTCAACAAAACGAAGTTGTTCGGAGGAATTCTTATTCATAAAATTAAAAAATCTGTGACATTGGATGAGTTTTGGCCCCGTGTACAAGATGGTTGCTAGGTCATTTCCTAGTGTGATGTGATCATTTACAACCAGGAAGTAAAACAAAAAAACTAAAAAATAGCTAAATTGTGATAAAATTTGTAGAACATTTTAACAAAATTTGAAATATATTTATCTTAACTGCATTTTTTCAAATTAGCAGTCCAACCTGTCATAGGCACTTAAAAGAACATAAAGAGCACTTTTAAATCATGGAGTGATGTTGTGATGGGCATTACATTTAGACTTAAACTTTGGCAAAATGACAAAATGGAACGTATACGCAGGGCAAAAATATGATTTGATTGGATGTTTTATGTTATTTGTTGATTATTTTCTTTACTTTTTTGTTTTGTCTCTCTATGTCGTGTTCTGTGTTATATGTTATGTCTATTTCTTAGTATCAGAATATTTTGATTTCAAATAATTTAATTTCTGATTTCGTCAATGATACACTTAATTTGTAAATAGAAGCCTTCAGTCATCATATTTCTAACTTTATTAAGTTGATAATGTATTTACGTCTCAATGTGCAATAAGAATAATTGTTTGACTAGTCACTTAATCAAGAAACTAATCGCTGAGTTGTCGATTATTAAAATAATAATCAAATGCAGCCCTAATAATTCAGTTGCAAAGTCAGGCAGGGTTTACGGACTTTTCTTTTGTTTGTTTTGTTGTTCATTGACTCTTCATAACACACAGCATTTACTATTACGCTATTATTTTTGTTTGCAATCTGAAAAATGTCATTCTTCAGTCTAATTTTGATTTTCTGCTTATTTTGTGCATTAGACCTGTATTTTTTAACCTTTTTCATGTTTTTTGGTTGAAAAGACACTACGGCACACAAGCGACTAAAACACTACTATACCAGACCTTACAGTAAATAAAAAATAATAATGTCCACAACACTGTCTGGTTCTTTAAAATTGTTAATGGTAAGAGTTTGCTTTCCTTTTTGGTGCCGACATATTTTTTCCTTTGTTTGGTACAACTTTACTATTAAAATACAATTACCGGCTCCTGTTTAAATGTGATCGTAGACACGCTCGCTCTTTCAGTCTCAACACTCACAACACATATTCCTCCATGTGTATAAATGTCACAGCTACACTTAACGAACTGAGTGTCTCTATAACCCAGCGGCCCTGGTATTTCTGTGGCATCATTAAAGGGGACGTATTATGTAAAATTGACTTTTATGAGCTTTTAACCATGTTATAATGGTATTTCCTCATCGTTAGCTTAGTCAAAGTTGCATTTCGATTGATTCATGCATGTTTGAGTAATCTTACATTGTCTGGCACCAACGCTTGAGTGCTCAGAAAATGTCTGTTTTCACCTACCTCCTATCTCTGCCCACTGCCCTGTACTAACTTGTGATAATTATGTCAAAATACAAAAAAACTACTAAAGAATATATTTGAGTCGTGATTCCAATTTCGAAACCGCACAAACAATTAAAAATACTTCAAGGTTGGGTTTAAACAATAGATTGACATACTTTCTTCATCTATTGTGTTTTTTCATGGTTTTGAATAAGCTCAAAATGATTCAAAAACTGTTTGCGACAAGTCACCTTTTGTCTTGTCAATATGATTTTTTAAACACTTTTATATTGACAATAACAGTGTTGTTGGTGCCATTTTCTGAGATCTCAAAAAAGATTTGCTGTTATTTACGGAACTAACAGTATTATTGGGAGAGTTTCTTTCTTTAACTTTCCCAATAATATTACAAAATGGGTAACTATCTTTCACATCATTCAGTCTGAATCAACAATTCTCAATCAGAACCACTCTGTCTGTCAACTGGTGTGCCGCAGGGGTCAATACTGGGCCCTCTTTTGTTCAGTATGCTTATACTTGTGTGTCCTGAAGCCAACATCCAAATGTGTACTTTAATGTTTTCATTATTTTACTTATATTAGTGCTATTTGTTTATGCTACTAGCCCAAAGCTTCTGTTGCTCTCACTGTTCCTCCTTATCTGGCTATTTGTTCTACTTCTGGTACTTGCATGCAACTGTTTTTAATACTTTGCCATTTTAACATGATTAGTGTGTTAATTGATGCATGTAATTTTATTGTTATGTGTTTAATTTGCTGCAGTACTGTACACGGCAAGGGACAACAGATGAAAACTAGGCCTTTTGGCTAATTCTGGCATAATATCAATATGCACTGTCCATTAATAAATACAAATGTCACACTGTCATTTTTCAACTGTCAAACACGCAAATGAAAAATGTTGTTTCAAGTTGAAAAAAGCACATGAACGCTCGCAAAAGTCGAGTAAGTAATATCAAAAGCTGCTGCCCGACTTTCACACTGGACGTCACTGCTGTGTGGAGACGGACAGAGATCAGCTGATTTGTTGAATTTATCTTAAACCTTTGAGCTCTTGGACTAAACATTACAATATTTAGGGGTTTACTGTCTGTCGTCCACATCATAAGCAACAGATTTGCCAAAAGAGAAATCCGACAGTACTATGTAATTATCGATGTAACAGTAGCAAGCTAAAGTTAACATACGGTCTTTCATAAAACATTTGCGAAGGCTAACAACAACCAATCTTACTGCTAAGTACTGTTAACGCTAAGTTATTTTATTATTGGTGACATAGATATTCAGAGTTTCCGAGATGAACCCAGATGAATGCAAACAAGTTGGAACCCTGACTTTGCATCTCGAAAAACCTGAGCACCCAAGGACAATATGAATGCAGCAGAAGAATTCAGCAGTTATGAACCAGACTTATTTAAATTATTTAGCTGTCTCAGATCAGTATTGCGGTTTACAATGAACAAAACGTAAAACAACGATCTATGCATGTCTGAAACTGAAAAAAGCGTGTTACTTTAAAGGCTGGTGTGAGTGGTCTCCAGGCCTGCTCCACTCGGTCTCTAAGTGAGGAACTTACCACACTTTTCACTCTAATTCCTATGCACTTCTCTTTGTCTGATCTGGAGTTAAAAGACGCCGTCCACAGTCATCCTTATGAGCGCAACTCGTTTGTGCATAATACGCCTCAAAATCAGCTCATGTGTTGTATTTTTAATCTTGGCTTTTGACAAACCATTCCACCTTTATGAGGAAATATGCAAAACAAAGGGACGTGATGTTAAGAAGTTATCATCATGTATTCCTATTGTGTCGTCCCGCGGTTTTAAATGAAATGAGCGTTACAATATTAACTAAGGGGGAATTAATGTATGTAAGCCGCATAGACAACAGGCCAATTTGTGATAAAGGGGCACTAACTAACCTCCTCCTCTGATTCTAATTCTTAGCATTTATATGCAGTTAGACCTCATTATGATAATTTGATATTTGGACGAGGATGGCTAGAGGCAGGATTATAAGAGAAGTCTGTTTTTTGAATCTTAATGTCCGCCTTTGAAACTAATGCATGTATTTATTGATTTTTCTCTTCTAAATCTATCCTTCTTAAGTTGTCACGGTTTAGGCGGAGGGGGAGACGGGGGGGGAGAGGGGTGTCTTTTTTTAACAAAGTGGTCAGGGTCTGAACCGAGGGAATGAATAATTATCATGAAATCCCTGACAATGCCTTGTTAGGGCTTTCTCTCTCTCGATCTTCAATGTCACCAGTTTCACAGAGGCTGTACGAGCGAGTGCAAAAAGGCAATGTTCTTAATGAATGAACTTGAAAGTACAACTACTAAAACTACAACTATTGTTCATTTTATCACGGTATTCGCACCCCACTACACTATTTGTTGTTGTACAGAGAGCGATGGCGTGGTGGCTAATCGGGATAGTCTTTGGCATCTTTTGGATTACAAACAATGACAAAAAGAGTTAATTCGCATAACTTGTAAGATCCAAAAAGGTAATTTACTGCTCACCACAAGGATGCTTCGGGTGCAGGACTTCATCAGACATGTGGCTGCACCCAAATGGTGCAATAAAAGCAGTAAATACAGTTACTTTTGTGGTCAACTTTTTTAGTTATTTTGTGCTGCATTTTTTGATCCTGCACCCTTATTTTAGGATGGATGTGTCTGTCCCTTCCTTCACTGCATTACCAAAAATAACATGGCTGAAACAATGAGGCCTTGTTGTATTCACGGCCCCTAAAATACACCAGCAGAAAGCAGTTACTGTTCAATTCCTGACTTTCTGGGGGGAGGACGCCCAAAACCCCCTGCTTTCAGGATCCTTCTTATTAAAAAAAAAAACTTGCAACAATCCTGGTCAACAAACAAGCTGTGGTTTTGTACAAGAGATGTTGTAGAAAATGCATAGACATATAATAAATATACATCACATACATAAACACAGAAAATCTGTTTTTATAAGCTGAAAGTGGGCCGGGTAACAGCCTAAATTTCCAAGGCTAATAAAGGGGTCCCTGCATGCCCCTGGCAGAGAAGTTAATGGTATTGCAGAAATTCTACTGTTGTCTGGAAAACTTTTAATGCAGTGCTTGCAACTGTGTACCGCTGGTTATGTGATAGTGCTACGTAAGTTACATTTTAATGTTTACTTGATTTACAATCAATTTTAGTCACATTTTGGTCCTCTTGGGGGTAAGAGATTGGTTATAACAACTGTTGGAATTGTATAGTCGTGTTATAATACTGAGCAAGCCCCAGATTTAGACAAGAATCAGTTATATTTTAGAACTGGTTTAGATGTGTGTTTGGACTCGAAAAGACAAATCTTGAACGTGGTGTAAAAATGTTTAAGAACCACTGCAGTAGCTCACTTCCTAAAAGCAAGGGCTCAAAGCCCAATACCTGCTGCAGTGATAATCAAAACTATTTTCTATTTTCAACAGTTTCTTTAATATTACCATGTAGTTTTATTGAGATCAAGGCCATTCTTTTGTGGAACGTCCAAATCTGTCCTGTTTTTGTGATTTTCGTCTAACGTCTAAAGCCTTAATTAAGTGGTTACTCAGCTTGAATCAATCTTGATAAATTAATTATTCATTATGAATTAAGTCTTTAATTAATCTTAATAAAGCACGAACAAAAACTTAAGAGTAAACTAATTATTTATCAAGAAAGATTCAGGCTTAGTACTACTTACTACTTAATAAATACCGTAACCCAATATCTAACCCTAACCCCTTACTTAAGTAGTTCCTATGCCTGAATCAATCTTGACAAACTATTTGTTCATCATGAATCAAGTCTTTGTTTATGCTTTATTAATGCTGATTAAAGTGTTTTGGTGACACTTATGGTAACATAACTACACTTTGATTGGCATTTACAAAGACTTAATTGATTATGGCAAAATGGTTTATTAAGAATGATTCAGACGTAGTATCCAAACCCTAACCACTTAATAAAACCACTTACTAAGCTTACACCCTTAATAAACGATTTGTTCATCATGAATTAAGTCTTTGTTCATGCTTTATTAAGGCAAATTCAACACTTATGGCAAAGGTTCCTAAGCCTGCCCGGCGTGAACCAGAGACTTGCCAGTTCCCCCAGTCCAAAGCTGTAGCCTTGACAAATACATAATGGGATAAAAACGATTACCAACAAGCATTTGTTTCATACAAATAAACATCAATTGTGACATGTTTGTTCCCACACTCACCCACCCCTAACCCCTGAAATCTCAGGCACCCACTGTCTTATAGTAACACATAACTGCACTGTAATTAGTCTTAATAAAGACACTGATTAAGGCTTAGTAACTACTTAATTGTTAGAACTAGAGTTGGGGTATTAATTAAGTAGCCTGAATCATTCTTAGTATTAAACTTGTTCATTATTAATTAAGTCTTTGTTCATGCTTTAATGAGGCTAATTAAGGCGTAATTGTTGTAAAGTGGTACCATTATGATTATTATATCATTTTTAGACACAATCTAACCTATAATCGCAATAGAGTTTGGGAAGGGCCCTTTGTGATGATAGTGACTAATACCATTAAACAACGCCGTGCCTTATATCTTGTTTTTGTCTCGTCCTCGTCACCGATGTTCACAGATGCCGTGTTAGGTGCGTAAAAAAAAGGCGGCGGTGAAGGAGGAGAATCCAGGAGACAGATTAATGCCCGGCTGCTGCTGCTCGAGTGTACCAGGACAAGAGAGGATTACAGCGGTAACATCTGCGCCCGCGAGTCCCCTGACTGAGAAGAATTACAAGTATTATCACCTACATCATTAAAGTACGCGCCGTAGACGTGGAGCGGCTTCAATCAATTCATCCCCAGATAACACGCAGCCAGCTGGACCCCCTGCGTGAGAACTTGACTTAATTGGCCAATAAGTGCCGGGGAAGGGTGCATGCGATTTGATCAAATTACTGGGGAAGGGATTACAGATTTTTTGGGGGAGGTTAGAGAGTAGAGCAGATTTATAGGGAAAAGTAATGATCGTGTTAGATGTTATGATAACAATATTAGCGGTAATGTAGCTTTGGTAACACAATTACAGGCAATGTATGGGTGTTTTTAGAAAGCAAAAATGTCAACAAAAGAAAATGTTTATACTTACTTTTTCTTATTTGGCAAACTTAGTTAGCAATACAGTAAGTGTAAGCTCTTCTTACTGCAAATAACAAAACTATGGACGTTATTTTCTGTTAAAAAAAATATTTTTATGGGAACAAAACATAACTGGAAGTTCTTCTTACTGCAAATAACAGATGTATGGACATTTTTCAGTAAAAACATTTTTGCGAACAAAACTTTTTTATATATTGGCCTAATTGGAAATTTTTCTTGCAAATAAGGAATGCATGGAAGTATTTTTCAGTAAAATCTACAGTTTTTGTGAGAACAAAACATGTTTTTGTATATTGTAGGTGGAAATAACAAACTAACCCTAACAAAAGAGAGGAATCAGTTTCAGTAAAGTTATTATTTTTTTAACCATAAAACTTGTTTTGTATATAATTGGAAGCTTTTCTGCAAATAACAAATGTATGGAAAGCTTTTTCAGTAAAATAAAGAAAAAACGTTTGAATATTTACTTTACATACTTTTATATATCAATGGCAGTGCTTCTTACTGCAAATAACAAAAGTACGCAAGAATGAGAACAAAACAAAACAAAACTTTCTTATCAAATCATCAAAGTTTTTCTTACTACAAATAAGAAAAGAACAGACATATTGTTCCGTAAAATTTTGTTTTTCTGCAAACAAAACACAGCTTTAAAAAAAAAAAAAAAAAATGGAAGTATGGAACTATTTTTCCACCAAAAAAATTCTGACAACATAACAAAACAAAATATTTTTTCAGTTAAGTATCACAACACAACCCACTTGCAGTTATCATCACACTACATATTGAACACATCTAGACACTACATCTGCCACAATTTTACCGTACAATTTATATTTTTAATGTAACAGTTAGAATCACAATATCCTTCCATTACTTATCAAAAAAGTCCAAATCCAAACGTAACACCGGACCAAGACTAAAAAATACCACCATAATTGAAAGTAACACGATCATCTTTCAGTTTCATGTACGTTACTGCAATAATGACACACGTGAAATATGTCGCGGCGCCCCATTACAGCGGCTACTGGTTTGGGACTAGCGTTAGCATAAGCTCGTCCGCGGCTAAGTGTGAGGCCGGTGAAAAATGGTGGCCCACTTGGCACTTGGGAAGCAGTATCCAGGTCAGCCTTTTGCTTGGGGAAATCTACCCATTCATCATCCCCCCTTGGCCTCATTTCTGCCTGCTGATACTTGTAAACTAATAAGGTTCTTGTGCTATTTAGTTGGGATCATTATGCTACAAATGCGCTAACTTCTCTTTTATTCATGCGCCGCTGCACGATTGCACAAAGGTGGTGTTTTCAGCCGGACGGGAACAAAGTTGTAAAAACAAACGGCGAAAATAAACAATTTAGACGTGCGGAATTTCTAAAGTAAAGAGAAATGTGGAGTAAATGTTTGAGTGTTACAATGTGAGGTGAAAACAGCTAAATGCAAAAGATTGGGAATGTGTAAATGTAGCAAATGTGAGTAACTGCAACGTCTTAAAACAGTCAAAATATATTACAAAATAAACAGGAGTGTACATGACATATTAATCAATTAATGTTAAGCTAATATTAGTTAAATAATTAAAAATATAAACAAAACGATTTAGGATTGTGTTAATAATGATAATGATCTCTTTTTTATTACTGAAAAATACTGTTGTTGTTCTTTTTATATTCAAAAAAGTATAATGAAATCAAGCCAATTAATCAACTGAGGAAATTAAACAACGCTGAGGAAAAAAACAAACAAAAAAAAACCTAAAATGAGGTAAAAAGTAGCTTTATAATGTATGTATGAGAACTATAGTGTAAGACGTTAGCTTTTTTAACATAACCATATTACCATATTATAATTTTGTGTTGAAAATTACATTCTAGTGTCTACACCAAAAGTAATGTATTCGTTTTACACTTTAACATGAAATATTTACGTCTACATAGATCTATTTTTTTGTAATTTATAAATATTTTCTGGTAAATAACAATTTGATCAAGTGTTTTTATTACATTAGTTAGCATTACATCGATTTAAATGATAGTTGATGAATGAATAGTGATGTATAAATGGATAATATGGTGGTTGTATGGGTTTGTTGAAGTCTCCAGCCTCGTGTTATTCGAGGTGGGTCTGTTTTCTTCCGCTGTGCTGAGCTGCTATTTCAGCTGATTATTCAAATGTTTAATTAGAATTCAGATGTATGGCTGGGCTCTTGTGGCCATAATGCATACACAACTAAATCTGTTCCAGCAGCCATAAAACGGGCCAAAAAGTGGCGAGAGAACAGGAATTTAAATTAGTTAAAATGCCAACGTTTCGCTGAAATTACCTCTTTGCAATATTCATGGCTGAAACGAGTTGGCTGAAAGGCATTTTCATTATCATTATTCCTAAGTAGAGCACAATTTAGTCGTCAGCGGCCCGTGAAGCTGTGGTTTTGGAGAGGTGGCAAGAGCTCACCTCTCCAGGACATGGGGCTAAAGACACTCTAATTAGTGCTGGGGCCGCAAACGCAGCGCAATGCCTCAAATGAGATTTGACCGCGCTGTGTTTACAAGATGAGGATTCATGATGCAATTTCAGCCTCTAGTTATTGTGTGTGGAGGGAGAGAGAGAGAGGGAGAGACAGAGAGAAAGAGAGAGAGTGAGAGAGAGAAAGAACGAGACAGGGAGAATGAGCAAGACAGCGAGGGGAGAGAGAGAGAAGAGAGAGGGTAAAAGAGTGAGAGAGAGGAGAGAGGGGGGAGAGCAAGGGAGAGAGCAGGAGCGAGAGAGAGAGAGAAAGCGAGGGAAAGAGCAAGAGGGAGAGGAGAGACAGAGAGAGAGCGCAGAAGGAGAGAGAGAGAGAGCGAGGAGAGAAAGGGAGAGAGAGTGAGGAAGGAGAGGGAATAGAGAGAGTTGGAGAAAGAGAGAGAAAGAGCAGAGAAAGAGGAGTGGGAGAGAGAGAGAGAGAGGGAGAAACAGAAGAGTGAGTGTGTGTGTGTGTGTGTGTGTGTGTGTGTGTGTGTGTGTGTGTGTGTGTGTGTGTGTGTGTGTGTGTGTGTGTGTGTGTGTGTGTGTGTGTGTGTGTGTGTGTGTGTGTGTGTGTGTGTGTGTGTGTGTGTGTGTGTGTGTGTGTGTGCGTGCGTGCGTGCGTGCGTGCGTGCGTGCGTGCGTGCGTGCGTGTGTGAGAGAGAGAGAGAGAGAGTGGGAGAAAGAGAGAGAAGGTGAAAGAGAGTTTGGGGAGGAAGAGAGAGAATGGGGAGGGAGAGAGAGGATGACAGAAAGATGGGACGAGAGCGAGGAAAGAGGGAGAATGAGAGAGAGTTGGATAAAGAGAGAGAAAGAAGAGAGGGGAGAGAGAATTGGAAAGTGAGAATGTAGGGTGAACAAAAGAGAGAGAGAGAGACAACAAAAGAGAAAAAGAGAGGGAGAAAGAACTAAAGTGAGAGAGAAAGAGAAGAGAGCGAACGCAAGAGAGAAAGCAAAAGGGAGCGGGAGAAAGAGGGAGAAATTATCAAAACAAAGAGTAAGAAAAAGATAGGGTGAAAGGGAGAGAAAAGGGGGATGGAAGAGAAGGTGAGAAAGCGAGATACACATGGAGAAAGTGAGAAAGAAGGGGAACGAGGGAGATAAGAGACAAAAAGAGAAAGCGAGGGAGGTTGAGAGAGCGTAAAGACAGAAAAAGAGAAAGCGTGAGAAGAGATAAACAGAGAAAGGGCAACGGAGAGAGAGAGAGAAGCAGAGGTAGAGAGCAGGAGCCATTTCTCAGGCTGGTGGCTGCGGAGCATGTTTGTCACGGCCGTTAAAGCGCTGCTGCTGCACATTAATTCAAGCTTCGCCGCCGCGGTGTAACTCTGGCAAAATGAGCGGGCCTCCTGGGGACTCGGCGTGTAGACTAACTACTGGACAGAATTAGACTCTCCACACTCCCCGCTATTCATAATGTCATTAATATAAAGGCAATTAAATGAGTTTTTAACCTCCAACCTCTTATCGTTATTAATGAACGTCGGACCGAACAAAAACCCACCCGAGATGAAGCGGCGGTAATTATCTTTCCGAAACAGTTTTTTTTTTTTTTGGGGGGGGTGAAAATTAAAGCTGGAGCCAAAATGAGCCGCGCCGCCGGTTTGTTTTCCAGGCAAAGCCGCAGGGACGACGCCGACGACGCCGCGCTTTCATTTAATCGCGTGATGTCATAGCGGGAGGGTTAATTAGATGGGTTTTTGCCGTCGCCGCGCGGGCACGCCGGACGACGAGCCTGGCACGGTCGAACTCGCACAGCGCCCGCCGCCGTCATCAAACCGTCGGGAGCGATCATTAGTGTCCCGCTACACTCCGAACGGCGAGGAGGGGAGAAAGAAACAGGGGGAGTAGGGCATCATCAAGGTAATTAAAAAGACGATTGGAGAAGGTCATATGTTTGGATGTGCTCGTTATGGCCTTTTACGATACTAATTATATAAGTGATTGTTCAGCCGAGCCGCGCGCTATCTGGTTGCTAGCGCGGTGACATTAGCGGCGCGACGGGTCACTTTCACACAGCGAGAGAACAGCGAGGGAGACGTTTTAACTAATCGTCTACCTGCTTTGGGGAAAAAAAATAGAAAGTACAAACACTAAAAGCAACAAATGGCACTCCCAAGGAAAATAATGAGACTTAAATTGAACGAATGTTGCGGTGTGCGTGTTTTGATGGTTCTAAGAGGGTATAAACAATGCAGTGCTGAAACTGACAAGCAGTGTCGAAGTAGCTACAGGTTATCAGACAGTAAATGATACTAAGGATAAAAATGGACCTAAGGTGAAACGTTAGAATAGGAAAAAGTCTTGATTGTAAAGATAGAAATTTGAAACTTCTTCTGTAGTTTACTCACATAAATGTAAGAAAAAATAAATGTTTTTCATCATGTTATGTTTTCATAAAGAAATTAGGCATTTTATGTGTAAAAATTGCCAATATGCACATATTTGGGAACTCTAAATCTGATAAATTGACACCATTTTACATTTCTTGGTTCATTTACACATATTAGTTACAAAAAATGTACACTGGTGATTTGGGACTTCTTGTTAGGTTTTTGATGAAAACAAGATCTGATGTTCTGAAGATCTGAAGTTGGCCTAAAAGGACATATATTCTGCTACAGTGACTTTTTTGAGCTTTTAATAATGTCCTAACAATGTTCTGTCATCAAAAACCTGGAGTTGCATTCAGTTGCATTCACGCTGTTTTGAGAAATGTTCATTACAAAATCCTCCCCCCTCCGAGTGTCACAAACACCTCCTGCTGAACTCCCTGGATCTGGGACATATTTTCTGATTTCATATGTCACTTTTGCTGTTTTAAGTCATTTTAAACCATCGCCAGTCTCGATCTGAGCATTTCTTCTGTCTAAACATGATCACGGGTGCTGCTATCTTGATAAATACGAGTGGCAAATTCGCTTATAGAGATAATATTAAGCACTTGGCCCCATCTACTGGCTGGATGCACTAGACGAAGACTGCAGACAAAAAAAAGTATTTGTTTCAAAACATGAGATGGCAAATTAGAGGTACTCAAGAGCATGTTTAAAGGCTAAAAACAATACAAAAAAGCACAATATTTTTCAGGTATAAATCATGTTTTGAATTAGATATTAACAAATCCTTTGGTGCGATTCATCAACATCTTGTTAAGTCCAAGACTGTACAGTTTGGTGTGTGTAGATGCTAATTTAAGTGGTGGTCTTTACATCTCTGTGGGAGAAAAACACATTTTAAGAAAACGGCCTTTGAAATTACAATGTCCCAGAGAAATCTATGGATGAAGTGGATTAATTGAAACAATAAAACATCTTTAGGAGAAGATTGGACAAGTTTGAGAGAGAGAAATGTTCAGAGAGCAAACTGAAAAATGGAGTTTGCCTTTAGAGTCTCGCCTTTATTACTACCGTTGTCAGTTCTTTGTGTCACGACTTTCCCAGTGACTCACACACTCCAGGAATCAGGATGTGGCACAACCGCGGAACTCATTTGACCAGGAGCATCGGCGGATTCCCCTCCTCTCACCTGAACTCCCCCTCCCCCTCTCTCCCCCCCGTCACTGCTCTGCCGGGGTCACACTGCGGGTCACTGTCACTGTGTAGCCACTTGGGCAAACAGCTCATTAGAGAGTCGGGAGGCAGGCCGCAGACACCGCTCCCGGGACACACGGGTGAGACCGGCCTGGGTTTGTGCATGTGTGTGGGAGAGATAGAGAGCGAGAGAGAGAGAGAAAGTGGGGAGGAGAGGGGGGTCTGAGTTTGTTTACTGCACTCTTGAGGGAGTACTTCCTGTTGTTCTACCACTGTTCCATGTTTAATTAATAATTGACTTGTGCCCGTGTAGTCAAAATGCTGGAGCCAGTGTTAAATTAGTAAATTAGCTCAGGGGTTTTCTGCCCAAAATGTCTGCTGGAAATAAATAAAAAATGAAAACGTGAACATTTTGATTCATGTTTTTTGAGCACATTGCACTCTGAGAAGAACCTGGTTGTAAAATGTTGCATGCATTGGTCTATGGTGGACATTTACCTTTATTTAAACTGGAATGCCCGGAAGATTAAATTTTTATCGAGCGAAAACTTGTTAACACATTCCTCAGTGTCTTTGGGTAGAAAACATGGCTAACCTGACATGCCAGATTGATATGAGCAGCACTCTGAATTGAAGCAGAGCGTTATGACAAATATTTGAAGCGGATAAGTCCAAGTGTCACAACAGCAGAACAAGCAAAGAAATCAAACAAACTTATCACACAGATCATTCCCATTCGCAAAAGCACAATAAAACAATGTCTATCTGCTAAAATAAGTTGAAGTCCATCAGCTTTGTCATGTTTGTTGTGGTTCATTTGGGCTCTGTCATTGGTCTGAACAGCTGTTCTGCTTACCTGCCCAAACCCCAAAACTTAACCAAATCATCTGTCCCTAAACCCTAATACTAACACTACCCTAATTATGAAAACATAGGTTGTAAAAAATAAACTTTTGCTAGCATAGCCGCCAATGCAATGACAGTAAATGTAGAAAATAGGTTCCACACAACATTTTTTTAATGTTGTTATTGTCCAGTCCATGTATTTTCTCAGCTATAGCAAAGCATTTTTAAAACAAACAATATTAAAACTTTGCATTTAAATGGTCTCTGGCATGACTTTTCTTTGGAGGGTCTACCGTTTCCATGGAGATTTTTTTGCTTTGTCTGGTATGTTCTACAGTTTGGCATTAAACTTAACTAGCATGTCTCTCATTATGTATTGTTTATTGCTTATAATACCGTTAAAAACATGTGTTCTTACTGTGAGTGAGCTTGTCTCTCCATAGATCTGACCTATAACTTGGCTTGGTGTCACCATATCTTTGTCTCCATGGATATAAACAAGCTTAATGCCATACTGTGCAACAATCTATGCAAAAATGTACGTGGTTTTCAAGCTTTAATTTTCCCGATTCCTGCTTTTTTTAGCCAGTGTCAAGCTTGTGTTATATGGTAATCAAACATGTTCTATTTCTGTTATTTGTAGCTATTAGTGCGTGTGGGAATCCTGCTAACATGCAATTTTACAATTTACTTCCAAACTATTAATTGTGACAGCAGAACATCTTTATCCGTGTGAAAACATGATGGAAACCCAGTGGGCGACTTTGTGGTGTTGAAAGTTGTCTTAATCTCTCACCATTCCCACTCGCACTACGCCACGATTCAAATTTGAAAAAAAAATAAGAAGTGCGATATTTCACAAGTCCTTGGGCCGCTAACTAAGCTGTCAAATGCGGAAAGTGCGCTCCATCTCACTGACAACAATCTGTAAATGAGCTGCAAGACGTTTAGTGGCATTAAAACGCCAAATCGGTCCAGTTGTTTTTAAGAAGTGAGTGATCTATGACAGAAGACAATGAGGCGGCCCATCAAAGTCTTCACCTTGGCTCATTTTGTTCAGGGTGAAAAGTTTTGTGCCAACGCCGGTAAGAGATGAGATGACTTTTTGATGTCGGTTGGTGCCAGAGAGCGGGACAAGTCCAAGTCAAGTCCCGAGTCATTGGCATTCAAGTCCAAGTCGAGTCCTGGGTCAGTGGCATTCAAGTCCAAGTCAAGTTCCAAGTCATTGGCATTCAAGTCCAAGTCGAGTCCTGGGTCACTGGCATTCAAGTCCAAGTCAAGTTCCAAGTCATTGGCATTCAAGTCCAAGTCGAGTCCTGAGTCACTGTCATTCAAGTTCAAGTCGAGTCCTGAGTCACTGGCATTCAAGTCCAAGTCGAGTCCAGAGTCACTGGCATTCAAGTCCAAGTCGAGTCCTAAGTCACTGGCATTCGAGTCCAAGTCGAGTCGTGAGTCACTGGCATTCAAGTCCAAGTCGAGTCCTGAGTCACTGGCATTCAAGTCCAAGTCGAGTCCTGAGTCACTGGCATTCAAGTCCAAGTCGAGTCCTGAGTCACTGGCATTCAAGTCCAAGTCGAGTCCTGAGTCACTGGCATTCAAGTCCAAGTCGAGTCCTGAGTCACTGGCATTCAAGTCCAAGTCGAGTCCTGAGTCGCTGGTATTCAAGTCCAAGTCGAGTCCTGAGTCACTGGCATTCATGTCCAAGTCGAGTCCTGAGTCGCTGGTATTCAAGTCCAAGTCGAGTCCTGAGTCACTGGCATTCAAGTCCAAGTCGAGTCCTGAGTCACTGGCATTCAAGTCCAAGTCGAGTCCTGAGTCACTGGCATTCAAGTCCAAGTCGAGTCCTGAGTCACTGGCATTCAAGTCCAAGTCGAGTCCTGAGTCGCTGGCATTCAAGTCCAAGTCGAGTCCTGAGTCGCTGGTATTCAAGTCCAAGTCGAGTCCTGAGTCACTGGCATTCATGTCCAAGTCGAGTCCTGAGTCGCTGGTATTCAAGTCCAAGTCGAGTCCTGAGTCACTGGCATTCAAGTCCAAGTCGAGTCCTGAGTCACTGGCATTGAAGTCCAAGTCGAGTCCTGAGTCGTTGGCATTCAAGTCCAAGTCGAGTCCTGAGTCACTGGCATTGAAGTCCAAGTCGAGTCCTGAGTCACTGGCATTGAAGTCCAAGTCGAGTCCTGAGTCACTGGCATTCAAGTCCAAGTCGAGTCCTGAGTCGTTGGCATTCAAGTCCAAGTCGAGTCCTGAGTCACTGGCATTCAAGTCCAAGTCGAGTCCTGAGTCACTGGCATTCGAGTCCAAGTCGAGTCCTGAGTCGCTGGTATTCAAGTCCAAGTCGAGTCCTGAGTCACTGGCATTCAAGTCCAAGTCGAGTCCTGAGTCACTGGCATTCAAGTCCAAGTCGAGTCCTGAGTCACTGGCATTCAAGTCCAAGTCGAGTCCTGAGTCACTGGCATTCAAGTCCAAGTCGAGTCCTGAGTCACTGGCTTTCAAGTCCAAGTCAAGTCCTAAGTCACTGGCATTCAAGTCCAAGTCGAGCCCTGAGTCACTTGCATTCAAGTCCAAGTCAAGTCCTGAGTCATTTGCATTCAAGTCCAAGTCGAGTCCTGAGTCACTGGCATTCAAGTCCAAGTCGAGTTCTGAGTCACTGGCATTCAAGTCCAAGTCGAGTCCTGAGTTACTGGCATTCAAGTCCAAGTCGAATCTTGAGTCACTGGCATTCAAGTCCAAGTCGAGTCCTGAGTCACTGGCATTCAAGTCCAAGGCGAGTCCTGAGTCACTGGCATTCAAGTCCAAGTCGAGTCCTGAGTCACTGGCATTCATGTCCAAGTCGAGTCCTGAGTCGCTGGTATTCAAGTCCAAGTCGAGTCCTGAGTCACTGGCATTCAAGTCCAAGTCGAGTCCTGAGTCACTGGCATTGAAGTCCAAGTCGAGTCCTGAGTCGTTGGCATTCAAGTCCAAGTCGAGTCCTGAGTCACTGGCATTCAAGTCCAAGTCGAGTCCTGAGTCACTGGCATTCAAGTCCAAGTCGAGTCCTGAGTCACTGGCATTCAAGTCCAAGTCGAGTCCTGAGTCACTGGCATTCAAGTCCAAGTCGAGTCCTGAGTCACTGGCATTCAAGTCCAAGTCGAGTCCTGAGTCACTGGCATTCAAGTCCAAGTCGAGTCCTGAGTCGCTGGCATTCAAGTCCAAGTCGAGTCCTGAGTCGCTGGTATTCAAGTCCAAGTCGAGTCCTGAGTCACTGGCATTCATGTCCAAGTCGAGTCCTGAGTCGCTGGTATTCAAGTCCAAGTCGAGTCCTGAGTCACTGGCATTCAAGTCCAAGTCGAGTCCTGAGTCACTGGCATTCAAGTCCAAGTCGAGTCCTGAGTCACTGGCATTCAAGTCCAAGTCGAGTCCTGAGTCACTGGCATTCAAGTCCAAGTCGAGTCCTGAGTCGCTGGCATTCAAGTCCAAGTCGAGTCCTGAGTCGCTGGCATTCAAGTCCAAGTCGAGTCCTGAGTCGCTGGTATTCAAGTCCAAGTCGAGTCCTGAGTCACTGGCATTCATGTCCAAGTCGAGTCCTGAGTCGCTGGTATTCAAGTCCAAGTCGAGTCCTGAGTCACTGGCATTCAAGTCCAAGTCGAGTCCTGAGTCACTGGCATTCAAGTCCAAGTCGAGTCCTGAGTCGCTGGCATTCAAGTCCAAGTCGAGTCCTGAGTCACTGGCATTCAAGTCCAAGTCGAGTCCTGAGTCACTGGCATTCAAGTCCAAGTCGAGTCCTGAGTCACTGGCATTCAAGTCCAAGTCGAGTCCTGAGTCGTTGGCATTCAAGTCCAAGTCGAGTCCTGAGTCACTGGCATTCAAGTCCAAGTCGAGTCCTGAGTCACTGGCATTCGAGTCCAAGTCGAGTCCTGAGTCGCTGGTATTCAAGTCCAAGTCGAGTCCTGAGTCACTGGCATTCAAGTCCAAGTCGAGTCCTGAGTCACTGGCATTCAAGTCCAAGTCGAGTCCTGAGTCACTGGCATTCAAGTCCAAGTCGAGTCCTGAGTCACTGGCATTCAAGTCCAAGTCGAGTCCTGAGTCACTGGCTTTCAAGTCCAAGTCAAGTCCTAAGTCACTGGCATTCAAGTCCAAGTCGAGCCCTGAGTCACTTGCATTCAAGTCCAAGTCAAGTCCTGAGTCATTTGCATTCAAGTCCAAGTCGAGTTCTGAGTCACTGGCATTCAAGTCCAAGTCGAGTCCTGAGTTACTGGCATTCAAGTCCAAGTCGAATCTTGAGTCACTGGCATTCAAGTCCAAGTCGAGTCCTGAGTCACTGGCATTCAAGTCCAAGGCGAGTCCTGAGTCACTGGCATTCAAGTCCAAGCCGAGTCCTGAGTTTGGGAATTTGGGAAGCCATCCAAAATTGACTATTGAGGTTCAATTGTCGCACAAAAAGTAAATGGACCTTGAAATTAAGCTAGTTTTTAAGATCATGCTGAAGTTTTTCTTTTTCATGGTAGAAGAAGTTAGTTGTCTGGACACTTTTGAAACAAGACATTTCAACTTCCACACGAATGTCATCATTTTTGCAGCTTTTATTCTCCTTTTGCAAATCTCAATTAATAGCAATGTCTCTGGCCTTCCCTGCAGTACTTTTTGTTCCTCTTTCCCTTTTGCCAACTCTTGTTACAGTAATGTGTCTGGTTTCGACAGAAGTGCACCCGGCGTAAACAGTACTAGAGTAGTTTCCAACACACTCCTTTTCCATTTTAATTGAGAATATTTCTAATGGACAACTCCTTTTGCCCTTTCCCCCCGCCTCCCCTGCTCTCACATACAGAACATATAGGACAAAGCCATCAAAGTCTCCCCACCCTGGGATAATATTCATGTTTTAAAAGAGCGCGTGTTCGGTGCCAATCATCACAATTAGCGGTGAAATGGAGAGTGACGGGGGTCGTGTGCGCTAACGTCTTCATTGTGCGGCCGGAGCGCAGAAGGCAGGGCTGCGGTCTGACAGTGGATAAATCTGAGAGTCTACAGGTCAACGCAAGTGAAGAGGTGGCCCGACCTTTGACCCCACCGCAGTCGCTCTTGACAACTCTATCTATAGCCTGCGCCGTGACAGGGGGAGGCTGACAGACAGGAGGCGGGAGAGAAGCAGCAGAGCCCAGACATGTCTGCTCTGAAGGGACAGGGTACATGCTAATGCTGGGATGATAGGGGTTATGGTTATAAACAGGTTTTATCGTCTAGTTCTGCAATAATTATCCAGAGGTACTGTGGAATTATCAACCTATTGTTGGTTTGACTGTTGTTACATTTGTGGTCCATTCATTTAGATCTGCAAATGAACTCCTATTAAAATATGATAAAGTTAAAAAGGGATGAAAAACAACATTAAATTTAAAAGAAAATAGTCATGACTCGATATCATTAATTTCCTTGCTTAAAATATAAAATACAAAAATACTATTATTATATTTAGAGATGTTTTCATGTGTAGATTTGTACACCATCATGATTATTTAGTCACTTTTAGTTGCTGTCAGTGCACACATTTTCCATCTGAATTATCAGTACTTTGTAAAAAAAAATTAAATAAATAACTTGTTTTGACTGATCTCCAGAAGTAATGTACATACTTAGTAGTTAGAGGCATTGTGTCTGCTTTTTACTGAAAGTGTGAAAACAGAATTAGTTTGCAGCAGTCAAAAGGTATTCCTCACTTTGATGTATTTGAGCCTCCAAATTATTAAGTGTGATGAGTTTATAAGTACTTTTTACAACTGTCAGAGCCCAGTGCAAGTTTTGCCGTTGCAGTAAAGCAAACACCAACCAGCCCCCTCTGCTTTACAATAATATCTGTAATGGGGCAAGACAAACTGTGCTCAAATACATACAAAAAATGGGTACAGGCTTTAATTATGCATTTGTGGACTAATACAGTTATTCTTAATCATAGGACTGGGCCCAAAAAAGGGCCACAAGCATCTGCATGATGGCAGCAAAATTAGTAGAATATAATCCATTTAATATGAAACTGGGCCCCAGGTTACTTTGTGCAGAAAAAAAATCATGCCTCAAGGTAGAAAAGGTTAAGAACCCCTGGAATAATCTATCCCAAACATGAAAGTGACTGCGCTGTACCTGGCCCTGTGCTGGAGGTCAGTCTGGTCACTCACAGGCAGATGAAGATTACTGATTAATTGCGCATTGCCGCAGTAGAAAGTGTTGGAGAGAGTGTGCTGGAGCCTCTGGCCCGGCCCCACGGCGCTGATGGCTTTAATTGACTGTCTGGCTGTGATTAATGGTCACATGTTAAACATGTACATGGTGGACATTCTTACACAGATGTGGAGGCAATTTGAGCGAGGGCCATCTCTGGAGAAGCACTTATCTCGGGCCGGCTCGGCACGAGGATGGAATCAGGAGCAGGAGCGGGCTCTGGACGGCGGGCCCCTGTCGACCTGCGCTGTGCCACTGACATTGAGATATTTAAAGAAATGGCCTCCCCCGCTGGGCCGCGCACAATGGGCCTCCGAGCACACGATTCATGAGTGAAGCATGATAAAAGGTGGGACCACAGAGACAGGGCACTACAGAACAAGGCAACATCTGAGGAGCGACCTGGAAACAGATACTTCACATTCATTACAATGCACTTCAGAGCAGAACTACGCTATGACGGCAAATAGCAGCGCAAAGGAGGCACCAGGTCAAACATACACTACATCTAAGTGTTCAGATTGCAGTGGTAAAGCAAAAAGCATTTCTACATTTATGAAGAAACTCAAATGACTTTGTATCATTGACCCTATAAATCCTCATTCTATTGAACTCTCCTCTGCACAGTCAGGCTGTCCGTGCTCTAAGTGCAGTGATCTCTGGTCTCCACAGCGGTCCACAAAGCCTGACCCGATCCTGGCTTCAGTGACATGTTTACACAGTGGGCCCCATCAATCACCAGAACAATATGGCACCAGCAGCCCCCTGAGCCCCTCCCCTTTCAGACTGATGAAGAGGGCAATGGCTGTTACATCATTAGCCCCGCCCTGTGAACTTTCCCCTCCCCCTGATGACCAGCACACATTTGGCAGGACGCCGATCAAACACGCTGGCCAACACAAGCAAAGACTATCAGAGCCGCACTATTTAACCTCAGGGCTGGTCCTTACAGTCTATGTTAATGTGCTCATACGTGACATTTAAATAATCAAATGTATGTAGCCTATTGTAGCCTATTGTATTCAAATGTTGTACTCGTTTTCAAACTGTAAACAAATTAGTTCTAACCAATTTTGGCGAAACAAAGCTTATAAGAAGGATTCTCAACTCAAAAAGTTTTGAATCATAATAATACGAAATTATCTTAAAATGATGCAAGAAAGCTGATTAAAAAGAAACTAACTTATGTAATTTATGTTAATTTTACAGTCTGATATTTAAACCTCAGTATTAATAATTTGTCATAGAAATACTCCACATAAATTATTTAGCTTCATTCATGCTTGTTTGATGAATCCTGTTTAGTAAGTCTTCTCCCTCTGAGCCTCAAAAAACAACCAGTTTTCTCCAAGATCTTCTGTGCTGTTTTTAAGTTCATAAATCATCGTCGAACTCAATTTTCAGTCGTCACTTTCACTTTCACTTTCAGTACAATTGCATGCCTGCATTAGCATGTCGGGGGCAAGCTAGGTTTGTTATCTCCCTTTATAATTCCATCTACAGCCAGTAGACAGAGCTCCCACTCAATTTCTGACGTGGGAAACACCTGACTGATACAAGAACTAATGTGAGCTTTTTGTAGATGATTTTTAGAAAAGTTGTAAATAGGAATGTCATGATATCGAGTGTTAGTGGGATGATTATTATGAAAAGATGTTGAAAAGATGATTATTCACGATTATTTACACAACTAAACAAATGAAATTATTACTTTTCTTTTATTATAATGCATTACTGTTCCAATAGTGTGTGAGCAGCTTTATGAAATCAAACGTTTTGAATTTATCAGCCACATAAAAGCCTTGAACTTTTAAGTGTATTTTTTGAAGCAGATATTGAATTGAAATGACATAATTTTCGTTTGAAAATATTCACAATGATTAGTTTTTAGTTAATTATCAGTATTAGTTTCTAACAGTTATATTGTGACCTAAATAGGGGACAATATTTTTAATTTTAGATATCGTGAATGTCGTTTTGAAGACATGATGATATTGATAATTTATTGGGAAAAAAATTTAACAAATGGAGGGAATTTGAAATAAAAATGAAAAAAAAAGTGATATTTCTGCAATTTTATGATTAGTTCTACAGACATTTGTCTGATAATTCAACCTCAACTAATATATTTAAAGACATGTTTTAACACATTTCTGTTGGATTGGTATATCTGAATATTGTCACTGAGATACTCCAAAAAACGATCAAGATTTTTGTCAATCTCGCTCCCATCTAGCCCAGAATAATCACAATAATCGATTGACCGAATAACCTTTACATCTCAAGTTCTAAAATGCAAAAGCACAGATACTCAAGAGCAGGTTTAAAGACCAACAACAGTACAAACAATGTAGAATACGTGTCCTTTAACAATTTCGATAGTCATTTCCTCCTGGATCCATAATGATATCTGCCTGAACTTTGATGCCCGGCGCCGCTTGGCACGCCACAGCTGAAACGTCTTGGCCCACACGAGCCGAGCGTCCCAGCAGCCGCACAAACTATCTGACCCCGGCGGCTGAGGGCCTGTAACGAGAGGTTAGTATTGGGGCGTGTGATTGAGCTAATTGAAATCAACATCCATGATTGGACACCGGCTCGGCACTTGGCACAGCGGCTCATGCCAACATCAGTCAGTGCTGCTGTGCGAGGCCCGGGGCGGGGGGAGGGCGGGCGTTGCGGGGCGGGGCGGGGGCAGCCTGCTGAGGAGTGGCACGGCTCGCATGGCTGTCATGAGTTTACACGGCCAAACATAACACACACAACACAAGCCCCCTCCAGATCTGCTGCTCCACTGTCGCTGACCTCTCTGTTAGGAATGAACAGGCTCACGATTCAGTCACTCTGGCTCCAAACTAGAGACAGGGGCGGACCTAGGAATTTAGGGGTGCAAGGCAAAATTACTTGTAGTTGTAACTTTTTCGTCGTGTCTTTTTTTGTTCTTGAAAGGAAGCGCTGGACAGGGGTGGGAAGTGGACTATTGGAAAATGACATGTTCTAAATGGCTTTAAACACGGGGCCCAGAAGAATATCTAACTAATCTGACATATTCAGATATTATATTGGGGGCCCCTTCAGGTTGGGGACCCAAGGCAATTGTGGCCTGTTGCCTAATGGTAAGTCCGGCACTAAACAGAGACTGGTGACAACAGCTACAAGTCAAGAGAGTACATGTATAGAAAAAAATGCTAAATTATATACTATTTCCTATTATTATGCACCAATCCAGCTTTACCGTCCATTTTCCGTTCTGATTGCGTATCAACTGACAGTTTCTTTCTTAAAACAACTTAACAAGATTAAGATTTGGTGATACCATAATAATATGCTAATAAAACCGTTTAAACACTCTAGGGTTGTCAAAAGTATTTAAAACATCAGATACTAATTGATACTAAAACTAGTTTCGAAACTAGATACTCATTGGAGCAAGTATTCATACAAGAAAAATCCCTTTAAGATACAAAATTTGACCTTTCGTAAACAGTTGTAGAATCTTCGGCTTTATCATTACTAGTAAAAGACCACAATGTTAATATAAGATTAAAGAAATAACTAATATTTAGTATTGAAAATGTCTGTCTTTTGTCTAAAACCTTGACCTGAAAAAGAACATTTGCAATTAACATTTGTAATTGTAAACATTTGTGGTATGTTTGGAGTATGTTTCTTAGTATTGAATCAGGTTTGAAATTGTACTATTGTCACAAGACTAATACACTCAAAAAACAATTGTGAAATAAACTCAGTGACTGAATTCTGGAGGTTCTTAAAACAATTATTCTAATGTCTAAATATTACAAGGTAGAATTTGGTCAAAATATGTTTGTGTTTTCAAAATTGCTGCAACGGGAGTATTGGATCAATACCATACGGTATTGGCACCGATATTGATACTTTACACATTGGTATCAGTGGATCTCTAAGGCTAATCAAAAAGGTGGATTTTGAGAAAATACTCTTTTTGAGCAAAAAACCTAAGTTATACTTCACAATAACAGAGTTTGTTTTTGTTCTTGAGGCTGAGAAACAAGAACAAGGCTTGGACAGTTCATATTTCATCAAAAGTTATGCTGCCGAACTACTCAATGGTACTTCCCCAAACAACTGTTTCACTGTCGAACATGCATGAACAAAAAGTATGAACTGGTCTTTAAAAAGACACATTTTAAAGTTGCATTATGTAACTTTGAGGGGGTCATCCTCTGCCTGTATCCATGGATATGTTTTTGCTTGTCTGGAATGTTCTTCGCTGTCATGCAGACGTTTTATTGCAAAATAAATATCATTATTGTTACTGTGAGCTGGCTCGCCTCGTCACAGATCGGATCTGTAACTTGGCCTGGTGATGTAACCTGCTTTAGTTTAATGACATACTGTGCAGCATGTCAGACAAACCCATAACATAATAATAATAATGCTTTTCTGATGGATTACGAAATATCTAGGTTATTGTGTTCAAGATCATAAAAATGTATATTAATGTATTGATTGTCATTTATTTATTTTATTGTATTTTTAGTTCTCTCCAGTCAAGCTAAATCATAATCTAAATCTATACCTTATCAGTTCTGCCACTCCACTGTATTATTATAAACATCATATATGTGGAAATATATATTTCATAGAGTTGGTTTTATGATATGTGTGGTCGGGAGGGGTAGTGGAGGATTTTTGCTCCAATAAGCCGTATTAAGGACAATTTTTGTTTTCTCTTGGCACAGACAAATCTAATGATGACTTGATTTTTGTGCATTGCTGTGTTTTAACTACTTTCATTATGTATGGTGTTCTTGGGTGTCATGAAAGTAAGTATCAAACACAACAAATGATTTTCCTATTATGATGTTACTAAATATGGCTGGCTCGTCTCCTCCACAAGGACACTGGAGCCCAGGCCTGGACCGGGTCTGCAGTGGTCTCACCTCCCAGCAGGCAGCCTATGGGCCCTCGTTAGCGCTGCCAGCCCCCCACCACACCCCCCACGCTCTGTCCCCATAAAACAGTGGCACCGCGCTGGCCCAGGGCATGGCACATTAATGCAACGCTAATTAGCAAAAGAGCTGACCGACCAATTATCCACAGTTCAGTCGAGACGCAGAGGTTAAAGGCAGTTCTAGTGCAGATCAGCTAAATACAGAGTTACACAGAGGAAGCAGGGGGGTGGTACTGTGCTTTAAGACACCTGAAGCCAACACCACACAGTATGGGTGTTATTAAATACATCTAAAGAGAATATGTTATGTAAAATGGACTTTTATGAGCTTTTAATCACGTCATAGCAATGTTCTCTCATTATTGGCTTACTCAAAGTTGTATTTTGATTGATTTGTGCATGTTTGACTAATCCTTCGTTGTCCTGAAATGGGTTCTCTGAAAATCTCTGTATTCACCAACACGCTATCTCCGTACACTGCGATTACTCAAAAGATTCGGGTTCAAAAAGATGGTTAAAAATGTTTCAATAAAGTGAAACTCTGCTACTTGTTACAGTGAAATGCCACAATGAAGGGGTGGGGCTTATCAGTTCTGAACAGAAAGTCAATGGATCGGTTTCCATTTTTAAGCAGTTTTGGTTTATTATGGTTTACAATTAACTAAATGGGAAATATTAGTTTCATGCCCCAAAATGCACTTTCTCAGTTTCTGTTTGTGTCTGTAATTACTTTGTAACCATAAGTCCACTTTACTCAAATCCCTTTCATTAAATTTCATAAGGCATGTGTAATTAACAATTGATACTGTATAAACAATGTTGACAAGATACTCCAAAACTCGGTTTTATACTGCATGATCGCGCATACTTGTTGTTGTTAGCATTATTGTGACGGCAAAACTCCGGTCGTATACGTAGAATACAGATTAGTTTACATTTCAAGCACTTTTTCCATAATTCAAGCTCTTTCCCAACCTTGAAAACAACGTAGTAAAATTCAAGCATTTTCAAGGATTTCAAGCACCCTGAAAATTGTTTGTTCATACTGGGGTTTAGTTAATAAAACAGATATTTTATAAGTTAAGTTAAAAGGTAAATTGTTTGTTCCAGGGTGCAGATTTACAAGTTTAGTTGATAAAAGAGATCTATTTTATTTTATATTTTATTTTATTCTATTGAGAAACAGATTTTTTGAATTTATTAGTTTATTTTGAACAAGTTTAGTTTTAGTTTTATCTTACTTGAACCTCTATGTTCTTCAGCTGCTTGGTCGCATGTTTGTTACGTGAATTAAAGTAATTCTGATCCAATTACATTATAGCCAGCAAACATGGGTCAGTGGTCACAGAGGTCAATTATAAGCGCCAGGGGAAGTTAACAGCCACCGAAGTAAGGAGTTTGACCCTTAGGATTAATGTGACTTAGTCAAACAATCAACTCCCAAGTTCCGTGCAGTACCACAAACTTGATACAGTTTCTCTCCAGTCTTGTGCTCATTTCTGTGCTCGGTGCATTAACGGGGGACGATCACTTTGAGCCCAATTAGCAGTGCTGTTTAGAGGAGCAGACTTGTGACCAGAAGGTTGAGATCCCAGCTGGGACGCCGCACTGTGTCTGAGGTACTTAACCTGAATTGCCTCAGTAAATATCCAGCTGTATTAACAGATAGGAGCACAATGGCAACACTTCTACTTCATATGGGATTTAATGGGCGGCAGAAGTTCACTGTTGGTTTTGGAGCTTGATAAAAAAATTAAATAACTTTGTCGTCGTCAAAACTAATGAAAATGTTCAGAGTGAAAGTTGTATATTTGCATACTTTTGATTCCTTGTTTTATTCTGGTTAAGTTTAATACCGGGTTAGTCCTAATTTGGTGTTTGTTTTTACATCATTGTTCAATCCCAACCAGAGCAAAAATCTATTTAATAGTAAATTTTATGTTGACAATTTAGTTCTGCTATTTTGTTTTAAATACAAGATTATGTGCAAGGAGCATATTTGCACCTTGGAGCCGAAATGTACAAAACTGAAATATAAACTGCTGAACTAATACAAGATACATGTATTTAAAGGTGCTGTACCTGATTTTTACTGAAAAACAGAACTAGTTCATGTACTTGACTTTTTGCATTTAATGAAGTGAAATATCTTGTTTTATTATATTGTAAAAGCATCTCTTCGAATAAAAATAAGAACACAGGGCTTCTCTACAAAGTTTTTTTCTCCAAGAAGCCAGAATTGCATCATTAATATGCTAATGTTTGTTAGCTTTACCATGACAGCAAAACTCGCTCTGGGCTCAGAGACGTGAGAAAAGTGCTTATAAACTCACGGGTAAAGCTAAAATAGATTAGCTTGCAAACTACGCACTTCCTGCTTCTCGTAGAATAAAACACTCTACCAATAGATACAGAGAAATTGCTGTGGTCTCATTTTCGCCCGAATAGATGCTTTACAATATAGCTGTACTGAGGCAAACATATTTATTATTAAAGCAAAAAAAATGAACTAATTCTGATGTTCACATTTCAAAACATAAAAAATCAGGTACAGCCCCTTTAATACAATGGCAAAACAAAATACCAAAGAGGCTCCATTAATCGTGTGCGACAAAATATACAAAACAGTATTCCTCAAGTACTTTATGTGCTCTCGTGTAAAGACAAATTCCCCAAGGGGCAATAAAGGTTTGATAATACAATAAAAGTAAACAGATTTCATTCATTCATGCTAGATTGTGCATTGTGTCTGAACCTCGTTAGGTCTCAGTGACTTGAATACTTAAAAAATTCCCAAAATTGAGCAACCCTAATTGTCATGGCGGTATTGCTTTTTTGACACAATGGCTACTCTCTTTCATCACATCAGATTTAATGACTGTCACAAAGCACCCAGTAACTTTTGGACCTTGATGTAACTTTGCATGGATTTAAAAGTTTAAAGTCCTGTAGCAGCAGATGTTACGTGACCCCAGAGGAGGCAGTTATGGGGTCTTTGTAATGGAACCCACTTGGCTCCACTGGACTCCGGTTATGTGTATTCAGCTCACACAGTCGTCGTCATCTACCACCTGCATCCTGCTGCTGTTCTGAGGCCTGTCGTTATCCTTTACTGCATTGTGTTTACTGCAGCATCACAACACCCGAGCATGACTCCTCCCCTTCAGCCTTGAGTTTATGTGCGAATCGTCAATCGTTCAAATGCAACTTGCTGCCTAAGAGTAAACAAGTATGTTCATGAAAGTCCTATCCAGGTGTTGAAAATGTATAAAAAAAGAAGGGTTTAATGTAAAAAAATATATGACCGAATAACTCAAACACCTGCAAGGCCCTCTGTTGCTATGATATAGATTCTACATAGGTCTTAACTCAAGCATCTTCAAAATCAGGGGTTGATAAAAGGTCGGGTTATGTATTGTGTATTTTATCTACATAACCCAGTCTTTAATCACTAGTCATTATTGTGCTTCCCAAATTTCTGTAGTCTAGCGACACATTTAGCCACGTTTCAACTGGCCCCGGGAGCGTCTTTCAAAGGCAGAATGAGTCTCCGTGCTCAGGGCCAAGTCTAAATCATTCCTGAATTCTACTTTTCTAAATGAGGCCAGTTTCAGAAATTCCAAGTTTGTGGAGCTGCAAGACGTGGCTAAAGCTAGAGGAAAGAAGAAAATACTTCCGGTTCATTGTCAGATTTTAGTCTATTTTTTTCACTTATCTGCATACTTTAACATCTCTTTATGGGGTTTGGATAATCTCAGATTATTATGCCTTGTAAATAAAAAGACAGCTGTTGCTAACATACATTAGCTTTGTTACCATCACTGAAAATACAGGTTTAGCTCAATATAAAGTCAGCATTTGGTAAGAAATGATCATTTTCTCTTTCTAACTGCTTTTTGCCATCTTGTTTTGACCTGAGTGTTCTCTCTTGTCCAATCATCTTAATCAGAAACATACTCTGAGCCGAAGCAAACCAGACTGCTTTGGAAGCTAGTATCTAGAAGGGTTCGATTTGGATCACTTAAATGGGCCGGTAGGGTTCACCTTAGACAACGGAGAAACACCACGATCGGCTCCAAAGTGAACCTATGGAAACTTCATTTACGAGAAAGATTTCTGGCTACAACAATGTGCTAGCTAATATGTAAACTACAATAATGGTTCATTATAGAAAGTAGTTTTTTGTTGTTTTTTTGTCTTTTGTCCTTACTCTTGATCCTAGTGGTTAGCAATCTTAACTCAAAACATGAAGGTCCAAAGTCCTGGACATCAACAAGTCTTTGTTTTCACTAGAAGAACTATAATAAACTGGGTCACGTTGTCTTTGGTGGTCGAAGACACTTTGCTTCATCTTTATCAAGCGACTGAAGTTCTTTACGTTGTTTCTCACAAGGGTATAGTATCTCCTAAAACTGTGATCTGAATCCACACCAAAATGAATAATGTCCTTGATCCAATACTATTCCGACATTTATGTTTATGTACTGAAGACAAATGATCACGCTGCAGAACTTTTTCACTTCCCCATTTTTAGGTTCAGGTCGGGTCAATGGCAGCGACAAGCCACACAGGATTAATGTCCATAATCAAGTCTTTATTTAAAAAGAAAGCTCTCTGTATCAGTTTGAGTTGCCACCTGCTCCGGGACATGCACCACACACCCCCTTGGGTCACTGAGCTCCTGAAGCCTTCGCAATTACTCACAACATGCCCTAAGTTCGCAAAAATAGTGTTTAAACTTAACTGTGGCTGCATTTTCTCACACATAAATCATGTCAACATCTAAGGATATATTTTTAACTAATACGGCCATTTGTTTCATGGTGGCATTTCTGTATGAACCTCTTCAAACTTTATCAAGTATATACTATGGCTTTTGAAATGGACTAACTGAATCAGGTCTAAGGCTTAACAAAAAGGACTATTCTTTTACTGATTAACTTAACCTTGATAGAAATTTGGGGCCGGAACAATATGGATTTTTTGGAACCGAAACAGATGCATATGTTGAGGAGAGTTGGAAATGCTGATACTGATTAAGGTTTATAAATGTGTTATTGAGCATGAACCACCACATCATTCAAGTTTATGGATACATTTTTATGCATGTTAAGGATGTTAATTTGTACGTTTTACCATGGTTAAAAAAACAACATACTTTTTTTCTAATTCTCTCTGCAACAGCAAATCCTTTGACAATAAACCAAAAAGGGCCCTGTATGATGTAAATACACTTTAATAACAACCAAACACCTGTCCATAAACATTAATTATATCAGACTTTGACCCCAGAACTGCTTCCATTGGCTTTTGCTAAATATGTTGACTATGCTAACGCCGTGTTTAGCACGACAATCAGAGGCCAATGTAATGCTGCGTTTGTGAATATGTTGGGCATAATCTGCTAACTTTGGTCTGGCAATCAGATAGGTGTCCAAATGGTTACTCAATGACTGCATTCAAGAGGTTCAGAGCTTTAAAATGAGGTATGGCATGACCTTATTGGTGGAGCTTAAGTTGGTAAAAATGTGTTTGTGGTTGAATGGGACTAGTAATACTAATAAGTACTAGTAATACCATACTAATAATCCAAAATATGACACAAATTGGTGAAATTTAAGGCTGAAAGAAGTTAATCGATTAATCGCAACTAATTGATAATTGAGATAATCGTCAACTAATTCAGCAATCGAATATCTGGATTATACACAGATTTTAAAGCATGCCATGTGCTGAAAAAAGACGTTTTATCACTCTGAGAAATCAGGAATTATATCAAAATTTTGTGTTTTTGATCAAATGCCAGATTTTCAGAGAGCAAAAAGTGACCAAGCCTTTGAAAAACAGTCTAATACAACTGACCCAAGATCAAAAAATAAGCAACTAGTTCAACATCTATATTTCAGTCATCATTAAATCCATTAACATGAAACAGAACTAAAAAAGGCTAAAAATAGTTCTTTCTGTGACATGAAAGCCCTGCTCAAAAGCAAGCCCAAAATACCAGCACCACAGACTCTCAAAATTTGCAAGCGACTGTCCAAAAAGAAGCCCAAAGCTACTATAAAGAAGCAGACTGTGCAAATACATAAAAAAAATATTTTGTCTGTAAGTACTTCATCAGGATGTCACAAAGCAGGGACATCTTAGTTTCATCTGGGTCAAATTAAGAAAAATCTTATATTCACGGGCACTTCACGTTTTAAACAACTATTCAATTAATCGAGAGAATAACCACTAGACTAAGCGATTACTTATTATTATTATTATTATTATTATTTATTCGGGCAAACAGATAAATTGGTCAGGCTATAGGATGTATCCAAACTAAACCAGATTCGAGTCACGTTAAACTCATGAGGAACAAATCTACAAATATGTCAAAACCAGGACAAAAATGCACTTAGTGTCTTTACACCAGTCCTCGTTTTGAGCCCATTACTCCTGATGTAGGCTGGGTTTGGTCTCAGCCTAATCCCAGTGTAGTCTGGAACTAGTGTGGAGTTTAGTTCAAGGTTTTATCTCAGTTCATACCAAGTTTTGATGTAGTGTGCAGGGCATGTGTGTATGCACTACAAAATCTAATCCAGGATTGTGGGTGCGCTCATTTGCAAATTCGCCACATCAAAATTGGGACTAAACCAGGACTAAAACTGAAACTACTAGATCAGTAATAAACTTCTAAATCAAGACTAAATTAGGTCTAGTACAGGACCAAAACAAGTCCACATCAGGACCAAAATGTACTCAATTTAGGACCAAATAAATAGCCAGGTTTTAACCAGTAGATAGTCAGGATTAAAATAGAACTTAACCCGCTCTTGATCAAGAAACAAGAACAATTTAAACCTGGTTAGCTAGAAATTAAAAAGATAAACCAGAAACAATTCAGGACTAAAGCAGGATAAAGCCAGGTCTGCACACGAAACTGAGCCACAGAAAACACAGATTGAGAACCATTGTCCCATTGTATCGCATTTCCTCACACCGGCAGCACATTAGCATAAGGCCTGCCTCTGAAGTTGTGATAAATTGAACGCGTGACAAGATGGCTGGCTCAATTATTGCGGAGATGAATGTGCGTGTCAGGTGAGCGGTGGTTAAAATATAAAGTCTCGCTCATCTGCGTTCATCAGCTCATCAGCACACAGGGGTCCTATGGAGAGCTCGTCCCGCACAGACAGACGCTTTGTCAGGAGTTTAATTACTGCCAAGGCTTTCCGGGGTGCAGATTTACAAGTTTGTGTAGGTACTCGTAAGTCCTGTGCGTCATAAAAGGAGTCGTAACTTTATTGTGGATGGGACAGTACGGTATGGCTGAGTTGTGACTAGATTTGCAATACATTTTTTATGTACAATCAGTTCACGGTGCCAGTTTTAAACATGTTTTGGAGCATAAACTTTTGAGAGAAACTTGTGACGTTCCCTTCCAAACCTGATTCATTTCTCAACATGTTTATGTTTATTGAGATCTAAACTACAAGCTCAGCAGTTTGTTTTGTACTACTTTATAATAACTACTAATCCTTAATTTGCCTTAAAGCAGAACTAAGTAACTTCAGCGACAGAGCTCCCCCTGCAGGTCTCTTGTGAAAATACACTTCCTGTCAAAAGACGCCAAAACATCTTTTTTATTGAAATAAGGAAGTATAAATCGCATACAAAACATTTTATGTCACCAAATATAAAAAAGAGAGCCTAAGTTTCTCAGGAGAGATTAGGTCGGTGTCAGGAAATGTTGCAAGGCTGTTTTTTTGCTCAGAAACAGGCTTCAAACGCCCTGAAAATACATTTACAACCACCACACGGACTGACAAAGGGTCTTATTAAGTGTTGTCATTCTTTGATTTGTTTAAAATTACACTGTGGTAGAATATTTTGGTTTCTGCGGAGGACATTCTATAATCTTAAAAAAAAAAAATAGGGATATCAGAGTTATAAAAATGTAAATATAATATTTTTTGAAAGGTGAAAAGTAATCAAAATGGCTGATAAACTGTGAATTTGCTCATAACAATCTGAGACTATGCGGTTAAACTCTCAGTTCGTTGCAGGTTTTGATTGAACGTGAAAAAGCGTCCGACAGCTGAATTGGATACATTAGCCAAAGAAATTAAAAAGAAAACCAAAGAGCCATGGAAAAAAAAGGTCACTACAGCTCTCAAACATTGCCCACTCCAGTGTTATATAGCTGCTTGTGACAGAAAGCTCATCTGGTGTAAAACTACCTGTTGACGTCCCACTTTCTTGGTTGTTTCATTGAACGTTCATGATCCTCAACTCAATATTATTACTAAAAACAAATAAAAATGGCTTGCAATATTTATTTCTTTTACATAATCATTGACATTTAACGCAAAATCGTCAAATTTCTTCCCCAAACCAACAGATTTGGTTTGGCTTTTACCAACAGATTTGGCTTTTGACTACAAGAACCAAGCAAATCATTGAAGATTTGACATGACTGAGTATGGATCAATAATACATTTTGAATAATTGTAAAACCCTAACTAAAACTAAAAATAAATCTTTGACCAAATCTTGACTAAAACACATTTTTGTCAAGATTAACACTGTACTCACAGTTAAAACATAATTCAACTTCCAAATTATATTTATTGGTTTATTACACACAATATTATGAAAAGCAGCTTTTTAAAATGATTTTTAAAAATACATTATGTACCAACGCTGGTGGAAAGTAACAAAACACAAAAGTACTGTACTTGAGTAAAGATTTTAGATATCTGTACTTTACTTAAGTAATTTATAATAGATGCTTTTAAAGTTTATTTCACAACATTTGAGAACAGATATCTGTCATTTTACAACATATTTGAACTGGACTGAAAAGTACTTTCAGTATGACATTTGTGCGTGACATTCTGCCTTGAAGACCCGGTACCTGCTGTCTTTACATCAATCAAATCTCTCACTTTCCTACTGCAGTTCCAGCATCACCACCATGAGTTTATAACAACTTTTCACGACTCAAACGGTGCACTTCCTGCTTCTCGTAGAATAAAACGCTCTGCAAATAGATTCAGAGAAAACGTTGTGGTCTCATTTTCACCCGGGTAGATGCTTTGACAATATATCGGTGCTGGGGCAACTCAGATTTTACTGTATTACATTCACACACACAAAAAAGGGACTTATTCTATTTTGTCCCTTTTCACAACAGTAAAACCAGGAACAGCCCCTTTAATAGTTTTATCAATATCACATTTCAAACTTGAAAATATGTGTCAACAAAAAATCTACAAAAAATACTTTTTACTTTTTTAAACACATACTACAATACCGTTACTTAAGTCTTTATTGGTCCTAATTTATTTATTTTTAATCAGAAACACTACTCAAACAGTGTTAATACGTAATTGTGTCAGTTTATGTTATTGACATTTTTAAAGTTATCATATACATAGATTACAACTATGACTATAATTACATACATTTCCGTTAACTAAAACTATGAAAAACAAAAACAAATAAAAGAACTGACAGTTTTGTTGAATAATACAATTTAAACATAAAAAGGAACAAGAGAAGAAATAATCCAAGTTCCAATTTTCAATTAAATTAAATGCATTTTGTTTATTTTTACTTGAGTGAATTTTCTACTCCTCTCTGTAACAAGTATTTCTTCCACTGCTTTGTGAACACTTTTCTACAAATTGTACATGGCTGATCTACAAGGTCTGTTTTTACAGTGGGTTTTATTAGTCATGTGGAGATAGAGACTGCAGCCGCCAGCACTGACACACA